>CM045764.1:18002465-18602465 GCA_025200525.1 Camellia lanceoleosa | reverse complement strand
TCACGGAGGTTTGTTGGGTTATCGGTGTGGAGACACGGTGGTTTGCTTGGATGTGGGTCAGAAAACAACCAAGTTTTTGTGTATGATAAGAGGTGGGGTGAGCCCATTTGGATGCATGGGTCCGAACCAGTGGGTCGAGCCGATGGTCAGTGTGGGTTCGTGAGTGGTGTCTGTTGGAGGCAAGTGGGTGAAGATCGGTGTACACTTGCGGCCGGTGGGTCAGATGGGGTTTTGAAGATGTTTGAGGGCAAGAGATTGAGGACATTCTCATAATTTTTAGATTACATTTTTCTTTTTCTACTTTTTTTTTTTTTTTTTTAACAAATTCATTGATTGATGAATATTTGAGAATTTGTTAGTTACACAAAAAGAAGCAGAGAAATAAAGAGTTCAACGGAAGAGGAAATGTAATAAAGATTTTTGTAATTACTATTTAAAAGCGAAAAGAAAAAAAGTTGAAAGAAACATTCTATATTGTTATTTTTGTATTGTTTATTCATAGTTGTTCATGTAGTTACTTATTAATTCACGAAAGAAGCTTATGTCCGTTGCATTCTTATTCAAGAAATTGTTACAAAATTTTTAAGGGAAAGATTTGGAAAAAATATAAGTTTGACAATTTTAATATAATTATATTAAATTTTTTAAGATTTTAATTCATATAATATTTCATTTTCTTTTTATCAATAATTTATTAGTAATATAAATGAAAAATGGTATTACAACATCTTTTATACTAAAAAATATATATTTAATTGTTTTGTGGTTTCACGCCCTTCCTTTAACCTTATGAAAAAGAATATCGGTATAATCATATCAAAATTATACAGTTTATTATATTTTTCTAAATCTCAAAAAAAAAAAAAAAAAAAGTTTACCTTATCCAAATTTTTATATGAATGATTGAATAGTGACATTTTTGTAATTGGAAGACATCAATGGTCATTTTGTTTTTAAAACTATATATAGGTCTCAATTGTTTATTTTTTTTAACTATCTATAGAAGAGGAATAAGAGAAAGAGAAGGTGCATAGCATAACGATAAAAGAAAAATGCTTTGGACCCCCACTGGGGGTCGACCCCCCAGTGAGGTGGTGCACCGTGATTGGGCAAAAAAAAAAACTGTTTTATATATATATATATATTTTTTGAGTTTCAGCCAGTGGGGGCTCGCCACCTCACTGGAGGTCTGCAGCATAGTTGACGATAAAATTCCAGTAGAGAAATCTTGCCTGGTGAGGAAACACCACTTATAATCAACCCGTTCGTTTGTAGACAAATTATGTATGTATATTATTACTTTTTCATAGTTGATAACTTTAAGAAATATGTTAATCATACATAATTGTATAAAAAGAAAAACAATAATAATAATAAAAAATCACACATTGTTAATGAAAATACTGTTAAAATTTTTGACCCACTCGATAATTTTGCTAAAAATAAACTTGAAGGAATTGCAGTAATAATTCTTTGTGTCTCCTCCTCTGTGAGAGTTTTTTCTCCTCCTTTATGAAGGTTAGGATTCTTCTTCCAATAGAAATTTGTTATCTTTTTATGAAATATTTTGTTACCGCTGTAAGATATTAATCTGATTTTTTATCGATTTTAAAATAAAAATTTTCTTGTTGATCGAAAAAAAAGAAGGAATAAAGTCCAATTAATGGTTTTATGGGCCGGCAACCTCAGTGGGCTCGAAATGGTGATGTCTGGCCCAACTGTAGTCTAGTACCGTCTTGGAAGAACTGAGGAGGTACACGGAACTCTCGAAATCAAAACCCCTCTTCTCTTCTCTTCTCTCCCTCCCGACCTTTCTTTCACCTGCAACTTCTAGAGAGAGAGAGAGAGAGAGAGAGAGATGGTGTCGTCGCCGGTGGTGAATACATATCCACTATCCAGTTACACCTTCGGAACGAAGGAGCCGAAGATGGAGAAAGACACCTCAGTCGCCGATCGCCTTGCTCGTATGAAAGTCAAGTAAGCAATCTCTCTCTCTCTCTCAATATACTCGAGATAAACCCTAGATCGTACTCAATCCTTGTGTTTTGTACTTGCTTTTGAGATTTGAGTCCCAATTTTCTTTACTTATTTGTTATTTGATGTGATTGCTTGATTTTGTACTTGTGTTTACAGCTATATGAAAGAAGGCATGCGGACTAGCGTCGAAGCAATTTTACTGGTACTCTCTTATTCACTTTCTGAGATTCTGATTTTTTCTAGTGCTAATCATGTATTTAGTTCTTGCTTGTAATTTATGTGAACAATTTTTTGATTTTTGAACTTAAAGTACTTCACTTTATCATCATAAAGGAGTAATGCTGGTGTTCATTCTGGTGTGTGATAGTTTCTCCTGACAAAATTGTTTACATTTGCATATAATGGCTCCGTTTGGTAGAACAGTGGGGAAGTGATTATAACTTATAGTTTAACAGGGTATAGTTTATAACTGTGAATATAAGTTGATTTTTGACTTATAAATTAAGGTTCTCCTCCCTCACTCAAAGAATAAGTTGATTTTTGACTTACAAAAAGTTATAAGCTGTATTGTTAAGCTGAACCAAACACATCAAAATAGTTTAAATTAAGCTAAAAGTTGAAATAAGCCCTACCAAATAGGGCCAATATGCTAGTTTGATGCATGACTTATGGAATATGGCTTGAAATATTGACCGTGGTGCTCATTACACGAGAGAGAATTACAATGGTTGAGTTCCTAAAATCTAATTGTAAGGGTATGGCTGACTAAGAAGTCGTCGATTTAGAGTAAGAAATAGACGTTTTGTTTTGAAATTAGGTTTTTGCATTACTCGAAAAGGACACAACTTTTTATTTTTTGTTTTATGCAACAAAAAATTCACATTATCATGGTGTAAATGGAGGTTGAATTTGCATGTCTAGGGCCATATCTTCTGCATTTGGCATTTTTTTGATGTTTTCTATACATATATGAGGATTCTTCTTTATATCTTGATTAGGCTTTCCTTGGATTTTTGGAAAGAGAAGACAAAATATATGAAATTGCTGCATTCTTAGGCTTTTATTTTATTTATAAATATGGCATCTTTACTTTTCCTCTCATTTTGGAAAAACAAATGCAAGGCCAATTGATTACCTAATATTTGGATCTTTGTGAGAAGGTTTGTTTTCTTTCTTTCTTTACTTTTCAAATTTCATTAATTTATTCACACCTTTGGTTTTATGGACTTTTTTTGAAAATTTCTTCTTGTTTGAAACAATCATTTGGGGGACACAGTGATAATGATACACAGTTTGACTAACTTGTCACAAGAGGAAGAAATGAAAGAAAAATAAAAAACACAGATTACTTGATATGCATGTAACTAAGAGCAACTCTTCAATATCTACTGTGAGCCCACAATTGACCACTTAGGTTTGTATAACACATAGAGTGAAGTAAGTACTGTGGAGGTTGTTCTTAAGAGAATTACTATATTCCATTTGGAAGCTTGACCATTAAACCATGTTCAAGATTTTCAACATTTGTCACGCCCTCAAAAAAAAACCCATAATAAACAATATTAACATGCATCAATATACAAAATCAGAATATAATTCCATTCATCCGAGTCTTAAGAAATAAAACATCAAAATAAATGCCCTACGGGCTTACATCTTGCCAAGCCAATACTTGGACACAAATCCATGAGTTCTAACTCAAAAACAAATAAAGCCCTAGGCTTGAGTGTTTTACATATAAAAGCAAATAAACTAAAAACAAATCTTCAAGTCCAAGTCCTCACAAGCTAAGTCCTTGGAGGTAGTGAACCGTCTGAACCTGAAAAAGAAGTTCCCATATAGGGTGAGCCACAGCCCAGTAGAGAAATACTAAACCAGGCATAAGAATTAACTAAAGCATCAACATCCGATACATGGTTAGCACAAGGTAATAAATTCCCAATTTTAAGACATAAATGCCTACATTGTCTATGACACATGGTCTATGACACAATTCACTTTCCATTTAAACCAACATGGCTCAGAACCTGGCCAACAACTCAACAAAGATAACATTTCAGGTCAAACCTTTCTTACAACATAATAAACACACATGCTGGTGTTACATCAATCACAATCAACTTCACTTCCATACTTCCCAACTGATACACATGGTGGTGATGTATCATATCAACAACAAATAAATATAAGCACCCACATAAGTGATGCTCTTTGGAGTCCATCCCCTATCTCCTCCCAACAAAATCCGGTTTAGAGGTCCATCCCCTATCTCCCCCTAAACCGTGGAGTTCATCCCCTATCTCCTCCAAAACCAAATGCATATGCAACATAATTAATATTTGCCATATACAACACATAATTAATACAAGTAATGTTACGTATTAATTTAACGATCAACATAAATGACTAAATTCGGTTATACCTAAGCCACATGCAAGGTCTACAACAATCATGGCTATCCTCCACCGATAGCCCAAAACAATTATTTCTAAGCAAGAAATAAATATCACAATATATATATAATATCAATTTCACAGATGAGTGATTAAATATTCAACTAACCAACAATTCTCAATTTCCCCAAATCTCATGAATTTAACCAATACACAATTCCCCTTTAAATTAATTACATGAATTAATCTATGATACAACCCTAAGGTTTCTCCCAAAATTACCGAACTACTTCCCACATACCAAAACACCAACACTTAGGATTAAAACGTATACAAGGAGTAGGAAATCCCTACCTCGAAGAAATAACTCAAAAAGGGGAAGATGAAGATGATGCCCAAAATTCCAAAGTGCTCCAAACCAACAATTGCTCAGATTAAATGAAAGCTCTCACTCTCCTCTACCTTTTTAATGAAGGAACTAGGTTAGATATACACTCTAAATAGATGAAACCTAGGAGAGAAGATGAGTTGGGAGAGAGAGAACTCGTAACTAGGGTTTAGAATCTGAAAAGAGGGTGAAAACTGCTTGAAACACGATTTTATACCCAGTAGCCCTTCGGCGGATGCACCCTCGGCACTTTCAGATCTGAGCTCCCGCTCGGCGTCCAACTCCCGCTCGAACACTCCCGCTCGAGCGGCCCAACTCCCGCTCGAGCGTCCAACCCTGCGTAAGAAATACTGGATGGGTGTTTTTCCCGCTCGAGCGCCAAAACCCCCGCTCGAGCGGACAAGCAACAACAAATCCCCGCTCGAGCGTCAAACTTCCCGCTCGAGCGGACAAGCCAAAATCTGGGCAACTAGTTTTGGTTCCTAAGCTCAACCATCCTGTTCCAAACCCACCCAACACATCCTATAACTCCAAATAAGAAAATATAGGACGACAACAACCATTTCACAAAGATAGAATCTACGGAACCTAAGTCCGGATACAAACATCGAATGGGAAAAGACCGGGGTCGCTATAACATTAATGTTGAAGTTCAAATAGATAATTTTCCAAAAATTTTCAGATTGTGTTTGATTCATAATTGGCACATGTTGTAATTTCCTGGGATGACAAGTTAATAAGTGGCATATGTTGTTTAAAGCAGTCCTCCATCAACATGATCACCATCCACTGCATCCATCCACATACCAGATAAAAGACTCAAAAAGTTCATTTTTGTTTTCTCCTACGCATTTGTGTGTATGTTTGGATCCACATTTCTGCTGCCAATGGACATCTCTGTTGCACCAGGGTGAGAGAGAGCTTTCACATCACTTTGTTATCATGGAAAAGTGGGTCCACCATCAGACCAGCGGATCAATAATTAGACAAGGAAATGCATTGCAAATTGTGGCTTACAGATCGAGTTTATCTTTTGGATTATGTAGTAGCTGTAGTTAATAGTGTGCACTCTTTCTTTTGTTTCTAATGCGGAGCATTTAAATCTTGTCCAAAGCGTCTATATGTATATATATATATTTTTTCTTTATTAGTAATTGGTGAGATTATTTGATCATTATACTGAGGTTAATGTATCTGGAGTTTATTTCAGTACAGAAAATGTTGCAGACTAGCAACATTAATTGCAATCGCATCTTAAAACATTCCTTTTGCCCAGCTGATCTGGGATGGAAATAGGACGATTAGGCAACCTGAATCACCAACCTCTGTACAGAACAGAGTTGGAGATTTTATAAAGTAGTGGTTCGATGCGACTTAAAGACACTTTCCCAGCTCTGATTAAGGACATGCAAGGGTTTGGTCCTTGTTCCGACTTCTACATATACATTATTTTTTGTTATTCTCATGGGGCCTCTGTCAGTAAACTAAGATGTTATGGGCATGTTGCTTTAGTTTTTTCTTTTTTCTTTTTTAATCAAAATTAAAAGATTTTCCTTGAGATGAGTTTAAACAATTGTTTGGTGGATTATATTGTTCGGGGAACTACAATCTTTTGTTTCTTTTTATAATGTTGGACGTGTGTGGGAATACTTGCCTAGTGAGCCCAAAATAAATGGAGGATAGCAGCAAAAGGGATTAGGGCTGCTTTTGCTTATGTGGGATAATTTATTCAAGGTTTTGTATGAGATAATGGTCCCGTTTGGTGTAATTGTTAAAATAGATTATAGATTATAGCTTAATAGATTATAGATTATGACTTTAATCAGAAGTTGTTAATTTGTTTGGTGTAGCTGTTGGATTATAGATTAAGTTGCTGAGTAGTGCTTGTTAAATATGCTGTGAAATAGCTTTTTCAATTAATTTTTATTTTTTGTTATTCACTACTTGTCTACATTTCTCATAAAAAAAAATAATAATAATTTATAGTCCATTTGGGTCTTTTTTTATTTAAAAAAATAAAAATAAATCTAAGAGTATAACTGTAAATTAACATATCCACAGCAGAAGTTGATAATCAGAAGTAAAGAGTGAGTAGCTTCTCAGAATCAGTTTTTTTTAGTTAAAATAAGTTGCTAGAATCAGAAATTGTTTAAAATAAGTTTAACCAAACAGTCTAAAATAGCTTTTCTAAAGTTAGAAGTTATAAGTTGGCTCAAAAAATCCCAAACAAACACCCTCAATAAAGAGATAAGGGTTGTGAAAAGATGGAGTTTAACGTTGCAAATTTTGGATTTTTGATATCATTGTATAATTGAATGAAGGGATAGTTTAGACTTTGCCGATGCAAGGTTAAGGGTAGAAGGAAAGTTATTCAGATCTTGTTTTAGGTTCTTAAAAGCTTAAAATCACATAAATTTGTAGTGTAGAAGAAGAAAAGTTTAGGCATTACACCTCCAATCCCATTGGCATCGCACCTAACTAAGGTTTGATTGCATCACACAATTTGAAGAAAGCTTTAGCTTTGAAAATTCTCTAAAATATCAATACTATGAATTATTAACATTCCATGGAAGACTTTAAAGAACTTCTCTTAATAAGATTTAGATTTCTATTTAGAAACAAAAAAAGATCCATAAACAAATACCCATGTCTTCCAAGATACCTTTAATATTTAACATAAATTACCATAATATATTATTCTAAACCTATAGTCTTGGACTAACTTTAACTGCGCTCGTTCAAAAAAAGTGGAAACCTTTGCCCATTTTTCACCGCACCCAGGCGTTGATGTGCCCCTTGCTCACTTTTTGAAACACCCGTAGATAGGCGCAACACGTCACTTTAGGGGAACGACCTAACATTTAATCGATTCAAAGAAGAATTCATGTAGCCGACTCTATTTGATGAGACTTAAGGCTTGGTTTGGTTTGGTAACCATAATATATTATTCTAACTAGACTAGAAATGTAAATATTTTAGTTGCTTCCTTAAATTTACTTATTTTTTTATTTTTTATTTTTTTATTTCTGTGTGTGTGTGGCTCTTGTGGGCTGCACCATTGTGATTGAGACTACTATGAACATGAGATGGGGTCTAGAAGTATAGGTTGTTAATGCTGTGTAATTACTATTTCTTGGTTATTTCACATGTCGTGTATATATATATTTGGATAGAGAAAATAGTTCATAATTCACTAGATTGGCTGACAACCTTGTTTATACTGTGTTTGTGTGTGTGATTCTGTGTACCTGTATTTTCTATAGTGTTTGATTGGTATGGAAGTAAATGTATGTAATATTTTCATTTAATTTACTTGCAAAATGGTTTAGACTATTTATGATTTTATACATGCTTATGGGTCTCACAACGTTGTGCTGATTAGATAAGACCACTGCCTGCTTTCAATATTTAGCACAAGCTAAATCAATATGCATTATGATTGTAAGCATATCATTTCTATATATTTTCAGTATAAGAACAAAGATTCAAAATGTGGCATATATGTTGAACATTTTGTTATTAGATGCTAAATAGATTACTTGATCTTACAGGTGCAGGAGCATAATCATCCCCATATTCTTCTTCTGCAAATTGGAAACACATTTTGCAAACTTCCTGGTGGGCGTCTAAAGCCTGGGGAGACTGGTGCGATTTTATTCTATTTCCCTTTTATGATTGTTATGGAAATATGTTTTCTTCCCCGTTTATGCAGTACAAAAGCCCACAAGATTAATTGTTGTTTTGAGTGTTGATTCTAGCATCCATTCTCATTTATTAATGTTACAGAGGTTGAAGGTTTGAAAAGAAAGCTAAATGGCAAACTTGGCGCAAATTCACCTGCTCTTCAGCCAGACTGGCAGGTATGGTTAGTTGAATAGTTTGTGTGAGTGCCAGTTCAGAATATAAATGGGCAACATACAAAAATTCCACTAGCAGTCAGTAGGGACACGTGAAATTCCATAATTTATATGTATTGGGTACATTTCGCTGCAAATTAATAACTGGATGCCATATTTTTTTTTCCCTTGACTCCATTATGTGTTTATAATATATGATAGTCTTTAATGGATCCTTATTCTTGTAATACGGTCATGCCATTGCAGATAGGTCAGTGTGTAGCTGTCTGGTGGAGACCAAATTTCGAAACCATAATGTACCCATACTGCCCTCCCCATATTACAAAACCAAAGGTAAACTTGCCAAGTACAATGGAATTGCATTATGATTTTTTCATTTTATTTTGTTGTTTGACTGGATTGCTTCACCTCTCTTGTTTGCCTACTATTTTTAAGTTATAAACTTCTAGTTAATCATTTTACCTGGGTAATGCAGGAATGCAAGAAACTTTTCCTTGTTCACCTTTCTGAAAGAGAGTACTTTGCAGTGCCAAAAAATTTGAAACTTCTTGCTGTTCCGTTGTTTGAACTCTACGATAATGTTCAGGTATGGTAGGAAACAGAATTTTCCTGTTGTTAGAAGTTATGTGGGTGTAGACTACTCCAATGCATCATTTCAAATTTGCATTAAGATTTCAGTTTTGCCTCAATCTGGTTGTCGGAGTCAAATTTATGACTTCATTGCATTTAATCGTTGTCCGGAAACTGGAGGTTCCTTTCAGATCATTATTGACATTGATTTTCTAGCATCTTCTGATATATATAGGAAAATCATATATAATAGAAATTAGTTGACAAAAATAAACACCAAAATTTTTTTTTTGAATTTAAAAAAATATTTCTGTCCCTAAAAAGAGAGAACCATATGAAAATGCATGTTTTTTCATTTTGTTACCAAACTAATTTTTGAAAAGTTTTAGAAAACAAAATTTGAAAACCCACCAAGTCCATTTCTGTAACATCCTGCCCCATGTTGGTTAGGTAGGAAAACTCCCTGTGCTATATATGTGAGTTAACATTCCTTCCAAATAACAATGCATTTTAACCCTCTAAAAAAAAAAACAACGGATTTTAAAGCCAAGCCGTGACCGTGAGTGCCTAGTCTAAATTGGACAATGTTGTTACAGTGCAGGATGGGGAGATCATAGTTTCTGTGGTGAATATCTCCTAATCATTTTTTCATTTAAAAAATCTTATTGCATCCACCTTGTTTATTTGTTGGCAGAGATATGGGCCGGTTATATCCACCATTCCGCAGCAGTTGTCTAGATTTCAGTTCAACATGATCCCTGCATAAATTTTGCGGGCTCCACGAGCTTTTAGCAGGATAGAGAACCTCAAAGGAGAGTTTAAATTTATTCAGTTCTGAATTTTGCAGATGACAGTCCCAATCTAGATTATAAGACACTCTAACCTTGAGGCATTGTAACTTGTTATTTGAATTGTGAATGTTTGGGAGATTGGGTACTTTTGATATCATCTTAGACTCTGGTGTTTTTTAAGTTATGACAACAACCTTATGCATAAAATGCAGTTTCCTCTCTCTAGCTATCTTTGACTTCTTGAAGGTCTAATGTATGTATCACGTCCCGGTTGTTAACTTCAGTCTTGAGATTAGTCGAGATAAGTGCAAATTGATTCGGACAATTAGTTATAAAAAATATTATATATATATATATATCATGTATCTGTATATTTATACAACACCTCAGTTACTTCATTTGGCTTATCAATGAATTTTTTGGGAAATTACAACCAAAAAAAAAAAAAAACTCAGATTTAATAAAATAAATCTTGAATTTATGATCGAATTCCCTCGTGCTTCTCTTCATTTTGAGCTACACGTCACAGCACTCTTTTTCAATGCTGAGCTAAGCTCATTGTTAAAAAATGACAAACCTAAGCCATGTGTAAAATTATAGTGTTTTCTAACAAATTAATATTAAAAATTATAATTACAAAAGTTAAATTACACCAATAATCACAATTTATTTATTTAAAAAAAATTAGAAATCAAAGATTTAAAATCTTAGTACTCATCTGGATTAGTGAAAGAGGAAGGTTTTGATTGATTTAGAGTGGGATTATGTAGAAATTAATTAGATAATAGTGATGTGAAATTTGAACTTGTTGAAAAATATATTCTTTTGCACCATAACGAACAAACGGCGACGTTTGATTTTGACAAGTTACTCCAATCATCTCTTCATTGACTCAATAACCTTTGGCAAACAATGATATAAAAAAATTTACACATTTATTTTGGTAATGTCAATAAACAATGTACAAGACTCTTTAAATTTGACATTAAGAGGGTAAGATGGACAGTCTTGTTCATACTTTTCAAAGTTATTAAAAAAAAGCTGTTTTTGTTTTTGAATGTTCACAAATCTCAGTTTAATTGATTGATCTTGAAGCTATTGTGAGAATCTAAACGACTTTATTAACAAAAATAAATTCAAAGGTTAGGGATATATAATTAGGTTTTAGGTGAGATTTCACATATAATATAGAATTAGGTGGGTAGGTATATGAGCTTTAATTAGTAAAGCACTAAAATTTTCAAACAAAGCCTATGTTTTTTTGTCACGTTTAATACAAAAAATGAATTTTTGACAGCCATTTTATTCTAGAAATCAACCAAGTCACAACTTTAAATATATTGCAAGTAGGAATGATTATAAATACTATAGATTTATTTAATTATTCTTCACAAAGGAATAAAAAAAGGGACAGATTATTTGGTGGTTTAGGAGTAATGCTCCATGCCACTAGACACTTGACGCTTGTAAAGTTGTCTTCTAATAATCTAAAAGAAAAAAAATTAGATTCCACAATTTCAACTAATAATATCAAGTTGAGACATTATGTGACAATGCTCTAATACCACCTTATAATTTTTCGGAAAATTAGAGTTGACAAATTGATATTAGTTTATTCAGATTAATCAAAAGTTTTTTGTTTTAATATCATTATTAGGATGGCTACTTGGAAGATTAGGATTTTGGTTTTATAATAGTCTCGCCATATTTTAAAATGAAAATACATTAAAAAAAAATCAAAAGCTTGTCTCATTATTATTATTATCGTCATTATTATTTTATTTTTTTGGTAAAGAGAGCATTAACGTTTTTATTATTATTATTGTCTCATTATTATTATTATTGTCATTATTATTTTATTTTTTTGGTGAACGAATTAGAAAAGAGATTGGGTGGACGGGTCATTGGTTCAACCATTGGGTTGAATCGGAATCAAATTATAATGTAATAAATATATTAAAATTATATTTAAACAAAAATGGAAGTAATGAAATTATAAATTAAAAAAATTAAATTATCTTAAATATTTCTCCTAATATTTTTTTTACTGAAAAATATAATAATATATTTTAAAATATTATTAATTTTAATTTTAGAAGAGGAAATCAAATATTCAATATTCCCTCCATATGATTTTAATTCAAATAATTTGATTGAAAGAAGAGCAAAAAATTTGGAGGGATATCAAAATTTCAATATTCCCTCTAATACATTTGATTGAATCTCACATGGATTTCTTGAATTTTTTTCTTATAAATAGGTAGAGACTTTTACAATAATTTCAAACTCTTAATGGGATTTCTCACAAGAGGAGACCTTTGAAAGAGAGTTTCCAATTAAACTATTCTTATATTCTTCTATATATATGTATATATTATAAAACAAGAAAGAAAGAAAAAAAAGAAAGAAGAAATTAAAAAAAAGAAAAAAATTTCAATTTCATTGACCCGGCGAATCGGCTCTGGCGAACCGGTTCAACCACCGATTTTTCCAATTCTTTCTAAATAGGTTAGTTTGTAGCATCGAACGGTTTAATAGGTATATCCGGGCCAGAACTCGAACCGGTCGAATCTAGTTTTCAAAACCATGGTTATAACTAAAGAAAAAAATTAATCATAACAAAAAAAAAAAAAATGACATAACTTAAGATTATAATTTATATATAGTAAAGGTGTGTACAATAGAATTTCCCATCAAATAATTACAAGTACAAACACCTATAAGAAGGTCAAACACTTCATATAGAATTTCCCATTGTCTCAAAAACCTTTTGTCTTTGTCTCTAGGTGGTGTTTGGGAAGCAACATCCCAAATTTTTTATCTCATAAAAATCACTAAAAGATAAAAGTTTTACAAAACTAAAAAAAACACATTCAAATAAAATATCACATTCAACTCCATAATCATTTTATTTTTTCTCTCACAAACATCACATCCAACCACATAAAAATCTAACTATCTTTTCAAACACTAAAAATTTTTTATCTCATAAAAACCTACATCTACTAAAATCTACATAAAAACTCACTTCCCAAACACCCACTCATAATCGTTAAAATATGCCTTTAAGATTTTTGTGCTTTCATAGACCTGTAAACATCCATCTTACACATCAAATAATTACTGGGCATATAGCCGGCTTTGGCCCAAAGTGGACAAACCAACCGCTTTGGTGCTCTGGAAAATGAGTAGAAAAAAATATCTCGAATTTTTTTTAGCTAGTGTCTACACACACACACAAAAGAATTTGGAAGGTCCCAAAAAAAGGTCCTAATAAAATTTGGTAAAAATTCAAAATTAATAGATGGTCGATGGGGTAAATTATTTTAAACTAATGAATAATTATTTTTATTGAAAAAAATCAAAAGGCTGATTGACATTGTGGGTTATTTGAAATTAATAAAGGGTTGTTTATCAAATATATGGATTGTATATATAATACAATTAATTATACTAGTTACATAGGGGAAAAAAACCTTTTGAATTTAAAGTTGATTAAAAATTACTTTCGGTCAATTATGACATTAGAAAAATTGAATGAATTAAAAATTTTATCTACTAAAAATGATTTAGTTAATAAATTAGATTATGTAAGCTTGATAGTAATTTTGAAGTTTAAAATGTGAGTAATGTTCAAGTGATATTTTGTTAGTTATTCACTTTTTGTTTAGTTCTTAAGCTCAAATTATTTTGATTATTATTTTTTATATTATAAGCTTTATTATATATTTAAGTAAAATTTAATAGTTATATATGAAAGTAACCTTTTTGTAAACACTATCCAAAAAACCAAGACAAAAAAGATAAATATATATATATATATATAAAGAGCCCTATATCAAATGTCAAAACCAGCCCCATCGACATAGGCCTTCAAGGAGGTCAAACACTTCAATAGGGTAAGGAATCCTTTACCCAAAAACATTCTTGTCTTGCTATCTCAATTTATTATTGTGATTAACTTATATGCCAAGATTTTCGTACCTTCAAATTCTTTTATAATTCAATAGTTATGAGTGAATTGAAATAATGAACTAGAGGATTTTTAGGACATAGGATCCGCATCCCTACATGAGATTCTAAATTGTGCATTGTGTGCTTATCACAACTCAATTTACCACTATTAATAAAATTATCATTTGAAGTAGATCGACATAAATCAATCGACAAAAAACTCACAATCTCACAAAAACATAAATAAATATCAAATTTTGTGGTTGAATTCTATGTCTTGATAAATTCAAGAACTTTTTTGAAGGCAATCGACAAGAATTAACAAAATAAAACTTGTATTAAGTGACTGAAAATATTATAAATTACAGATTACAAGAACCAGAATCAAAACAAAATAACGAGTTACAAACTAAGATAGAACTACTACTCATAGAACTAACTGCTATTACTACTCTTTTTTTTTTGAGCACCATGCAAAGAAACATATATATTAACCAGAGGATAAAGATATTACAGACTTTGCAATTTTATGTGCTGGTTCAACCAACACTCTAGTCACTTTAGTTACACATAAGAAATGAAAGGCAGAGCTTAACATCAAGATATCTTGTAACACCACATCTACCTCCCAAGCATGACAAAATTTTTGTGCACAGCTATCAACTAAAACTTTACAATCAGAAAAAAGGGACATGCATTGAATTTTCTTCGAAATCGCCCACTTGATAGCTTTCAAGAGGGCTCTAGCTTCTGCGAGCAATGGAGACGACAATCGAGTTGAAATCCCTTGTTGGTATACCTGCCGTTGGTAATCATCAAAACAAACCCAAGCAATTCCTGCTTCTCTTGTGGCCTGTTGCCATGTGCCATCCACCACACAAGTAAACAGCTGAAAATCATTAGGAGTCACACAATTATTTGCAAGGACACAACAATGGGTCGAAGATGAATCATTCAACAGTGCAGTCTAATAGTCCAATCTAGCATGTGAAACATCTATGGAGTTGTTGGACCATTGCCTTTTAAAATCATCAACCAGAGATAATGTTTGTTCAATGAATAATTGTTCATTTTGAAAAACCTTAAGGTTACGCTGTCGCCAAATTGCCCAAAGGATAGCCACCGAATAGAGAATAACCCCATTCTCCTGAACAGAAGTTATCCACTCCATCCACCAAATATGAAAGCCCACCGGGTGACCGATAGAGAAGTCCAGACCCAAATTTGTGCCCCTCCAAACTCGTTGAGACCACTGGCACTCAAAGAAAACATGCTCTCTTGTTTCCTCAGTTTGACCACAACGAGCACAAATTGTATCAATAGGAATGCCTCTTTTATTAAGCTGCCATTTGACTGGAAGGATATTATGAAGACATTTTCATAAAAATAAGCTTAATTTAAGAGGCAAGTTTAACTTCCACAATTTTTTCCAAACAAAAATATCCACTGTATTAGCATTGGAAGTTCCCTCGTTTCGACGTTTAATAGCCAACCAATATACCGACTTAACCGAGAAGATCCCATTTGTAGTACCAGTCCACACCAATTGTAAGGACCCACATTTCATGCCTTAGTCATACTTGTATGCATTCATGTGATTTGCCATGTTAAGATTTGCCTTCATGGACTTTGCCTTGTTTTGTACTTACATGAATTGCCTAAGTGTTTATGTATGCTTTGTTTCCCCTTTGCTGTGTGAAGCCTAGGTCATGATGAGCCTAGGATATGTTAAGCCGAGGTCATCCTAAGCCTAGAAGTACTTTGCTTGACCTCCACCTTTGTCCAGGCATATTGGCCGAGATGATTATCATCTGGGCGAGGTGTATCGCCGAGGCGAGATGTGTATTATCTGGGCGAGATGTTACCTTTGTACCAGTGATCTTGTGCAGGGAGTGGCATGACCTAGACCGAGGGTGTGGCACATCTAGGCGAGGTGTGTACGCAGCTTAGTCAAGTGTTGTCCTACCTAGCGAGATCATTGTTACCTTAGTGCGAAGTCTTGTTCCTAGCCGAAGTCATCATCCTTTGTTTGCCGATGCCTTGTCTTTGCGATGTCATTCCTTGCGGAGTGTTTTGCCGTGAAGCTTGTTGAGTCGCTTTGTCTTACACCTTGTCTTGTCAATCGATCACCTTTTGAGAGAACCAACCCGGTAGTGCCACGTGTCCGAATTTGAATGTATATCGGTAGAGAGAGAAAACCCATCATTTGTTATGTTATGTTTTGAAGAGAAGAAGCTCTAAGGGAGAGGAGTTCTAGAGAGAGTAGGGCTCCAAGCTTGATTTCTAGAGAATCCAACCGTTAGATCCGTGTTCTAAGGTTAGATTCTTGATCTGCTCATGATGTTCTTTATGTTTATGTTATTGCATTGCATGATTGAATATGATTTGTAAGCCATGCATTGATTTGAAGTTCGGTTTTTAAGAAAGAGGAAATGATGTTCAAGTGTTCTTCAAGAAAAGCCATGTTTTGATCAAAAGCTCATGTCAAGTTTTATGTTTTCATGTTTGTTTTCATATGATCTTTGAGTATGGGTGCCCGGGTCCACGATTTGAACTCATAGCATGAAACCCAGATTTTGGAATAAAGGAAATGATGATTTTGGCATTCATGTTCTTCATGTTCTTCACGGTGGAAACCCGGATCTCGAGCTTCACTTCGAAGTGTAGTCGGAGATCATTCTTGCCTAAACCTCACACTTAGGCCAAGCATCGTATCTCACCTTGGCCTACCTTGCATGACCACTTGCACTTTAGTTTGTCTTGCGAACCTCGGCATGCAATGCGCCCGAAGCTTAGGTGGCCACACCTCGGCGAGGTGTGGAACCTCGGCAGGACTGGTTGGTACCAGCATGTCTCCTTGACATGTAAGCGGTGTTTTGACTTCGGCATGTTTTCGAGATCATTGCATGCATGTATGTGAGACTTGTTCTAAGAAGTATGTTGATAGACTTTGCCATGTGTTTGTAGGACTTGAACCTTTCTTTGTGATCCAGGCGTTCTAAGAACTAGGTGAGTGGTATTCTTAATAAAGTTATGTTGTAAAGATTTGTTAAAGCTTTGCTTGTTTCATAAAAGTATTTGTTAAGCATGAATGATTGTCCCTCTTTTGTATATCAAGTATGAGTTTTGCGTATCTAGTGTAGAGTCACTTTGGAGCACGTGGTGCGGGGGGACTAAGCCCCAATAACCCGGCCTAAGGTTGTTAAGTCACTTTGGAGCACGTGGTGCGGGGAACTAAGCCCAATAACTTGGCCTAAGTTTGTTAAGTCACTTTGGAGCACGTGGTGCGGGGAACTAAGCCCCAACAACCCGGCCTAAGGCGGTAGCATAAGTTCAAGGTGAAAAAAAGACTCACGGGCCTAAGTCACATAAGTAAGCAAGTTTGAATAAGTTATGACAAGTGTATGTTTTACAAGTTATGCCAAGTACATGTTTTGTATAACTTTTGGCGAAGTACATGATATGATATGTATGTATGTTTTGCCAAGACCTCGGGAATCATTCATTTAACCCTTTATTACTTGTACCATTCTTTGAGTTCCCAGACTCACCCTCTCTATATATATGTAGGTTCCAAGCAAGAAGTCGGCTCACTTGAGATGTGTGTTTGTGCCGATGTTTTGTATGCATGTTAGGTCGGCATTGAGGATGTAAACAACCATGAAGATTATGTTTTGACCTTGTAATTCATGTATTTGATTATGTTTGAGAAGCCTTTTGTTAAGATGTAATGTATGTATTTGATTTATGTTGTAACCAAGTTGTAAGACTTTAATTAAAGATGTATGCCATTTCATTGGATCTATGCAGACTCTTATGGACTATTTAGTTTTAAATATTGCTTCGCACATGTTAGCCCCATATGTATACTCGATTGTGTGTGATCTTTTGTAGAGGCCTTTGGTAATCTCAGATTCTTGGCCATCATGGCACCAAACTACTAGGCGGTTTGGGGTCGTAATGAGAATGGTATCGAGCACAAGTTCCTTATAGTCGTTGTTCACACACTTTGAGTCCTAAAGAGCATAGGAATTCCCTTAAACTTGATATTAGGATTTGCATCATGTTGCTTGCTACTTGATAAGGTGTGCATCTCGCATCGGCATTTGTTACATTGGCATGCTCATACTCACTTGCACACATGTTTATTTGTTTATTTCATTTTAAGAGCCACATGTTTGCATACATTTAGTATCATGAGAAGAGGTAGACCCCCGATTCGCGAGATCGGTCAGAAACAGAATAGACAGTTAGAAAGATTGGTTGAAGGCGACCCATGAGTTAAGGCAAGCAAGGCAACAGAACATTGGTACATCTACTCGGGCGAACAAAAGCGATGGCGGCGTGAAGATCGACCTCCACCTCCTCGATTGCAACAAGTGCCTCCACCCGGCTTTGTATGGGGATGATACATTGACTTTGATCAAAGAGTTCAAGAAGATGCAACGCCCGAAGTTCAAGGAGGTATAGAGCCGATGAAGGCGAAGCATGGGTTCTTGAGATGGAGAAAATGTTTGAGGTTTTTCCCGATCTTGGCCTTTCGAAGGTGTCATTGGCGGCATTTACATTGGATGACGCATCGTAGATGGTGGATGATGATCCGAAGGCGACCCAGACTTGACTTGGGCTAGATTTTTGGAGGCTGTTCTACAACAAACATTTCCCTCGAGTGTTCGAAACCGTAAGGCTACGAATTCGGACATTGACACAAGGCGATAAAAGCGATGGGTGAATATGACCGTGCCTTCACCGAGTTAGCGGTATGCACCTCACATGGTCAGCAGCGAATATATGAAGGCTAGGAAGTTTGAGAGTGGGCAGCGGACCAATACAAGATCGGTGAATTTGCTCAACATGCGGCGTATCTTTGGAGTGTTGGATAAAGCCATTCTGGCGAAGCCAACTGAGCAAGTCGAGTTCGGGAGGAAAGCGAAGAAGAAGCGGACTTATGACAATCGCGAGGAAAAGCGGACACTGGATGATGGCACGAGAGGCGATTATGCACAATCCCAACAACACAAATCGGGAAGGGATACCGGGCCGACATGTACAAGTTGTGGGAAGCTACATCTTGGGGATTGTCTTGACATTTGGAGCATGTTACGGATGTGGTGAGAAGGGTCATCGTATTAAGGATTGTCCCAGTGAAAGCTAATTCGATAGAGAAGATGAGAGTCGACATGCGAGAGGTTTTGGGAACATGGTAAGTTAAGTTTGGAGACCAAACTTCTTTAAGGGAAGGATGTAAGGACCCACATTTCATGCCTTAGTCATACTTGTATGCATTCATGTGATTTGCCATGTTAAGATTTGCCTTCATGGACTTTGCCTTGTTTTGTACTTACATGAATTGCCTAAGTGTTTATGTATGCTTTGTTTCCCCTTTCTTTGTGAAGCCTAGGTCATGATGAGCCTAGGATATGTTAAGTAGGTCATCCTAAGCCTAGAAGTACTTTGCTTGACCTCCACCTTTGTCCGAGCATATTGGCGAGATGATTATCATCTGGGCGAGGTGTCATCGCCCGAGGCGAGATGTGTGATATCTGGGCGAGATGTTCTTTGTACCAGTGATCTTGTGCAGGGAGTGGCATGACCTAGGCAGGGTGTGGCACATCTAGGCGAGGTGTGGCACAGCTTAGTCAAGTGTTGTCCTACCTAGCGAGATCATTGTTACCTTAGTGCGAAGTCTTGTTCCTAGCGAAGTCATCATCCTTTGTTTGCCGATGCCTTGTCTTTGCCGATGTCATTCCTTGCGGAGTGTTTTGCCGTGAAGCTTGT
Organism: Camellia lanceoleosa; assembly: GCA_025200525.1. Classification (NCBI taxonomy): domain Eukaryota; kingdom Viridiplantae; phylum Streptophyta; class Magnoliopsida; order Ericales; family Theaceae; genus Camellia; species Camellia lanceoleosa. The sequence goes on along the minus strand of CM045764.1, from coordinate 18,582,757 downwards.
TGAGTGCTTTGTCTTACACCTTGTCTTGTCAATCGGTCACCTTTTGAGAGAACCAACCCAGTAGTGCCCGTGTCCGATTTGAATGTATATCGGTACGTGAGAGAAGAAACCCATCATTTGTTATGTTATGTTTTGAAGAAGAAGCTCTAAGGGAGGAGAGGAGTTCTAGAGAGTAGGGCTCCAAGCTTGATTTCTAGAGAATCAACCGTTAGATCCGTGTTCTAAGGTTAGATTCTTGATCTGCTCATGATGTTCTTTATGTTTATGTTATTGCATTGCATGATTGAATATGATTTGTAAGCCATGCATTGATTTGAAGTTCGGTTTTAAGAAAGAGGAAATGATGTTCAAGTGTTCTTCAAGAAAAGCCATGTTTTGATCCGAAAGCTCATGTCAAGTTTTATGTTTTCATGTTTGTTTTCATATGATCTTTGAGTATGGGTGTCCAGGTCCACGATTTGGAACTCAAAGCATTAAACCCAGATTTTGGAATAAAGGAAATGATGATTTTGGCATTCATGTTCTTCATGTTCTTCACGGGTGGAAACCAGATCTCGAGCTTCACTTCGAAGTGTAGTCAGAGATCATTCTTGCCTAAACCTCACACTTAGGCCAAGCATCGTATCTCACCTTGGCCTACCTTGCATGACCACTTGCACTTTAGTTTGTCTTGCACGAACCTCGGCATGCAATGCGCCCGAAGCTTAGGTGGCCACACCTCGGCGGGAGGTGTGGAACCTCGGCAAGGACTGGTTGGTACCAGCATGTCTCCTTGACATGTAAGCGGTGTTTTGACTTCGGCATGTTTTCGAGATCATTGCATGCATGTATGTGAGACTTGTTCTAAGAAGTATGTTCGATAGACTTTGCCATGTGTTTGTAGGACTTGAACCTTTCTTTGTGATCCGACGTTCTAAGAACTAGGTGAGTGGTATTCTTAATAAAGTTATGTTGTAAAGATTTGTTAAAGCTTTGCTTGTTTCATAAAAGTATTTGTTAAGCATGAATGATTGTCCCTCTTTTGTATATCAAGTATGAGTTTTGCGTATCTAGTGTAGAGTCACTTTGGAGCACGTGGTCTTGAGGGAACTAAGCCCCAATAACCCGGCCTAAGTTTGTTAAGTCACTTTGGAGCACGTGGTGCGGGGAACTAAGCCCCAATAACCCGGCCTAAGTTTGTTAAGTCACTTTGGAGCACGTGGTGAGGGGAACTAAGCCCCAACAACCCGGCCTAAGGCAACATAAGTTCAAGGTGAAAAAGGGCTACGGGCCTAAGTCACATAAGTAAGCAAGTTTGAATAAGTTATGACAAGTGTATGTTTTACAAGTTATGCCAAGTACATGTTTTGTATAAGTTTTGCCGAAGTACATGATATGATATGTATGTATGTTTTGCCAAGACCTCGGGAATCATTCATTTAACCCTTTATTACTTGTACCATTCCTTTGAGTTCCCAGACTCACCCTCTCTATATATATGTAGGTTCCAAGCAAGAAGTCGGCTCCGCCGAGATGTGTGTTTTGTGCCGATGTTTTGTATGCATGTTAGGTCGGCATTGAGGATGTCGGCAACCATGAAGATTATGTTTTGACCTTGTAATTCATGTATTTGATTATGTCAATTTGAGAAGCCTTTTGTTAAGATGTAATGTATGTATTTGATTTATGTTGTAACCAAGTTGTAAGACTTTAATTAAAGATGTATGCCATTTCATTGGATCTATGCACAGCTCTTATGGACTATTTAGTTTTAAATATTGCTTCCGCACATGTTAGCCCCATATGTATACTCTGATTGTGTGTGATCTTTTGTAAGAGGCCTTTGGTAATCTCAGATTACTGGCCATCATGGCACCAAACTACTAGGGGCGGTTTGGGGTCGTGACACCAATCTATCTGGGCACGAAACCAAAGGGATGTAGATACCTAGTATCAATGGAACCACTTCTGCTGGAAACAACCAAGAAAGCAAATCACCTCTCCAACTATGATTCGAAGAATCTATCAAATGTGCCACTCTCATATCCGGAAAGAAACTGGACAGCTCCATACCTCTCACTGGGTTGAGCTGCCCCGGGATCCAAGTATCCTCAAAAGGTTTGATGGACTGCCCATTCCCAACCCTCCAGATTAAACCCTTCTTTAGTAATCCCCGATCCCACATTAAGCTTTTCCATCCCCAAGACGCAGCTTTAGCACACGGAATGTTGAGAAAGCTTTTGCCAAAACTATATTTCCCTAATAACACTGAGGCAACCAAAGAAGTCGGGTTGAACAAAACTCGCCAAGCTTGCCTTGCTAACAGCACCTGATTAAAAGCACCCAATTCTCGAAAACCCAACCCTCCATCATTTTTTGGAATACACAAACTGTCCCATTTTTTCCAGAACACCCCATGTCCCAGATCTGACTGCCATAAGAAGCGCCGAATAATGGTGTTCAGTTTCTGGAGAACCCCACTTGGAATTTTAAAAACAGACATGAGGTAGATAGGGACAGCTTGCAGGACGTGTTTAACCATAATGCATCTACCAGCAAAGGATAACAGCCTGCATTTCTAGCCTTGCAACTTACGTGAAACGTTCTCAACCAAAATATTAAAGACTTCCCTTTTAGGCCTCCCAGAATAATGCAAAGATGCTCCCAAATAAACACCAGGATTAGGGACAACTTTAAACCGATATATAGAGTCCAAGATGCCCCTTTCTCGGCCTCCAAAATTGGGGCTGATGTACAACTCAGATTTGGAGATGTTAATTCGTAGCCCAGATTGTGCACAAAACGCATTTAAAAGCCATTGTAAGCACCATACCTCTTCTCCTTTGAATTGCATAAATAAGAAGCAATCATCAGCAAACATTAAATGAGAGACTGGAGGGGAGTGCCGACTAATAGCTATACCCCGACAAATACCTTGTTGTGCAAAATGAGCCAACCTCTCTGATAAAGCTTGCATAACCAGAATGAACAAATAAGGTGACAATGGATCCCCTTGACGCAGCCCAGCTTTAGGGGTGAGAAATTCCGAGGGATGACCATTAAGTAAAACAGAAAAAGAAACTGTGGAAACACATTGATGAATCAACTGTACCCAATGATCACTAAAACCCATACACTGAAGTACAGAAAGCAAAAACTCCCAATTGACCCGGTCATAGGCTTTATTCATATCCAACTTTAGACCAAAAAACATCTTATGCCCTTTTTTAGTATGCCGAATAAATTCAATCACCTCGTGAGCAAGCATGATATTATCAGAAATAATGCGACCCTGAAGAAAAGCACTCTGATTAGGGGCAATTAAAGTAGGCAGCACCACACGCAGTCGATTGGCCAACACTTTAGACCCAATTTTATAGATCACATTGTAGAGACTAATTGGTCGAAAGTCATTAATAGTTATCGGGTCCTTAGTCTTCGGGATTAAGCAAATGAAGGTTTTGTTAAACTCTTTAAGCAAAAAACCCGACTGAAGAAAAGCTAGCACTGCTTCAACAATTGAAGGTCCCACAGTATTCCAATGGTGTTGATAAAACCCCGCAATGAAACCATCAGGCCCCGGAGCTTTAAGCTTACCCATTTGAAAAACCGCAGCTTTGATCTCAGCCTCATTAAAAGGGAGATTCAATAAATTTTGATGGGTCGCACTAAGTTTACAACTCAAAACAGAAAGTAAATCAAAATGAGCAGGACATGCACCTAGAGATGACCGAGTCGGAATAGAAAGTGGATCATCACAGTGATACAAAGCTTTGAAATGATTGAGAAATGCTTGATGAATCTCCTTCTGGTCTGTGAGTAGAACACCATCCTCCCGTTGTAGAACAAGAATTTGAACCTTCTTCTTTTTCCAAGAGGCCATTTGATGAAAAAATCTAGTATTCTTGTCCCTCAATTGTAACCAGTGCTGCTTCGACCGTTGAGCCCAATATAATTCCTGTTTGTTCAGTAGCTCATCTAGGCGTTGCCGAAGATTCCAGTCTACCTCCGAGTCAGCCGTGCTTCGAAAATGCCTCTGTTTCTGCTGCAATAACCCCCACACCTCATTAATTTGCCCTTGCAGACTCCGATATGATAGACTACTCCAATTACGTAGGTGATTAAAGACAATCTGCTGCTTTCGGCACATTGCAAATTGGCTAAAGCCAGGAACCGAAACATTCCACGCCCGCAGAATGATTTGAGACAATGAATCATCTTTCAACCAAACTGCTTCAAACCTTTGAACTCTCTTAAAGGGTCTGAACACCAAATTTATGTCGAATATCAACGGGCTGTGATCCGATCGTTGAATAGATAAAACAATGAGCGGAGCGCTTGGGAATTTGTCAAACCAGTCTGTTGAGACCAACACACGATCTAGCCTTTCGTAAATAATATCCGAATCAGCTCTGTTATTGCTCCAGGTATACCACACCCCTTGATTTGGAACTTCAATCAGTTTCATATGAAAAATTAGATTATTAAAGCGGGTCTCACCTCTAATTCGGCGGTGCTTAGGACTCCATTTCTCAGTCAAATTTCTCACCTGATTAAAATCCCCAACAAGCACAAACGGCCCCGCACAGCTCCGGATTTTCTGTTCTAACTCCAGCCAAAAAGTTGCTCTATCTTTCGAAACAGGGGGCCCATAAACCAAAAAAAGATACCACTTGCCCAAAAACTTATCCAACACTTCCAGAATCAACAAGCGATCAGAAGCTTCCACCCCAACCATATCAAAGTGATCATCCCAAGCAGCCCATAATCCTCCCCTACTACCCTGACAATCCCTGCCGAAGCTATGCTTATAACCCAAAGACATCCCCAAAAAATCCACTTGATGAACTAATTTTTTTGTTTCACTAAAGAAAAGCAAATTTGGCCTCCACTTCTGGGTCAATTGTTTGACTGTTCGAACTGTAAGGGGGTGACCCAAACCCCTACAGTTCCAGCTAAATAACCTTATGGCTCCATAGAAGGTTGTTGTGGGACAACCTCCTGAGAAACCCCAGCATGAACTTGATCAGGTGAAGAGAGCCCGAGAACCTCCAGCCGTACCGCCTCTTGGTCAACAAAACAGTGCTGCAAGTCAGACCAATGAGCAGGATGTATGGACTGCTCACTATTTGCCGTGGAACTGTGCTCCGAATCGTAACCCGACTCCGAGCCCCCCACACTCCTTGGAATGACACATGCCTTGGATTTGAGACGACGTTTACGCCAACGGAAACCACCATCCTCAACCAGCCCACGACCCTTACGTTGACCCAGCAATTGCCGCTTCTGACATCTCCCAGATCTGACTAGATCTCTGCATGATCTAGAGCTTCACCGATGACACCGTAAAGTTGCATCTGGCCTCGGAGAAATAGCACTCAGCGGAGGAAGATGATCGTCTGGAGCCCGGACCGAAAGTAACCTGCTATTGACTAGACCACGGCGAGTTTTCCTTCTTCGTCGGCTACCGTAATGCACTAACACAACCTAATCCGACACTCCACCAAAATCGGGGTTATAAGACTCCTCCGCCTCGCCCCTTCTTTCCACCTCAGTCACACCCTCAGAGTAATAAGCCTTAACTACATCTTGATGGAGACCCAAATGACGCCTTTTAATGGGAGGCCCAGCAAACCATTCGTACACCAAATTGTCATCAGCCGAAGGAATAAAAGGACCTGGCCCATGGGAACTAGAGGCCCGTGGTTGAGACCCACTAGACTGAGACAGCCCCCTCTTCTCAGGCCTAAAGTCCAACAAGCCCCGCTGGCCCAAATGGCGTTTTCCATATGGTAGATTAAATCTACAGCCCACCCCAAGCGATGGAATGGACTAAACTGTATTATCCCAGTCCGTAAATTCAAGAAATCTGTGGCCCATCAGTTCCATCCGCATCTCGGCAGACCACTGTCCTGCTCGCCGTAGCTCCATCCTATCAAATTGATCACCATCAATCATGAGCCGTCCAGCATTAACACCCAAAGATTGCAATCCTTCAGCCCATTTATTCTACATTAATTCTAAATCAACCACTGAGTTTACCGGGTCGTTGGGTAGTTGTGTAAAAACCTGAGTTGACTCAGAGTGGGCATTGTCGGCCACCCCATCCTCCTGAAGCTGGTCACCAACAACATCGGTTTGCAAAGAATGATCCAGAATATGCCTGCCATCCTCCGCCTGCACCGGTGCCAAAACTGGATCTGCTGCAAGCTCCGAGTCATGAAAAGAATTGGTATGGTTGAAGCGAGTCAAAAACAACCCCTCCTCTTCATGTGCAATATCAGATTTAGAAACATGCATCAGATTGGGGCGACGAGCTAACCGTGTTGAACGACGATCCTCCCGATGAGCATTCGCCCGAATACTGGACGTATACATCAGTTGGCCTTCTTGATGCATCACTCTAGTCCCCAAGCGTTGAGCCACACTAGCCAGATGAGTTTGAATGAGATGTTGACCTTCCAGAAATGGTGTTGCACACTGGCCATCCGTATGACCAATCCTTCAACATTTCCGACACAGACGACAGAGACGTTCATATTGACATGCAATCCAATGATGAGTGCCGTCTTGAAACTTAAGGAAAAAACCACCAATCAATGGGGCCTCCAAAGAAATCCATACCTTAACCCTTAAGTAGCGAATATTCCGAGGAAAAAGAGGATCCACATCAACCTGGAGAACCTCTCCAATAGCCTTACCCAAGCAAAGGCCAGCCTCGTGAGTATAAGACTCAAGCGGTAACCCGACCAATCGGACCTAGATCACCGCTTGAGAGATAACTAACTTCTCTAACACCAGCTGAGGGCGCCAAGAATCGACCGTGAAAAAAGCTCCAGCAACAGCATAAGGTGCATTGGCAACCACCCTATGTAAATCAGCTGCATGCTCAAAAGAGAGGATGTAGACATTCTTACTACGACCAATAACATGCATGAAGCCCTCCAACTGCCACAGATCATCTAGGTAAGATTGCATGAGATAGACATTGAACTCCCTAATATCATGCATGCATCCAACTAAACAGTTTTGATAAAGACTACGACCCACACCCCAGATGTCCTCAGCCATTTCCATACTTACCCCGCACCAAGGATGACGCGAGGATAGAGGAATATACGCATGAGGGTGAAAAGCAGATCGCCGTTCTTCAGAAAATTCACTGCCTACTCCAGTATCACTGCTGTCAGTCCAGCTCCCATCTCGAGCAAAACCCCCAGAAGTCCCTGCCATCTCAAGAAGGAACTAAAACAAGGAGACAGGAAAGACACCACCTATACCCCAAAGGCCCGACAAAAACTAAAACAAACAAACCCCAACACCAAAAGCCACCGAGCTGCCACACACTAGAAATAGGAAAGCAGAGAAAAAAGCACCAGAACTACCCAAAACGCAAAACCCAAGTAGAAAAAACCTGAAGAAAGCTTCTTCAAAACGAAGAAGAAACCGGCTCTCTAGAGAGAGAAACTCTGAATGTCATTCACAAAAATGTTGTGAATGTGATTGATGAGCCTTTCTTCCTTTGAATTCCCAATTTTTGTTCCTTTGCACTATCCATAATTATTGTAGCCACGTGTCCTTCCTTGATACATGTAAGCATGCTATTTCCACCACTTGAAAAGTTGCCCTACTCACTATAAATATTTGTAGCGAGTTATAAGTATTTAGAGCGAGTGAGGCAACTTTGTAAACCTTCATCCTGGCCTTTAAACAAAAATCCTGAACTATGTCAGCAACTCTGTAGCCACGTAGCCACGTGTCCTTCCTTGATACATAATTACTGTAGCCACGTGTCTTTCCTTGATACATGTAAGCATGCTCTTTTCACCACTTGAAAAGTTGCCCCACTCACTATAAATATTTATAGCGAGTTATAAGTATTTAGAGCGAGCGTGACAACTTTGTAAATCTTCATTCTAGCCTTTAAACAAAAATCTTGGATTATGTCAGCAACTCTGTTAAGAGGCCAAATTTAATATTTTTAGTAACAACAACCACACAACCAACTAAAGGGGCTAGCCTAGCATTAGAAGGTTAATAATTCAAAACTCTCCACGTTCACATGAGTCTAATTTTCAATATATTTATTTGGAGTTTTTCTCTCTCATTTTAGAAAGTTTTTTTGGGTATTAATTATACTTTTTTTTTAATCTTTATTATCGTTGTAATTTGCTAATTTTGATTGTAATATCATACATTAATCAAAGAAAGAAAAAAAAAAAAAAAAAAAAAAAAAAACCTTACCACTTCCCAACTCCTGCTAACTTTCATTACTTTATTTCTAATCTTAAATTAAGAAATAACTTAACAGAGTTGTCCACTTTATCAAGTCATTGATTTAGAGATCACAATCTTTTCTGTCTGGAAAATAAAATCACTGATCACATTCAGAACAGGGTGGGTTCACATGTAGTGTAACAAAAACACATATCACATGTTCCAATTTTATAGCATTGTTCTGTCTCCCCACTTGGGTTTTTCAACGTTCCATTGAGAGCTAATTGGGTAATAATTAACATTAAACATTAAATTTAGAATTTATTTATAGTGGTTGTGATGTTGCTGTTGGAATGAAAGCTATCAAGGAGAAAAAAAAATTGGTTCAGACTCATTTTATTTTGCACCAAATGAGAATCATGAGCCATTTTATATTATTGATCTAGTCTCAAGAATTAAGATAGTGTTCGTTTGCAATTTTTAAAACACTAAGATTCCTTTTTAGAAAGTTTACTATGATTGTGTTCAGATTTTGGAATTGAAAAGGAATTTGTGGGGAAAAAAAATGAAAAAATAAGGAATTAATTACACTTTGCACTCTTGCATTTTCTTTGAAAATGACACTAAATAATCAAACTTAAGATAGAATTTTCAAAGTACAAGGCAATGTTGGCGTTTTAAGATCTTCAAATCTGCTCTAACTGCAACCATTTAAATATAATTACTTATAAACCTCTCTTCACACTTATATGCATTAAAAAAACACTTACAAATGCGAGTGTAAGAGAAAAATTCAATCTTTTGAAAATACAAATTACATTGGACTATTTTTTTTACTACAATAGGGCTCAGGACTGCCACATCATTTTGCATCAAAATTGTGTATAAATTTTTGATTTGTATAGTACTACCCTCTTTTAACTGTTAAAAAAAAAAAAAAAAAAAGGAAGAAAAAGAAAAAAGAATGAAAAGACAAGCTTGCAATTTCTATCACTGATAATTGTTTATTCTGAAAAAAAATAATAATGTTACAAGTAATCTTCCCCTTTAAATTCCAAATGCTCTCCATAACCTCACCATCCTTGTCTCTTAGTAGTCGTCATCTCTTTCTCTCTCTATCAGAAGCTATAGTGCAAACATACATATATCTGCCGTGTTAAGTTTACTAATACTTGTTTGTATTCTTCAATACTAATATTTTTGGTCTGCTAAAAAAAATGGGGTATAAGGCAGTGGATCAAAAGCAAAAGCAGAAGCACAGAAAAGGGTTGTGGTCACCAGATGAAGACCAGAGGCTCAGAACTTACATCCTCAACAATGGTCATGGCTGCTGGAGCTCCGTCCCAATCAATGCCGGTAACTTTCTAGTTAATCACACTTCTTAGCTACCAAGCTAGCTTAATTTTATTTAATACCCATTATTAATTTGGTGCTAATGTTGCCAAATCTCATCAAGAGTTATCTAGCATAACCTCATATAGTTGAATTTTTTTGATCTTTTTGTGCATTATATGAAGGGTTGGAAAGGAATGGAAAGAGTTGCAGACTGAGGTGGATAAATTACTTGAGGCCTGGACTAAAGAGAGGGATGTTTACTGCTCATGAGGAGGAGACAATCCTCACCCTTCATGGCATGTTAGGCAACAAGTAAGCAGAGAGAATGTACTTTCAAATTAAAAACAATTGGATAAAATATATTTAGGCTGCATTTGGATCCAAGCATAGCCTTATAGTTCTTAAAGTATGTGTTTTGTGTTATTTTGTTCTTTTAAGTTTCAATTTTGTATTTTGTGTTATTTTGATCTTTTAAGTTTCAATTTTTTGTTAATTTTTGTCCTCAAAATTTTCAATTTGAATCAATGTAATCCAATTTCAAACGGACCTTCTAAATAGTTAACGAAATGATAATAAAATGCACATATGATCCCCAAAGTATGTGTTCCGTCTCACTTTGGTCTCAAAAGTAAGTGTTCTATGTCATTTTAGTTTCTAAAAATAAATGAATTAAAAGATAGTAAAATTAAAAATGACCGGTGAGTAGTTAAATTCCATCCTATATTTTAAATTTTGACCACTTTTTTGGGTTCTTAGTAGAATTGTCACTAACGGAGTCATGTGATTTGTCGTTGCCCAGGTGGTCTCAGATAGCCCAGCATTTGTCTGGAAGAACTGACAATGAGATCAAGAACTACTGGCATTCTTATCTGAAGAAGAAGAAAATGGCCAAAATAGAACAAACTAAACCTAATACTGAACCTGAATATACAAATCCAAACACTGGAAACACACAATCTTCCCTTTCTTCCCTGAAGTCCACCACTAGAAATTTAAGTTTCGAATCATTTGATAACATGGAAGGAACATCAATGGAAACAAACGAGTCCATATCACAGTTGCCAAAACTTTTATTTGCTGAGTGGCTCTCACTAGATCAATTTCAAGGCCAGGACTTGACAAATTCAGGTCGGCCAGCAGTTTCCAAGGATGACCCAAACTTACAGTATTCTTTTTTGAACTGTTTGTTAATGAACGAAGGAGCATTTGGTGGCAAGTTTCATCAAGAACTCAGCAATGGCTCCGGTACTGCTGATGAAATGTCTAATCCGCAATTCAACTCCGAAGAAGAAGACCAGTTTGTTAATTTTATCACTGAGGGTGATATGTGTAGCCATTTCAACATGGACAGTGATGTGTTTATGTGAGGGGTGTTTAAGCAACATCAAGCAAGAAGAAACAGTAATTAGTTACTACTCTTCTAGATAGAAACAGTTCTGATATACTAATAAAACTGGCCATTGAAAATCATATATGATAAAGAAAAGGCCATCTTTAGTTGTTTGCTTTGAAAAGCATGTAGATTAGGCATATAGGAAGTCATGAAAGTTTAATCAGGGGGTATTTTTTCCATGGAGTTGTTTCTCAAAACACTTCTTATTTCTGTTGCATACAATGAAGTCACAAATGCATTTGTTGTTTCTGTAAAAATTAGTGATCCCCAATATATTGATGGTCTTTCTCAAGTATTTCGGGCCTCAATGAATCAAAATTCTCATCAAGATTGATTTATATTGTCCTTGTGGGAGGTGAAGCTTAAACATAGACAGGACGTGTGTGCAGGGGCCTGATCCTATGAACTTGAAAGCCCAATGATAAAAAGTTTCATGTGGTCAGCATAGGCAAAAGTGCTTAGGCACATTCCTTACGATGAATGGAGATACTCATAATGGTTGTCGGAAGATTCTGCCTAGAGTTAGGAGATTATTGCCTAGAGTTGGACAGGAAGTTAACTATTCAGGTATGGCACCACCATGTTATTACTTGAGGATAAGTCATACAAGGTATATAAGCTCATCTACTCTAGTAGAGGGGAGGGGTATGAAAACAATTGCTACAAACTTTGAGCTATATGCTATGAATTCTCTCCAGAAATCCTATTCTTGCATTAACATAATAGCATTGGAGTGCCCTCTGGCCATCCAACAACTGGCCTTGGGCATGGACGATTTATCTTACAGGATAATAGCTTCATTTCAGACATACATCGAGTACATACACTTAAGAGTGGAATTTTTTCCCTCTACAATCCCCAAAGATGATGTCATTTATTGAAAAACCTTTACAGTTGTGATTTTGCAAAATAAATGAACAAAATGGATTCCTTTCAACTACATAGGTAAATTTGACTATGGTTATACGCAATGGTACTTGGTTGATTGTAGATAGGATTAGACAAATAGCATATCCAGAGAAATTATTGGTGTTTTAGTCATTTTGCACCAACAAAGTGATTCGGGATAAATTGTCTCACCTTTCCATTGGAGAAGAAATCCCAACAACATATGTAGGATAAAAAGACTCGTAGAATAAGTTATCCTGAGTCACAAAAGCTGAAACAATCACAGAATAGTATTATACCGGAATAAAATAATATATGCAATTTTGCACATGAAAGAATTTACAATTAGCAGAGGGTTTGAAACTTCAAAAACAAATTTGGAACTTGCACAATGTGCCTAAGCAGCCTACAATACAACAATGTTATACAAGTACTTTGAACTTGAATCCATTGAGCCAATTCGCGAAGAATTGGTTATTCATTCATATTCAAGACTTAAAATCAATGTACATCTCTTGCATATTTCACGACAAAAATAAATCCAGATTGACCAAATCAACATTTCAAATGTATCTACAAGGTCCATAGCACAACAATACAGTTCTTCCAACAGTAGGCAATGCTGAATCATTTCTTTGTATTGCACTCTTAAGTGATGAATTTTTATATTCCTGGTTTGAGGAACTTTTAGGAAGTCACTACTGTGAAGTTATCAGAGCCGACTAAGCAGGTCCAGAAAAGTATACAGGCAACAATAACCATGATTGTAATGGGTGTCCATTTCATTGCAATTACCTGGTAAATAAATTCAAAACTACTATTAGAAATTATGAATTGTCCTCTGCTTCTTCTTTTCTTTTCTTTTTTTCTTTTTTTCTTCCCCCCAGAACAAATGAATTGTACTCTGTTGATTGCTTAAATGATGAAAGGCAAATCTGGGAAGTTCAATACAAAGACCCATTTGGTGCAGATTATGGGGGTGTACAATCTTTTTTTAAAAAAAATTGGAAGTTCATGTCATAGTGTTTAGTGCAACTTTTATTTACAAACACAAAAATGACATCAAATAAGTTGAAGAAAAAAAAAAAAAAAAAGAAGGATTATTGGGTAGATGTGTAGGGGATGGCTTTAAAGGCTAAGGATTCTCTATTCCTAAATTCTTCTTCTCTCTCTATCCTAATACAATCCCAATTATTGGATCATGTAAGAATCTCAAGAAATGTGACTCTCAAGACATGATCTAATGGTTAGGAATGCATTAGGACAGAAGGATGTAAGGATTTGGAGATAGAGGATCCTGTGCCTGCATTTGACCAAGGATTCTGTCTTCAAATTCCTCTGTCTTTGTCCTATTACATCCTTAATCATTGGATCATATGAAAATCTTGAGACATATGAACCTCTATGTGTAATCCAATAATTAGAAGTGCATTGAAATAAGAAAATAGAAGAATTTAGTGACAAAAAAATCCTGCTCATACTTTTAAGTGCTATGTTTAGATTATCAGTTCATAACCTGCCAGAAGCTCAACTAATCAGTTTGTCTTTTTGGCACCAGAGAGAAGTTATATGCAGAGGTCTGTATTTGTTCACATACATACATACCTCAAGTAATGGGGAACACCATATTGGTGAAACAGTTGGAGGAGTTGCCATTGCCTTTTCCAACATTTCTGATAAAAAAAAAAATCACAAAATTTTCATTACGTTCATGAATTTAAATGCATGCAATTCAACAGAATTAACAGTACCAAGAACACAAAACAAGGAAAGGGAAGCTAGCTTACCCAATCTTCGCCTTCTTTCCACTATTGTGGACATGTCTAGTGTAATGATATCCAGATCTTGTCGACGATTAGCATTTAGCTTTGACAGATTAGACTGTGTTCTTGTATCTGTATACTGCCTTCTTATGTTGCCAATAATTCCATCTGCTAGCCAACACAAAATCATCAATTTCAGTCTATACGCATCAGTTTTTTAGATTTTATAGCAAGATTTTAAATATTGGCCAATATGTATAAGTTCTTTTGGCTTCTCAATACCAATACACCCTTGATATTGGTGAGAATAAAAATCAGTTGGGCATTGGCAGTTCTCAATAAGTATTGGTTTATAGGCAACTTGCGGCCTACTTCATTAAGTCCGTTCAGTTGCTATAAAACTCTTTTTCATAGATGATGATTTTAAAAACATGATGTACAAATGGAAAAAAGTGTACATAAAATCAACATAGAATAATGTGACAAATCTTGATTTTATCACTTTAAAACAAAAGATCTATGAAGAAAACTTACATTTTAAAAAATGTGGTTGCCACATCATATGTCAAAAAGTTTTTATAAAATTTCTGTAAGGTTATCATTTTTATGTAAATTTTTTTTTTGTGTGATCACTTCACCTGATTGAAACCAATTCATATCCCGATAATGCTATTTGAAACCTTGTTTTATAGCTATACAAGATCAAATGTTCATAATTTCCCTAGTTTTCCCTCAAATTTCTCATCTAGGATGTTAAGTACATAAATATTTCACACACGGGAAAATAAACTAGATTACCGAATCGGACAAAGCTGTATGGTTTTGTCATTTTGTTTAGAAGGCTCGTATCGAACTCGTCAAACTCCTTGAGCAAATCTTGTAGATAGTGAAAAGCTAGTTTTCTTGGATATGAAGAATCACACAATGTGATGAAGCAAACTCCATTCTCTACCACACAGCTTAACACCACAAAATTAACTGAAATTAAGGAAAATAATCAACCCATGTTTGGAAGGAAATGCTACAAATTAAAGCACAATTTGGCATTTTATTTCTTTTTAGTTTTTAATGTTTTTATGTATAAAGAGGAGCATCAATTTGGATATAGTAAAAATTGAAATCATTTGAAAATTAAATTTAAGTGGCATTTGGATGCATAAACCTATCTCCTTAACACCACTTCAAGTAATTACCCAAAAATGACCAGAAATGATGTATGCCAGTTTGGAATCCTAAAATGACCAGAAATGACATATACAATTCAAAAAGACTAACTTCTCTTCAGTAAACTTTTTTTCAATTAACGAATGAAACATATAAAAATATTTGAACGGGCCATCCCAATCCATATCTAGTAGCTGTGTTGCTTACACAGAAAGAAACTATAAAAAATTTCAAAAAAAAAAAGAAAGACAAGAAATGGGACCCACACACCCCCTTTTTTTCTTTTTTCTTTTTCTGAACTCTTTTCGAATAAATTTAAGAATACATAAACTAGTCGCAAAAACTAGATAGAGAATTACGATTTTTGTGAATTGTGTGTCTGGGTTTTGTGTTTGTAAGTGAACTTATTCTATCCAGAAATCTTATAAAATTATTTGAATTTTGTGTTTAATTTCTGTATTCATACGCGGACTATATACCCACAAAGATCTAAATAAATTTGCAAGAATGATGTGCATTGAGGCGTAATATTCAATTTGGATTAGCCATCTATATATTTAGAACTAAAAAGAGAAGAAAAGGATACTTGAAGCAATGGTGGTGGAGATCGAGTCGAATGGTCATCTTAGAAGCAGCCAATGAAGACCCTGTTCTTGAGATTTCTTTGAGTATGAACTCTGCTTGTTGCTTGTAACTTGAGAAATTTTCATCCTCTTCATTCACATACCTTGGACCTTGTGCTATTGGCAACCCATCACTCACCCTTCCAACTATTGTCATCTTCACCATCCTCAAAATCTTAATCAGATATATCAATCTGTCTCTGTCAAAGGTTTATAACGGTCAGATTTTAGGGGGGGTTTGAAAAGTTTTGAGAATTGAAGAAAAGGCACTACTTTTGCAATAGATTTGTAGGCTAGAGAAGAGGGCTGGAGTTTGGGTGGGAGGAGAAAGCAAAGAACTTCATGAGGCTGAATACCAAGAGGAAGAGGAAAGGAGGGTTTTTTTGAGAGAACTTGGTGATGAAATTATTCCTTTGTGGTAAACTATAAGGAAAGAAAAAAAAGGGAAAATTAGGAAAGAAAAAATTATTTTGATTTGAATATTGTTCTTGAGTAATTTTAATATGAATAACTAAATCTTATTTCTTATAAATTATTTTAAAAAAATGTAATTCTTAGTCATAATATTATGTTAGGAAAAACTATAAAAAAAAATCTCAGAATTTGTCTACCGTAATAAAATAAACATTGAAATTTTAATTTTGTCAATTTAAATATAATTTTTATTAATTGTTTTCAATATATAAAGGTTTGAAAATGATCAAATTAATAATTTCAAATTTTCAATTTTTGAATATGCAAATTCGAAATGACATAGTGGCTATTCGGTTTTTTTTTTTTTTTTTTTTTGTATGTGTAAATTGTTAATAAATTATTTTTTAATAAATAAAAATATTCGTGTAATATTTAATTTTGAAAAATGCTTGGGAGTAATTATGAGCTTTAAAAGAGCTTTGGGAGGTGGTTACACTCATTGGTGTGATGTTTTGACCTTAAGTTTCTTTTTTTTTTTTTTTAATTTTCATCTCATTTATTAGTGATCAATTAATGCTCCCAAATTAGAGGGATGAATAATTGTTATTTAATTTTTTTTGTTAATGAAAAACAGCTTAATACTTTTTTTGACTTTTGACTTGGAGAATTTTCACACAAATTCAAACTGACACAAAATGAACAATACCAAGGGTGCAACTCGGGCGGGTTCGGTCGGGTTGGGGTCTGCCCAAGCTCCACCCGAATTGCCCAGAGCAGTGTCCAAGTCCGCCTAAGTCCAAACATGAACTTAAGCTTTGCTGCCCAAGCCCAGCCCAGCCCAAGCTTTGTATTTTGAACTCGGGTTAGCCCGAATTATCCGAATTACCCAGAAACTTGTAGACAGAACCAAGATGAGATGATTCTCACCTTTCACTCAATGAGCACGCTTTTGGCTGGTGTGGGAAGAGATTTGGGATAAAATAATTTATTAAAAGATAAAATAAGTTAAAATAATTAATAAGGTAAAATGTTACATTTAATTTATAATTATTTCATTTTTTTATTCATAATTATCAAATCAACTATCAAAAAAAGTTAATCAAATTTTCAAATACAACTATTTTAATTAGATTAAAATAGTTAAAAAAATTAAATAATCAACTAAAATAGCTAACTTTTCAAATAAGGCCTTTGTAAAGAAAATGATTTTGTCTACTTTCATTACAGTTAACAATTTTACTTATTTTTTAAAATTCTTTTTCCAAAAAAGTCTATTTTGCTAAACTCGAATTGAGGAGATGATAACCTAATTTCAAATAATCATATTTTTGCAACTTTTTGCATATGAAAAATTAAGATTTGAGTAATCATATTAAAAATATTTATAAGTTATATATATATATATATATTTGTTTTATAACTAAAATTCAAAGACTAAAAATCATGAGAACATCCATAACAAACCAGCCAAACCATCAATTCAGCTAAAATAACTAGTCGAATTCAAAAACTCCCTCCAGTAGATTAGTCGGTCTATTTTGGCATCTGGGTTAAAAGTTAACTTTTTAATTTTTTAACTTTTTAAAATCACATCACCTCTCTATTTTTTTGAATTTTTTTTTTTTTAAAAAAAAATGACTTTTAGCCTACTTCTCAAAATAAGCCTGGCTAAATGATTTTGTTTACAATAATTAATTATTTCAGTAGAGTCATTATTCACTAACCACTTAATTTAGCCAGGTCTACTTCTCAAAATAGGCCTGGTTAAATGGTTTTGTTTACAATAATTAATTATTTCTGTAGAGTCATTATTCACTAACCACTTAAGGGGGTGATGGGAGTTGGGTGAGAAGAAAAATAAAGAAAAAGAAAAAGAAAAGTTGACCAATCAAAACTAAAAAGGTAAAGGGGGTGACCCCCAAAAGGGGTCCCAACCTTTATTCTTACAAAAATGACTAACTAAAGTAATAATGTGAAAATTAAATATTTTGATTAATATTATTGAATTGCTTTGATTGGTAGTTGAATAAGTGATGTCACTTTTAATTTCATAAATAACCTATTAGCTTGAAATGTAACGTTCACACCTTTGAACAAATTTACGCTCTTCAATATTACACCTCATTTGCCACATGGGGCTCATCTCATCATAGCCAGTTACTATTGGTGAAAAGGGGATTACAGCACAGTGAGCCTTGGTCAAACTGTTTGAGAAAATTGCATTTCAGTTAGAGGGTAAGAAAATAATTTCATTTTAATGATTGTGTAATTCTTTTAGGTTTATGTTGTAAGTTTTTTTTGTGTGTAGTATAGTATTTTTTGTATGTCAAATTTCTAAAAAAATAATCATAATAATAATAATAACTTTTTTTTACTTATAATACAATTATTTTAAGAATATCCCACTTATAATTTTTTCAACTAAATGAGCCAAACATTTAACTGTTTAAGTTTGGTTTAAAAACTTTAATGAATTCTAAAATTTATTAAGTTTAGTTTGTGAAACTTTTGAATCGATTTCAAACAAGTTTTTGTTGAGCAGAGAACTCCAGTAGTTTGGTATTTTTATATCGTGTTAGACTTATTAAACCAAGCCGAATAAGCAATTGACTATTTAAAATTAGTTTAAAATTTTTAACAAGTTTCAAAATGTATTCAAGATTGACAAGATTGATTTGTTTACCTAACAAACTAAGCTCAAACGAATTTTTAACAAATTAAATATAAGTCAAATTTAAATTATTTGATCTGTTTTGCTGGAAAAAATAGTTTTGTGGTGATTTTAATGTGAAATTAAAGTAGGTTCCAACCATTGGTTGAGGTGAGATTAAATGAGTTTAGATTATTTGTAACAAGATCTTTAGACCATAAAAAGAATGACAAAAAACTATTAAGAATTGAATGAGAAATTGTCTTATAAAGTTGGCCTCATGAATGAGATATTAGGAATTGTGTATACCTACAAATCCTACATTGATTATAGAAGAAAGCTTTGATGGGTATTTAAACTAGGGGTGGGCACGGGTTGGTTGCGACCATGAAACCTCCAATTCGCCATCCATCCCATCAAATTGGTGGATTAGAGAAAATTAATCCCCATCAATCCACTAATCCGGCGGATGTGGATTGAGTGGATTGGTGGATTGAAGGATGAATGCGAATCGGTTTGATAGTTTAAAATTTTATAAATTTTCAACATAATTCAACTTGTGCACTTACTAAAAAAAAAAGAAAAAAAGAAGAGTATTACAGTCAATGATTTAAAAAGTATTACAATCATTGCATATCTCATCCAAAGAAAGAAAGAAAATTTGAAATTTTAAAATATTACAATAACTGCATGCCTCATCCACATATTATAATCACAGCATGCCTCATCCACATAAAGTATTACAATATGTGGTTCCTAAAATATAAAAACAATTCAAACCACCAAAACCATGAACAGATCAGTAGTAGAGATTGTATGCCTCTATATTGTTACATCTATGTCTGTTTTTGAAAACAAAAACCAATCAACACATATCATCTTTTTATTTATTATTTTTAGAGTTAGATTTAAAAACTAAAAAATATAGATAAATAATACATTTACTTTTTTCAATTCAAAAATATATTCAAGTTGAAAACTCTTTTTCAACAGAATATTTAATTTTTTTTTCAATTGAAAACACAAACAGAATATCTAAACAAATTGAAAACACAAAGTCTTACAAATTACTAGGGGTGTTTGCGGTTTGGTGGTTCAGTTGCGACCAAATGAATCTCAAATCTGCCATCCGTCCAAAACTAGGTGGATTGAAAAAAATCAATCCGTAACCATCTGCTCGTTATCACGCATTCGTCCAAAATGCGATGGATTGATTCGGTTCGGTTGGTTTGGGTAGATCAGTACATTCTCTGCTCACCTCTAATTTAAATCTCAAGATTTTGATAAGGGTATGAGCCCTTTGAGGCATTCAAATTTTCCAAAAAAAGGGAGTTATGGATGCTTCAAGGCTGGACTTGGACCAAAATTATGGTCCAAGTTGATTATGGAAAAATTGCCACATGCGCACAAGTGCCGCCAGTCGGCCTGCATCCATGGGTCGCGGATCTTGGATCTTGAGGCTTGGTTTAGGTTGGGCTTGTTAGAAATGGTTTTGGAAAAAATCAGATTTTTCCTCAACTTTGGTCTAATTTTTAGGTAGGACCCATGCACCAAAGTTGGCGGGTCTAAGTGGTAACGTGTTCTATGTCGCATTGTGATTTACGTAGTATATTTGGTTGCTCAAAACCATTATTAGGTGAATGGGAAATTGAAGCCAAAGTGAGCTCCATGGAAATGGTACATTGGTGAAATTTCCTTAAAGGTTTAAATTATAGGTTTGTCCCACATTGGTTTGATGGGCAAATTTTTTGTGGGTTTATTAGGTATGGGTTTGCAACTTGGGGAGGGCCCCAAGGGATATTTAAGTTTTGTGGAAGGGTGAGGTTATGGGAAAAACGGGCTAGACCCATTGGATCCAAAATAAACAGCACACCGCTTGTCCGTTTATCCTGGAGGCTATTGCCGGGTGGGCCGGACTGGATCGGCCTGGGCAAGTGTGAGGTTGGGTTGGGCTTGTCCGGCCCAATACTTATCTTTTTAGGCCAAAAATATTTGAATTTATTTTATTTTTTGGCAAAATAAAATCTGCCCAGTTTTTTTTCCACCCGAATAGATGCATATCTATTTAAAATTTAAACCCAACAGGTTCCAATCTGTTTAAACCAGACATATTCAATATCTATTTAAAATTCAAACCAAACAGTGCGAAACAGGTTCTGTACCTGTTCAAACAGGTTTTGTATCTGTTAATTCAAACCGAACAGGTACTATACCTGTTGAATTCAAAATTGAAAAGCCGCCATTGCACCTATAAATAGACAAGTCCCTCATTTGGTTTTTCATTTCAGAAAATTCGTTCTTCACCCTGTCATTACTCTTTGCATTTTGCTGCATTTAATTTTCTTATCAGAAAGAGTATAGACACAAAGTGTGTTTGTTGTGCGAATAATTTGTAGTGTTGCTATTATTCGTTGTTGATTATTTTATCCTGAGAGATAGATGTCCATAATTTGAAAGCACTGTGGAGAGAACGAATCTGTCTTAAAGATATAGTGTTAAACACTAGACTTGATCAAAAATTTGTTTGAGAAATTAATTAGGTAAGTAATTAATTTACTTCTTGTTTTATTTTTTTTCCCTTTCTGGATTGATTTTTGTAATCAAACAAGTCTCTCTCATTTCCTTTATTTCTCTTTGTTTTGTTTGTTGTTAAGTACACAAACAAAATTTATTTTTAATACAGTGAAGATTGTCCAACAATCTTAAGTCAGAATCTTTTTGGTGTCTTCATTGTATTTATTTTCTGTGATTTCACAAACTGATATTCTAGTTGGAAAATACAAATAGTAGCCATATACTGTTTGACAAATAGTAGTAATATACTGTTTATTTTCTTTGACAACTAGTAGTAATATACATGTGTCATTAACAATTTCAGAATATTATTTTGTGAAGTAGTGATACAGAAAATTATTGAAAAGTATTTTATTTTTCTGGTTTTAGTAACTAGAAAAGTAAAATTATTTTGTGTTATAATTTATTTTCTGATTTTAGTAACTAGAAAATTAATTTGTGTTTTGGTTTTTCTGATTTTTATAATCAGATATTATGGCTACTACAACTGAAAGTGGTACTCCAATTGTTATAATGACTTTGATCCCTATCCAGAACCATGTTCAAGTTCCAATAAATCATGAAAAAAACCTAGAAAAATTTAATGGCACCGAGTTTAAGAGATGGCAGCAGAAAATGTTGTTCTATCTTACAACTCTAAATCTTGCCCGGTTTGTTCATAAAGAGGCTTCAATGCTTAAAGAGGATGAAAATAATCGGCAAGTTGTTGCCGCTGTAGACGCTTGGAAACATTCTGATTTTCTGTGCAGAAACTACATCCTCAATGGCCTTGACAACATGCTGTATAATGTTTACTGCCCTTTGAAAACATCAAAAGAATTGTGGGATTCTTTGGAGAAAAAATACAAGACAGAGGATGCCGGCACAAAGAAATTTGTAGTCTGTAAATTTTTGGACTTTGTAGTGGTAGACTCCCAAACGGTAATTTCTCAAGTTCAAAGTTTTCAATTAATTTTGCATGATATTCATGATGAAGGTATGTCTCTGTAGACACCCCATTTTTGACCGACCTTAAGACTCAGACGTCATCGATTGAGCGCTCGATGATTGCGCATGTTGTGCTCGTTCTGAGGTTACGGAGTCTCGGCTGAGAGCATTGCCTCCGGATTTCAGGACTCTTTTGTACTTTGCCTCGGTTTGCGAATCAGGTTTTGTTTTCTCTTTCCGAAGGGAAGGAGAGGTCTCGTAGACCATCTCTCAATGGTCGTAGGCTACTTTTCGTGGTCATAGACCACTGTTCCCGTTTGGAGACCAGTTTTCGGTTTTCGGAGTCGTCGGCCGTGTGTCTCTGTTCGGGACCGCTTAACTTTCTCCATTTGCTCCAGTTTTTGGAACACACCTTGTTTCCTCTCTCTAGAGGGACACTGTGGCCTGGGAGACCACCTTTGTGGTCGCACGCCACTTTCGATGCTTAACAGCCTATTTTCGGGGCACCCGGTTGCACGTTTTACCCTCCGAACCCTCGTTTTGCATCCGTCTTAGTTCATTTTTGGCATGGACCTTGTTTTCATTGTTTGGAAGGTGGTACAAGGGTGAGAGATCACCTTTTCTCTTAGAGACCACCTTTTCTCCCGCCGGCCGATTTTCTTGTCAGGAAGTTGGTCTCCTTGATTTTTGAGCCACATTTGTGGGTCTCCCACCATACCACTTGCTTGCATTCAATTGGGAGACCACCATTTAGGGTTGCCGACCACTTGACCCTTTTGAACTGGTCGGCCGACCAGGGAAAGTAGTTGGCCGACCACCTAAACTGGTCAGCCTGCCTCCCTCAGTCTTGTCTCTGTGAGTTGTTGCCAGCTGTGCCAGCTGGAAGGCGTAGAAGGGATCCTCTATACACGTGTATGGAGGATCTTCAAGCTTGTTTTTTAGCTTCTTTGAGAAGCTTTGGACCCTTTTGGCTATAAAGGAGGGCCTCCCCCTCCTTTGTGAAGGTTCAGAATTTTTGGCTAAAGCATACACACATACATCTCCCTTTTGTCTCTATATTTTGTGTTCAAAAGTGCTAAGTTCTTGCCCCTTTGCACATTACCTCTTAGCCTAACACCTCCAACACCAACCTAAGCTTCTTGGAGGGTCTTGAGAGGTCCTAAGGAGATGCATTTTTGATCCATAACCTGCTGGAGTTGCTGAGCTACAGGGGTAACACCCTATTCCCTCTTTTGGGCTTTATTTTGCTTCATCTTTTAGCCATACTTGAAAGCATATTTGAGCTTTGGTGTAAACTGAAAAGAGTCTTATTTTGAGGCCCTTAACATGTTTGTTTAAGATTATTTTTCTGTTGGGGGTCATCTACCCCCTTGCATGCTTCATTTTACCTTGTTTTGAGCCATGCCTTAGAGCATTTGTGTTGGCCTTTGTTTGGCCTTTTAGCCACTGAAATCCAGTGGATTTTCAATGGCTAGCATGCTATTTTGAGTGCCAAAATCAGAGAGGGGTGACCCTTTCTCTCCTTGTTTTGTTTTCTAGCATTTTTGGCCTTACAAAGGAGCCCTTATTTGCATGCTTCCAAGCCATATTTTAGGTCATTTTTGATGAGTTTTAGGACCTGCATAGGCTCTTTCCAGAGCTTGTTTTTTCATATTGGATGTCCATCTTGCATGTGTAGAATAACCCTCTTCATAGCATATCAAAGGAGCATCTCATTCCTGCATGCATTAACCATGTTTCAGTGGGTTTTTGGGCTTTATTTGGCATTTCATACCTCTAACTTTTGCTGGTTTAGTGGCCTCTTGATTGCCTCACATGCTTGTAGTGCAAATCCTCTTTACTAGCTTACATTGCATGCTATTTTGACCTTTGATTCTAGCACTTTTTGGCCATGCCTTAAACTGATTTTGTGCATGTTTTGGACTGCATTAGCTCTTTTTTTTGGCCTCATGGTCGAATGATGTTTGCTATGCATGGTTGTAGTTCAATACCCTTGCCTAGCTTTGAGTTTTGAAGCCTATTGCATGCGTATTTTGAGGTGTTTCCATGTTTTGGCATCATTGTGAATCATATTTCAGAGCTTATATGTATGCCATATTCCCATGTTTTCCACTCTTTAAATGTGCTTGAGAGTTATGCATGAATACCTCATTTTTGGACCATTGCGTGCGTTTCATTTCCATGCTTCGCGAGCCATCATTTTAGTCCATATTTGCTACTATTTTGGCCTGCATAGGGACTGTTTAGGGCTGGTTTGGCCATTTGAATATTACTTTGCATGCCTATAGTGTAATCCACTTCACTAGTTTCGGTATTTGGGCCATCTAACATGCATTGTGTGAGGTGTTTTCATGATTCGAGACCACCTTCCATGTCATTTCAGAGCTGAAAAATATGTGATTGTATGCCATATTTCATGCTTACCATGCTTTGGTGGAGTTGCACTTTGTGCCTTCGGTTTGGTCCCTTGCATTTGTGCATGTTTGCATGTGTGTTGTTGCTTCATTCTCATCATGTTTGGTCACTGACTTGGACATGGCTGAGGCCTATCCATCTTGGTTTAAGTCCATTTAGCATTGCGCATACCATGTAGTTCGTCGCATTGAGTATGCTATTTGACATTCGCATTGTTTATGCTAGTCTTATTTTGTCATATTGTTGCATGCTTATGATTGTCTGGCATTGAGTATGTGTACATTAGCATTGTGTATTGTGTATGCCATTAGCCTTGCTAGGTTGTTCATGTTGCATTCTATATTGACATTATGTATGCTAGATGCATGTTTGCATGTTTCACCCCTTGCATGTTTGCATGACCAAGTTGCAGTGCATTTAGCTTGCATGCTAGAGTCGCATTGTATATGCCATATTTATTGCATTGTGTTTGGAATAGGAGTTAGTCCAAACACCGTAAACGAGGAACGTTTTGTACTCAAAGTGACGAAACGTACCTCAATTCCCGGTCGCCGACCCTCTTGACTAATACATGATGGAGTTTAGGTATTTATGTGTTCATATGTGCATTCATTCCATATCAAGTCGTGCAATTCGACCCCTTGGCCATCATGCATCGAGATGCGTGATTGGTGGCCCAAGGATCGAGACCTATATGCCCTCGAGCTTATGCAATGATGGGGAGAGTGGTCATGCACACATTTGTTGAAAATACCTTGCCATGCCTCTCTTGCTTTTGTTGTGCGCAAGAACCCGTAAACCAAAGGCAAAACTGCCTACCGATCGCTTTTTTCTAGCAGTCGACCCCACCTTTTTTGGTCCTCCCACAAAATGGTGGTTTGCAGGGTGGTAAGGCCGGGTTTCGGGCACTTTTCTTTCCCAAATCCTTCCAGTAAGTTTTAGCCTCTTCTTCGCCTCGCCTTGTGCGGTGTTCTCGAGGTCAATTAAAAACAGCGCAGCCGATGGATTTCCCGACAAAGCGATTCAAGCATGCATGCATTCATTGCCATCCAAGGCAGAACTGAGGCAATCCATTTCATGTAGCTTGCATGATAGTTTTATTGCTTACTTAGTTAAATTTGTTAATTAGTCAGCGTTATGTAATAATTAGCTGTAGTTAGTTATTCATTTCGTTGTGTATTATTTATTCGGACCCTCCGCGAGAGGGTGAACTTTGTAATAAGTGTGCATATGTGTGATGCATGTCTTCCAACCCCACGCCTTTGTCCCTTTTATTTACTAGCTTATGTTGGTTAGTTTTAGGGCACGTTTCAATTAGCATCTATATGTTCGCATGTTTGCATTCATTCATCTGTATTGCATGAACCAGGCTCGGCTCATCATGCTAACTGCATTGTATTTCAATTCCAAGTTGAATACATGTATCGATTATTGCATTTTGTATGCCATCGTAGAATAGCTGAGCCTATCGTAGTTGTATTTTTGCATGTGTTGCATTAGCCATCTTAACATGAACTAGGATCACGCATTGATTACTAACTAGTTTCTGTTTTAGCTTGGAGTACTCGGTGAATGTTTATACTTTAGCATCCTTGCATGTGTGTGAGTGACTGCCATGATAGCATGCTTACCATGAGGCTATGTGATTATGTGATATAACTGCCTGAATGCCTGTAGGTGAAGGTTGGGTTGCTTGAGTTGGAATAATTCGTCGAAACCTGTGTTTTAGCCTACTTGCGAGTAGTAAACTTCAATCAATTTCCAAAACTAACAGATATGCGATGCTTTGTTCTAACTTAGGCAATCCAGTCTATACTTATATGCTGTGCGCATCACATAGTAATTCTAGGCTAATAAATCGGAATAAGAGCACATGTGTTTTCAAAAACTCGATATCATGTTTAGTAGTGGCCGATCTTCAATCGGGCGAGCGGGGATGCTCATGAAATGACATTCCCCAATCGTACCTAAGTTCCCGAGCCGAGGCAACTTTGGTGATGACGGACACGTGGCCTTAGGCACGAGTCAGGGTTTTCTAAATTCTCCCAAAACAAAATATTTAGGTGGCGACTCTGTATCTGGCAAAGCAGTCTATGTTTGGCACTTCTTTCTAAAAATCTGTTTTTCAAAACGATTTGCCGGATTTGGACTCTTTGGTGATTTATCAGTCTCGCATTTCACTTTGCGCGATTAGATTCAGAATCGTAACATTTGAGTCCGAACAGTAGTAAGCCCAATGAACAAAACGGGATTTCTCCCGGGACGTTCAGGACATCTACAGTCTCCTAGCGAGTCTTTCCAAGTCGCTGCGTTAGTGGAAAAATTACCACCAGTTTAGAAAGATTTCAAAAATTATTTAAAACATAAAGATAAAGAGATGACTATGGATGAACTGATTATGAGACTAAGAATTGAGGAAGATAACCGTAAGGCTGAAAAGAGGAATGGTAAAAATCCCATTGAGTCCAAGGCTAATGTGGTTGAACAAGTGCCCAAACCACATAACAAAAAGAGGAAGTTTACTAGAGATGGTCCTAAACAAGGCGGTAACAATGACAATAAGAAGTTCAAAGGAAAATGCTATAACTGTGGCAAGACCAGACATCGAGCATCTGATTGCCGACGCCCTAAAAATGATCGTGGAAGTACAAGCAAGAAGACTACCAATCAAGCCAATGTGATAGAATTAGATTACATCTTTGACGGGGTAAATGACATCAATCTTTCTGCTGTGGTGTCTGAGGCTAATTTGGTTGGAAATCCCAAGGAATGGTGGGTTGACACTAGGGCAACTCGACACATTTGCGTGGACAAGAAGATGTTCACTACTTATAATGAGGTTGCAAATGGCGAGCAACTCTTCATGGAAAATTCAATTACTTCTGCTGTGGCTGGATAAGGGAAAGTAGTCTTGAAGATGACATCGGGGAAGGAACTGACCCTCAATAACGTGCTGCATGTACCAAACATCCGTCCAAAAGAATTTAGTTTCTGGTTCTTTGTTGTATTTGAGTCTAATAAATTTGTATTAACAAAGAGTGGTATGTATGTTGGTAAGGGGTGGATGAGTAATGGTCTCTTCAAATTAAATGTAAAGACTATTGTACCAAAACTTTCTATTAATAAGAATAACACATCTTTTGCTTATATTCTTGAGTCAAATTTATAGCATGGTAGATTAGGACATGTAAATTTTGATACTTTGCATAGATTAATTGGTTTGGATTATATACCAAAGTTTGAAATTGATCCTAATCACAAATGTGAGATTTGTGTAGAAGCGAAACTAACTAAGGCTTTATTTAAATCGATTGAAAGAAAAATCGAACCTCTAGAATTAATTCATACAGATGTATGTGATCTTAAATTTGTTCAAACTAGATGAGATAAAAAGTATTTCATAACATTTATCGATGATTGAACAAGATATTATTATGTATATTTACTTAAAAGTAAAGATGAAGTCTTAGAAATGTTTAAATTCCACAAAATTGAAGTTAAAAATCAACTTGGTAAAACCATTAAAGTGGTTAGAAATGATAGGGGTGGTAAATATGATGCATCTTTAAATGAATTTTGTGCATAACATGACATTATTCACCAAACTAAAGCACCCTATTCTCCATAGCAAAATGGAATTGCTAAAAGGAAGAATAGAACTCTTAAAGAAATGATGAATGCAATGTTACTAAGTTCAGGTTTACAGCAGAACTTGTGGGGGGAAGCAATTTTATCTGCTAATTATGTTATTAATAGAATACCCCACAAGAAAACGAATAGCACTCCTTATAAATTATGGAAAGGTCGACCACCTTTCTACAAATATTTAAAAGTGTGGGGGTGTTTGGCAAAGGTAGAAGTTCCTGTTATGAAAAAGACTAAGATCGGACCAAAAACAGTGGGTATGTTTATTGGTTATACTCAGAATAGTAGTGCATATCGATTTCTAACTTATAAATCAGAAATACCAGATATAAATGTGAACACTATTATAGAGTCAAGGAATGCTGTGTTTTTTGAACATGTTTTTCCTTATAAGAAAGGATAGGAATTAAGTTCACAGAAAAGAACTTATGATTATACACAAAGTCAAGAGACTAATGACAATCAAATCGAAGAGATTAGTAATGGTCTTGACCAACATGATTTAACTGATGATGAACTAAGACGAAGTAAGAGAGCTAGAACATCAAAATCTTTTAGTCTAGATTTTCTAACACACCTGTTAAAAAATGAACCTCAAAGCTTTAAGGAGGTAATGACAGGACCTGAAGCACCTTTGTGAAAAGAGACTATTAATATTGAAATTGAATCCATTATGCAAAATCATACTTGGGAATTGGTGGATCTTCCACCCTGTTCTAAACCTCTTAGATATAAATAGATATTCAAGAGAAAAATGAAAGCAGATGGTTCAATAGACAAGTATAAAGCAAAACTTGTGGTAAAAGGTTATAGACAAAAGAAAAGTCTGGACTATTTTGATACATATTCTCCTGTGACAAGAATAACATCCATCCACATGCTTATAGCTATAGCAGTGTTGTATAATTTAGAAATACATCAAATGGGTGTTAAGACAACTTTCTTAAATGGTGATCTAAATAAAGAGATCTATATGGAACAACACGAAGGGTTTGTAGTACCAGGGCAAGAAAAGAAAGTTTGTCGGCTTGTGAAATCTTTTTATGGATTAAAACAAGCTCCTAGGCAATGGCATGAAAAATTTGATCATACTATGCTTACCAATGGGTTTAAGATAAACGAATGTGACAAGTACATCTATGTTAAAAACACTGACAAAGGATATGTCATCGTTTGTCTTTATGTGGATGACATGCTTATCATTGGAAGCAGTTAAAACATGATCAAATCAACCAAGCAAATGTTGAATAAAAGATTTTATATGAAAGATATGGGAGTCGCAGATGTTATATTAGGAATGAAAATTACTAAAACATCTGATGGGTATGTATTATCTCAATCTTATTATATTGAGAAAATTCTTGGTAAATATATCAAGGATGATATGAATGTAGCAAGAACACCTGTAGACATCAGTATTAATTTATCAAAAAATAAAGGTGATGCAGTATCTTAGCTAAAATACTCCCAAATCATTGGAAGCCTAATGTACCTAATGAATTGCACTCGTCCTGATATAGCTTATACAGTTAGTAAATTGAGTAGGTACACTAGTAACCTTAAAGAAGATCATTGGAAAGTGATCATTCGGGTTCTTAGATATCTAAAATTTACCAGTGACCATGGTTTGAACTTTACTCGATATCCAGCAGTACTAGAAAGTTATTGTGATGCCAATTGGATATCGGATACTAAAGATTCAAAATCCACTAGTGGATATGTCTTTATTTTGAGAGGCGCTGCTGTTTCTTGGAAATCCACGAAACAAACATGCATCGCACGATCCACAATGGAATCTGAGTTCATTGCTTTAGACAAAGCAGGAGAAGAAGTAGAACGACTTCGTTATTTTTTAGAAAACATTCCAATGTGGCCAAAACCTGTGCCAGCTATTTGCATTCATTGTGATAGTCAATTTGCAATAGGTAGGACACATAATCAGATGTATAATGGTAAGTCACGATATATTCGTCGTCAACATAATACCGTAAGGCAATTGCTCTCAAATGGAATAATCTCAATAGATTATATAAAATCTAAGGAGAATATTGTGGATCCGTTAACAAAAGGTTTGACAAAAGAGTAAGTGTATAGTTCATCGAAGGGGATGGGATTAAAGCCTATTACATAAGAGTCATAATAATAGTAACCCTACTTAGATGACTGGAAATCCCAAGAACTAAGTTCAAAGGGACAACTAAGTTATGTATGGCTCGCCAAAAATCACCAAGGGATTGAAAATCCCTACCCATTCCTATAGTGAGAGTGATATCTGCAACATATGTTGTATGTAGGGGTTTAAGGATAAGTTTTGCTTTTAATGATTACTTATATCTTAATTTAGACATAAAAATCAAGACGAGTATAAGAGATACTCACAATAAGAATCACTTATATGAGTGTCAAATTGGGGCCGATTCTATAAGAATGAAGAGGCTAAATTCTCTAGAAACACTTATGAACAACCAGGACCGTTCAAGGCCAAAATGAACACAACCATGAGAATCACGATGCGTTAGAAGATATTTTGTGTGAAATCTATTGTCTTAGTTTACACAAACGGTTGAACAATTCAAGACATCGTGTCCATTGGTTAGCTAGTAAGTCCGATAGGTTATCACTAGGGAAGGTTCAAGGCCGAAAGCTACCTATCCTAATACAAGATATTTTTGATTTATACTCTTTTGACAAATTCTGCACATTATTGTATTTTCGTTGTCATCAAATTCCATTAATATGGGGAATGTTAGAAATGGTTTTGAAAAAAATCAGATTTGTCCTCAACTTTGGTCTGATTTTTAGGTGAGACCCATGCGCCAAAATTGGCAAGTGTAAATGGTAACGCGTTCTATACTATGTTGTGATTCACGTAGTATCTTTGGTTGCTCAAAACTATTATCAGGTGAATGGAAAATTGAAGCTAAAGTGAGCTCTATGGAAATGGTACATTGGTGAAATTTCCTTAAAGGTTTGAATTAAAAGTTTGTCCCTCATTGGTTTGGTGGGCAAATTTTTTGTGGGTTTGTAAGGCATGGGTTTGCAACTTGGGGAGGGCTCTAAGGGTTACCCAAGTTTTGTGGAAGGGTGAGATTATGGGCAAAATGGGCTAGACCCATTGGACCCAAAATAAACATACACGCGTGCCACCGCTGCCGTCCGTCCGGTCGGTTGGGCGGGCTGGGCTGGGCTTGGGCGCGAGTGCGTGGTGTGAGGTTGGGTTGGGCTTGTTCGGCCCAATACTTATCTTTTTGGGTCAAAAATATTTGAATTTATTTTATTTTTTGGCAAAATAAAATCTGTCCAGTTTTTTCCCACCCGAACAGACACATATCTGTTTAAAATTTAAACATATTTTTGATTTATACTCTTTTGACAAATTCTACATATTGTTGTATTTCTGTTGTCATCAAATTCCATTCATATGGGGGATTGTTAGAAATGGTTTTGGAAAAAATCAAAATTTTCCTCAACTTTGATCTGATTTTTAAGTGGGACCCATGCGCCAAAGTTAGCAGATCTAAGTGGTAATGCGTTCTACGTCACGTTGT
Source organism: Camellia lanceoleosa (assembly GCA_025200525.1). Taxonomy (NCBI): domain Eukaryota; kingdom Viridiplantae; phylum Streptophyta; class Magnoliopsida; order Ericales; family Theaceae; genus Camellia; species Camellia lanceoleosa. The sequence continues at coordinate 18,551,222 of CM045764.1, read as the reverse complement.
GATTCACGTAGTATATTTGGTTGCTTAAAACTATTATCGGGTGAATGAAAAATTGAAGCCAAAGTGAGCTCCATGGAAATGATACATTGGTGAAATTTCCTCAAAGGTTTGAATTAAAAGTTTGTCCCTCATTGGTTTGGTGGGCAAATTTTTTGTGGGTTTACAAGGCATGGGTTTGCAACTTGGGGAGAGCCCCAAGGGTTACCTAAGTTTTGTGGAAGGGTGAGGTTATGGGCAAAATAAGCTAGACCCATTGGACCCAAAATAAACACATGCTCGTGCCACCATCACCGTCCGTCCGGTCGGTTGGGTGGGTTGGGCTGGGCTGGGCTAGGCTTGGCTTGGGCGCGGGTGCGTGGTGTCAGGTTGGGTTAGGCTTGTTCGGCCTAATACTTATCTTTTTGGGCCAAAAATATTTAAATTTATTTTATTTTTTGGCAAAATAAAATCTGTCCAGTTTTTTTCCCACCCAAACAGATGCATATCTATTTAAAATTTAAACCCAACAAGTTCCAATCTATTTAAACCGGACATATTCAATATCTGTTTAAAATTCAAACCAAATAGTGCCTTACTTGTTCAAACAGTGCGGCACAGGTTCTATATTTGTTCAAACAGGTTTTGTATCTGTTAATTCAAACCGAACAGGTATTATACCTGTTGAATTCAAAATTGAAAAGCTACCATTGCACCTATAAATAGACAAGTCCCTCATTTGGTTTTTCATTTCAGAAAATTCGTTCTTCTCTCTGTCATTACTTTCTGCATTTTGCTGCATTTAATTTTCCTGTCAGAAAGAGTATAAACACAAAATGTGTTCGTTCTGCAAATAATTTGTAGTGCTGCTATTATTCATTGTTGATCATTTTATCTTGGGAGATAGATGTCCATAATCTGAAAGCACCGTAAAAAGGACGAATCTGTCTTAAGGACACAATGTTAAACACTGGACTTTGTCAAAAATTTGTTTAAGAAATTAATTAGGTAAGTAATTAATTTACTTGTTGTTTTATTTTTTTTTTCTTTTCTTGTTTGATTTTTGTAATTAAACAAGTCTCTCTTCTTTCCTTTATTTTTTCTGTATTTTGTTTGTTGTTAAGTACACAAACAGAATTTATTTTTAATGCAGTGAAGATTGTCTAGCAAGACCGGATTGGTGGTCCACCAACCTATTGGGCCAGGTCTCCTCTCTCTACCATGGTCTATAAATAGAGACCAACCTCTTTGGTTGTCAACACAGATTTTTGCCTTCCAGAATTATACAGTTAGTTTGTTTGCTCTTATAATTTTCTTCTTGTGTTGAGAGAATGTTGTCATTGTCGGGTTCGCCAAAGCTAACAAAAGGTGCTTCTACGTTAGTCGGTCTAAACCGTTGTATCTTGGGAAACAGAAGTCGACATACTTCTAGCACCCACGCTGAGGCGGCTAATCTGTTTTAAGGAGATTGTGGTATCACATAAGTTTCGGTTTGCTTCTTTACCAGTTTTCTATTTGATATGTATTTCTGTTCATCATGTTTATGTTCGGGAATTTATTTTATTAAATATGAATTTATTTGTTTTGTTTAATTACACAATTTGTACAACAATCTTGAAATAGATTATATATATATATATATATTTTTTTCCATGCAATTGATAAAATAAATTCATATGTAAATGGACTAGTTTATTTTCCCCCAGATTTGTACACTATTATAGAATTCCTCATTGATTCATGATTACTAAGTGCACTGTATCCTATATGTGGTTCATGTTTAATTATCCTTGCTACATCACTTCAGGTTGTTGCCTGCGTAAATATTATGTAATAATACAACACAATATATATTTATATGTATGTTACTGTTTTATTTCTGGGACTAGTTTATAGCTGCCGTTTTAATGGTATGAAAGTGCATGTCTAGAGATTGAATTGATTTTAATGGATAGGCTACTGTTCCATTTTACTTAAATTAACTGTAGATTCATGCTTTGCTTCTATGCTTGCACATAGAAATATTTTCATGCCTCTTTGTACACTTTAGTGTAAGCCACATTATATAGCACTGTTTGATTTGTATACAAAAATTGCATGCTTCTAGTTTTAGGAAATCAATATTATTTTTCATGAGATGTTAATACAATTGCATGCTAATTGGTTTTAGTATAATTTTAATGTTATAAACATTATTCCTAGTCTACTACCATGATTTGAACTTTTTTTATTTTTATTTTATAATTTTATAATATAATTTGCATGCTCATAAGTGGTTAAATTAATATTGACATGCTAATTGTTTTCTAGTCTTCTAGTATAATCAACATGTTCAATAATTTTTTTTTTAAAATTTTTAATTCTAGTTTATTTCACATGTTTAGATCTTAGATTTGTAAGATAATCTGCATGATCTAAAGTTTCTGGATTTTAGTTTATGTTTCTAGAATTATTTTCATGATATTATTTCTAAAATGATTTACATGTTTATTACTTGGTTATCAGTTGTTAAAGATTTTCGTATAACTCTTACCTATTAAACTTTAATTTAAGTATTTAGAGTTATAATATATATATATATATATATATTTTTGGGTAACTTGTCTATATTTATTTACATGATAATTGCTATAGTTATGTACATGATTATTGTGTAATACTTTCCTATAACTCTGGTCAATTAATTTTTAATTTAATTTTTAGAGTTACAAGGTTTATAATTTATTTGGGAGTTATAAGTTTAATTGTATAACTTGTCTAGCATTTTAATGTTACTTAAGTTTGCTATTAAATTAATTTATTATTTTATAATTTATTTAGATTATTGGTTTTGTATTTTGTTGTCTTTTCTACTAACCTTCTTTGTACGAATACCTATACAAGAGGGAATGGAAGAAAATACAAATCTAAATGAATAAAGTTTGGGATTACAAGAAAAAAATAATTAGACTACTAACCTTTTGTGTTGAACAGAAGTACCTAAGCGCGGAAAGGAATTTTTTGGACTATGTTTGAAGCAATTGTTTGCTTAAGTTTTAATTGTGGTTATTTACCAATGTGTTTAAGCAAGTTTTATTTGCTTGTATTGTTGTTGCAATTTTTTACATTGTGTGTAATTTTGTTAGCAATTTTTACAATTGCATGTAAGTTTGGAACTTGGTTTGGTTTTAACCTAGTTCATCCCTTGGAAAACTTAATTCAGAAAATTATTTCCCATGGACTAGGATTCAACATGCTCCTGATAGTTTTTTCAAAAGGTTAACTGCATTTTAAATGGGACCGATGTGACCCCTCCAGTCTTCCTAGGAACATTCCTGACCATATTCGATTCTAGGTTAAGTAGTGAGACTAGTTTTGCATTAAATTTCTAACTGTGGGATTTTCTAGTATTAAGTCTAATTTTTGAAAACATAGAAAGTGAAATTCTGTTGTATTTTTCAGAAATGGCAACTGTTACTGTTGCTGCTGCTGCTAATGTTGGTGGGGATTAGAACCCCGAGGCAACTGGCTTGCCAACCCCTACTGCTATGACCTTTGTGGTTAACCCGGTTGCTGTGATCTCTGTGGTTAACTCTGTTGCTGCTCCTGCTGTTTTGGAAGGCCTGCTCAACCATCATGAGCGCCCAGAGAAGTTCATAGGCATGAATTTCAAGAGGTGGCAGCAGAAGATGCTGTTCTACCTAACTACTCTAAGCCTTGTGAGGTTTTTGAGTGAAGATCCACTAGCCATGGAGGAGAATGAGCAAGATAAACAGAAGCTCATGACTCTAGATGTTTGGAAGCAGTCAAACTTCCTTTGCCGGAACTATGTTTTGAATGGCTTGACATATTCACTTTTCAACGTGTTTTATGCCAAGAAGTCGACAAAGGAGCTGTGAGATGCTTTGGACAAGAAGTACAAGACCGAGGATGTTGGGGTAAAGAAATTTGTCGTTGTCTGGTTTTTAGACTTCAAGATGGTGGACTCAAAAACCGTCATCAGTCAAGTCCAAGAGTTCCAAGTAATTCTGCACGAGATTCATGCAGAGGGAATGTTCTTGAGTGAATCATTCCAGGTAGTTGTACTGATTGAGAAGCTGCCTAACGGTTGGAAAGACTCCAAGAACTACTTGAAGCATAAATGAAAGGAGATGACAGGCGAAGAGTTTGTTGTCAAGCTCCGGATTGAGGAAGATAACAAAAGGAAATGGAGGAATACCTCTACTGTGAAAGCAAATGTGGTTGAGCATGGCCAGTCATTGAGGGTAAAGAAAAAGCCACCGACAGGAAAAAGCTCAAAGCTGGGAGCAAGAGGCGGTGTCTCCAAAAGGCCGATCTACAAGTCGCAAGAACCTACTTTTACGTTCAATGGAAAGTGCTTCAATTGTGGAAGTGATGGGCATCGAGCGGTTGATTGTTGCAAAAAGAAGAAGCCTTACAACAAGTACCCTCTATAGAACAAGAGCTGTGCTCACATTGCTGAGATGGAGGATCTATCACAAGATGTAGACGACATGCATCTGGCAATTGTCGTCTCCGAAGTGAACATGGTAGGATCTAACCCGAAGGAATGGTGGGTGGACACTAGGGCCACTCGCTACATCTATGTAAAGAAGAAGATGTTCATAACTTTCGAATTAGTTTCAAATGGTGAAAAGTTATTCATGGGAAATTCCACGACCTCAACTGTTGAGGGTAAAGGCCAGGTGATCCTGAAGTTGACTTTAGGAAAAGAGCTCACTCTGAACGATGTCCTATTTGTGCTGGACATTCGTAAGAACCTTATCTTGGGGTCGCTCTTAAGTAAGCATGGCTTCCGTATAGTGTTTGAATCGGATAAGGTCGTGTTGACCATATAGCAACCCCGGTCTTTTCCTATTTTATTACTGTATCCGGACTTAGGTTCCGTGGATCCTATTATTGTATAATTGTTGCTGTCGTCCTTTATTTTCTCATTTGAGTTATAGGATGTGTTGGGTAGGTTTGTTTCAGGTTGGTTGGGTCCGGAAACCAAGTGTTGCTGTCCAGTTTTTGGGTTGGTCGCTCGAGCGAGGGTTGAGTTTTGTCTCTAGTGGCTTGAGCCAGGGTTTCTTTGCTCGAGCGAGAGATTGCGTCTGGTATAGACCTGAGAGCAGTGTTTCTTCGCTCGAGCGAGCTTTTCTTCGCTCGAGCGAGCAAGGTGTATGTTTTCGAGTTCTTCGCTCGAGCGAGCATTCTGTCGCTCGAGCATGCTTCTGGGTTGCAGACCTGAAGCATTGCATTCTTGGCTCGAGCGAGATTTTCTTCGCTCGAGCGAGCGTTTCTTGTGTCTGGTCGCTCGAGCGACCATGTCTTCGCTCGAGCGAGCCTGTTTTATATAAATACGCAGCAGCGGGATTTTAAACAGTTTTTCATCCTCTTTTTGATCCCAAACCCTAGTTCCGAGTTTTCTCTCTCCCTACTCACCTTTTCTCTTAGGTTTGATCTACTTAGAGTGTGTTTCTACCCTAGATCCTTTATTAAAAAGATAGTGTGGGTCGAGGGCTTCAGTTTAATCTGAACGATCTTGGTTTTGGAGCACTTTGGAGTTTGGGTCATCATCTCCGTCTTCTAAGTTTTGGGTTATTTCTTCGAGGTAGGGATTTCCTACTCCATCTTATGAGTTTTGTTCTAAGTTTTGGTACTTTAATATGGTGGGGGTATTTTGGTAATTTTGGGAAAAACCCTAGTTGTTTTAATAAATTGATTTGTACAATTAATTTGAGGAAAATTGGGAATATTAGTTGAATTCAGGGAATTGGGGATTTATAAGTTTAAATGGTGTAGTTGGATTATTTAATCACTCTCCTATTTAACTGTGGAGATTATTATTGTGATTATATTTTATTTCTTGTTTAGAAATAACTGTTTTGGGCTATCGGTGGAGGATAGTCATGATTGTTGTAGACATTGCATGTGGATTAGGGCAAACTGGAACTAATCACATTGGCTAAGTCATTAATTTTGACTATTGAATTAATACAGAAAAATACATGTATTGGTTGAGCATTGCATATGCATATTGTGTGGGAGGAGATAGGGGATGTACTCCACGGTTTAGGGGAAGATAGGGGATGGACCTCTAAACCGGATTTTGTTTGGGAGGAGATAGGGGATGGACTCCATTAGCATCACTTTTATGTGTGCTTATTTATATTGAAGTGTTTTATTGATACAGCACTAAAATGTGTATCAATCTGGAAGTATGAAGTGTTTTGATATGAGCCTGAGTCTCATTTGTGTTGTTGATATTGGAAGTAATGTGAATATGCTATATAGTTCACAGTTGTAATTCTGAGCCATATTGATAATAATGGATATTGATGAGTGTCATAGACATTAGTGTCTTAAGATTGTATATTGATATGATTGATTATCATGGTTAACCATCTATTGAATGCTATTGCTTTATTCAATGCTTATAATTGGTTTAGTATATTTCTACTGGGCTGTGGCTCACCCTATAAGGGAACATCATTTTCAGGTCCAGGTGATTCGCTACCTCCAAGGACTTAGCTTGGAAGGAACCGGATTTTGAAGCCTTGTTTTAAGTTATTTGTTTTTATTTGACTTACATGTAAACATTCAAGCCTAGGGCTTTATTTGTATTTGAGTTAGAACTCATGATTTTGTGTCCAAGTATTGGCTTGGCAAGTTGTAAGCCCGTAGGATATTTATTTTGATGTTACATATAATGTCTTATTTCAGTAATACTCTGATGAATGAATTGTGGTTTATTTACTTGAGTAATGCATCTTAGTATTGTGTATGTTATGCGTTATTTTTGAGGGCGTGACAGACCAAAAGCAGGGTCTATGTGGGGAAAAGGTATATGTCAAGCGGTATGTTTAAGCTCAATATAATGACTCTTATCCCTAAAATTAATGAAAAAGCTTCTTCTTTTGCTTATATGCTTGAGTCCCCTAATTTATGGCGTGGCAGACTGGGTCATGTAAATTTTGACTATTTGTGTAGATTAATCAAGTTAGATCACATACTATCTTTTAATATTAATCCAAATCACAAGTGTGAAACTTGTGTATAAGTAAAATTGACAATGACTTCTTTTCATTATGTTGAAAGAAGTACCGAGCCCTTGGATTTAGTGCACAGTGATATGTGTGACTTGAAAGTCATACAATTACGTGATGGCAACAAGTACTTCATCACTTTTGTTGATGACTACACTAAATACTGTTATGTGTATTTGCTTAAAAGTAAAGATGAGGCGATTAATAAATTAAATCTTTTCAAGAATGAAGTTGAGAATCAAGTAAGCCAAAAAAAATCAAGGCTATAAGAAGTGATCGTGGTGGTGAGTATGAATCTCCGTTTGTTGAGATTTGTGTTCAATTTGGGATTATTCACCAAACTATAGCGCCTTACTCCCCTCAGTCAAATGGTGTTATTGAGGGAAAGAATAGAACGTTAAAAGAAATTATGAATGCAATATTAATAAGTTTTGGGTTGCCAAAGAACTTGTGGGAGGAAGCAATTCTCTCCGCAAATTATATTCTAAATAGAATCTCTCAGAAGAAAGTAGAAAAGGCTCTATATGAATTATGAAAAGGCGGCAAGCCTTCTTATAATTTCCTGCGAATGTGAGGATGTCTTGCAAAAGTGGCGATACCTACACCTAAGCGGGTTAAGATAGGTCTAAAAACCGTGGATTGTATATTCATTGGCTATGCACAAAATGGTAGTCCATATAGGTTTCTTGTGCACAAGTTTGATATTTCAGATATCCATAAGAATACCACAATGAAGTCAAGGAATGTGTCCTTCTTTGAAGACGTATTTCCTTGCCAAACCTGAGAAGATGATTAAAGTTCTAAAAAGGAACTTGAAGATGATCAAGCTGAGGAAGAAGATGAGCTAAGAAGGAGTAAGAGGGCTAGGACTGCCAAGTCTTTTGGCAAGGACTTCTTGACTTATATGTTAGAGGGAGAACCTTGAACTTTTCATGAAGCTGTGACTTCACCTGAAAGTCCCTTATGGAAAGAAGTAATGAAGAGTGAAATTGACTCCATCTTACAAAACCATACTTGGGAGTTGGTTGATCTACCCATAGGTAGTAAGGCCTTGGGGAATAAGTGGATCTTTAGAAGAAAGATGAAAGCGGATGGGTCAATTGACAAGTATAAAGCTAGGTTAGTTATCAAAGGATACAGGCAGCGAGAAGGATTGGATTACTTTGATATGTATTCACCTGTGACAAGGATTATATTCATTCATATGGTGATTGTGATAGCCGCTTTACGTGGTCTGGAGATACATCAAATAGATGTAAAGACAGCTTTCTTAAATGGAAATTCAGATGAAGAAATCTACATGGAACAACCCGAGGGGTTTTTAGCTCCAAGGGAAAATAAGAAAGTCTACAAGTTTGTCAAGTCATTATATGGTTTGAAGTAAGCTCCGAAGCAATGACATGAGAAGTTTGACAACGTTATGTTATTAAATGGATTTAGAATCAATGAGTGTCACAAGTGCGTATATGATAAAGACACTGACAGAGATTATGTCATTTTGTGTCTATATGTAGATAACATACTCATTGTTGATAGTAATGATGAAATGATTAGAACTACCAAGAGATTGTGTCATTTTGTGTCTATACGTAGATAACATACTCATTGTTGATAGTAATGATGAAATGATTAGAACTACCAAGAGATTGTTAAACTCTAAGTTTGACATAAAAGATATGGGCCTTGCAGATGTCATTCTGGGTATTAAGATTACCAGAACATCTGGTGGTATTGTACTTTCTTAGTTTCACTATGTTGAGAAGATATTTGAGAAATTTGGTAAATCAGATATAAGTGTGTCTAGGACACTGGTAGACGTGAGTCTACATTTGACCAAGAATAATAATGAGAGTATCTCTCAGCTAGAATATTCTCGGGTCATTGGAAGTTTGATGTATCTGATGAGTTGTACAAGGTCAGATATAGCCTGCTTTGTTAGCAGGCTTAGTTGATACATGAGTAATTCGAATGCCATTTATTGGAGGGGCATTATGCGAGTGTTAGGTTATCTACGCTACACCCGAGATTATGGGTGTCACGACCTAACCCCAAGGGCTTAGGGATGAAACGAAACTTACTAATTAATTCTAATCTGAACAAATTAAATGGCATAAGCGGAGGCAGAATGAAAGTAAGAAAATAATTAAACAGAAAAATTTACTTCATTCTACTATTTTGAAAAAAGAAAATACATCTATAGGGCTTTTATTGTTTTATTATTTTATTATTCGGCCATCAGTAAAAAAAAAAAAAAAAAAGGAAAGAAAAGAAAAACAAAATTTCAGATCAACATCAAATTCTTGTGCGGGTTTCACTACACGAGGTTACGGGTCTTCCTTACATCTCATCACCTGAAAGGGTAACAGTTATAAGCACACAGTAGAGTGAGAAATATTATGTCAAGAGTATAAGGAACACAAAATACCCATGGATAGTTAGTTAGGCTAAAATATTTACATAACTTAATTTGAATGAACAAATTATTTAAGTAATAGAAACTAAAATATAGAAATTATGTAAATAAATAACCATAATCACGGTATAGAACAGAGGTCACAGGAGTGACAGTCAGAATAGAGGTCAATGGATCCATGACAAACAGAGGGTCACAAGGTGACTAATCAGAGGCCAATGGTTATTTAAGTTCTCCAAGGCATGGGACTCCCATGGAGGTACTTACAGAAAATAATTGTTTATGAAATCATTGTCAAATAATTTCTAAAATTTAAACAAACATATCCATGGATTTCAATTTAAGCAAAAAAAGTTCAAAAAATAATCAACGTAATTGAAATATTAATATAATTTATAAAACACAAATTGCATAAAATAAATTATGGTAACTCAAAACATACGTAAAATATATTATGGTAACTCAATGTATAATATGACTCACCTTAAGATTATTTCCTCCTATTTTTTTCCATCTTTTTGAGACTCCTCTCTTTGCAGTACCTCCCCTGATTTTCCTTCTTTTGGTACCTTCAATTTTGCTGCCTTGATTTGCCTTATATACATAAGGCCCGTGATGAATCACCGTCTGGTGAGTATCTTTATAATGATGAATAGATCCAAAATTATATATTCTGTACAGGTGGCTTAACCCACAAATGCCACATTCCATCCTAATTAACTCATTGATTTGCTATCTTGATTGGATAACTATCTTATTATTATTATTATTATTATTATTACTTTTATATTTATTTATTTAACTTTTGGTATCATTTTACTTTGGTCAAATTCTTTAAATAATTATACACTATTTATTTATTTACTTATTTATTTATTTTTTTAATAATATATTATCACATACAATCATAATTATTTATATATATATATAGCTATAAATATTTATGTGATGTGACATTTAATTAAACATTCAGGGTGTTACATTTCTTCCCTTCTAAATAAAAGTTTGTCCCCAAACTTAACGTACCTTGGTTTTCGAAGAGGTGTGGGTATTTGGCCCGCATTTGACTTTTAGTTTCCCAGGTCGCTTCTTCGATTCAATGATTTCTCCACAAGACTTTTACAAGAGGTATAGTCTTGTTTCGGAGAACTTGATCACATGAGAATCTGTACTGGTTGCTCTTCATAAAAGAGACCCTCTAGAACTTGCAAGTTCTCATAATCGACAATATGCTCTGGATCTCGAAGATACCGTCGAAGCATCGAAATATGAAACACATTGTGGACATTGGACAGTTTAGGTGGCAGGGCAAGGCGATATGCCACAGGACCAATCATTTCTAATATCTTGAATGGCTCGATGTAACGTGGGTTTAACTTCCCTCGCTTCCCAAATCGGATAACCCCTCTTGTTGGTGAGATCTTTAGCAACACATGATCCCCTATTTGAAATTCCAAGTCCTTTCTCCGTGTGTCTGTACAGCTTTTCTGGTAGCTCTGGATAGTGCGAATTCGCTGTTAGATAAGTTGAATTTTATTACTTGTGATTTGCACGATCTCCGGGCCTAAGAGTTTCCTGTTTCTGACTTCCATCCAATACAAAGGTGATCGACATTTTCTTCTATACAGTGCTTCATACGGTGTCATTCCAATGCTTGCTTGGTAACTGTTGTTATAGCTGAATTCCACTAAAGGTCTGTTCATCCCAATTACCCTTAAGGTCTAGCACGTAGAGAGGTAACATATTCTCCAAAGTCTGGATGGTTCTTTCGAATTGTCCTTCTGTTTACGGGTGATAAATAGTGTTAAACTTCAGTGTTGTTCCCAAAGCTTCTTGCAATTTGTTCTAGAAGTGAGACATGAAGCGGGGGTCTCGGTCAGACACGATTGAAACTGGGGTGCCTTGCAAACGAATGATTTCCTTGATATATAGAGTGGCAAACTTGTTAAGGGAGTACATGATTTTGATTGGCAGAAAATGCGCCGACTTCGTCAATCGATCTACTATAACCCATACTGCATCGTTCTTCGAGACTAACTGTGGCAGCCCGACCACGAAGTCCATAATAATGTGTTCCCATTTTCACTCAGGCATAGGAAGTGGTTGTAGCATTCCTACAGGTCTTTGATGTTCTGCTTTAACCCGTTGACAATATAAGCATTTAGAGATGTGGCTTGCTGTGTCTCTTTTTATTCCTGTCCACCAGTAGTGTTCATTCAGATCATGATACATCTTCGTATTGCCAGGATGGACTGCAAACCTCGAGCTATGAGCTTCTACCAATATCTTCTTCTTAAGTTTCAGAATGTTGGGTACGCAAATTCGAATATGAAATTTTATTATCCCATTGCTAATAGTGAAGTCAGGATCAGACGTACTCCTTTGCTCCTCGTACTTTTTCTTCAAAAGTTTATCTTCACATTGGCGTACTTTGATTTCTTCAATCAACGCGGGTTCCACGATTATATTGGCGAGCAATTTATTGATCTTGCAGGAAATGAGAGTGCACGTCAAACTTCTGGTCATTTTTTAGCTCAGTGCATTTGCCACTACGTTAGCTTTGCCTGGATGGTGATGGATCTCTACATCGTAGTCTCTCATAAATTCTAGCCACTGCCTTTGCCTCATATTCAGCTCTTTCTGTGTAAACAGATATTTAAGACTCTTGTGATCAGTGTAAATCTCGCAGGTTGCACCGTAGAGATAATAACGCCAGCTTTTGAGGGTAAAGATCACCGCAGCCAATTCTAGATCATGGGTTAGGTAGTTTCTCTCGTGAGTTTTTAGTTGATGTGATGCATAAGTAATGACTTTTCGTTTTGCATAAGAACGCAACTCAAACCATTATATGAGGCATTACTATAAATTACGAACCCATCTGTTCCCGCAGGGAGTGCTAGTATAGGAGCTGACACAAGTCTACTTTTTAACTCTTAGAAGCAACACTCCTGTTTGTCAGTCCATTCAAAGGGTGTGTTCTTCTGAGTTAGCTGGGTCAAGGGTGATGCTATCTTTGAGAAATCTTGCATGAAGCGTCGGTAATAGCTGGCTAGACCCAAGAAACTCCAAATCTCAGACACGTTAGTAGGTTGTGGCCAACCACAATTGCTGTAACTTTTTGAGGGTCAACCGAGATGCCATCCTTATTAATGACGTGACTGAAGAAGTGTACACTAGTGATCCAGAATTCATATTTCTTTAACTTGGCATAAAGTTTGTGATTACGTAGTGTTTGTAAAACCGTTCGCAAGTGCTGCTCATGGTCTTTCGGTGACTTGGAGTGTATAAAAATATCGTCAATAAAGACAATGACAAACTTATCAAGATAGGGTTTGAACACTCAATTCATGAGATCCATTGTAACAATCCCAACCTATGATTAACAGCTAAGCTATCATTAAATGCGCCTAATAAGTAATTAAGATGAAATTCCGAATTAATCTCATGTGTGTTGCTTTATTTGTGTTCCTATCTGTTTATCGTAGAAAGATTTGTTTATGTTTCTATTTGATTTTGTAAATTGAAGGCCTTATCAGCCACAGAATGTGGAATTAACTTGATTTATGCGTTACTTGGAATTTTTAGGAATTTATGATAGGCTTAATTAAAATTCAATTCGGAATCAAGTAATTAGATTAATTAATTATAACTTGATTAGGCTAAGCTAGAGTAATTAGTGGAGCCTATATAAGGCTAATGTGAAGCCTTAGATCACTTTACATACTCTCATTTCTCATTTTCTTGACTTCAACGTGTAGAGAGAGGGACTAAGAGACAGATTTGAGTTCAAACAAAGGAGTTAGCTTGGAAATTCAAGGATCTGGCTTGGACCCTTAGTGAATTCACCATCTAGAGCTTAATTGAGAAGTTAAGGTAAGGATTCAACCCTTATATTGTATACTTTTGATGTTTAGAACATGAATTCTAGAGGGTTAACTAAAGTTATGCAAGAATTGAGCTAGTGATGTAGAGAAGATGAACATTTCATACATGCATGTGCATTTCATAGATTTTGAGTGTTGATTTCAACAAACTCTTACATGCAAGGACCTATTTTTGTTCAATTATGGGAGCTCATTGTGGTTTTGCACCTTAACACTCCATTTGTACATGCTTAAGAAGGTTTGAGTTCTTGACAACACATGCATGATACATATACACGTTGTTCAAGTTTAATTTTGCATAATTGGCAAGCTCTTGGGCCTTGATTTCATGAAATGATCTTGAATTCACAATGTTTTCCAAGTTTGGACTTGTTTTCCTCAAGTTTTGGGCCCAAAAAATGTATTTTGTTTGGTCAAATTCTAGTTTTGAAGCTTAGAAGCAAATTTGGAAATTCCAGATTCTGTCTTTCCACTCGAGCAACAGATCCTGTGCTCGAGTGACCACTTTGTGTTTTGCACCTCCACTCGAGTGACCAAAAGTTGGCTCAAGGGTAAAATGCATGCTACTAGAAGTTTAACATTTTTGGAGACCGCTCGAGTGGCAAGAGTTGCGCTTGAGTGAAGACCTTAGTCTTACGCTTGAGCGACCGTCGAGTGGAAAAATCAAGCAACCAGTACTTTTGTAGAGTTTACAGGCCGCTCGAGCGACCGAAGATGCGCTCAAGCGACCACCTTCATTTTTGAGTCTCTGCTCAAGCGAAGGAAGTTGCGCTCGAGCGAGGACCCTGATTTCAACAAAGTTTGTTAAGTGTTTCAAAGTGCATTTTGGCATCCTCATCGCATCCTAGGCATTCCTAGGCCATGATTAAGACGCAATGATGAAGGTGAGACTTAGAAACACACTATTCGGGTGTATGTTCCAATGTGTGTGTCTATTATGTTTATATAGGTCACGCGCCACAAGTTATTTGATTCGTCTGCTTTGTCTGTTTTGCAAGTGGAGCCCTTTGTGAGTAACAACTCTATAAAGCTATGTTTGACTATAAGTATTTTCTAAGTGATATACCTATTTTCTGAAATACTATTTTATGAATCATGAATGAATGTCCATTTTTCTAAAATGTATTTGTGGTATCCTTAGTTCACGTGGCCCTTGCCCGGAGGTAACAATATCCTGGCCAATATGCACGTAGCCGTCGCCTGGGGATAACAATACCGTGGCTTAGGTTCATGTGGCCCTTGCCCGGGGGTAACAATACTGAGGCCTATGTTTACGTGGCCCTTACCTGAGGGTAACAATACCATGGCTACGTGTGTACAAGATGTGGACCTTTGTGGTTGTCGATACCAACTATGCATATGGGTCTTTATGACCAATCTGATCTGTTAGCTAATGGATGTACCATATATAACTATTTACAAATCTAAATATGTATAAGAATCTATTTCTGATATAAACTTTGACTTCTGAATTTGTGATGGACATCATTCATTTAACCTTTTACTCTGTTATTATTCACTGGACTTTTGCTTACTATTTATATTATGTATGTAGGTGAGTAGGCGCATGACCAGACTTAAGCTGCTGCCTGAAGAGTTTTAGATCAGCCAGCCATCGTGCCTCCCGAGAAGGTTCCTGTCTAAGAAATCAAGTTTTGTGAATCATGTAAATGATGTTTTTGTTTTTGTCCATCTGTATAGTGGGCTAAGTCCCTTAAAGTACTATCTGTATGGTGCTTTTTGATATATGGAAGTTTAACATTATACATATATATATATAAGATTTAAATTTTTCTGTCCCATGTATGTCTGCATAGCTCTATGGACATTGTGTTTTGTATATTGGCTTCCGCAACCCCTTATATTTTGTTGTTTTGTTCAGAGGCCTTTGGTAATTTCAAAATTATTAGCCGGTTACGTCGCTAAACCTATAGGGACGGGTTTGGGTTGTGACATCCATGAAGGCCGCTGGAGCATTTGTGACTCCAAATGGCATGACGAGAAACTCATAGTGCCCGTAACGGGTTCTAAAGGCAATCTTTTCGATGCTTTCTGTTTTGACTTTTAATTGATGGTAGCCAGAACGCAAGTCAATTTTTTAGAATACTTTGGGTGGCCTTGAAATTGATTAAACAAGTCATCGATTCATGGTAGAGGGTACTGATTCTTGAAGGTGACTTTGTTTAACTCCTGGTAATTAATGCATAATCTTATCGTGCCATCATTTTTCTTTACAAATAGTACTGGAGCTCCCTAGGGTGAAGTACTAGGTCGAATGAAACCTTTGTCTAGATTGTGTACCAGGTTGGGTTTTAATGGTAAATTCGATTTCCCAGTCAACTGGGGTACCAGATAGGTCTTTGGGAAAGACATCTAGGAATTCTTTAACCACGAGGATTATATCAACAGTGGGGACCTCTTTTTGTGTATCGATCACATAATAGATCTAACTATAACAACCCTTTCTTAGAAGTCATTGGGCTGTCATGGAAGATATGACACATGGAGGGATAGAAACTCCAGTCCCATCAAAGACAAGCTCGAGTTAGTTTGGTAACTAGAGGGAGACCTTTTTGGTTTTGCAATCAATAAAGACGTGGTTGGTAATCAGCCAATCCATTCCGAGGATGATATCAAAGTGACCAATGTGGAAGGAAATCAAGTCTACATATAAGGTTTTGCCTTTTAGGGATATAGCACAAGATTTGTACACATTAGTACTACAGGCGGAATTACCAGAAGAAAAAGACACAGACAATATATATCCTAAGGGTTTGGGTGTTGATGCCAACTTGGTAGCAAAGTGTGGTGTAACAAAAGAATGAGTTGAACTGGAGTCAATGAGAACATGAGCTAAATGACCACAGACAGAATGTGTACCTGACACAACGCTTTCGGTAACTTCTGATTTTCTAGGTACCAAAGCAAAAGCCCTTCCTTAGCATTTTGGGTCCTTCCTCCCTTCTCTAGGTCCTGCGAGTTTTTTGACTAGGCCAGAGGGGCTAGCTATAGGATTGGTTAGGTTTGGACACTCCCTCAGCAAGTGGCCAACTTGATCGCATTTAAAGTATGCTCCTGTGTTTCGATGGCATTGCCCCCAATGAGCCCTTTCACAAGTAGGGCAAGTTGGAATGGTGTTACCTTTGGAGTTAGTATAACCTTGATTGCCTGAGCTGGTTGTGCCCGTATTTACCTTTTTGGGAGGTGTAACACCAGATCTTCTGTTGTCTTTTTCCCAAAATTGCTTCTTTTGGCTTGGTTTCCTGGAGCATAAGGCTTTAATCCTTTTTTTTATAATGTATGCTTGGTCTACCACTTCTGTATGGGTTGGTAGTTTCACAACCTTAAGCCTATCTTTGATTTCAGCATCTAATCCTGTTTCAAATTTCCTTGCTTTTTAAGCTTTGGTGGGGATGACATATGTCGCAAATCGAGCGAGTTGTGTAAACTTGCTCTTGTATTCGGCCACCGTCATGGTTCCTTGCTTGAGATGTATGAATTCTGACGCCTTTTGTTCTCGCAGCAAATTTGGAAAGTATTTTTCATAAAGTACTTCCAAGAATCTTGCCTAAGTCGCGATTTCTTTTTTCTCTAGGGTGAGAAGCCACCATTTCTACACATTATCTTTGAAAGTGAAAGTGGCGAAAGTTACTTTCTGTCTTTCGGTGCAAGGTAAGTTGCGAAAAATCTTTTCCATGTCTTTAACCCAAGCGTCTGCTACCATTGGGTCTGGACTGCTGGTAAATGTGATGGGTTTCAAATCTCAAAACTATTTTATGGTAATCGGCTCTTCTCGCCGTTTTGGTATCCCATTGTTGATGTTGGTTTGTAAGGCTTGCAAAAAGGTAGTAACTGCTCTTTTCATGATTCTTTCCATCGATTTAGTGCCACTGACTGATGACTCGCATCCATTACCATTATTGGCCATTCTACAAAGTAATAAACGAGGCATTACATTCATAACACAACATATATATGTTGCAGTGCAATATATATATAAAATACTAACTTTACTATTTTGCAAATATAATAGTACATCCTTGTCCCAAAAATCAAAAATTGTGTTAGTGTCTCATCCTTTTGGTACAAAAACAAAATAGGGATCAGCACTCATCATGATTAGCTTACATAAGACTTTTCTTCTACAAAATCTAGATCCGTGGGTCAAACAACCACGGGAAGTAGTATTGCATAAAAAACTCAACCTCCTACCCTAATTGTACCACACCAAAACAAACCCATGCTGTTTGGACTGTGTACATGGGGACGGACTGTATGTATCTCCAAAACATTTGATCAACAATCTATCCAGGTATGTCGATGTATGATAAGTCATTACTAAAATCAACATTCATAATATTAATAATTTCCAAAGGGTTAGGGATGTTGTTGAATATGTAGTCCTCGGGGAAAACGTTTCCTCTTCTTGTAACAAAATCTGGGGGCAAAAGGCCAATGATGTAGTGTGAGCGGTCATATCCTGGGGCCAGACCGAGTACGTGGGTGGGTCCAAGATATCGTCCGCTTGTGTAGGCACGGCTCTACTTCCACGATAAATATACTACATTAGTTAGATCGATCTATATATATATTGGCTGACCCATTAATTGGGCAAGGCCTGGATGTAGTTTCCTAACTATATCTTCTGAGTCACCCCATCCTTCTGATGAGGCGGAGGTGAGGGCAGGGGCAGGGGCGTGGTGCTCTGCTAAGATGTCCTCCAAATTTATAACCCCGAGCTCCTCCCAAACTGCCTTATCAAGGTTAAACTCGAACATTCTTACATCACCAGAATTAGTCATAGTACAAACGTGAGATTTTACATAAAAGGACTAACGTTGCATGTAAATATTTATTTATTATTTCTAACCATTGCTCTGATACCACCTTTGTCACGACCCAACCCCAAGGGCTTAGAGCTAGAATTACAACTTACTAATTAATTCTAATCTAAACAAATTAAATGGCGTAAGCGGAGGTAGAATGAAAGTAAGAGTATAATTAAACAGAAAATTTACTTCATTATACTATTTTGATAAAAGAAAATACAGGCTTTTATTATTTTATTATCTGGCCATTAGTATAAAAAAACAAAACGAAGGAAAGAAAAGAAAAGAAAAACAAAATAATGCATTCGTATCAAATTCTTGTGTGGGTTCCACTACACGAGGTTACGGGTCTTCCTTACATCTCATCACCTGAAAG
Organism: Camellia lanceoleosa; assembly: GCA_025200525.1. Lineage (NCBI taxonomy): Eukaryota > Viridiplantae > Streptophyta > Magnoliopsida > Ericales > Theaceae > Camellia > Camellia lanceoleosa. Next base: position 18,532,716 of record CM045764.1, on the reverse strand, counting down.
GGTAACAGTTATAAGCACACAGCAGAGTGAGAAATATTATGCCAACAGTATAGAGAACACAAAATAACCACGGATAGTTAGTTAGGCTAAAACATTTATATAACTTAATTTGAATAAACAAATTATTTAAGTGGCAAAAACTAAAATGCAAAAATTATATAAATAAATAATCATGACCATGGTACAGAACAGAACAGAACAGAGGTCACATGAATGACAATCAGAACAGAGGTCAATGAATCCATGACAAACAGATGGTCACAAGGTGACCAATAAGATGCCAATAGTTATTTAAGTCTCCCAAGGCATGAGACTCCTGTGGTGGTACTTACAGAAAATAATTGTTTATGAAATCATTGTCAAATAATTTCTAAAATTTAAACAAATATATCTATAGGTTTCAATTTAAGCAAATAAAGTTCAGAAAATAATCAACATAATTGAAATATTAATATAATTTATAAAACATAAATTGCGTAAAATAAATTATGGTAACTCAAAACATACGTAAAATATATTATGGTGACTCAAGGTATAATATAACTCACCTTAAGATTATTTCTTCCTATTTTCTTCCTATTTTTCCTATCTTTTCGAGACTCCTCTCTTTGCAGTACCTCCCCTGATTTTCCTTCTTTTGGTACCTTCAGTTTTGCTGCCTCGGTTTGCCTTATATACACAAGGCCCGTGATGACTCACCATCTGGTGAGTATCTTCATAATGACGAATAGATCCAAAATTATATATTTTGTACAGGTGGTTTAACCCACAAATGCCACCTTTCATCCTAATTAACTCACAGATTTGCTATCTTGATTGGATAACTATCTTAGTATTATTATTATTATTATTATTACTTTTATATTTATTTATTTAACTTTTGGTGTCATTTTTTTTAATAATATATTATCACATACAACTATAATTATATTTATATATATAACTATAAATATTTATGTGATGTGGTATTTAATTAAACATTCAAGGTGTCACAATGGACTACATTATACCAGATACCCAACAATACTAGAAGGGTAGAGCGATGCTAATTGGATATCTGATATAAAAAAACTCCATATCCACTAGTGGTTATGTGTTTACCCTCGGAAGGATAGTCATGTCTTGGAAATCTTCCAAGTAAATGTGTATATCGAGATCAATGATGGAATCTGAGTTTATTGCTTTGGATAAAGTAACTGAAGAAGCTGAATGGCTTCACCAGTTCGTTGAGGATATTCCACGTTGGCCGAAACCTGTGCCTCCTATTTGTATTCATTGTGATAGCCAATTGGCCATTAGACGGGCACAGAGTCATATGTATAATAGAAAGTTTGCACATATCCGTCGTAGACATAATTCTATACGACAACTAATCTCTAATGGAGTTGTCTCTCTAGACTATGTAAAGTTTAAGGACAACATTGCGGATCTACTAACCAAAGGGTTAACTGAGAGTTATATAGTAATGTTACCGAAACGGAAAACCCAACATAGTTGATTGGAGATCCCAAGATCTAGGTTCAAAGGGATAACCTAATTTCGTGTAACAGGTGAGTCACTAAAAAGGTAAATCCTCTTCTCTATTCCTTTGTATAGTGATACCTTGTCGGGGTGGCAGGTTAAGCTAATACTTTTAATGACCTAAGTGATATGACTAATCAACCGTGGTACAATGAGATACCTTATATAGGTCATCTATGTGAGTATGAAGTGGGACCGCTTCTTTAAGAGTTTGTAAGGCCAAATTTTTTAACAACACCCACTGAACCAGGTTAGTGTTCCAGGGTCATACCAGACACACTAGTGAGAACAAGAACAATGGTTGGACCAACTCCTATGTGAGTTTTATTGTCTCAGCTTACATAAATGACAGAACAATTCAAGGCATGAGGTTCATTAGTGTAGACACTCCATTTTTTACCGACCTTAAGACTCAAACGTCATCGATTGAGCACTCGGTGATAGTGCATGTTGTGCTCGTTTGGAGGTTTCAGAGTTTTGGCTGAGAGCCTTGCCTCCGGGCCTCTGAAATCTTTGTGCTTTGGCTCGGTTTGTAGAACGAATCTTGTTTTCTCTTCCCAAAGGGAGGGAGTGGTCTTGTAGACCATCTCTTTGTAGTCGTAGGCCACTTTTTGTGGTCGTAGGCCACTTTTCCCGTTTGGAAACTAGTTTCCGATTTTTGGATCCTTTGGCTGCGCGCCTTGTCTCGGGACCGCTTAACGTTCTCCGTTTAGCGTGGTTTTTAAACCATACCTTGTTGCCTCTGCCTAGAGGAACACTGTGGTTTGGGAGACCACTTTTGTGGTCGTGTACCACTTTTGGTGCTCGTAGACTAGTTTTCGAGGCTTTCAGCCGCGTGCTTTGTCTCTCGATCTCTCGTCTTGTATCCGTTTTGGTTTGTTTTTGGTACAAACCTTGTTTTCCTTGTTTGGAAGGTGGTACAAGGGTGGGAGACCACTTTTTCTCCTTGGAGACCACTTTTCCTTCTGCCAGCCAATTTTCTGTTTGGACAACTAGCTTTCTTTGTCTTTGGGCCATCTTTTCTGGTCGGCCACCACACATTTGCATTATTTTCAGGCCCTGGGCCCTCTCCCACCTTGGCCGACCAGTTGTTGCTCCCAGAGATCACTTAAAGTGGTCAGCCGACCAATTTAAGTAGCAGGCCGACCACTTCAGGTAGTCGGCTGCTTTTTGACACCTTTTTGGAGATATTTTCAGCTGGAGGACATTTGGGCTATCCTCCATACGTGTATGGAGGGATTTGTTTGAAGCTTAGCTTCTCTAAGAAGCTTTGGCATTTGCTTTCTATAAGAGGGAGGCTCCTCCTCCCTCCTTTAGGTTCAAAAAATTGCCCTTAGAGAGATACATATAGTTTTGTATCTATCTTGCTTGGTTCTTCATTTTTGTGCTTCAAAAGTGTAGATTTGTCTTAGTTTAACACACAAACACACACTCAAACACCATCCTTGGGTAGCTGAGGTGCTAAGGAGTTGTTTTTGGTGTTCTTGGACTGATTTAAGCTCAAATAACTTGCTGGAGTTGCAGTAGTAAAGAAGGTCTTCAAGGGTGAGTCTTTGACCTTTAAAACCCCCATTCTTGCTTAAGCTTTTGAGCCTATTTGCATGCTGTTTTGAGCTTAACTTATAACTGAAAAAAGTTCCATTTTTAAGTGCTTAAAATAGTTGTTTTTGGTCACTTTTTCGTTTGGGGTGATTTACCTCCTCTTAGGCCTTGTTAGGCCTTGTTTTGAGCCATCCCTTTAGGCTCTCGTTGAACCCTTTGCATAGTTTTGGTATCCTAAATAGGAGAGGGTCATCCCCTCTCCTTGTATTGTGTTTACTTGCTTCATATGCCTCATGTTTGAGCATCTTTGTTAAACTTATGTTGGCCATATCTTAGCTTGTATTTGTGGTTATTTTGCTGAGGCATACAACTGTTTTTGCTTGGTTTTGTCATTCCATGCATGCCTTATACACTTGTAGTGTAAATCACACAATCTAGTCTTGTATGCCTCATGTTTGAGAATGTCTTTCTAGCTTGTTTTGGAGCCATCTCAGTGGGTTTTTGGTGTTGTTTTAACATGCCTTAGATCTGTTTTGGGTTGGTTTGGTTGGCTCGGTTGGCTCTTGCATGGCTACTACACTTGTAGTGTAAATTCCTTAAACTAGCTTTGTATGTTTCATGAAGTAGCATGTCATTTTAGCTTGGTTTGAGTCCATTTCAGCATGTCTTTGGTGATTTTTTACCATGTCATACCTCTATTTAGGTTTGGTTTGGTTAGCCTTTGCATGCTCCATGCACTTGTAGTGCATTTCCATGATTTAGCCTAACATGCCTTATGCCTTGACATGTCATTTTAGCGTGCTTTTGGCTTAGCTCTAAGAAGACTTTGTTCATGTTTTAGCATGTTTAAGGTTTGATTTGTGTTGTATTGGTCATCCATGACTTGCTTTGTATAGCCTTGGTTCAATCTAGCTTGTTAGCTTTGTGTATTGAATCTTCTAGCATGCATTACTTGGCTTATTTCAATGATTTGACATCATTAGTTATGTTATTTCAGTTCATGTAGTGTGGCCATACGCTTGCATCTTTCATTTATTCCATGCCTTAGAGAGTTTGTGTTTTAGGCCTTAACATGAGCCATTGCGTATGCCTTCATGCCATAGCTTGCGAGCTCTCATTTCAATGTGTTTTTGGGATTATTATGCCATGATATAACTCTGATTTTTGTTGCTTAAGTCATCCCATACTTGGTCTCAATAGGTGTAGTGTAATCCACCTTATTTGCCTTGTATGCATCATGCCTTATGCCCCTCATGCAAGCTTGTTTTGGCTTCCTTCCATGCATGTTTTAGACTCATTTTAACATGTACTAGGACTGTTTTAGGTTGCCTTAGCCATGTGCTTCATGCTTTGTATAGCTGTAGTGCAATTGGCCTTGCTAGCTTTGTGTTTTGATGATTCATGCATGCTATCTTTGAGCTATTTGGATGATTTGGAATCATTTAATACTTGATTTCAGAGCATGTAGCATTGCCATATTCCCACTTCATTCATGCTTCAAGTGCCATTAGGTGTTGTGCATTATTGTCTAGTTTATAGCCTAGCTTGTATGCTTGCATGCCTAGGTATTTGGGCCCTCATCTCAGCATGTTTTGGTCCTTGTTTAGACCTAATTAAACTCTGTCCATGCTTGGTTCATGCTTTCATGCCATGTATTGCATGCCTCCTTTGTAGTCCTCTTTACTAGTTTCATGCTTTAAGGACTCTTGCATGCTTCACTTGTGTTGTTTGAATGATTTGGCATCATTTCTTACCTTGATTCAGTGCATTTAGTGTTGTTATACTTTTGCATTTATCACTCCTTGAGCCCTCTCGAGAGTTGTGCTCTTAGGTCTACTTGGTTAGCAGATGCATTGTACATACATGCTTGTATGTGTTTTCAGTGCCTTCATCTTAGCACTATGGCCACTGTTTTGGCATGACTGAGGTCTGTCCATTTCAGTTTAAGTCCATTGAGTTTGTGGTTTGCATGTTGTTGCATGCTTGGTGTATTGCATATTGTTGCCCCTGTTGTATTGCATTGTGCATACATGCATTACATGGTGTTTAAAACTTTATGATTGCCTTGCATTGAGTATGCCATCTAGTTCTTAGCATTTAGCATTGTGTATGCCATGTTATTCCTTGCATTGTGTATGCTAGGTTGCTAGTTGCATTGAGTATGCCATGTAGTTGCATGTTTGCATGCTAAGGTTGCATTACATTGCATTGAGCATGCTATGTTATGTGTTGCATTGTGTTTGGAATAGGTGTTAGTCCAAACACCAGAAACGAGGGATGTTTCATACTTCAAGTGATGAAACGTGCCTCAATTCTCGGTCGCCAACGTTCTTGATCATACATGATAGAGTTTTAGACTTTATGTGTTTACTTGTGCATTCATTTCCATATTGAATTGTGCAACTTCGCCTCTCGGCTATCATGCATTGAAATGTGCGATTTGTGGCCCGAGGGTCGAGAACCACACCCCCTTGAGTTCATGACATGATAGGGAGGGTGGTTGTGCACACATATCTTGCAAATACATTGCCATGTCCTTTCTTGCTCTCTGTTGCAGCAAATTGTAGTTCAGCAGCAACAACTGCCCGGCCAGCCAGAAAAACTAGCTGGCCGACCATTTTTTTGGTTTTTCAACAACCAAAAGTGGTCGGCAGGTGTCTGGACGGACCAAAAGTGGTCGGCCACCCTCCCACAAGACTCCCAAGGTGAAGTTTCAACTTTCTGAAGCTTGGTGCGAGTTTCTAAAAACAGATGAAAACAGAGGCAAATCGGGGCATCGCATTGGATTTCCGAATGAGGCGACCGTGCTCGCATGCATTCCTCTCCCTCTGAGGCTCTTGATTTACTACTTTCTTTAGCTGCTATGCTTAGATAGCTTGCTTTTGCTTTGGTTTGTACACTGTAAGTGTTTACGCTTTAGCATACTGCATGTGTGTTAATATTGCCATGAAAGCATGCTTGCCATGAGGCTAATTGCTTATTTGCTATAATTGCCTGAATGCCTGTGGGTGAAGGTTGGATTACTTGAATTGGAACAATTCATTGAAATCTGAATTTTAGCCTACTTGCGAGTGGCAAACTCCAAACCGTTTTCTAACGAATATGTAATGTTTTGTTTCAAATTAGGCGATCTAGTCTATACTTGTTTGTTGTGCGCATCACATAGTAAGATTAGCTAATTAACTGGAATAAGAGCATATGTGTTTTCAAAAACAAAATATCATGTTTAATGCAGTAGATCTTTAATCGGGCGGCGAGAACTTATAGATGACCTTCCAATCGTACCCAAGTTCGAGCCGAACAACTTTGGTGATGACGGACACGTGGCCTTAGGCACGAGTCAGGGTTTCCTAAATTTCCCCAAAATAAAATATTTAGGTGGCGACTCTGTATCTGGCAAAGCAGTCCATGTTTGGCACTTCTTTATAAAAATCTGTTTTCCAAAACGATTTGCCGAATTTGGACTCTTTGGTGATTTATCGGTTTCACATCGCACATTGTGAGATTAGATTCAGAACCGTGACATTTGAGTCCGAACTGTAGTAGCTCAGAACAAAACGAGATTTCGCGCCCTCGCAACGCGGATATCGGAGAGTTCCCGGGAGCGCGTCTACAATTAGTCAGCCAGTAAATCCGATAGGCTTTCACTACGAAAAGTTCAAAGCCAATAGCTACATTTTTTGATGCATGGTTAGTTTGTGTGTGATAACCCTGTCCCGTGATATACTAATTGATCTTAATTATGATTGTAATTATATGCTTAATATGATTTTTAGTAGCAATTATGTGATTATTCATGTTTTTGAGACTATATCTGTTCACCGTAGGAAAATCTGTCCAACTTACTGTTATAATTTAAAAATTGAAGACCGTAGATGTTTCAAAAACTAAAATTGTCTGCACCATTGTGATTAACAAAATTTTTAGAACAAATGGTGAAATTTAATTATAAATTGATTTGAATCAAATAATTAGATCGAACCGATTAATTAAGCATGATTACTTAGCCTTAATCAAATTGATTAAGGCAAACATATATAATGGCTCCATTACACTTAGGCTCATTTTGGCTTGAGCTCAAAAATTTGAAATAGGCACTCTAGAGAGAGAATGAGCCAAATCTAGAGAGAGAAAGGAGTCAACATTGAAGATTTTGTAAGGGAATTGGAGAGCCAAGTAGATTAACACAAGGTTTAATAATAATTGGGAAGATTGAAACCTCTAGGTGAGTAATTGAACTCAACTTCATGAGTTTAAGTCCATAAATAAGTGAATTCAATAAGGATGCGCAATTGAGAGCAAGCATTGAGTTGTTTATGATGAATTTGAGGTTTATATGTACATGCATATATAAAATTGCCATGAATATGCATAATCAAGCATGAGACATGTTGAACATGAAGAATTAAGCACCAAATTTCACATGCATGCATAATTTTGTTAAGCTTCATGATTTTAAATACCACACGTACCATTTGAAATGAAATTAAAGTCAATAATTTACATGCATGCATGATTTATGTAAGTAAGAAGCTTGATTATTTGAGTCTTGAAATTAACAAGAAGAATTTGAAATGATTTGAGAGATGGATCATGATTTTAGACAATTGATTCCAAATTACTTATGATTCTTGCATTATACAATGTCTTTCCATGCTTTTATACCAAAAACATGAGTTTTGAGCCTTTGAACATCAAGTTTGAGCTTCAAACAAAATTTTGGAAAACCCAAAAATCGACCTATCCACTCGAGCGAGAAAAGCCTCATTCGAGCATGAAATTGTAGCCCCCAGAAGTTTTGCAGAAATAACGCAGTGGCTTGAGCGGCCAAATCTGATCTCGAGCGTACCCTGCTTTGCATGACTCCTCGCTCAAGCGTCAAAAGTCTCACTCAAGTGTAAATTACAAGCAACCAGAACTTTTGTAGACCAAAAGGGTCAGCTCGAGCGAAGAGCCCTGTTTCAGAAAATTTGAAAAGTTACTTTATGTTTTGTTTTTCCATTCTCTTTCATTTCTAAACACTCTTAGGCATGCATTGAACATTGTGAATGAGTTAAAGGGGTTAAGAAGAGGCCTAAGAGAAGCAAATAAATTAAGAACGGATTGAATCGTTTCTGACTCAATATGTTATGTAATGTGTAGGATTAAGCACAAAGGCAAATCATCCAGCAGATCACTGTGAGTAATATCTTAATAAAAATATGTTCAAGTACATTATTTTCCACAATGTGACTTCTGTATGAGCCTTATGGATCTGCATTTTGAATTATGGATGAATAGTCTAAATGCCAGTCTTTTGCATAAGACTAATTGAATACGAATGTGATTATGATCATGGGTATGACATACATATGAATACGAATATGGAAATGAATGATGGACTAAAGGCCGTTTGACATGAATGATTGGGCCAAAGGTCGTTTGACACAAACGAATTGGGCCCGAGGCCGTTTGATAAGAAAGAATTGGACTCGAGGCCGTTTGATGTATTTGGGCCTGAGGTCGTTTGATGTATTAGATGAGAACTTAAATGGGCCTATAGCTGTTTGATATGTTTGTTGTGAATTTTATTCAAGTAGCTCCTTTATTTTGATATTATTCACTAAGCTATCGCTCACTCTCATTTATATATGTGTAGGTGAGCAAAGAGATGTTCAATCCCAGCCTCAGTGAAAGACACGAGAGAAGTCAAGTTTTTGTAGAGTCAGCCTGAACGTCTCACGCATGAGACTTGTTTTGTTTCTTTTGTTTTCTCTTTGTTACCTTGGTGAATATGTTGGATCACTATGTACATAAGCCTTTTGTTTGGCTGACTGTATGTTTGAAAGTTCTTGGACATATGAGATGCTAATTTTGTCTATATGTGTGAGTTATTATGGAATGTTTGTTTTACCATGTAAGCACAGCTCATCGGACAAAATTTTTTAGTCTGCTTCCATTCGGGCCCATTATTATTATAAAATATGTTTGATTTTGTTTGAGGCCGTAGGTAATCCCTTGATTACTAGTCGGTTATGACCTTAATCCTTAGGGGCGGGATCGGGCCATGACATTGTGTGCTCTCTCTCTGAGTCTTTGTTGTAAATGTTGTCCGTTTTCTTAATTCGGTCAATTTTTATGCATGTGGGGGATTGTTGGAAAAAATAGTTCTATAGTGACTTTAATGTGAAATTAAAGTAGGTCCCAACCATTGGTTGAGATGAGATTAAATGGGTTTAGATTTTTTGTAACAAGGTCTTCACACCACCAAAAGAATGGTGGTGTTACATGCACCAATTAGTGTACTAATTAGTGTACCAACACTAGTTATGACATTATTATTGACCCCACTCATTAATTACATTACAAATACCAAAAACCTATTAAATTATGCCACATCATCAATTGGTATACTAGTTAGTATACCAATTGGTGCATATAGTATTATTCCAAAAAGAATGACAAAAAAAAAATTAAATGAGAAATTGTCTCATAAAGTTGGCCTTATGAATGAGGTATTGGGAATTGTGTATAGCTACTAATCCCGTATTGATTGTAGAGAAAAGCTTTAATGGGTATTTAAACCTCAAGATTTTGATAAGGGCCCTTTGAGACATCTAAATTTTCTGAAGGAAAGGAGTTATGAATGTTTCAAAGATGGGCTTGGGCCAAAATTATAGTTCAAGTTGGTTATGGAAAAATTGCCACACGCGTGCGTGTCGCTCGGACTGGACCGGGTCCGGGTTCGGCTCTATGGTCCATGATCCGTGGGTCGTGGATCTTGGATCTAGAGGCTTGTTGGAATGGGTTAGTTTTGGGCCGGATTGGTGGTCCATCAACCTAATCTTTTTGAGCCAAGTCTGCTACAGATATGTATATACACACAGGTGCATAGTGTGTGTAACTCACACATTGAAGAATATAGGTTTGGGCTGGGTTGAATTGGTGGTCCACCAACCTAATTTTTTTGGGCTAGGTCTACTACATATATGTATATACACACAAGTGTATAGTGTGTGTAACTCACACATTGAATCCCCATCAATTTTGTGCATTACTCCAATAGTTTTGCAAGAGTAATGGGCATTGGTTGTTAGCCTTCATGATTGGAGGCTCCTCCTCTCTCCCTCATGGTGTATAAATAGAGACGCGTACGCGTGTCACCCGCCCGCCCGGACCGAGTCAACACAGATTTTTGCCTTCCAGAATTATACAGTCAGTTTGTTTGCTCCTATAATTTTCTTCCTATGTTGAGAGAGTGCTACCATTGTCAGGTTCACCAAAGCTAACAGAAAGTGCTTCTATGTTAGCTGGTCTAAACCGTCGTATCTTGGGAGACAGAAGTCAATATATCTCCAGCACTCACGGTAAGGCGGCTAATTTGTTTTAAGGAGACTGTGATATCAAATAGGTTTCGATTTGCTTCTTTATCAGTTTTCTATTTGATATGTATTTTAGTTCATCATATTTATGTTCTGAAATTTATTTTATTAAATATAAATTTATTTATTTTATTTAATTACACAAATTGTACAAAACATTTATCACCCATGATTCAGGTGTGATGTTGAGATTTGGGAGAAAGACCAGATATCAGTAACCATTTGATTGCTCAAAACAGATGGGTCGATCTTTCGTTTATTGGTTACAAATCAGTATATAGTTGGTCCAACTTGATATTGCATCATCAACTGCATTAATAACTTTTCCATATCTGTGAATGTATGGCAGTCTTTGCATTAAACTTGGTTGGACTTTGGACCACAGTGCCATCCAGAAGAGACATGATTAATCAAATTAATTAATTAATTTTTTTAATTTATAAGTCAACGGGATCTGAATTGTGTCGTCTTTTCCATAATCATTTTCATATTATTATCATAATTTATTAGGCATACATAATTTATGAAAAAAATTGAAATTCTTAAAAAGATGATTATAAATTAATTTTTAATTTATAACAAACTTAATCATGTGAGATCTAATTATTTCTTTATCACTTTATTTTAGATGAATTTAATTTTTTTTTTCTACACTACAATTTTAATTTTTTTTTTATTATAATCTTAACCCTGTAATCTCTCTTTACACTCTTTCTTCCTCCTTCGTATCACTTGCCACCACCCTTTTCCAACAACAACTATGGCCCCCTAGTCACCATACTTTCTTCTGTTGGAAATTTGGTTCTAATAAGCTTAATGTTGGCTATCTTTGAGCCTAAATTAAAGTAGGATTCACATATTTTTTGAGGTGAGTTCAAGTAATCACTACTACAAAAATAGTTAAAGATCACACTTTGACCAAACAAAATATCTCACTTTTATTAGAAGTGTAATAAAAAAAATTAGATTGATATTTTAATCACACTTAATTTGATTGAGTGTGATAATATTCATTTTTTATGTCACTTTTCAATTAAGTGTAATTATATATATATTTTTTTAATTACACATTCTAATTAAAGTGTGATTATATATATACTACTACTTTTTAATCACACTTTCTAAATAAGTGTGATTAGATATATATTTTTTAATCACACATTCTAATTAAAGTGTGATTACTTATATATTTTTTAATCACACCTTCTAATTAAAGTGTGATTATATATACACTACTACTTTTTAATCACACTTTTTAAATAAGTGTGATTAGATATATATTTTTTAATCACACATTCTAATTATAGTGTGATTATTTATATATTTTTTAATCACACTTTTTAAATAAGTGTGATTATATATATATATATATATATTTTAATCACACATTCAAATTAAAGTGTGATTATTTATATATTTTTTAATCACACTTTCTAATTAAAGTGTAATTATATATACATTACTACTTTTTAATCACACTTTTTAAATAAATGTAATTATATATATATATATTTAATCACACTCCACTACAAGAAAAAGCATCTTTGGCGACTAAAAAAGTACATTTAGTCACTGAAAGTATAGGTTTTAGCGACTAAAAAAGTATTAGTAGCCAAAAGTAAAGATTTTTGATGACTAAAAAAATTTAGTAGCCAAAAGTATAGGTTTTGATGACTAAAAATCTGTTTGGTTGCCCATATATGGCTTTTATCGGCTAAAAAAATTTTAGTAGCTAAAAGTAAGGCTTTTTGGCGACTAAAAAAAATTAGTAGCCAAAAGTGAGGTATTGGGTGACTAAAAAGATGTTTGGTCGCCAAAAGTGAGGCTTTTACCGATTAAAAAAATTTTATTAGCCAAAAGTGAGATTTTTTGGCGACTAAAAAAAATTTAGTAGCCAAAACTGAGGCATTGGGCGACTAAAAAGATATTTAGTAGCCAAAAGTAAGGCTTTTTGGGGACTAAAAAGAAGTTTAGTCGCCTAAAGTGGTAATTTTAGCCCGGAAATTAAATTTTTTAACGACTAAAAAATAATTAGTAGCCAAAAGTATAGAATTGGCAACTAAAATTATGTTTAGTCGCCAAAAGTGATCTCTTTTTTTTTTCTAGTAAATAATTTATTTTTACATAAATTATGTTCAATAAAAAATAATTATCTTTATATATATACTTTTATATTAATACGGGTCTATGTACTATATGAATAATATATGTTGCATATATAATCATATATTATAGAGGTGTAGTGGAAAGAGTGTGTTGTATAAGGTTTATGGTGTGAGAGGGTTGATGATTCGAATCTCCACAAGAGCAAATGAGAAGCTAGTGAGTGTAATGCTTTTTTTTTTCACGAATGAGCTTTTGGCAACTAAAAGATTTGATCTAAATGTTATTAATCATATTTAAAAGGTGTGATTTAAAAATATTATTAATCACACTTAAAATGTGTGATTTAAATATTTTTAATTACACTTAAAATGTGTGATTTTAATCACACTCCCAAAGATCACACTTTAATAAAACTTAAAAGGTGTAATTAAATAACATATATCACACAAAAAAGTGTGATCTTTATCTGTTTTTGTAATAGTGAATGACGTGTTTCTTGCCACAGTGAGTCACACCTCAAATTCGGTTTGTCAAAAACATTTCTGAGTGAGTGGAAAGTTGATGTCATTTTCGATTTCATGGAGTTAGAAGTTGAAGAAACAAATGTGGGTTTGCTCAAAATGTGTTGTTCTACGTTCATATAAGGAGAAAGTTTATATGAGTATATAAATTCTAAGTTGGTACATTTGAGAGGACCTTTGGGGGAACCCAAATTTTGTGGAAGGGAGAGTTATAGACCAAGCAAACTTTAAGCTCAAAATCCACACATGCGCCACCATTCGGCTAAGTCGGGGTTGGGTGCGTGGTATGAGTTGAGTCCTAACTTCAATTTTTTTGACAAAATTCGTTTGATTTTTTTTTTCAAATTTCTTACGGGAAAATTTGAATATCCAGAACAGATTCAGTTCAATTTTTTTTGCAGGAAAATTCGAATTTGAAAATTTCAAATCTGAACCAGTGTGTCTCTTCCCTTCTCCGGTCACTTCTCTTCACTCTAGTAGTTTTCAAATTCGCACCAGTTTTGAAGGGTTGTCAACCCATCTGAACAGTCACCATGAAACCTATAAATTCAATCCCTCTCCAGCAATTCATTCATTCAATTTTTCGCAATCATTTCCTTGCATTCTTCTACATATTTTCTTGCTCTGTTTTGCATGTGAGAGAGAAAGAGTTCAACTCAGTTTGTTTGCTATACTCAATTTCATAGTGTTATGTTACTGAGGTATAGTCGTTGCATCCTAGGAGATCAATATCAATAGTTCTCAAGCATCATAGCGAGTATGTAAAGATCTTAAAGAAAGTATCTCCAACACAAGCCTCGACTTTTTCCTTATTTCTGCATTTGAGTTATCTACATTTTGTAAGTTTGTTTTTTGTTTTTAATTCATTTTAATATGCAGTTTTATATTCTTGTTCGTGTTTTATACTTGAACAAGAATTTCTTTGTTTATTTGGATTTTCAAAAATAATTTGTGAAAATTATTTTCAAACTTTTAGTTTAATATTTCATCAATATTTTATTCATTATATTTATTTTAAACACACAATTCGCTAATTTAATAAATAGTTTCCCTACATCTTCTCCACAACTACTATCACCTTCTTCCCCGTCTCCATTCCTTTATAATGTATCATAAAGAGTCCAAAAATAAATAAGAAAATTAAAATGTATATATGACAATTGTAAATAAATTATAAATAATATTTTGATGGTTTAGAGATATTTGAATGTGATTTTCTATCATTTTGGTGTAGTTTCATTTTATTTGCAAAAAAATTGACTTGAAACTCCATTCGATACTGAAACTTTGAACAAGTTAAGATTTTTCAACTTTTGGTGACGGAACATCTTTAAGACTAATCGGAATAAAGTCGAGTACAATTAATTTCACTAACTTTTCTTTATTCAGCCGACTAAAATTGAACAAACTTGATTTGTCCATCGTTGTCAGTCGAACAAACTTAATTTCAACAAGATATGACAAAACAAATCAAGTTTGTTTAGCTTTAATTATCTGAATCAAATTTGAAGGTAAAACAAATAAAGTTATAAAAAATTGGTGGTGTGGTGTCATATGAGGGTGGGGAGGGCTGCTGGTATTGTTTTCTGCTTTTTGTGTGGTGGTTTTTTTTTATTCCTTTTGGCATTGGTGTTGTACTTATTGAACAACTGATTGTTATAAATACAATATATTAAAGTACCATTATTTTCTAATAAAAAATAAATAAATTATACTTATGATTTTTATATTTTAGCTATTATATCATTTTAATCCTCACAATTTCAATTGGCTCAAGTTTAGCTCTTAATTTTTAATTTTATGTCGATTTGGTCTAACTGATAATGCCGTTAGTCTTTTTAACAAAAAATTATCACTGAATTGATTGAAGTTAACTCACTAAATTAAGTGTGTTTATAATTTTGTCCTTCAAAATGTGATATACACCACTTATGTACATATTTTTCTTTTGAAAAAAAAAACAAAAAAAAACGAAGAGTTGTAATTAATCTAACCAAATTAAGACAAAATTATAAATTTAAAATTAAAATTAAACTAATTAAAATTATAAAAATTAAAATGATACAAACACAAATCTACCACAAAATTACTATGTAACTGAATTCATTGGTTACGTTAGGGCGTTATGGTAATGTATTCATTGAATCAATGGGTTAAAATGAAGTTTACTAATAATTAGGCTTTATAATTATAAAAAAAAAAATGACATAATTTTATATTTTTAAGTCCTAAGTAAAAAAAATAAAAAATAAAAAAGGCACAAAAGTCATAATCGAATATCTCAAAATAATATCATAAAAGAAAATTAGTCATAATTAAAAAATAAAATGACATAATTAAAAGTGCATATGATATAGAGGTGTATATAATAAAATTTTTCACAAAAATTATTCAATAAAATAAATAAGAAATCAATTTACGTGTAGCATTTTTCTTATACCAAATATGTTTTGAACATTCTCAAAATTTTATTAAAAAAAGACTAGGTACGGGGTTGGGGAAAAAAAATCCAGTCCCATTTCTTCGTCAGGTGTGAAAAAATTTGCAAAGGTCGCTAGAGAGATATGGGTTGTTTTAAGAAGTTGATTAAAAATTAATTTTTTGATTTTTCAAAAAAAGTAAAAAATTGATATCACCTAGACTAAAAGTCAATAACTTTAAACTAAATTCTCAAATTAGGCCATTAGGACAAAATACGTAGGGATAAAAATATCATTCTTATAAAAAAGGGCTAAAAAATAAAGGCACTTTTGGATTACTGTAATTCAACTGATAGGTGAGGTCTTTTTTCGAAAAAATTATTGATTGGTTATGGGTATCACGTAACCATATCTCAGGTCAATCACAAATCTCTATATTTTCTTATATTTCTTAATCATTTAATACAAAATTATAAATTCAGTTTCCACCATCAATCACAATATATGTAGTATAGTATCACGTGACACTATCCCTAAACCAACCGATAAGTTTTCTTTTTTTCTCATACCCATTTGAAAGATGCATATAACTACAGAAGAAAATTAAAGAGAAAAATGATGGGACAACAACATTCATATAATTTTGAACCAAATTGATGGACAATTTGACTTCTAATAGAAGGCTTCTTAAGAAATATAAAAAATCTATGTACATAAAAGGATCTGGACAAAAAATGTAAAGATGTAAGCAAAAATGTTTGTAAGTACATATGCGATATTTTGTGTCTAATATCTTCTGTAAATGTAGCATGACAGTAAAGAATGATGATTCAATTTTACTTCAATAAGCTAAACATTACATTACATTACAAAATTAGTGGCTTAAAAAATGAGTTTTAATGAAGACTTTTAAAAAACAATTGAAATAGTAAATGGTTGTTTGTCAAATATATAGATTATTTATATAATGTTTGGATTGTTTATATTATAATGGCCTTTATGTTGAAGTGGATAATATTTTTACATTCAATTAGTTATGTCAATTTTCTTTTTTATTTTAAATCAATAATGTAAACCATTGAAGATATTAAAATTTTATCTCAATAATTATAATTTACGTTAACTATAAAAATCATATAAAATTGTTCAGAAAATATAATATTATAATTATTGTGAAAAGCAAATTATAATTGATTTGCTCACTAATACAATATTTTCAAATATGATTTATCACCTAATATTTTAAGTCATTTTTGCAGATAAAAAACTAATAATTTTAATATTTATGTATATGTACGGAAATTTGTGTAGTTACAAAAAATATATATATATTTTACCAACAAATTTTTTTAATAAAAAAAAATAAAATACATATATATATATATATATATGTATGAATGCCTTAAATTTTGATTTCAAATAGACCCCCTAAAAGCTAAGGCGGATCCTAAATGAATGGACATAAATAATACACATTATACTATATATATTTTTTATATAGAAATTCTGTTTTTATAGCATTATATTTTTCAAGCAATGAATTCTACAAGTTTTTGTTGATATGAATCTCATTACCTTTTTGTGTTGATAAGTAAGAAAATCGGATAAGAAGTCCCTTAATATATAATGTTGGTATTGTACGGGAAAAAAATATACCTTCTCGTATAATCCTGTTGATCAAGTCTGCGTTCCTCTGTACGACGTCGCTTGGTCACCTGAAAACACAAACGTGAGCTGGCCGGCGGGTGTATGCCGGAAACCTCTCCGATGCCTAAGTCAGAAAGCAAGACCAGTAGGCAAAAGCTTAATGTAATCAGGGAGCAAAAGTTGCATTACCTCTCCAAAGGTGATATTGGTAAGCTTATATAGGTTTCGCGTAGCACAATCCTGGTAGGACTCTTACTCCTCCATGCAGAGTCCTCTTAGGATTCAAATTCCTGGAGGATAAGGATAATGCTTATCCTCCAACACCCCCCTCACTGCTTAAACCAAGTGAGATGGTTTCATCACAGCCGAACTTCAATACGACCGAAGTAACCTATAGTTCGGCCCTTACTTTCCTTTCTCTTACCTCGGCTTTACCATGCTACAACCGAGCTAAACATAAGAGGGTTGAACCGAACTATGGCTTGGCTAAACCGGACTGACACATCCGAACCGGTGCCACCCCAAGACCGGTCTACTCCCCCCGAAGTACCTTAGACCGACCTAACTATCGTCTTCTCTTGGACCGAACTAGCTCGTGACAAGCCGCGACCGAGATACGGGTACCCGGTTGACAACCGAACTATCCATAGTACTCCTCTGACCGATGTATTTGCTATCTTTCGTGTTTGGGCTTACCTCGGCCCAACATCCAGCTCGGCCCAATTTATTTATATAAATTACTCTCTCAGGTATAATTTTGGTTATTTTTTAAATAATTTTTAAAAATTAATTCTAGAAAAATTAAAAGTGAAATACTTTTGACTTCAAAAAAAAAAAAAAAAAAAGGAGAAGTTGCAGCAAAGCAAATCACACACTTGTTGTATTTTCTTTTAATTATTTGTATTTTGTAACTCACACTCTTTTTGCCCTGTTTTGAGGCAGAGGCGCAAAACAACAAGAAAAAAAACGAAAACCCAGAGGTGAAACTGAAGAAGAAGCCAAACCTTGGTCAGAAAGCATCGAAACAGAAAAACAAAAACAAAAACAAAATGAACCCAAACTTTCACTTCTACAACTATCTCTTCCCTTTTACTATAAATTGTTTGTCAAATGAACCCTCACTCCCACTTTCAAAACCAAGCTTCTCTGTCTCTCTCTAGGCCATTCTTGAGCTCTGCAACTCTCTCTCTCTCTCCAAAATGTTTTTCAAACATAAGTTTTAGGTATGAATCCAGCCTCAGATACCCCTCTCTCTCTCTCTCTCTCTCTCTCTCATTTATATGTGAGTTGTGTTGTATGTATATAAATACACATGCCCACCTGGGTTAATAAATAAAAAAATGTTTGGTAATTCGAATTTATGTGCTCCAAATGGATCCAATGTTTCAAAACGATATCGTTTTGGGAATAAAACGACGTCGTTTTGAAACATTCGAGCCATTTGAGTCATGAAAATTTGGGCTATCAAATATTGTTGTAATAAATGTATGTTACTATATAAATTAATATAATTTATAATTTTTTTAAATTTATTGTTTGTCATGTGTTGTAATAAAATGTTAATATTTAAAATTGAGATCAATGTGATATGATAAATTTAAAGCAAAGAAATATGAAAATTTTATAAAATTTATTGAACTTGTTTGGTTTCGTTTTTCTGAAAATAGTTTTCAGAAAATTCTACTTTCTTATTTTTCGTGTTTTTTTATTTTTTATTAATTTTTTTAATATTTTAAGCAATTTTTTTAATTTTTAGATATACCTAACATAAATATACCTAAAAAGTAAAAAAATTGTGAAAAAAACCTTTTAAAAATTCACTAAATTCCAAAACTACAAAAAAAATACGAAAATTCAGTACATTTTTTTTTATTTTTATGTATTTAATAATTTTTTAAAATATTTTTTCACAAATTTTTTAATTTTTAGATACATCTAAGTAAGGTGCATCTAAAAAACTAAAAAAATGTTTAAAATTTTAAAAATATTCACTAAAAACAAAAAAATACGAAAAATAAAAAAACTCAATTTTTAAAAAATTTAATTCAAAAAACTCAAACCAAACACACTAATTAGTTTATTGAACATTTGTGTGAAGTTTTGTAGACGGTATGGTTATTTCTTCCATTAAAATTTTCTTTCTTTGCATTTTGGGTATTTACTCACTAGGTTTATTTTTATTTTAAATAACCATAATATTGTTGTTCATGACTATTATGTGATATTAGTTATAGGAATCAATGCTGTAGCCAAGGACTTTGCGAAAGGTTTGGGTATCTGTATGACCTTGACTATATGGTCGGGCTCATCGGCCCATTACGGTTCCTTTTAATTATCCAATTGATTTATTTTATAAGATCTTTCGTGTATGATCTTGTTTAATATAATAATTATATAATATTTTTATTTTATCATATTTATGTCTATAAAAATAGACAATAAATATGTTTTAAAAAATAGATCATTTGGTTTTTAAAAAGAAATGCGATAACATGAAAAAGTTACAATTATTAAATCGATTTGATTTTTTTTATGAATAATATAAATAAAAAATTCTATAAAATGAATGATTCAAATTATCGGAACACGCGGTGGGTTCCACGAGCATGAACACCATCAACTTTTTTTGTGAAATTATTAATAGTTTGTTTTGTTGATAAATGATAACCAACTTAAGTATTGTTTAGTGCAGTTTACCGGAACTATTTATATATATATATATATGTTTTTTTTTAATTTCAAAAATATATGTATGTTTGGTATAATTTTGGCTCATAACTTATGAAGTAGAGAAAAATTAAAAAATATATTGTTTGGTTTGATTTTTTTTAAAAAAAATTTAAATGGGTTCTTTTATTCTTAGTAAACTTTTTTTTTATATTTTATTTTATATATATATATATATTAAATACATTTAATCTAGATGTTTCTAAAAAATAAATAAATAAAAAAATCACTAAAGACGAAAGAAAATCTGTGTAAAAACAAACACACACAAATTTTTATTCAGATTGTTTTTAACAAGCCTTTTTCATATTTTAGTGATTATTTCTTTGTTTTGAGAAAATATATATTAAATCATCTAAAAAGTGAAAAAAATTAATTTAAATTTTAAAAATTACTAAAAACCAAAAAAAAAAAATCTTTTAAAAATTAAAATTTTATTTTTATTTTATAGTTATTAATTTTTAATTTGATCAACTACACTCCAAACGAGCCCATGTTTTGTGATTCTTCATTTATGGAACCAAAATAATTTCGCTGGGAGAACTTTCATTTTTTTTCTTTTGCTTTTGTTCAAGAATAAGGGTATCTGAACCAATTTATACACATCTCTACTAATTTCCTCCTCAGTCCGGTTAAAGGGAAGTCATTAGAAAATTCTCAATTTTTTTTTTTTAATAATCTGATCCAAGAGTTAAACTGAACAATTACGTAACCATTCAAAATACAACCATGATACAGACCACTAAAAGAAGACCACTAAAAACAGCTCTAGTGAGGTGGCATGCCTAAAAAAAATTAAAATAAAAAGAAAAGAAGAAAAAGACAAAACACACAGAGGAAAAAGACAATTTAATACTCCTTTAGTGCTCTTTTTTTAATTCTCTAAATCATTTTTCTTCAAAATAATCTGAATAGTACTCCGAGACCATAACAATTTTTTTTTAATTTACTGCAAGTCTATGATGTGTGCTTGGACAAGAATCAATTGAATGCCAAGAAAGAGTGCAGAAAAGCCCAAGTCTAAGTTGTCCGGACGTCTGCGACATTTGCCCCCCTTATTAGGGAAATTTGGCTATAAATCCCTTTTACCTTCCTTTCATTGTTAGAAGGACTAAGAAAAAAATTATACTTTCTAAACTCCCTCATAATTATAAAGTCTTGTATAAATGACAAAATTTATTATTTAAATATTTTATCAGACTATTATACTCTCAACTAAATCTTCTCTAATCACCATCTCAATCTCTCAAGATGCCATGGCTAGGGTTTCAAGATCTGGTATCAAAACCACTCAACGACTTCCTCTGCTCCGCCTCAGATCGGAGTTCGATCTCCTTCTTCGGTTGATTTCTTCACTGTTCGATCACCGCTGTTGCCATTTGATCAAAGATCCTCGCCTGACATCTTCTATCTGCGCTGATAGATATATATATATATATGTGTGTGTGTGTGTGTGTTTGTGTGTTTTGATATTTGAATTCGAATATATATATCTACATATTCCGATCTGTAATCTATATATATATCTATATATGTGTGTGTGTTTGTGTGTTTTGAGATTTGAATTCGAATATATATGTGTTTTGAGATTTGAATTCGAATATATATATATATATATTCCGATCTGTAATATATATATATATATCTGTATATTTGTGTGTTTTGATCTTGATTTTATTATTTTTTTCTTTTCCTTATTGACGTTTATTTTCAGAAATTTCACATGTATTCAAATGCTCCATACTTTGCAACCTCTTTTCCTCCTGTGCGAGAACTTGCTTCTATTCTTACTGCTACTGTGAATATATGCACACAAATAACCAAGTATTCTATGATTATCTATAAATTTTAGTGTAATTGTTTAATTCAACCAAAATCAAAGAGCCTGCAATCAAATTTTATTTGATAGAACCAAAGTAAAATTTAACTCTGGTTCTATTGCTCTGTTTTTTTCATTTGATAGAACCAGAGTAAAATTTTACTTTTATACAGAGTAAAATTTTACTTTTAGTTTCAGAGTCTCACAGTTTACTTATTTTTCAGAGTAAAATTTTACTTTTAGTTTCAGAGTGTAAAATTTTACTCTCATTCAGAGTAAAATTTTACTTTTATACAGAGTAAAATTTTACTTTAGTTTCAGAGTGAAAGTAAAATTTTACTCTGTATGAAAGTAAAATTTTACTTTCATATAGAGTAAAATTTTACATTCTGAAACAAAGTAAAATTTTATTCTGTATAAAAGTAAAATTTTACTTTCATACAGAGTAAAATTTTACTCTGAAATACATAGTGAAAATGTCTTAATAGGAGAGCTGATAGATATGAGGGTAATATAGTAAAAGAAACAATTTTTAAAATATCAAGGAGTTTTGAAAGTACTTATATAATTCTTGTCCTTTTAAAAGAGAAATTAGGTAGTGAGGGGGCTATGACCAAATCCCCCTTTTTATTAATGTTGTATAGATGAGTATCCCTTGCATTTATTATTTCCTTGAGGAGATTCTCCCACTAACCTCTCTCTCCCTCTCTCTCTCCCAAATTTATTTTGAGATTATAGGGTTTGTATTCAGTACTAGGTGGTGTGTGCGTGTGTGCACGCGCGCTTGGTTGTTGAATTGAAAGTTGAAAGCAGAGGAAGAGAAAGAGGAGGGAATAGGAGATGGGAAGAGCACCATGCTGTGACAAAGAAGCAGGGAAAAGGGAAGCATGGACTCCTGAAGAAGACAAGATCCTTGTTGACTACATTACCACCCATGGCCATCCTACCTAGCGTTCTCTTCCTAAGCTCGCTAGTCTGCTTCATCTCTCTCTCTCTCTCTCACATCATCTTTTTCTTCATCATCATCAAGTATTGTTGGACATGACTTCTTTTGATTGATGCAATTGCTGCTGCAAATCCTTCATCAAACTAAATTAAATTTCTGGGTATTCTGGTAGAGTTCAAAATGAGTCAAACTAACCCAACTTGAGCTTCACTGACTCGGATTAAATTGAGATATGTATCACTAATAGTGATGCAATCGTATATAGGCTAATATTGGAGTGTAATAAACAATATTAATCAACATATGTATTATAAGGTTAAAATCTCATTACTGACGATATTTAAATGTAAAATTTTATCTCAAATAGTCTCCCTTCCACTCATACCTGGTAACTACCGGGTATAAGTTTAGGTAGAAATTATTTATTGTAACCACGTGGTTGAGATGACGTGGTATAACTCTTTCCCTAATTAATTGTCATGTGGTAAATGTGAAACTCGATAGGTCACTTTATGTTTGGTTAGACGTGTTGAGTATTCGGTCATATCAATTTTCGGTTTCACTTTTAACCCATGACAATTAATGAATAGAAGGAATGAAAGAATACTATGTTATCCCGGTCACGTGATATATTCGTTACATTAAATTAAGGGCAAATTACACAAATAGTCCCTATAATTTGGGACTCGTGTCACTTTGGTTCTTGACTTTTCAATTGTGACACATTTGACCCTGAATTTTGAATCTTGTTCCAAATAAGGACAATTGAAGATACCATTGTTTAATTTCAAGGGTAAAATAGTCAATTTAATAAAATATAAACTAATTTTACAAAAATAAATGTCAAAAAAATATTTTTAATTTTTTTAAAATTATTTTTATCCACCAATGATAAAATTATGTAAAAATGATAAAAATTAATAAAAATTACATGATTAATTTTTTAAAATTAATTTTTCATGATTATCATCCAAACACATAATAAAAATTAAGTTAGTAAAAAAATAAATAAATGTCTACAAGATTTATCAATTTTACATAATTTTATTTTTAGTAGGTAGAAATAATTTTTAAAAATTTTAAAATATTTGTTTGACATTTATTTTTATCAAATTAGTTTATATTTGATCAAATTGACGATTTTACCTTTGAAAAATCTAATGATATCTTCAATTGTCCTTATTACAAGATTCAAAATTTAGGGTCAAATGTGTTACAATTGAAAAGTCAGGAACCAAAGTAACACAAGCCCCAAACTATAAGGATTATTAATGTAATTCACCATTAAATTAATTATCAGAGGAGTCGCTCAATGGATTAATCGCTTCATGATATTCAAATTGGTGATCTACATTTCTAAAATAATGTTTATCACCACTTAATTTGCCACTCGAGTTACCCTTGGGTAAGGGTCCTCCATCATGATTTTTTTTCATGATTTTATCACAGCATTGACACATTTGCAAATGATATAATCCAATGGTCTATATTTGAAATTTCGCACAATGGTACTAGTCTTCATTTGAGATCATGTTATTTTAATTATTTTTTAATTTTTTTGTTAAAATATGAGGTAAAAAAATTAGTATGTTTAGAATATTTTTTAAATTTTTTATAAAAATATGTACAAAAAATAAAGATAAAATAAAATTTTTGATTTTTTAGTATAAGTTGTTGACTTTTTAATTTTTTTTTAATAGTTTTTTGACTTTTAAACTAAAATAGTGAATTACCAAACGAGACTTAAATGTTTTTTAAAACTAAACGCACCCAAAATGATGCAGTTTTGCTTCATCCCAGCATCCCTGCTTCATCTCTGTTTGGGACTTTTATTGGTATTGGGGTTGTTTTGATAATGTAGGATTCAATTTCAACATGAAATTCTGAATTTAAAGTCTATAAATTTAAAGCATGAAATTGTGATTGTTAAGTAGGTCTCCTTCGTTGCGGAAAGAGCTGTCGCCTTCGGTGGACCAACTATCTTCGCCCTGACATTATAAGGGGTCCATTCACTACTGAAGAAGAGAACAGAATCATCCAGCTCCATGGCATGCTCGGTAACAAGTAATCTATTTTTCTCAATTTTCATCTATCAATTTTTGATCACTTAAACAGTTGAGTTTAAGGATGTTGCCAAGTACTTTTTCAAATCACTTCCTAGTAGAATTGCGGAGCCTTTTTTTTGGTTTTTGAATGTTTAAGAATTTGTTCTTTAAGATAGATAAATCATAAGTAAAAAATTACAAATTTGCTGTCATGAGTGAAAATTATGTTTGTGTCCTTTATTGGCTCATGGATTTTTGGCAAACCTCGGGCAATTTTTGTTTTCTTGCTGACTGACCGCAGAAATTTTCAGGTGGGCTGCCATTGCTTCCCATCTACCGGGAAGAACAGACAATGAGGTTAAAAACTTCTGGAACTCCAATCTCAAGAAGTGCTTCTTCTGCATCAGCGGCCTCAACCTGCAGGCCTCCAAGCCACCCTCCGCTTCTAATTCAATCAACATAAAACCTAAGCCCCCATCAACTCGCCACATGGCACAATGGGAGAGCGCCCGGGTTGAGGCTGAAGCACGGCTCTCAATGAACTCACTTCTCAGCCCATCACAAACTGTGATTACTTCCTCAGGCTATGGAATTCTGAAGTTGGAGAATCATTTCGAACGTGATTACTTCCTCAGGCTATGGAATTCTGAAGTTGGAGAATCATTTCGAAGCCTAAATGGAAGGAGGGAAAGTCAGAGCCCAATGTCCCAAACGTCCTCATCAACAAAAGTGGGGTCTGGTTCGGGTGTCACGATGCAGGCAGGGCCCTCGAGGACTAGTTCCCCAATAGAACAAAAATGTATGTATGTCCCAAAAATGAATGTATGTATGTATGCAAATGATATGATGGATAGGTCCCAATCATTGGTTGAGATAGGATTAAATGTGTTTAGATGCTTTGTAACAAGGTTTTCACACCACAAAAAGAATGACAAAAAAATATTAAGAATTGAACGAGAAATTATCTCACAAAGTTGGCCTCGTGAATGAGGTATTGGAAATTATGTATAACTACCAATCTCACATTGATTGTAGAAAAAAGTTTTGATAGGTATTTAAACCTCAAAATTTTATTAAGGGCATGATCCCTTTGAGGCATCCAAATTTTTCGAAGGAAGGGAAGTATGAATCTTTTAAAGATGGGTTTGGGTCAAAATTATGGTTTAAGTTGGTTATAGAAAAATTGCCACACGCGTGCGTGCCGCTCGGATCGGGCCGGATTGGTGGTCCACCAACCTAATCTTTTTGGACCAGGTCTGTCTATAGATATGTATATACACACAGGTGTATAGTGTGTGTAACTCACACAATGAGAATGGGTTAGGTTTGGGTTGGGTCAGATTGGGGATCCACCAACCTAATTTTTTTAGGCTAGATCTACTACAGATATGTATATACACACAGGTGTATAGTGTGTGTAACTCACACATTGAATCCCCATAAATTTTGTGCATTATTCCAGCAGTTTTGTAGGAGTAATGGGCATTGGTTGCTAGCTTTCATGGCTAGAGGCTCCTCCTTTATCCCTCATGGTGTATAAATAGAGACGTGTATATGTGTCACCCGCCCGCCAAGACCAGGTCAACACAAATTTTTGCCTTCCAGAATTATGTAGTCAGTTTGTTTGCTTCTATAATTTTTTTCCTGTGTTCAGAGAGTGTTGTTATTGTCGGGTTCGTCAAAACTAACAGAAGGTGCTTTTACATTAGTCGGTCTAAACCATCGTATCCTAAGAGACAAAAGTCGACATACCTCCAGCACTCAGGGTAATGCGGCTAATCTGTTTTAAGGAGACCGTAATATCACACAGGTTTCGATTTGCTTTTTTATCAGCTTTCTATTTGATATGTATTTCTATTCATCATGTTTATGTTCTAAAATTTATTTTATTAAATATGAATTTATTTATTTTGTTTAATTACCCAATTTGTACAAAACATTTATGACCCATAAATCAGGTGTGATGTTGAGATTTGGGAGAAAGACCAGATATCAGTAACCATTTGATTGCTCAAAATAGATGGGTCGATCTTTCATTTATTGGTTACAAATCAGCATATAGTTGGTCCAACTTTATATTGCATCATCAATTGCATTAATAATTTTTCCATATCTGTGAATATATGGCAGTCTTTGCATTGCATTAAAGCTTGGTTGGACTTTGGACCACAGTGCCATCCAGAAGAGAAATGATTAATCAAATTAACCCATGTGAAACCCAAAAAAAATTAATAAAATAAAATAAAATAAAATAAATTATTTTCTTTTTATTTAATAAGTCAACGGGATTTGAATTGTGTCGTCTTTTCCATAATAATTTTCATATTATTATCATAATATATTAGTCATACATAATTTATGAAAAAAATTGAAATTCTTAAAAAGATGATTATAAATTAATTTTTAATTTATAACAAACTCAATCATATAAGATCTAATTATTTCTTTAACACTTTATTGTAGATGAATTTTAAAGAATTTTTTTCTACACTACAATTTTAATTTTTTTTTTATTACAATCTTAACGCTATAATCTCTCTTTACACTTTTTCCTCCTCCTTCGCATCACTTGCCACCACCCTTTTCCAACACCAACTATGGCCACCTAGTCACCATACTTTCTTCTATTGGAAATTTGGTTCTTATAAGCTTAAGATTGGCTATCTTTGAGCCTAAATTAAAGTAGGATCCACACATTTTTTGAGGTGAGTTTAAGTGATGACATGTTTCTTGCCACATATAATGAGTCACACCTCAAATTCGGTTTGTCAAAAACATTTCTCAGTGAGTGGAAAGTTAATGTCATTTTCGATTTTGGAGTTAGAAGTTGAAGAAACAAATGTTGGTTTGCTCAAAATTTGTTGTTCTATATTCAAATAAGGAAAAAGTTTATATAAGTATATAAATTCTAAGTTGGCACACTTGAGAGGGCCCTTGAGGGAACCCAAATTTTGTGGAAGGGGCACTTATGGACCAATCAAGCTTTAAACTCAAAAACTACAGGTGCGCCACCATTCGGCTAAGTCGCGTTGGGTGTGTGGTATGTATTGAGTCTTAACTTTAATTTTTTTGACAAAATTCGTTTTAATTTTTTTTCAAATTTCTTATGAGAAAATTTGAATTTCCAAAACAGATTTAGTTCAATTTTTTTTGTAGGAAAATTCAAATTTGAAAAATTCAAATCTGAACCAGTGTGTCTCTTCCCTTCTCCAATCACTTCTCATCACTCTAGTGGTTTTCAAATTCGCACCAGTTTCGAACGGTTGTCAACCCATCTGAACAGTCACCATGAAACCTATAAATTCAATCCCTCTGCAGCAATTCATTCATTCAATTTTTCGCAATCATTTCCTTGCATTCTTTTACATATTTTCTTGCTATGTTTTACGTGTAAGAGAGAGAGGGAGAGAGAGTTCAACTCAGTTTGTTTGCTAGACTCAATTTCATAGTGCCACGTTATTGAGGTATAGTCGTTGCATCCTAGGAGATCGATATCAGCAGTTCTCAAGCATCGTAGCGAGTGTGTAACGATCTTAAAAAAAGTGTGTCCAACACACGTCTCGACTTTTTCCTTAATTTTGCATTTGAGTTATCTACATTTTGTAAGTTTGTTTTTTGTTTTTAATTCATTTTAATATGCAATTTTATATTATTGTTCGTGTTTTATACTTCAACAAGAATTTCTTTGTTTATTTGGATTTTTAGAAATAATTTTGTGAAAATTATTTTCAAACTTTTAGTTTAATATTGCAATCAATATTTTATTCATTATATTTATTTTAAACACACAATTCGCTAATTTAATAAATAGTTTCCCTACATCTTCTCCACCAACCACTACCACCTTCTTCCCCTTGTCTCCATCCTTTATAATGTACCATAAAGAGTATAAAAATAAATAAATAATAAATAAGAAAATTAAAATGTATATATGACAATTGTAAATAAATTCTAAATAATATTTTGATGATTTAGAGATATTTGAATGTGATTTTCTATCATTTTGATGTAGTTTCATTTTATTTGCAAAAAAATTGACTCGAAACTCCATTCGATACTGAATCTCTGAACAAGTTAAGATTTTTCAACTTTTGGTAACTAAACATTTTTAAGATTATTCGGAATAAGTCGAGTACGATTAATTTCACTAATTTTTCTTTATTCAGCCGACTAAAATTGAACAAACTTGATTTGTCCATCGTCCAACAAACTTAATTTCAACAAGATATGACAAAACAAATCAAGTTTGTATAGCCTTGATAAAATTTGAAGGTAAAACAAATAAAGTTTTAAAAAATTTGTGGTGTGGTGTCATGTGGGGGTCGGGAGGGCTGCTGGTATTGTATTCTCCTTTTTGTGTGGTGGTTTTTTTCAATTCCTTTTAGCATTAGTGTTGTACTTATTGAACAGCTAAGGCTAAGTTTGGCTATTACAAAATACTACAAAATAATTCATCTTTTTATCTTTTTATTTTTTTTTCGTCACATCACATCTCTACTTTTCTGTACTTAATATATTGTATTTATTAAGTAAGATTTTGAACATCTTTTTGTAAAACATATTTAGCAGATTTGCAATGAACACGAAGTAAAAATTTTTAATTTAAAATATCATCTTAAAATTTACTAATACATAAAACAGTAAATAAAATTTCTTTTTTAATAGTACTATAATTTAATTGTACTTTATTCCAAACACCAGAATGATAGCGAACAATTTGTTCAGAGGAATGAGGAGTGACTTTCTGAAGAAGAATGCCACCATAACCAATATCAGAAGCATCAGTTTGAATAATTTTGAATGAGTTCTCAATAGGAATACCAAGATAAGGAAGAGTTTTAACATAGGACTTGACTTGTTGAACAATAGCAGTATGAACAGAAAACCAAGGAGGAGGATTATCTTTTAATCGATCAAAGAGAGGTTGACAGACTTTCCTAAGGTCTTTGTAGAACTCAGCAATATAATTAAGGGATCCTAGAAACCGTTGTAATTGGGTTTTATCAAGAATTTCATCAGGAAACTTAGAAGCAAACTCAATAAAGCAACTAATTGGGAGAATAGTATTATAGTGAATGTCATAGCCTAAAAACCTAACTTTAGTTTGAAATAATTTAATTTTAGGAACAGATATGACTAGACCATGACTTTTGATTGTATAAAAGAATGCAGTTAAATGTTTCCAATATTCACAGATGGATTTGGAGAAAATTAATATGTCATCAATGTAAACAATAGAGAAATGACTAAATGGGTTGAATTTGTCATTCATGATATGTTGAAACTCACTAGGGGCATTTTTTAATCCAAATGGCATAACATTCCATTCATATTGACCAAAAAGTGTATTAAAAGCAGTTTTATATCTATCTTTTGGGTGAATTTGAATTTGTCAAAAATCACTTTTTAAATCAAATTTACTAAAAATAACAGCTTGACTAAGTCTTTTAATTAAATCTTTTTTTAATAATGTTTGGGGGCCCTAAAAAACGCGGCTCAAATGGCTCAAATTGAGCAAAACGACGTCGTTTTGTGTTGTTTACGACACAGTTTTGGTCAATTTGAGTCATTTGAGCCGCGTTTTTTAGGGCTCTCTACCAGTGTTGATCTTTTTTTTATTAGGAATAGGATATCGAATCCATTCTAAAACAGCATTTAATGGTTTGTAATTAATAACTAAGCGAGGGACACCTCGTTCTAATTCAGCATTTTTATTAACATAAAAAGCAGGGCAAGACCATGGTGATTTACTAGGATTAATAATACAATTTTTTAATAATTCATTAATTTCTTTTTTGCACATTTCAAGTAGTTCATGATTCATTTGAATAGGTCTAGATTTAGTAGGTATTTGTCTTTCATTAAAATTTTTGATAAATGGCAAAGTAACTACATGCTTTTTTTTATGCCAAAATGCAGTGGGTAAAGATGAACAAATAGTTTATTCAAGTTTTAATTTAAAATCATTGATTTGAGAAATGATAACAAGATCAGTTAATTGTTGATCAATTCTTTTATAATTAATTTCTTCTTTAAGAAAATTGATTTGTAGAGTTAATCTATTAATAGTATGAGAAATAGAACAATCTTTTAATTGATTTAATTCTAACATTTCAGGTGGAAATAAAAATTTAAATGTAACAGGTTAACCTAAAACATGAGTAGTAATGCCTGTACTAGATGTAGTAAATGGATAAAGTAAATATATGAATGGGGTACCTAAAATAATTTTATCAGTCATGTTTTTAACTAAAACAAATGAGATTTTGAAGTATATATTATCCTGGCAAACATGTACTTTAGGTAATTTATATTTAATATGCATTTTACTACCATTAGCAGAGATTAATTTCTCATGACATTTTTCATAATATTTAGTAAGCAATCCTTCTTGTACACAATTTAAATCAGCACCAGTATCTATTAGAGCAATTAAGTCTAATTCAAAATCATCAACAACTATTTTAATTTGTGAATACCATTTTTGCATATAGATGTTATTAATTAGATTTAATCTCTTATTGTCAGGATTATCAGTTTGGGAGCGGTTATCAAATATTAGTTTTTCAGGATTAGTTGGATCAGAATCATGATCAGAATTATGTGCAGATTCATGTGGAGGTTCTTGATTAGTTTGGAAATTGTCTAAACTTTTATTAAGTTTTAGGGTAATGATTTCATCTTCTAATTTGCGATCTTTATTTTGTAATTCTTTAATAGTTTGTTTAATGTGATGGATTTCATGTTGTAAATCTTGAAGAGTAATTTCTTTGTGTTTATTCTTAAATCAATCTAGAGTTTTGGATAGACTAATGATAGGTTTATCAATTTTAGGTTTATCATCAGGATAAAGTAATAAAGATTTTAATTTATCAATATATTTTTGTTTTAATTCTGGATCATCTAATTTACTAATTAATTCAATAAGAGCAGATTCTTCTTGGCTTTGTTTAGTAAGAACAGAGATTTGTTTAACTGGTTTACAACAAACATCATTACATCCTAATTTAATATTAGTACCAGAATCTTCAATAGATGAAGGAGAATCAGAGGAAGTATTTGGATGATCAGAAGAGAAATCACTAATAGACTGATTTAATTGGAAAATTTCATATAATTGATTTTTGGAATCATTATCAATTTGAAGTTGATTGACTCGATCTTTGAGTTTTTGTTTTTCTTTACATTTATTAGCATAATGTCATTTTTGACCACAATTGTAGCAGGTAATATCTTTATTAGATTTAGATTTTGGATGTGATTTAGATTTATAATGTTTCTTTTTGGGTTTCGTATAAAATTTATCATTTGATTTAGAAGGTGAATAATCTTTGCGATATTTGGTAGAATATTTGGATCTATGTTTATGTTTGGAATATTTGTGGGCTTTCCTTCGAAAGGGTGCAACAGGAGGTAAACCATATTGTTCACAGAAATTTCCTAATTCATATTTAGCTTTATGTTTATCTTTAGTAGCTTTTTGACTAAGTTTAAGATCAATACACATTTTTAATCCTTCTTTTTAAATAGTGCTAATTATATCACCATATGTTAAATTATCATATTCAATAACACCAGTAGGTTGATTAAGAACATCTCGAATTTTATGGGCAAATAAACTAGGTAAGTCATTAATAAATTTTTCTTTCCAAAATGATTTTGTACAGTCTTCTCTTAACATAACTCGAGAAGTAAAAACATCTTTATACCATCTAAAATCACTTAAGGTTGGACAAGTAAGATTACTAAGTTGATCATGTATGCGAGAATAAATATTAGTAGATGTGCCTATGAAATGTCTAACAATTGTGTAGATTAATGTATTAATACCGTCAGGGTGACAACAGCCAATAGTTTCATCAAAAATAGGTAGATCATTTTCATCAACTTGGTTAGCATAAATAATAGAGTCTCGTTGATCATTAGTAAGATATTTTTCCCACCAAGAATTGAGCATACCAGTGAAACCAGAAGTAATAAGAGTAACAATTTCAGGTTGTGAATATTGGGGATAATTCGAAAGATAATTATTTGAGACCATAGATAAATGATTTAATTTTTGGAGGATTTGATCTTCACTGAGACTATCAATATTCCACTCATATAAGCGTTTAGCAGAAACAGAGAATTGATTACTAATATTAGTTTCTTCAAATTGGAGATCAGGTAGAGTAGGTTTGGTATACCAATTTTTGGTAGTTTGAGGATTAACTTTGGGATAATGGATTTTATTAAGATTAGAGGGTTGAAACTGTTGAGCTAATTGATTAATTTCATTATCAATATTATCAGTGTCAGAGTGAGAAGAAGTAGTATCAGCAGGAGTTTGTTGATTTAAAACAGTAAGACCTTTATCCTTAGAAGGAGAAGCTGTATCAACAGTATATAATTTACTGAAGAGTTGTTCAATAGCTTTGACAGTAGTGTGATCATTGGTGACTAGGCTAGTTCTTTTAGTATGATTACTAGGGAGATTAAGCAAAGGTTGATCTAAAGGTTGTTTAGTAGATGTAATGGTAGTGGAATCTAAAGTTGTTTCTATTTTGTCTAATTGTTTACCAATTGTCTTTAAGCATTGATTAATGTAATTATTTTGTTCAATGACTTTTTTAATTTTAGGGTCGGAGCTAGGTAATTTAAAAGGAGAGGCTGGAATGTCAGATCCTTGATGTTCAATAGTTATATTTTCTAATGGAGGATGATTAGACCTAACTGAAGTTGTAGCAGAAGTTTTCCATTTATGTTTTGTGATTGTATTTACTCTTTTGTAATGTTTTTCAATATATTCAAATAAAGATAATTCAAAACCATATTCAATCATGAAATTATACCATTGTCGAGTTATGTTGGATTGTTGAAGAGTATCATATTTGGCACGGTAAGCTTGTCGTATCGTTTTATTTTCTTTGGATCGAAAATCAATTAATAATTTATCTAAATCAGGAGTAAATGCTTTTTTGATTGTCATGAGTTAAGGATTGATTGGATGTGTTACTTCGAAATCAGTTTGAGTAGGAGAATTTTGAGATTCTGCATCGTCATCGGGTAAATGTGTGTGAGTTGAATAAACATGTTTACTAATTTGTGAAATTGTAGAATTATCAATTCCTTTTAATTTGCTTTGAGAGGTTTGAGAGGTCGGACTAGGATGTAGTTGACTATTTTTCCTAAATAGAGGAGTATTAAATATTTCATCTTCAGTTTCAATTTCAGTAAGGACACTAGATGTACTATGCCTAGAAGATTGACTACGATTAAATTTAATACGAACAGAACCATCATCATATTGTTGAATGTCTTGAATATCTTGGATTGAAGATTGTTGTTGATTATGTTTGTCATTTTCGTTAACAGTAATCCATTGATCTGGGAGATCTATATTTTTCCATTCAATCATTTGGGGAACATTGATATGTGTATCAGTACTACTACTTTGAATTAACAGTGTTTTATCTTTGGGACTTTTATGTAAAGCCTGAACATTTAAATTGGTTTTCATACATTTATAATGAACACGATAAATTAAAGCAATATTATGAACTTTTTCTTTCATATTAGGAAATGAACCATTTAATTGGATATTTAGAGTTAATGCATCTAAAATATATGGATCACGTAAGCTTAAAGTAAAGTCAGGAAAACAATTAAAATGTACTGGACCTTTATGAAGACCAGTTTCCATCATATCCATTAAGCTATCATTATAATTAAGAAAACGAGCATCACGTAAACATAATAAAACAGAAATATTTTTACCAACCATAGTTAAAGGATTAACACCAACCTGTATCAAACCAATACGGATAAAATTATAACCATTTTTAAAATGTCTTTTGATTAAGTTAGCATCAAATAATTGACAAGTTTCCCTAGGTTTTTCTAAAGCATAAACTTATTCAATAGTTTTAACATGCAATGTAACTTTGAAAGCATTCTGTATAAAGGTAGTTTTATAAATTTCTTTAATTGGCAACTTTGGTATATTACATCCTGAATCAATTTTATCATTTTGTATTTCAATATCTTCTTCATTAATTACTAATTCTTGATTAGGTATTGAGGGCAAAGCTGTTGACCTAGAACTGACTGAGGAGTTACTTCTAAATAATCGATTCATTGTTCTATTTAATTAATCAGTTTTACAGATATCTTAATTCATACCCTATTATATTTATAATATACTGTTATAAATACAATATATTAAGTATCGTTATTTTCTTATAAAAAATAAATAAATTATACTGATTCTTTTTATATTTTATCTATTATATCATTTTAATCCTTACAATTTCAATTGGCTCAAGTTTAATTCTTAATTTTTAATTTTATGTCAATTTGGTACAACTGATAATGCTGTTAGTGTTTTTGACGAAAAATTATTACTGAATTAATTGAAGTTAACTCACTAAATTGAGTGTGTTTATAACTTTGTCCTTTAAAATGTGATATATACCACTTATGTACATATCTTTCATTTAAAAAAAAGAAAGAAAAGGAAGTGTTGTAATTAATCTAACCAAATTAAGACAAAATTATAAATTTAAAATTAAAATTATAAAAATTAAAATGATACAAACACAAATCTACCACAAAATTACTATGCAACTGAATTCATTGATTACGTTAGGGCGTTATGGTAATGTATTCATTGAATCAATGGGTTAAACTGAAGTTTACTAATAATTAGGCTATTCAAATGGGTTGGAGAAAAAAAGAGAAGTTATTGGTTGGTTTAGAGATAGTGTCACGTGATGCTATATTACATATATTGTGATTGATGGAGGGAATTGAATTTATAATTTTGTGTTAAATAATTAAGAAATATAAGAAAATGTAAAAATTTGTGATTGACTTGAAATATGGCCACGTGATACCATAACTAATCAATAATTTTTTCGAAAAAAGACCTCACTTGTCAATTGAATTACAGTAATCTAAAAGTGCCTTTATTTTTTAGCCTTTTTTATAATAATGATATTTTTCTCCCTACGTATTTTGTCCTAATAGCCTAATTTGGAAATAGTTAAAAGTTATTAACTTAGTCTAGGTGATATCAATTTTTTACTTTTTTAAAATAATTAAAAAATTTATTTTTAACCAACTTCCTAAAACAATCCGTATCTCTCCCTATCGGCCTTTGCAAAAATTTTCCTGACGAAGAAATGGGATTGGATTTTTTTTCCCCAACCCCGTAACTAGTCTTTTTAATAAAATTTTCAAAATGTTCAAAGCATATTTGGTATAAGAAAAATGCTAGACGTAAATTGATTTCTTATTTATTTTATTGAATAATTTTTGTGAAAAATTTTATTATATACATCTCTACGTCATATATACTTTTAATTATGTCATTTTATTTTTTAATTATGACTAATTTTCTTTTATGATATTATTTTGAGATATTCGATTGTGGCTTTTGTGTTTTTTTTTTTTTTTTACTTAGGACTTAAAAATATAAAATTATGTTATTTTCTTTTATAATTATAAGATGCATATAACTACAGAAGAAAATTAAAGAGAAAAATGATGGGACAACAGCATTCATATAATTTTGAACCAAATTGATGGAGAATTTGACTTCTAATAGAAGGCTTCTTAAGAAATATAAAAAGCGGAATTGATTGGGAGCTCGAAAGG
The DNA here is from genome assembly GCA_025200525.1 of Camellia lanceoleosa. NCBI lineage: Eukaryota > Viridiplantae > Streptophyta > Magnoliopsida > Ericales > Theaceae > Camellia > Camellia lanceoleosa. Next base: position 18,496,424 of record CM045764.1, on the reverse strand, counting down.
GGGGAGCCCGAATCCCCCGAATTTCCTTTTCAAGTAAAAAAAAAAAAAAAAAAAGAAAACAGAAAAAAAAAAAACAATTTGCCAAAAATAGAAATTAAGGGGATTAGGGGGAGTTTTTTTAAGAGAATTTTTCATTTTCCTATAAAAAGTCTATGTACATAAAAGGATCTGGACAAAAAATGTAAAGATGTAAGCAAAAATGTTCGTACGTACGAGTACTTTTTTTTTTTTTTTTTATCACATTTATGTATTTTGTGTTTGATATCTTCTGTGAATGTAGCATGACGGTAAAGAATGATTATTCAATTTTATTTCAATAAACTAAACATTACATTACATTAAAATATTAGTAGCTTAAAAAATGAATTTTAATGAAGACTTTTAAAAAATAATTGAAATAGTAAATGGTTGTTTGTCAAATGTATAGATTATTTATATAATGTTTGGATTGTTTATAGAATATTATTGATTGCACCAATTATAATGGCCTTTATGTTGAAGTGGATAATATTTTTACATTCAATTAGTTATGTCTGTTATGAAAGTAGTGAGAGAAGAGAAAGAAGAAATTCTATATTGAATTGAATTATACAATAGGAGAAGCCTGTATGTATAGGCAGAAAGGAAACCTAGATAGGTACAGAAAATATAGAGATAAGCATAGATGGAGATAGAGATTGAGAGAGATACAATACAAATAGATAAGATACATTTATAATAATATACAGCTAACACCCCCCTCAAGCTAAAGGTGGTAAGTCAGATATCAATTTGGGCTTGGAGAGGAGATAAAAAAAGCGGCCTGGAAGGTGAGGTTTGGTGAAGAGGTCGGTGGTCTGATCAGCAGAGGTAACAAAGAGAAGACGAACATGGCCACTAGTAACATGCTGTCATATGAAGTGGCAATCGATCTCAATATGCTTGGTGCAATCATGGAAGACATCGTTATGGGCAATCTGAATAGCACTTTGATTGTCACAATAAAGATTAGTGGTAGCTAAATGAGAAACACCCATGTCAGAAAGAAGCCAACGAAGCCATACAAGCTTCTGAGTAGTGTCTGCAAGAGCACGATACTCAGCCTTGGTACTAGAACGAGCAACAAGAGTTTGCTTCTTGCTACGCCAGGAAATGAGAGACGCGCCCAAAAAGAAGCAGAACCCAGTAGTGGAACGACGATCGGTAGGATCCCCTGCCCAATCGGCATCAGAAAAGGCATGCAGCTGTAGAGAAGAGTGAGGGGAATAATGAAGATCATGAAACAAAGTTCCTTTTAGATAAGGCAAAATGTGAACCAGAACAGCATATTGTGGAGAGCGAGGAGCAGTCATAAATTGACTGACAATATGAACAGCATAAGTAATATCTGGATGAGTAACTGTGAGATAGACAAGACTACCAACTAACTGACGATATAAAGTTGCATCTGACAATAGGGGGCCGTCAAGAGGTGTAAGACAAGTCTGAGGATCAACTGGAGTAGTGACAGTCTTGCAATCGGAAAGGTTAGCACAAGCCAAAAGATCAGAAGTATACTTGGCCTGAGTAAGAAAATAACCAGAGAAATCTTGAGAGATTACCAAGCCAAGGAAGTAGCTAAGTGCACCCAAATCTTTCATCTTAAATTGGTGATGGAGAAACTGTTTGAGACTAGAAATACCCACTGTGTCATCTCTAGTGATAATCGTATTATCCACATAGAGGAGAAGGAGACTAGTACCGTGCTCCGTCTTACGGATAAACAAGGCAGAATCATGGGCATTGGAAGAAAAATCAAAGTCACGAATGGTAGAGCTGAACTTGGCAAACCAAGCACGTGGAGCTTGTTTCAAACCATATAAAGCATGGCGAAGTTTGCAAACCTTGTTTGAGGGAACAGAAGAACCAGGAGGATGTTGCATATAAACTTCCTCAGTGAGATCACCATTTGTAGACACCCCATTTTTGACCGTCCTCAAGACTTGGACGTCACCGCTTGAACACTCGGTGATCATCCATGTTTGTGTTCGTCTTGAGTTCCCGGAGGTCTCAGCTACGCGCCTTGCCTCAGGATCTCTCGACTCGACTGTTTCATGTCTGGTTTTGCACCAAACACTTGTGTTTTGCCTTGGAGGGGCAGGGAATGGCTTGTGGGCCATCCCCACACTCCACCGGCCATGGCTTGAGGCCACCGGCTGTGTTTTGTTGCCATCGGCCAAATGTTTGGCCAGCCGGCACTATAGATGGCCGACCGGCTATCTTTTTTTGGTCAATTGCATTTTTGGCCGGCCGACCACTGTGCATCTACTTTTGCAGATATTTTTGTGCAGCTGGCATACACTTTCACCCCCTCCATACACGTGTATGGAGGGATTTTCCCTATTGTTAGCTTCCTTTGGAAGCTTTACAAGACAAATTGTCTATAAAAAAGGGGCTCTTTTCTCTTGTTGAGGGGTTAGACAATTTAGACAACATTTTCAGAACTTCAGCTTTAGGGTTAGGGTTTACATATATCCTCTATCTCTATATCTTCCTCTTTCTTGTGTTTAGTGTGTGTTTAGTCTCATTTTTGTGCACAAACACCCACCATCACACCTTTTCTTGGTTGCTGAGGTACCAGAGGTCTTTCCTTGAAGCTTTTGGACTGGTTTGGAATCAAAAAAGCTGCTGGAACATTGTTTGTGAAGAGGGTCTACAATGGTAAGATTTTTATCCCTTTTTACCCCATTTTTGCAAAGCTTTTTAGCCTATCTTGCATCTATTTTTGAGCTTAGCATATAACATATAAAAGTCTTGTTTTTGTCTGCTCTAAATAGTTTGTTAAGGGTGTTTTAAGCTTTGGGATTGTTTGACCCCTCTTAAGGTTTGCTTGGCCTTTGTTTTGTGCCATTTTGGTTGAGCTCCGGGACCATTGTGTTTGGGCCTCCTCACCACTGAAATATTGAGGGATTTCAGAGGTGAGGATGGTGCCTTGAGGTCCTAGGAAGGAGAGGGCCACCCCCTCTCCTTGTTGTCCTTGAAAAGGGCTATTTTTGCCTCTTGAGGGAGCATCTAGTTTAAGTGTGTATTGACCATGTCTTGACTGATATTTATGCTTATTTTGCCATGAAATAGCATTGTGCTGAGTTGGTTTGGACACACCTTGTATGCTTTGTATACATGTCATGTAATGCCATCATTTAGCCTTAACATGCATCTAGGCTTTTACCCTTGTTCAAGCATGTTTTAGGCCCTGCTTTGTGAAGTTTTTGTACTTGTTTTTCCATGCTTAAGGTCTGTATTTAGTTGTTTTGGTCGACCATGGCATGCATTGTATAGCCCCTTTACATTGTTTAGCTTGTAGGCTTTAAATGTGTGAAGTGTTGAGCATGCATTGTTTGATTTATTTCAGTGGTTTGACACCACTTATAGCATCATTTCAGTCCTCATGACATGTTTGCATGCTTGCCTTTGATGCCTCTTTGATTCCTTATGAGGTTGTGCCTTATGCTCTATGTTTGGTCATTGTGCATGCCTTTGAATTTAAATCATTTAGATGCCATCTAAGTGGTCTTTAGGCTTTGTTTTAATATGCTAAAACTCTGTTTTTGGTCATTTAATTCATGCCATGTTTGGTTTTGTTGAGGGTAGTTCAATACCTCCTTAGCTTGCCTTGAGTTTTGGACCTCTAATTGCATGCTTATGCTTGTCTTGTTGGCTTGGTTTGGCACCATTTTAACATGATTTTCAGAGCTTATGTTGCATGTCATTAGTCCATGTTTTTGTGCTTACAAGTTGTCTTAAGTGTTAGACCATATTTGCATGCATGTGTGTGTGTTTTGGACTTCACTTCTATAACATCTTGGCCACTGATTTTGGCATGCTCGCGAGCTATCCATGTTAGTTTAAGTCCACCCCTTTGCATGTTGTTGCATGCTCCCCTTGTATGTCGTTGCATATTTGTGTGTTGTTGCATGATTGAAGTCGCATGATTGAATGAAGTCACATGCTTGCTTGCATGCTCAAACACCCACATTGTGCCTTGCATACTTGTTAGTTGCATTGTCTCATGCCCTATGTCTTGCATGACCATTGTATGCCTTGTATGCTTCTTAGCATTGTCCATGTTGCATACTAGTCGACATGCTTAGGATTGCATTGCATTGGCATGCATGCTTTGCCTCTTGAATTGCTTGTGATAGAGGTTGAGTTCAATTTGCTTGATTATGTGCAATGCATTCCATATCAACATGCACACTTGATTCTTTGGGCCATCATGCATGAAAATGCGTGATTGGTGGTCCGAGAATCGAGGCTCATCCTCCTTTGAGTCATACACATGATAAGGAGTGTGGTTAGTGCATACATTGCTTGAAAAGCATTGCCATGCCAAGTTCTGTCCTCTGCTGCTGTCAAACCAGTTTTTACAGGAAGATTTGGCCGGCCAGCCATCTTAAGTGCCGACCGGCCATCCATTGTTGGCCGATGGAGTATTTTGTGGCCGGTGACCAATCCCTTCAGTCGGTGGTGTTCTACAACACTCAGAGAAGCAACCCTGGGACTTGTGTAGTCTTCAGAGGAGGATAACAGCCAAAGCAGAGGCATCTTGTGCATGGCAGTGACTTCCAAGCGGAACCAAGCGCGCATGCATTGGACCCTCTTTTTGAGGCTGCTGTTTACTATTTTCATCAAATTAGTTAATTTGTTAATTAATTAATTGATTTGTAATATTTAATTAGCTTGTTGGTTAGTTAAATTGTATTATTCTTTCGGCTTCTCCGAGCGAGGGCAAATCTGTAATAAGTGTGGGTGAGTGTGTGCATGTCTTCCAACCCCCACTTCTTTCTCCCTTTTACTTACCTGCTTTTGATGGTTAGTATTAGGGCATATTTAAATTAGCATACCTTATGCTATGTATGCGTGCATTCATTCATTTGTCTTGCATGCGTGCATTCATTCACTAGTTACCTTATGCTCGGCGCATCATGCTAATTGCATAAGTATTTCAAATCTAACTTGAATACGTGTTATTTGTAGCATCTCACATGCCATCTTAGATTAGCCGAGCCTATTCTATGTGACATTCTGTATGCGATGCATTAGCCACTTTAACATGAATTAGGATCACGCATGTTTGCTAACTAGTTTACTGTTTTGGCATGGAGTACACTGTAAGTATTTTATGCTTTAGCATCTCGCATGAGTGTGAATGTTAAACATAATATCATGCTTACCATGTGGCTTTATGCTTATGTGATATAACTGCATGAATGCCTGTGGGTGAAGGTTGGATTGTTTGAGTTAGAACAACTCACTGAAATCCGTGTTTTAGCCTACTTGCGAGTAGCAAATTCCAAAACGTTTTCCAAACAAGCGGATATGCTATGTTTTGTTCCAAATTAGGCGATCCGGTCTATACTTATTTGCTATGCACACAACATAGTAAATCTAGGCTAATAACCGGAACAAGGACACATAACGTTTTCAAAATAGGATATCATGGTTAGTAGAGGCCGATCTTCGGATCAGGCGAGAGGGGGTGCTCATAGCTGACCTTCCCCAATCGTACCCAAGTTCCCGAGCCGAGGCAACTTTGGTGATGACGGACACGTGGCCTTTGGCACCAAGTCAGGGTTTCCTAAATTCCCCCATAAAAAATATTTAGGTGGCGACTCTGTATCTGGCAAAGCAGTCCATATTTGGTACTTCTTTCAAAATCTGTTTTTTCTCAAAACGATTTGTCGGATTTGGACTCTTTGGTTCAGATTAAGAACCATAACACAAATTGAGTCCGAACTGTAGTGAGGCCTAAGGGCGCGTCTACACCATTGAGAAATGCATTCTTGACATCCATCTGAGAAAGGTGCGATGGCGGCGGCAGCGGCGATAGCGATAACGATGAAGTAAGTCATGAAGTAAGACGGGCAACATGAGCAAATGTTTCCTCATAGTCAATCCCATATTCTTAACTAAATCCCCGGGCGACAAGGCGAGCTTTGTAACGCTTAATGAAACCATCAGAATGAGTTTTGATCTTGTAAACCCATTTGCAACTAACAATACGCTTGCCAAGAGGAAGATCAACCACATCCCAGGTATGAGTTTGATCGAAAGCCTGTAGTTCATCAGTCATAGCTTGTTGCCAAAGAGGGTTGAACCTTCTTGATAAGAAGTAGGTTCATGAGAGCAAAAAGTAGTGGAACCAACAATATAATCACGGAGAAGAACAGAAGGTTGCCTTACCCGAGTAGAATGACTCTCAGGTGGAGGATGAACCTTAATGGAAATAGGTTCTGGAGGAACATCCACTGAAGCTGGAGAAGGCGTAGGGCCATCAGCTGACACAGAATCCTCAGGATGGACGATAGGCGTAGGCGGCTGTGGAAGCATGGGGCCAGAATTTGCATCAAAGTCATCAGAAAACAAATCTATAGAAATATCAGTGAAGACCGGTGAGTGGGTGGACTGTGATAGGTGAAACTTGGAAAGAGTGGAGAACATTTTGTGTTCCCAGAAGACCACATGATGAGAAATACGAAGACGCTTGGAGATAGGATCCCAACAACGATACCCTTTATGTTCGATACCATACCCCAGAAAACAACAAAGACGAGAACGAGGTTCTAGTTTAGTGTGTTCATGAGGCTGAAGTAGAACAAAACAAGCAGAACCAAAAACTTTAAGAGTGGTATAATCAGGAGGAGAACCATACAAATGCTTGTAAGGAGTTGTGTTAGCTATTACATGGGTAGGGACTCGATTGATGGTATGGATGGCAATGAGGGTAGCTTCTCCCTAAAATTTTTCAGGACAAGAAGAAGAAAGGACCCGAGTAGTGTCTAGAATATGACGGTGCTTTCTTTCGGCTCGTCCATTTTGTTGGGAAGTGTCTGCACAAGATCGATGAGAAAGAGTACCATGAGCTCGAAGAAAAGAAAGAAAATCAAAATCCAAGTACTCCTTAGCATTATCAGAACGAAAAAGCTTAATAGTACAAGAAAACTGAGTGTGGACCATAGTAGAGAAATCATAGTAAATCTGTTTTAGTTCAGAGCGATGTTTGAGGAGAAAAAGCCAAGTATAGCGAGAAAAATCATCAGCAAAAATCATAAAATATCTAGACCCCCCTAGGGTAGGTGTGGGGGAAGGTTCCCAAATATCTAAATGCACAAGATCAAAAGGAGCAGTAGAAACAGAATTACTTTTATTAAAAGGTAATGCAGGTTGTTTAGCAATTTGACAAGATAAACAATCGACATCATCAAGACAGACATGACCTAACTGACCACTAGAAACTAATTTTTTTAAACGACTAAAAGAGACATGTCCTAAGTGACAATGCCAAAGATAAAAAGAAGACATAGTAGATGCAGCAGCAACAAGAGATGATTTGTGCGGACTGCGAAGATGGATAAGCTCGAACAGACGTCCATGCTTACGGCCTATCCCAAGGATTTGTCTCGTCTGAGGGTCCTGCACCAAACAACCATTAGCAGAAAAGATAATAGTTAGACTAAGGTCACATAACTGACCAACAGAGATAAGGTTCATTTTAAGAGAATGAATATGGTAAGCATCAGAAAGAGACACAGTGGAAGTAAAGATTTGGCCAATATGACTAACAGGCAGATGAAAACCATCAGCAGTGTGTATAGTGGGAGCAGAAGAGGATGATGACAAAGAAGAAAATAGAGTGGAGTCAGAAGCCATGTAATTACAACATGCGGAATCAAAATACCATGAAGAGTTACCTGAGGTTACTGAAAGAGCAGTAGAAGGAGGAGTACCTGATTTGTTGAGAACCTGGTGGATAATGGACTCAACATCATCTATAGAGAAAGAAGGAGCAGAAGAACCCTTAGAGGTAACAGCAGCAGAGCGAGAACCGTGGTTAAATTTGGACTGAGACCCAGAACGAGAAGCCCCTTTCTTAGATGAAGTAGTGAAGGGAGCTCAAGGACAATTGGTTTGGAGATGGCCCGGAGTAGTCTTATGACAAGTCAAGCATTCGCAAACCTGGCAGTGAACAAGAGAATGATTGGCTGGCAGGCCTCGGTTGCGACAATAACTGCATATGAGTGGCTGTGAAGATAAGGAACTCTGAGAAGATAGAGTAGCAAGAACAGAATCTATGTCGTGAGATCTGAGACTTCCAAAACAAGTCTCCTCTGATAGGAGCTCAGTAATGGCTTGCTTTAAGTGGGCAAGGGCAAACGATGAAGCAAAGAAGCACGCACGGGCTCAAAAGTGCTATGAAGAGCCATAAGAAACTGTAATAGTCGCTGATGATTCTGATAAGTAATAAATAATTGTGCATCATCAGAATGAGCCCATGGAGGTTCAAAAAGAGCGAGCTGGTTCTAAACGGACGACATGTGGGATAGGAAGTCATTAAGAGACTGACCGGGTGCTTGCACATGTGATGAAGAGTCTGCAACAGTTGATATTGATGAGCATGGCCAGTGGTCTGATAACGTCCCTTCAAAAAATCCCAAATTGCTTTGGCAGGAGAGGCAGGGGAGTCATCTTCCTGAAAGCGTCCAAATTGAAGGCTGATGGAAGGAACTAAGGTAGCCCGGAACCATGTGATAATTTGATAATTCTTACTTTTCCAGTCGTCAAGATGGTCATCAAATGCAGAGTCCGTCTCATCCTCCTTTTGGTTGGGTTTGGAAAGAGTACTAGTAATAATCCACCAAAGGCGTTTCCCTTTAATGAAGCTAGAGAGAGCTTGAGCCCAACTAACATAATTGGACCCATCAAGGATAACAGAAACAGATTGGATGTTCTCTGTACGATCCATAATTGCCAAAACGGAGGTCACCAACAGATTCAGAAGGTTGGAAAACCTTAGGGACAAGTAGGGCTAATGTCAGCCCTGTGATTGAATGATGTCAACAGCTAGTGTGTGGCTGATTAGGGCTGATGTCAGCGGCTGCGGAGAGCTGACGTTAGCAGCTAAGAAAGGAAGCAAACGGCTGGGCAAGCCAGGTGGAGGCAGCACGCGGCTAAGAGAAGCCGGACGGAAGCCGAAGGCGAGTATGTGCCTATGGTGGCGAATCTGGTGGCGTTGGCTTCGTCGTGAAGAGACGAAGAGGTTGGTATAGTCCAAACGTGAAAAGACAGATGAACTAGATACGCAGAAGCCAGCAAAAACAAAACCAGGGATAGAAGCAAACTGCCAAAAAACGTGAGGAAAAAAAAAGGTTAGGAGAGAATCCTAGGCTCTGATACCATGTTATGAAAGTAGTGAGAAAAGAGAAAGAAGAAACTCTATATTGAATATAATAGGAGAAGCCTGTATATATAGGCAGAAATGAAATCTAGATAGGTACAGGAAAGATAGAGATAAGCATAGAAAGAGATAGAGATTGAGAGAGATACAATACAAATAGATAAGATACATCTATAATAATATACAGCTAACAATGTCAATTTTCTTTTTTTATTTTAAATCAATAATGTAAACCATTGAAGATATTAAAAATTTATCTCAATAATTATAATTTACGTTAACTATAAAAATCATATAAAATTGCTAAGAAAATATAATATTATAATTATTGTGAAAAGCAAATTATAATTGATTTGCTCACTAATACAATATTTTCAAATATGATTTATCACCTAATATTTTAAGTCATTTTTGCAGATAAAAAACTAATAATTTTAATGTTTATGTATATGTACGGAAATTTGTGAAGTTACAAATAAAAAATAAAAAATATTTTACCAACAAATTTTAAAAAAAATAATATATATATATATATGTATGCCGATCCTAAATGAATGGACATAAATAATACACATTGTGGGGACATAAATTTTGAATGACAACACGTGGCTGACGTGACACCGAAGTGTCAGCCGAGGTGTCACGTGTCTTGGTCATGACACTAAGATGATCTCAGCTAAGCCGAAGTTATCTGTGAAGAAATCGAAATCCGGGATAAGCTGATAAGGGACAAGAGTCTTAGAATGGGAGAAGACTTTAGTTTGGGTAAAGATAAGACTCTTAGAGAGTTTATCCTAATCCTACTAGAAGTCCAGATTAGCAGTAATCCTAAGTCCATTGAAGCTAGGCTTTTATTGGAACTAGGATTGTGTTGGCTATAAAAGGAAGGCACCCCCATGGGTCTAAGGTATGCTTTTTATGCTCTAAATAGTGAGTTAAGCACTTTTGCTATCTTTGAGAGATAATTGACCTGATCGTCGGAGTGCCCCCGGGTGGACGAACCACTGCCGGAATTTCTTCTTTTCTGTGACAGGTCGTTTAGGCTTAATCTATTGTGCTAGTGTTCTCTAGCTAAGTGCTTGATTGGCAGTGTAGTCGGAAATTAACACCCACAATTTGGCGCCGTCTGTGGGAAAGAAAAGAAAATAGATGGCCAATAACGGACATAAAGAGAAGGTTAGGGACGACACTCTTACTGGGAGTGGGAAACCTATTGACCTTGACGTCAAAGAAGACAATTGCAACAAAGAGACTCGTGATAAGAATCACGGAGAAAAAGACGTTGTCCAGGAGGGCGACACGTCAAAGAAGTCAGACCGAAGTGGGTATTATAACGAGGACGACCTCCAGGTGTAGAAAGAAAGATGCTTGGGGAGGGATGACGAGATGAAGGGAATAGCAAACAAATTGGTGGACCTGTAAACGGTCATCAACTTCATGATGTAGAACAATGTCATGCAGCCACCATTCCCGTTACAAGACACGCCGATTCCAGCGGCCAAGAAAGATGCCCGAAAAGAGGGGCAGAAAACAGTTTCCGTAGTCCCTCAGCACGACGAGACCATGGGACATTCTCACCGACCTTCACGGGAGGTCGGGCATGGAGAATCAAGGAGAGAAGAATTCCAGAAGACACGCCGAACCAAAGAAGACTGCACCAAAGAACATCGAGATATTCAAGGGAAGGAACTCTGTTTCGACACGACCAATGGAGGGAAGTCCAAAAGGACTCACAATGACACTGGAAGCAGTGCACGAAAAAGGCTAAAGTCAAGAGATAGCCGAGCTCTTGGACGGACCAAGGAGGATCTGAGGGATTACCTACAGAGGAAGCAACAAGATGCCGAGGTAACTTCCCCGGTCAAGCCGAGAACGCCGTTTTTGGTAGAATTAGACAAATTCGAAGCCCCAAAGAGGTTCCACATGCCAAGATTCTAGATATACGACGGTAAGTCGGACCCCAACTTTCACGTCGGCTTGTACCTGAACTCGATGGCATTGTACACCGAGAATGAGCCGTTGCTTTGCAAGGTGTTCCCCTCGTCCTTCAGAGAAATTGCATTGGACTGGTTTCACAAGTTGTCGAAAAGAACTGTGAAAACCTATGAGGGCCTTGCCGAGATGTTTGTGGCCAAGTTTGTGACAAACAAGCTACAACCATTAAGGGTGGACTCCCTGATGGCTTTGAGAATCAGCGAGGATGAAAGTCTTAAGGCTTATGCCAAGAGCTACTATGAGGTATTCAACCGGATACCAGGATGCAACCAAGAGATAGCGATCGTGTCTTTTAAGAACGACCTGAAAGATGATTGTTTGCTTCAAAAATCATTGGCAAAGACACTACCAAAAAGTATGGAGGAACTGATGGCTAGAATTGAGAAGTACGCAAGAGCCGAGGAAGACACGCTAGGGACAAGGGCGCCGAAACAAGTCGAATAACTTAGACTTATTATATGGCAGAGTTTCTACTTGCATATAATAGAGTTGAACTAAGTTGGCGATGTTTCTAAACGAAACATGATAAATAACTTAGACTTATTATATGGCAGAGTAGAAACTTTACTTGCATATAATAGAATTGAACTAAGTTGGCGATGTTTCTAAGCGAAACATGACGAATAACTTAGACTTATTATATAGCAGAGTAGAAACTTTACTTACATATAATAGAGTTGAATTAAGTTGGCGATGTTTCTAAGCGAAACATGATGAATAACTTAGACTTATTATATGGCAGAGTAGAAACTTTACTTGCATATAATAGAGTTGAACTAAGTTGGGTTAACATGGACTTGTCATATCGGCAAAATCAGACGCAGATTGAAGCTAAGTGCCTTAGCAAAGAGACGAAGGTTCATAACCTCGGCCAGTTTTTGTTCGAATATGATATCGGCAACAAGGTCAAAGCCCCAGGCTTAAAGAGGACCCAAGTGGAACTTAGGTTCACATTAGGGGGTAGAGGGCTGGAAAATAATGCTTAGAAAATTGATTTAACACTTGTTGAAATTTTAAGAAAAATTTACAAGTTGATGTTAAGCCGAGGATATGTTAAAGGAAGATTGGTTTAACACTTGTTGAAATTTTAAGAAAAATTTACAAGTTGAAGTTAAGCCGTGGTTATGTTAAAGGAAGATTGGTTTAACACTTGTTGAAATTTTTTAAAAAATTTACAAGTTGAAATTAAACTGGCGTCATGATTAAAGGAATGAATGATATAGGTTCCATCACCTCAGGATGCCGAGGTAATAGAATGTAGGGGGCAGTTGTGGGGACATAATTTTTGAATGACAACACGTAGCCAAGGTGACACCGAAGTGTCAGCCGAGGTGTCACGTGTCTTGGTCATGACACCGAGATGATCTCGGTCATGACACCGAGATGATCTCGGCTAGGCCGAGGTTATCTACGAAGAAACCGGAATCCGGGATAAGCCGATAAGAGACAAGAGTCCTAGAATGGGAGAAGATTTCAGTTTGGATAAAGATAAGACTCTTAGCCTCCGTTTGGCAAGAACTTTTTTTGGGCTTTTTTGGCTATTTTAGCCACAAAAGACAAAATAGGTTTTTTTAGCCACAAAAAACAAAACATCACATCCAACCCATAATCATTACACTCCTCTCTCACAAAAAAAGTCAAAAAAGCCAAAAAGTCAAAAAGTCCTTCCCAAACCAAACTTTTAAGCCCAGGCTAAAATAGCCAAAAAAGCCAAAAAGCCAAAAAGCCAACCCACTTCCCAAACGGAGGCTTAGAGAGTTTATCCTAATCCTACTAGGAGTCCAAGATTAACAATAATTCTAAGTCCATTGAAGTTAAGCTTCCATTGGGACTAGGATTGTGTTAGCTATAAAAGGGAGGCACCCTCATGGGTCTAAGATATGCTTTTTATGCTCTGAATAGTGAGTTAAGCACTTTTACTATCTTTGAGAGATAACTGACTTGATTGTCGGAGTGTCCCCGGGTGGACGAACCACCGCCGGAATCTCTTCTTTTTGTAACAGGTCATTTGGGCTTAATCTATTGTGCCAGTGTTCTTCAACTGAGTGCTTGATTGGCAGTGTGGTCGGAAATTGACACACACACACATTATATTATATATATTTTATATATAGAAATTCTGTTTTTATAGCATTATATTTTTCAAGCAATGAATTCTACAAGTTTTTGTTGATAAGAATCTCATTACCTTTTTGTGTTTATAAGTAAGAAAATCGGATAAGAAGTCCCTTAATGTATAATGTTGGTATAATTTTGGTTATTTTTTAAATAATTTTTAAAAATTAATTCTAGAAAAATTAAAAGTGAAATACTTTTGACTTCAAAAAACAAAAAAAAAAAAAAGAAGTTGCAGCAAAGCAAATCACACACTTGTTGTATTTTCTTTTAATTATTTGTATTTTGTAACTCACACTCTTTTTGTCCTGTTTTGAGGCAGAGGCGCAAAACAACAAGAAAAAAAGAAAAAAAAGAAAGAGTGGTGATTTAGAGCACTAAATTTGAAGCTCTAAAAATACCACTAATGAGGTGGTAATTTAAAGAAAAAAAAAATAAAACAAAACAAAGGCCAAACTATCATATTAGTGGTGGGGTCCACATAATGCCACATCATTAGTGGTGCATTAGTGATGCTAAATTAGTGGTATGAAGCATTTTTCAAAAAGAAAACCCAGAGGTGAAACTGAAGAAGAAGCCAAACCTTGGTCAGAAAGCATCGAAACAGAAAAACAAAAACAAAAACAAAATGAACCCAAACTTTCACTTCTACAACTATCTCTTCCCTTTTACTATAAATTGTTTGTCAAATGAACCCTCACTCCCACTTTCAAAACCAAGCTTCTCTGTCTCTCTCTAGGCCATTCTTGAGCTCTGCAACTCTCTCTCTCTCCAAAATGTTTTTCAAACATAAGTTTTAGGTATGAATCCAGCCTCATATACTTCTCTCTCTCTCTCTCTCTCTCTCTCTCTCATATATGTGAGTTGTGTTGTGTGTATAGAAATACTCATGCCCACCTGGGTTAATAAATGTATGTTACTATATAAATTAATATAATTTATAATTTTTTAAAATTTATTGTTTGTCATGTGTTCTAATAAAATGTTAATATTTAAAATTGAGATCAATATGTGATATGATAAATTTAAAGCAAAGAAACATGAAAATTTTATAAAATTTATTAATTTATTGAGCATTCGTGTGAAGTTTTGTAGACGGTATGGTATTTCTTCTATTAAAATTTTCTTTCTTTGCATTTTGGGTATTTACTCACTAGGTTATTTTTATTTTAAATAATCGAGTATTCTGATCAACTTACACACATCTCGATTAAACCTGAAGTTTTTTTTTTTTCAATAAAATGTTAACATTTGATGGTAAATAATGAGATTATCATAATATTGTTGTTCATGACTATTCCAAGGACTTTTTGAAGGGTTGGGTATCTGTATGACCTTGACTACTTGGTCGGGCTCATCGGCCCATTACGGTTCTTTTTAATTATTTGAATGGTTTAGTTTATTTGATCTTTCCTGTATGATTTTGGTTAATATAATAATTATAATTTTTTCATTTTATCATATTTATCTCTATAAAAATAGATAATAAATATGTTTTAAAAAATAGATCATTTGATTTTTAGAAAAAAATGTGATAACATGAAAAAGTTACAATTATTAAATTGATCTAATTTTTTTTTTTTTATGAATAATATAAACAAAAAATCTTAAAAAATAAACGATTTAAATTATTAAAACATGCGGTGAGGTCCATGAGCTTGAGCACGACCCTCAAGTACATATTTGAATTTGAGAGAAATTCAACTTTTTTTTGTGAAATTATTAATAGTTTGTTTTGTTGATAAATGATGACCAACTTAGGTATTGTTTAGTGCAGTTCATCAGAACTGTTTATATATATATATATATATATTATTTTTTTTAATTTCAAAAATATGTGTATGTTTGGTATAATTTTGGCTCATAACTTATGAAGAAGTAGAGAAAAATTTAAAAAATTAAAAAATATTTTGTTTGGTTTGGTTTTTTTAGAAATATTTTAAAATGGGTTCTTTTATTCTTAGTAAACATTTTTTTTATATTATATATATAAATACATTCAATCTAGATGTTTCCAAAAAATAAAAAAAATTAAGTTAGATATAAATTTTTTTTAAAAAAAATCACTAAAGACGAAGGAAAATCCGTGTAAAAACACATACAAATTTTTATTCAGATTGTTTTTAACAAATTTTTTTCATATTTTAGTGATTATTTCTTTGTTTTGAGAAAATATAGATTAAATCATCTAAAAAGTGAAAAAAAATTAATTTTAATTTAAAAAATTACTATAAAAAAAAATCTTTTAAAAATTAAAATTTTATTTTTATTTTATAATTATTAGTTTTTAACTTGATCAACCACTCCAAAGGAGCCATGTTTTGTGATTCTTCATTTATGGAGCCACAATAATTTCACTGGGAGACCTTTATTTTATTTTTTTATTTTTCTTTTGCTTTTGTTCAACGGTAAGGTATCTGAATTACTTATGCACAGCCCTACTAATTTCCTCCTCAGTCCGGTTAAAGGGAAGTCAATAGAAAATTCACAAATTTTATTTATTTATTTTATGATCTGACCCAAGAGTTAAACTGAATAATTATGTGAAGAGTATACCACCAACCACTCAAAATAACCTGAACAGTACCCGGAGACTATAACAAATTTTTTTTTGGACTGCAAGTCTATGATGTGTGCTTGGACAAGAAGCAATTGAATGCTAAGAAAGAGTGCAGAAAAGCCTAGGTCTAAAGTTGTCCGGATGTCTGCGACATTTGCCTTTTTTATTAAATGTCGTATAGATGAGTATCCCTTGCATTTATTATTTCCTTGAGGAGATTCTCCCACTAACCTCTCTCTCTCTCTCTCTCTCTCTCTCTCAAATTTCATTTGAGATTGTAGGGTTTGTATTCAGTACTGGGTGGTGTGTGTGTGTGCTTGGTTGTTGAATTGAAAGTTGAAAGCAAAGGAAGAGAAAGAGGAGGGAAGAGGAGATGGGAAGAGCACCATGCTGTGACAAAGAAGCAGTGAAAAGGGGAGCATGGACTCCTGAAGAAGACAAGATCCTTGTTGACTACATTACCACCCATGGCCATCCTACCTGGCGCTCTCTTCCTAAACTCGCTGGTCTGCTTCATCTCTCTCTCTCTCTCTCTCATCATCATCATCATCTTTTTCTTCATCATCATCAAGTATTGTTGGACATGACTTCTTTTGATTGATGCAATTGCTGCTGCAAATCCTTCATCAAACTAAATTAAATTTCTGGGTATTCTAGTAGGGTTTAAAATGAGTCAAACTAACCCAACTTGAGCATCACTGACTCAGATTAAATTGAGATATGTATCACTAATAGTGATACAATCATATATAGGCTAATATTGGAGTGTAATAAACAATATTAATCGATATATCAGTGACTAATGGTATCATAAGGTTAAAATCTCATTACGGATGATATTTAAATGTAAAATTTTATCCCAAATAGTCTCCCTTCCGCTCATACCTAATAATTACCGGGTATAAATTTAGGGAGAAATTATTTATTGTAACCATGCGGTTGAGATGACGTGGTATACCTCTTCTCCTAATTGATTGTCATGTGGTAAAGTAAAACTCGATAAGTCACTTTATGCTTGGCTAGAAGGGCTGAGTATTCAGTCATATCAATTTTCGGTTCTACTTTTAACACATGACAATTAATGAATAGAAGAAATGAACGTGTATACTACGTCATCTCGGTCACGTGACATATCCGTTCCATTAAATTATTTATCAGAGAGTCGCCAAATGGGTCAATTGCTTCATGATATTCAAATTGGTGATCTGCATTTCTAAAATAATGCTTATCACCACTTAATTTGCCACTCGAGTAACCCTTGGGTAAGGGTCCTCCATCATGATTTTTTATCATGATTTTATCACAGCATCGACACATTTGCAAATGATATAATCCAATGGTCTATATTTGAAATTTGGCACAATGGAACTAGGCTTTGTTTGAGATTAGGTTATTTTAGTAATTTTATTTATTTTTTAGTTAAAATATGAAATAAAAAAAATTAGGCCAAGTTTGGGAAGTGTAAAAAAAGTTAAAAAGTTAAAAAGTTACTCAAAAAGTTAAAAAGTTATCACTATTCACCAAAAGTTAAGTTACGGCTGCACAACTCACAATTCTAATTTTCCCGTACACACTAATTTATACAATTTTTTAATACACATTTTTTTATAAAAAATCAAAAAGTTAACCCAAACATCTATATTTTTTCCCTCAACCTTTTAGTCCAAAAAGACAAAAAGTACACTTATTTAGGACACCACAAACAACCTCTAGTACATTTAGAATATTTTTTAATTTTTTACGAAAATATGTGTAAAAAGTAAAGAGAGAATTTTTAACTTTTTCATATAAATTATTAGTTTTTTAATTTTTTTTAGTGACTTTTTGACTTTTAAGTTGAAATAGTGAGTTGACAAATGAGACTTAAATGTTTTTTAAAACTAAACACACCCAAAATGATGCAGTTTTGCTTCATTCCGGCATCCCTGCTTCATCTCTGTTTGCGACTTCTATTGATATTGGGTTGTTTTGATAATGTAGGATTCAATTTCAACATGAAATTCTGAATTTAAAGTCTATAAATTTAAAGCATGAAATTGTGATTGTTAATTAGGTCTCCTGCGCTGCGGAAAGAGCTGTCGCCTTCGGTGGACCAACTATCTTCGCCCTGACATTATAAGGGGTCCATTCACTCCTGAAGAAGAGAACAGAATCATCCAGCTCCACGGCATGCTCGGTAACAAGTAATCTATTTTTCTCAATTTTCATCTATCAATTTTTGATCACTTAAACAGTTGAGTTTAAGGATGTTGCTAACTACTTTTTCAAATCACTTCCTAGTAGAATTGTGGAGTCTTTTTTGTGTTTTTGAATGTTTTGAATGTTTAAGAATTTATTCTTTAAGATAGACAAATCATAAGTGAAAAATTACAAATTTGCTGTCATGAGTGAAAATTATGTTTGTGTCCTTTATTGGCTCATGGATTTTTGGCAAACCTTGGGCAATTTTTGTTTTCTTGCTGACTGACCGCGGAAATTTTCAGGTGGGCTGCCATTGCTTCCCATCTACCGGGAAGAACAGACAATGAGGTTAAAAACTTCTGGAACTCCAATCTCAAGAAGCGCTTCTTCTGCATCAGTGGCCTCAACCTGCAGGCCTCCAAGCCACCCTCCGCTTCTAATTCAATCAACACAAAACCCGAGCCCCCATCAACTCGCCATATGGCACAATGGGAGAGCGCCCGGGTTGAGGCTGAAGCACGGCTCTCAATGAACTCACTTCTCAGCCCATCACAAACTGTGAAAACTGACTGTGATTACTTCCTCAGGCTATGGAATTCTGAAGTTGGAGAATCATTTCGAAGCCTAAATGGAAGGAGGGAAAGTCAGAGCCCAATATCCCAAACGTCCTCATCAACAAAAGTGGGGTCTGGTTCGGGTGTCACGATGCAGGCAGGGCCCTCGAGGACTAGTTCCCCAATAGAACAAAAATGTATGTATGCAAATGATATGATGGGTGGTTCAGAGTGCTCGAATTCATATGAATTGGATGATTCTTCGAATTCAGCATTGAATTTGCTGCTAGATCTTCCTAGCGGCGATGATGATATGGGATTCCTACAAGGGCAGCCCGATGATGTCTCCATTTTCTTTCGACATTGAATGCTTACCTGGAGGTGATATTGATGAAACTTTTCAAACCTAGTGTGTTTACTCTGTTATAAATCTTTATTTTCAATCTAGTTGGTTTTCTTGAATTTCATCTAATAGTTGCCCAAATTTCGACTGTAGCCAAGAAGATATCTTTAAGTTGGGTTTGTTGATGAAAAAATACCCAGTTTTGATGCTAAGTTGACCTGGCTCAGTTCAATGATCCTATCTATATATATATGTGGTTTGTTCTATTTTATCCAAAAAGTTCATCTGATATGCATATAGAAGTGTAAATCCCTTCTTTACGCTCCATTTGTTTTTGTAGAATATATTTTCTGACATTTGATAAAATAGAAAAAACAAAAGTCTACAAAAATAAGCTTATTTGAACAGAAAATTTTCACTTCTATAATGTCAAAATTGTTTTTCAGAGTAAAATCTTATCAATGCCACAAGCACTACCGTAACCACTAGCACACTAATTTCAAGGTCCCAATAAAAATTTATGAAAACATTTTTTTACAGAAAATATTTTCTGTTAGAAACAAACGACACATTAGTTTGCCTGTAATGTGCTGCAGGTGAGGAAGAACACATACAAAATACAAATTTGTATACCATTTCTCATCAGAAATTGCATCCATAGGCTAAACTGAATAATAATCTTCATTCCAAAGAAATCTGTTTTGTACATATACATAGAAATACATCACTATACACACAATAATGAACAGTAAGAAATTGACCAGCAAATAAGCACGCAAAACAGCCCAAAACACAAAAAACAAGCCCAAAGAAGAAAATTTACAAATAGAAATTCATTGTTTTTTAACCAGGTTTGATACTTTAAAATATTCCAAGTAGTTTCTTTGGTGCACTTCCAGTGGCACGATACTTCGCTGCCATTTCCTCTGCCTTGAGAAGATCTTCGCCGCGTTTGGCTTCAATCATTGCCCTCTTTTCTTCCGCTGCCTTGTGGTAGAGTGCAATCTTGTTTTTCATTTTCTCCACATATTGGGCCTTCTGTTTCTCCAATTTCTCCTACTCACATGATATGTCACAAATATCAGCCGAGTTAAAATAAAAAATAAAAAAGCCTTTGCTAAGTCAAGGACCAAATTCACATTTGAGTGCAAACAGAAATCACCAACTGAAGGGGCTATTGGTAATATTTTTCAACAATGTGAATAGTGACTTCTTACCTCAATCTGTTTCAACTCAGCTTCTATGGCAGCTTTCTTGCTGTTCTCCCATGCTCCGATGGAAGATAGCTTTTTATGAGCTCTGTTCAATAATTTCAAATTGTAAGGTTTGGTATGCATTGTCCAGATAGATTACTAGAAACAAGTCTTATTTTGATTTGAAGAAAAATAAGACTTTCAAATATCAAAACCTGTCCATCCAAGAGTGCAAGCATCTCTAAGAGTTTGGATTTTAACACACAAGCATATAACAGTTCCTCAAATTGTTGTCATGTATCAGATTTGCAAATGATGTCAATAGTAGAAAATGGTAGCAAACATTGTGGAGGATTCAATACACCATATAAAATTAGGTTCTTTTTTCTTTTCTTTTAAATTCTTGCATATACATATATATATATATAATGGTCATGAGCATATCTGGGTCCCCCAGGTATACACAATCCCAACACATATTGGGTAATTATTGAGGTGGTGGCTCCCATGAACACTTCATGAGATTCGAACTCATGACTTACATTTCTTGAGGCGCTTATTGCGGCTCAACTTGCCACTTGGCGATAACTGCTTGGGATACAATAGGTTGTTCTTGTCAAGAAAATACCTAAATCTCAAGTTTTACACTAGGATGCCAATATCAATGTACAAACTAAAAAGTGTTGATGAAGTAGAGGCTTAACCATTAGGCGAATAAGCCCATTGCCTAAGGCCCCTTATTGAAAGAGGCTCCATATTTTACCAAATCATATACTTAAATTAAGTGGACGACAATCGCTTTTGTTGAAAAAATGTTAGGACACCAACGATTATACACAACAGTACACGAACACACTCACAAGCATTGAGTGAGCCCCATGCCAAGTGGTGACAAGGCTCATGAAGACTTGTGAGTGCTTCATATGCTTGTGTGTATAAGTATTACTAGTTGGCTTAACCGGTAGAATTATAGATGTATTAAAAAGATTTCAAATGATTATTGAATTATATAAAACGATTAGATTATTTCTTTAAATGCATATATTGTTCACATTGGTGATATTATGATATAGTACTTGAAAAAAAAAATGTTTTTCAAAATTAAAATTGATAATATCTTACCTAAAGATATGTTAGAAAAGTTGAATACAAAAACTTAACTAGTATATTGGCCCTGTTTGGTAGAGCTGTGTGAAACTGCTTATAGCTTATGTCCAAACAGCTTATACCTTATAACTTTCAGCTTAAGCTGATTTCCAGCTTATTCTCAAAGCATATCCAGCCCAGCTCACAGAATAAGCTGGTTTCCAGCTTCCACAAAGCTATAAGCTATAAGCATAAGCTAAACCAAACATATCAAAACAGCTTAAATTAAGCTGTAAGCTGAAAAAAAGCTCTGACAAACAGGGCCATTGTATCTCAAAAATAAATTTAAAAAAAAAAGTTTTAAATAAAAAATTATAATGTAAAAACGTTAAAAACTTGTCTTGTTTAGATTTTTTGCCTTAGGCCTAAGAAAAGGTTGAGCTGCCTCTTGATGAAGATGTGTGATAGCATGCCATACTCCTAGGTTCAGTCTTTTTCTCTTTTCCAAAACACAAGTTTTTATTTTTATTTTTTTATTTTCCCTTCAAAGATTATTTGCTGGACATAATAAAGAAAATTGCTTTTAAGTCTTCATCATGATTATGGCATACTCTTCCTTTGGCAATATAAAGTTTTAGATATTCTTGAAAAAATAGCATATATTCAAGAAAGCTCTTACTTGTTCTCTGCTTTTGACTTCTCACTGTCTTCCCATGCTTTGATTAGGGATAACCTCTTCTCAGTTGAAACTCGTGCAAGAACAGCATCTAAAAAGAGTATGAGCATTCCTTTCAATCATTAAGCTTTGCAATTAATGTACCAAGGTAGAAAATAAACATTGAGATGTGATTTTTCATTACCTCTGTTAATAGAACCCTCGGCAGTTTTCTCTTTTTCAGAATCTGGAACGCCTGCATAGGGCAGAAAAGTCCAAAGGATTAGAAAACAGAACATCCAAAGTGTTACGTGGTTAAGCTTGGAAGCAAATAATGATTTGGGTGGGAAAAAATGGGACAAACTTTTAGAACAATTCATGGAATCTTTTAAATTAAGTGCCTAGGCCAGCACCTTGAAGTTGAAGCATGTATTATGCAATGACTGGTGGTTCAATCAGACCATAATCGGCATCAATAAAGAAAATCAATGAACAGGTCAGTATTGAGGCTAGCACCATGAAAGTAACATACACATATCAAGACTCAACCCTATGCTCTTTCACTGGAATGAATTGGAATTCCATCATAATGTTCATTCACATTTGGTTCCCTAAAAAATGATAGAAAATGTATTACAAATGGAATATTATCATTCACCAGTGTAAGAAAATAGTTACAAAGGTTAAGGAATGACTTTTGTTTTATTCCAATGAACCGGCACTACATAAATTCCTTTCAACTTCAGCATGTGAAGTGGGAAAGATGCTGAGATCTCTACCTACGTTTTCTAATTTAATAACGTGCTGTATCCAACACTGTGTCGGATACCAACACGACACGACATGACACTCGTCAGACACTTCCCAATACTTGAAGACACATAAAACACATTAAGAGTTTGAATAAAATAACTTGGAATCCAATGATAAAACAAAAACAATCTAAATTTATACATATTCTCCTCTAGTAGGTTTTAAAAAATTTATCTTCGGCTTAAATATTCATAAATATGACATTATGACATATAATAAATATATAAAATTATAAATTTTGCATGTGTTCTACAATTTTTGAAAATTTCTGTGTTGACATGTCTATGTCATGTCATGTGTCCATGCTTCTTAGAGTTGAGCCCATTTTTTAAAAAAAAATTTTATATGTTTTAATTATATAAAAATACATCATCTAAATTTTCCTTACCAGGACAACCACAAATAAAAGTACATGACAAGTTCTTGTTTGGCACCTCAAAGCTTAAGGAGACAATAAATATGCCATCCAAGCTAATCTCTAACAGCACATCTTGTACCATGAACCAAGACTTGACCAATTTTCTGTTTTTAGGCCATACAAAACATCTTAGTTGGGGAGATGAATTCACTCCAGAACTGCAATTCCGCGATTCAGATAAAAAATCTAGTTAGAACCATACTTGTAGCTTATTAAGCACATCAATGGACACAGATAACCGTAGTTGCCTCGCATCAGTGAAGACCAGACAACATTTAATCTCCTAGCCATCATATTATAAAAATATCCGCATCAATGTTACAAACAAGACTAATGCTAGGCACCATCAGAAAATGTCATGGCATTTTTCACCAGGTTGACGTGGATTTCTAGCCTCTTAATTTTTTGGGAAAAAAGGTTTGCTTTTGCAACAATTGTCCATTGCAGACGAACCTCTTAATACAAAATGGAATAGAATAATTAAAAATGTGAATTCCGATGTCATTTTGATGTCAGAGCATTCCATCTGTTTGTTTGCCTAAAAAGTTTACGGAATAATTGACTAACCTAGTCACCTTATAAGCCATACTTTAGTCCTGTTTGGCCTTGGCTTTTTTAGTTGGCTTTTCTGCGTTGAGACTTTTTTAGCTTGGGACTAAAAAGTTCGTTTGGTGGGACCTTTTTTTTTGATTTTTTTGACTTTTGTGAGAGAAAAAAGTGAAATGATTATAGTTTAGATATAACATTTTGTTTTATTGGCTTATTTAACTTATTTTTGTTTTTTGTGCTTTTTTAGCCCAACTAAGTTAACCAAACGAACGCAAATGAATAAGTTAACTTGACAATCTTATTGACAAATCACATCGAGAAAAACTAAGGAAAAATACAAAGAACGTCCTTGGTATTAGCTCTGTGAATGCATCACAGTGTATTTTTGTGCTTTAAGAGTTGTAAATAAACACAATTAGCATATCAAACATCATGGTTTCTATGTAAAAAGGTATAGCATGCTTCACTTGACGGGTCTTTCATCCCCAGATTATGGAGTTAAGAGAAAAAATCTGAAACTTTGAATAAATAAATCACAAATTTGGTTAAACTTCAAAATTTTGAATAAATATTATTTGGTGTGGGAAAAAAAAAAGGCAATCTAGACAATTTTGGATTCGGGATTAGATCAAAATATTGGTATTGCTTTTAAAAAATTGGTTTTTGATTTTTTTTTTTTTAATTTTAATTTTAATTTTTATGTTGGAAACATATCAAATGAAAATTAGAATGGAAAATTTGTTTGGTAATAATTTTGTGAATCTGTTTGCTAAATAAATTTATGAATACACCCCCATCTTTTAGAAAACGTTTTAAAGTTGCTTTTTTAATCATCGAAAACTGTTTTAGGACCCAAAAAATTGAAAACAAATGATATTTTCGAAAACTAAAAATATATATATAAAAAAAATGAAAAGTGATACCAAATAAAATTTTATATGTTTTAGACTGGATTAGTGATTAAAAATTCAATACAATATGATAGCAAAACAATAAATCCTACGTTATAATAAATTTTGAGTTTATCTAAACTTGTAAAATTCAACACAATCGAATCACTATTCAAAATATCCAATTAAGTTGAGCTAAACATATAAACACTAGCAAAACTCCAAAGCAGAGACTTTAATTTCTTAGCCACCAAACAGAGTATAAACCCTATTATACCCGTAGAATTTTCAAAATTCATCAAGAGATCGCGAAATTAAACTAGAGAGAGATGTATATATTACTTTCGACGATGGCGAGAGCTTTGGAGTCATCAAGCTTCTCTTCAGGGGCAGGAACAGGTGGTGGTGGTGGAGTTACGGATTTATCTTCGGCGGATTCCGGTGCCGTCGCCGGAGCTGGTGGAGGCTCCGATTGCGTCTCTGATTCGACCTTCTTAGGTTCGTCTTCTGCCATTTGTTACGCTAAATTTGGCTTTAAGAAATAAAGATGATTATACACACAGAGACAGAGGGATTGGACAGGCTTGGATAGGCGATGATACATATATAGAGATATGGGCAATTGTTGAGTGTGCTTATAAGCATACCCCACCCTATCCCACCTGCCTAATTTATCACAAATATATATATAAATTATTTTATAAAATTATGTAAATTTTTATAAATTTATATAAATTAATTTATAAAAATTTAAGAAATCACAATTTATATATATTTATAAAAATTTATGTAAATATACATATACTATACACTTTGCACTCTCTCAAACAATTCCTATGTATTAATTGATAATGTGATATAATTTTAAAAAATTTTAAAATTTATAACGTGATTAATTAATAGAGTCAATAATAATATCATAATTAATATTAATATATTAATTAATATATTAACTGATTGACGTAACACTACCGATTTTCCAATGATATATACAGATATTTGTATAGGGGGAATGAAAGTGTAGATGCAGAGACTAGCTGGATGGTAGGTATGGATGTCCAATTGAGAGCTGTCACATATAACGACACTGGAGGGAGATTCTAATAAATTAATTGTAAATTAAGATTCCACTTTGCCTAAACCCGAATAAACCAAAGATATTTGTCTTGCTTTTTTATTTTTTTGAACTCCCAAACTTTCATTTAAAGAGGAAAATGGGATACATCGAAATTGAGTATGGAGACAAAGATATTTGTCTTGCTGTGGTCGGTAGGATTGTTTCAATTAGTTAAAATAGTTTAATTGGCACCTATTTGTTTAGGGTCATTTTGGGAACAACAAAATAAGCAATTTTTGTTGTTTTTTTTGAAATAAGTAAAAAGTTACTTATTTGGTGCATTTTTTTTTTTCTTCTTTGAGGAAGATCAAATAAGTCATGACACAAATTTATTAAAATATTCTTAGGAAAAACAATAAAATTTGTCACTAAACAAGAAGGGTAAAATGATAATTTTTAACATGTGCATAAGGGTAATATAGAAATTTCACAATATTCACAAATGATGTGACACTATATTATAATAATTTACAAAAAAACAAAAAAAAAAATACGAATAAAAAAGTACCTCCCAAATGAATTTATGAAAAAATCAAAAAGCAACCAAAAAAAAAAAAGAAAAGAAAAGAAAAGCAAATAAGTTGTTTTTTTTTCTATCTACCCAAAGTAATCCTTATTAATTGGAAGTTAGTTAATTTGTTATTTGAAATTTATAATTTGCATTTGAAATTGTCCCTACTCATCATAATTAATATATATATATATATATATATTTCTTTTTACTTCCAATCAAATATTAAATTAAAAATCAGTGTGAAAGATATTTGAGGTATATTTTTTTTTTTTTTTTTGCAAATTAATGTTATATATATATGAAAAATATCATGTAAAATCAGCTAGTGTTATATATTATATAAGTACTTTATAATTGTTTAATGTTTATTCTTTATTAACTAATAGGTTGAAATTGTTCAAACTGTCGAAATCGCAATTTGGTTAAGGATAAAAAATTTCTGAAACTGCCATCCAAGATTTGAATTTAATTTAATCATCAAACACACTGCTAGTGGTCTGTTTGGCATCACTTATACCTTAATTTTTAAAATTATTAATTTAAAAGATTTAAAATATATTATAAATTTATTCAATATAATTTTCTTAATATGTAAAAAATAAATTTAGTTAAATAAGTTGTCAAATAATTTTTTTTATTGCGTAAAATTTTAAAATACCTTTAAAAGTTATAATTAGAAAAATGTTTGGAAGCCTTAATTTTTGTGGCTCAAATGGCTCAAAATTGTCAAAACGACGTCGTTTTGGCAATTTTGATATTGTTTTGTACTCAAAACGACATCGTTTTGGCAAATTCGAGCCATTTGAGCCAAAAAAATTAGGGCCCTCTACCATTGCTGTTATAATTAAGGTAAAAAGAATGAGACTAAATTGTTCATAATTATTCATTTATTATTATTATTTTTTTTGATTGGGATATCAAGTCAAGTTAGTTAAAAAAAGTTACAAATTATAATTTAAGAAAATCTCACTTATTTGGGTCAAATAAGTTGTAAAGTCATATAAATTATAATTAAACACTATTAATCAACTTATTTTAATTAAATACCTTCACTAATAAATATTACGAAACAACCTATACACTCTCATCTATGTTTACGGTACAATCTAATAGTGACTAACGTTCGTTTTTATTGTTTCATGCATGGGTGAAATCAGGATTTTCAATCAAGAGGGACCAAAATATATATTTTCCTTCAAATTCTTTTGATATATATATATATATTTTACAACAGTAGAATTTCGAAAGCCTAATTGATGTATAGATTTTATCGTATTATTATTTAATACTTTTGTTTTGATTTTTTTTTTTTAGATTTAAAACTTGTAATATTCATGTTGTTAATTATATAACGCTAATAAATTATGATATTCATATCCTCTTAAAAAATACCATAATTTTATTAATTTTTTTAAAGTGTAAATTAAAATTGATATTAATGAAATATGTGTGACTAGAATAATATAAAATGAATCTTTATTATAAAGTCTTTATCATCACTCTCACTTAAGAGGTGAGTGGTAAATTAAAATGATGATATGAATTGTGCAGTAATGCTAAAAACAAATAATTCAAATATAGAAAAATATCAAGAAAAATAATGTGTTGATCCCCACCATACAAGAATTAGACCACATATTATTTTTTCTTCTTGGTATTTAATATTACTCTTTGATTATATTCAATTATAAAGAGCAGTTGGAAAATGTTGGAATAAGTGATAAATCTGGAGGAGATTTTTAGGGATAACAAAAAAAAATATATTTAGATTTTGAGGAGATCAAATCAAATTTATTCAAAATTTAAGAATAATATGCTAATTATATTGTAAACACTCAAGGTTATATAGGGATATTAGTAAAAAAATTTACATTTTCCAGAGAGACGCCAGAGCCACCCCGCTCCCTTAATAGTTTTCTTAGTTTTGTGAAAAAGTAAGCCTTGCTATGGGAAAATTATTCAATAATCTCATAATACCGCGTGTCTGTATTCCTTAATTAATCATCATTCAATATGATCTTTCATATTCCCCAATCACCCAACACAATAACCTCGTAATGGGGATGCTGCTCCGCAAGCTGCGGAGCAGTGAAATGAGCCCATTTTGGGGGCCCATTTTGATAATCCGAACCGTTCACATTTTAGAATACATCAAGTGGAAGATGTTTGCAAAAAATCAAGTTAATCGGATATCGTTTACCTATTCATCCACTCACATTTGTATCTACAAAAATAAATAATAATTGTGATTTAAAATATTAAAATAAATACAAATGTGAGTGGATGAATATGTAAGCGATATCCGATTAACTTGATTTTTTGCAGACATCTTCTACTTGATATATTCTAAAATGTAAACGGTTCAGATTATTAAAATAGGTTTCAAAATGAGCCCATTTCGTTACACAGCTGCCATTGCTATGCAGCCCACACAGCAACATCCCCACTTCTCCCACCTACCCACCTTTTCCATCAATCATAATACTATAAAATATCATATATTACTGAATAATTATACTTTCCTATGCCCACTCCTTTGCCCTTTTTAAAATTTTAACTTAAATTTGAACAAAAATTTATTTGATATGAAAGATGAAAAAGTAAACAAAAATGATTTGTCCCCCTAAAAACAATCTCCCTAATCCCCTTAATTTCCTTTTTTGAAAAACTATTTTTTTTTTTTCGATTTTCTCTTTTCTTTTTTTTTTTACTTAAAGTGGAAATTCCCCCCCCCCCCCCCCCAAAAAATCGGGGGACGAATCACTTCCCGTAAGTAAATGGTTCTGAAAAGGATTTTAAAATTTTTGAATATCTTAATTTGAGTGAAACTTTGAGAATTTGATTTTTATGTTTAAAAAAAACTAAAAAAATCATTAAATAAATATAAAGTCATCAAAAAAATAAATAATTAATCAAACATGCTAATCATTTACGTTTTCTATAAAAAAAAAAATAATTAAAATTATTTTCAAATACATTAACTTTTTTTTTACTTTATAAAACAATTACCAAAAAATCAGATTCCAAATGAGGCCTCCATTTAATATAAATTCGAGTCAGGGAAGAAACTATTTTAACTAATTTTAATTCAAATTTAAATTTGATATAAATTAAAATAAAGAGTTGGAGATGTCTTGGAGAATCTATAGTGGAGCTGTTATCTATGTTATGGTGTGTTAGTGCAAATTCTAGCGACTCCAACCACACTCTCTATTTTTTATTAGTTAAAGTATAAAAAAAATATACTCTTTATTTTACTTAATTATTTTAGTTATTGTGTTTTTTAACCATACTCTTTATTTTAGTTAATCATTCAAGTTAACTTAATTAATTTTTAAAACAAAAAAATACTAATTGCTGATATTTTATTAATATAAATTTGCAATAATAATAAATTTGTCGATACAAACATACAAAACCTGTAAAATGAGAAGAAAAAAAATAAAAAATAAAAAATAAGTTATTCCGTAATTCATCAAATAGAATTGAAAGAATATATAAAAAATTTTTACATACACATATACATATATAGAATATATAAAATCCTAAATTCAAGACATAAATATATAAAAATTCAAGGTATATACATACATATTTGTTTAGAGAGTCCCTGAGAGTCTTCAATTATAGTCATTAAAAAAATATAATATTAAAATAATCAGTCCAATAGCCAATCTAATGATACTCAAAATTAAAATTACATTAACTAAAATACCTAACAAACTTCTTTTAACCAACCCGTGAAGATGCTCACAAGAAAAATTACGGAATCATAGTCCACTCAACTTAGTCAAAAAGAAAAATATAAGTTACAATTTATAATTCAATTCCAGCTGAAATAACGCATTTTATAAACAAACTTGCCGACGTACTTTTTGAACTTATCTCAAGATTTATATTCTTTTGTTTTATTCAGTGACGGATTAGAAAGAAGGAAAATTTTGTGGTTTGGCATTTCTTAAATAATTTATTTTATTTATATATTTATTTGTTTTTATCATATTATTTCTTAACTTTTTTATATATCTTTTTATAAAAAATTAAAAAAATATATTTATTTACATCATCTCAAATAATCGGTTCAAACTTTTTTATTAGACCCTTATTTAGTGAAAAGGGCCGTCCAAATTATTTTGTTTTATAAACTCTTTTAAAGAGAAAATATATAATTGAGTAAAGACTAGGGGTGCAACTCGGGCGGGCTCAACCCGAGCAACCCGAGTCCAGTCCGAGTTTTTTTAGGGCTTGGGCAATTATATCTTGTAATCTAGACGGGCCTGGGCAGATTTTTGATGCCCGAATTGTAATTCGGGCCGAGCTTGGGCAGAACCAATGGCTAACCCGAGCAATCCGAACCCGAATTGAATTTAATATATTATATAAATTATATAATATATAATATATATAAATTAAGTAAAAGAGTTAGTCTTAATTTTTAATTTTTATTTTTTGGTGACCAGAAAATAACTTGAAATAATTCTCAATTCTTTGTTAATTATCAATTCTACCTACAGGTTTCAAAACAAATCTACCTACAAATTTCTGGGCAATTCGGGCAATTCAGGCTAACCCGAGTTCAAAATACAAAGCTTGGGCCGGGCTTAGGCAGCAAAGCTCGGGTTCATGTTCGGGCTTGGGCACTGCTTTGGGCAATTCGGGTCGGCCTTGGGCAGACCCCCAACCCGACCGAACCCGCCCGAGTTACACCCCTAGTAAAGACAAAGTAAAATATATTTTTTTCTTAGATAATATTACTAAAGTAACATATTACTGTGAATCAAAATAATATATTATGGTCAAATAAAGTAATATGTTACTAGGGCCGGTTATAGGGTTACCTGAACCGCACAATCTGTCCAACCCAAAGCTATTTGCATACAAATGGGCGGTTTTGCAAACACAATGTGAGCGAATGCGATTTGGAATATGGTGCCTGTTTGGCAGAGCTTAATTACAGCTTATTTCAGCTTTCAGCTTAATTTAAGCTATTTTGATGTGTTTGGTTTAGCTTATAGCTTATAGCTTATAACTTTTTGGAAGTCAGAAATTAGCTTATTCTTTGAGTGGGGCAGGAGATGCTTTAAGAATAAGCTGGAAATCAGCTTAAACAGCTTAAGCTGAAAGTTATAAGCTATAAGCTGTTTAAGTATAAGCTATAAGTACTTTCCCACAGCTCTACCAAACAGGGCCATGACATGATTGCGGATTATGGATTTAACCCACACCAGTAAGAACTCGCTCGCACTTAGACTGTTTAAAAAAAAAAAAAAAAAAAAAAAACTAGACCGTTGTTATTTTATTATTGCACTTTGGATGAATGTAAAAATTAATAAAGAAAACTTTTAGGTAAGTTTAGGATTTTGAATGATTTTATTGTATTGTTGGATAGTAGATAGTGAATGAGATTGATGATCTACTTTAGGATTTTGAAAAATATGCTTGTGTGTTTATGATTTAATTTAAAAGTTTAGGATTTTGAATGATTTGTTTGTATTAAGAATTGATTTTATTGTGTTTTTAATTTTGTAAGTTTTAATTCATTAATCATTAATGTTGAAGCATTTTAGAAAATGGAGGAAAATTATCCATAATAAATATTTACAAAATGGAAAAAAAAAAAAAAAAAAAAAAAAAAGCTCCAAAATAAATTTTTAAACAAATAAGTCCAATCCTCAAATCGCCGACAAACCCTATCCGTACAAACCGTAATCCGCATTGCAGGTGGTTGCAGGTTGAATTTTCTCCAAACCACATACATGCAGGCAGGCTCAAACTGATCTGCAAATCGTGTAAAACCGAACCACAACCACCCCTACATGTTACTGTTACTGTTTACATCAATTTCGACAGTAATATTCATTTATTTATTTATTTTAAGTATTTTATACTCAACATAGATCTTATTTGATAGATTTTAATGAGAAAATTTTAAAAATACTAATTTTATTAAAAATCACCATTTACATTAAAAGTTATATTATTTTAAAATTTAATATTTTAATAATAATAATATTTGTTTGATTTTAAAAAAAAATATTATATTTATTTTTAATATATTAGAGTTTTATTACAAATGAGTTTTAATCAAATCACCCAAGAAAGATTACAACGCAACAGAACTCTTCCAAAGGGTGAGTCCCGAAAATTGATTGGAACTTCTTCCACTCACATTTGCCAAGAGTCGCGACTCATAGCCATTCGAGCCAATTTAAGAGCCAACATATACATATTATTATCCTTCCGATAGACATGTGAAACGAAAAATATTTGAGGGTCTTAATTTTTGTAGTTTAAATGACTTAAAATTGTTAAAATAATGTCGTTTTGGTAATTTTAATGTTATTTTGTACTCAAAACGACGTCGTTTTGGCAAATTCGAACCATTTGAGCCACAAAAATTAAGGCCCTCTACCATTACTGCATGTGAAACTCTTAAAATCCCTAAAATTGTCGACTCATCTCTTATCATATATTTGAAACGTATGTCTTCTCTCTAGTTTTAATCTATATTAAAGAGAATTGTTCGAACTCATAAAGTTTATCACAGGTCTTATTTTGATAATTTAAATCATTCAGTTTATCAAATACAGTATGTATGTCATGCATAAAAAATAAAAATAAAAAATCGAGTTATCCAATATTTGTAACCCCTTTATTTTATGAAATTTGTCTCCAAAAAAAATTAATTAGTGTATTTTAAAAATAGACCATCCATTCTTTTTAGTACAAATTTTATAAAATAGAGGGACTACGAATATCGGATTGACTTAATTTTTTTTTTTACAGATAATATACACAAAGTCTGATAAAATGAACGATTTAAATAATTGAAACATGACCCGTAATGGCCTCTACAAGTCTAAACAATCATGTTCAGTCCAGATGAGGACCGAAGAGAAGCCTTACCCTATCTAAAATTTACCACGAGCTAAAGGGATTATTACCAAACAATTATGTCAAGGAAAAAAAAAAATTCATGAAAAAGTTTACAAATTTAATTATTAATCTTTATAAAATTTCTTATTAATTAATAATTATTTTTTTAAATGATATTCCCCCCGAGCCAAACATGATTTACCACCATCTTAAAATCTACCAAGTTTATCACCGTGGGTGAATCAATTATTTACACTTCTTACATCATATTTTGATACAAACTTATATAAATAAAAGTTAAAATGTTTCAACTATTTATTACTTTGATAAATTTCTCTGAATTATTACTAGCATTAAATAATTATTTTACAAACACAAAATATATTTAAAGTTTCAAAATTTTCTTATTATCGTATATAAAAAAAAATGACTTGACACTCCTAATAAATAAATAAATCTAATTAATAGAACTTTTTAATAATTATATCTAATTAAAAGAATTGTTTTGAATAATTAGTTAAAAGTTGATTTTATAATTTTATAATTTTATAATTTTTTTTTAAAAAAATAAAATATATATATATATATATATATAACTCAAAATAAGTTAAAAATTAAAATTTTAACCAAGCATTGGCCACAA
This sequence comes from Camellia lanceoleosa, assembly GCA_025200525.1. Taxonomy (NCBI): domain Eukaryota; kingdom Viridiplantae; phylum Streptophyta; class Magnoliopsida; order Ericales; family Theaceae; genus Camellia; species Camellia lanceoleosa. The sequence goes on along the minus strand of CM045764.1, from coordinate 18,462,729 downwards.
TGATTATGAGCAGGTTGTGCATTTATCATTCAATAGTGAAACAAATGTAAGTAACAACTTGTCGTTTTGTCCCCCACCAAACAAGACCCCATCAAATTCCAAGAAACCATTAACAATAATGAAACGAATAAACTGTTACTTTTGTTTTATATGATATTGCCATCCTGTGAAGAAAGTATCTAAAAAAGATTAATAATCATTAAAGAGAGACCATCTAAAAGTTGATAGATAATATGTTATACATATAGAAAGCTTAGAGATTAATCAAATGTTACTTTTGTGTTATTCTTTGGCCATTGTTATGATCACCCTCTAGCTTTATGTATTTATAATTGAAGAGTTTACAACAATCAAATTAATATAAATTACTTGGATATCCCCGTTGTATTTAATCAACAAAATTATTTTTTTAAATAATGTTATATGTAGCAATTAATATACTAATTAGTATATTAACAGATGATATGACATAATTTTAAAAATTTTAAATATTTATAATTTGTATAATATTTGTAATTTAACTTTTCAAAATGATTTTTTAGTCATGACAAAAATTGATCTCGACATATTTTTTACAACAAAATTCACTTTTGGGGAAAAAAAAAGTTTAATCCATAAAACCCTTATAAATTGCAGGTCTTGCATATGCTAGACTTCACATGTGAGACTCATCCTTTGTCTCATATTTATATCTCATCGTATGAATATCTTCGGTGTGTAGAATAGAACTTTTGATATCATAATCATGTAATAAACAAAACATGAGCATGGTTCAATAAAGTTGCAACCAAATGTTTATAATGCAAAATAGCTGTACTTGTCTTCATTTGGAGGCTGAGAAAGAGATGTCAACACCACAAAGGCTCCAAACAATATTGTCACAATGGCAGTGAAGTTGACAAGGAATGCCTCAGAGCCATATTTGGCAAGTCCAGAGCTCTCAAGGAATGTCAGCTTCTCAAGAAACCCCAAAGCAGCATTGCCAATAGCCAAGATGTAAACAAATAGCCCAAATAGCACATGCCATGGTAGTGATTCTCTTCTTATTGAAGCTGTTCCACCAGGGTAGAAGAACACAATGAATCCATATATCCACTGCAATTTTTCTTCCACAAATTAGCCAAAAGTTCCAACAAAAAAAGAAGAAAAAATTCTTGAAATATAATTAGGTAGAGCTTATCAAATTTGAATAGTTTATGATATGACACCATGTATGACATTAATCATATTTGGCATGACATTATTAGTGTTGGTGCTTTCTAAATAACTCAAATGATATATCCAAATGGGGGTACTTCAAGGAAAATAATTTACAAATAAAGTGTATAGAAAGTTATAGAAAATCTTATCAGAATCATTCAAAAGTAACATTTTTAAAATTTAAAATTTAAAAAAAAAATAAAAATAAAAATAATCACTCTTAGAGCATCTCCATTCAACCCTTCAAAAATTTGTATGTCAATTTTTTTAAGTGTCAAATTGGTATATATAAATTTGACATATATAAAAAAACAAATCCATCTGATATGCTAGATTTATTATTTTATTGCTTTTACTTTAATTTGTCATTAAAATAATGAAAACAAAAACATTTGACATATTTTTTATATGCCAAATTGACAACCCACTTTTAAAGATTCAGGTGGAGTACAATTGGATGTCAAATTCTATTGTCAAAAGTGCCACCTCAAAATTGACAATTCAAGTGGAGATGCTCTAAAACTCGCCAAATTCTATTGTCAAAAGTGCCATCTCAAAATTGACAATTCAGGTAGAGATGCTCTAAAACTCGCCAAATTCTATTGTCAAAAGTGCCACCTCAAAATTGACAATTCAAGTGGAGATGCTCTAAAACTCGCCAAATTCTATTGTCAAAAGTGCCATCTCAAAATTGACAATTCAGGTAGAGATGCTCTAAAACTCGCCAAATTCTATTGTCAAAAGTGCCACCTCAAAATTGACAATTCAAGTGGAGATGCTCTAAAACTCGCCAAATTCTATTGTCAAAAGTGCCATCTCAAAATTGACAATTCAGGTAGAGATGCTCTAAAACTCGCCAAATTCTATTGTCAAAAGTGCCACCTCAAAATTGACAATTCAAGTGGAGATGCTCTAAAACTCGCCAAATTCTATTGTCAAAAGTGCCATCTCAAAATTGACAATTCGGGTAAAGATGCTCTAAAACTCGCCAAATTCTATTGTCAAAAGTGCCACCTCAAAATTGACAATTCAGGTAGAGATACTCTAAAACTCGCCAAATTCTGTTGTCAAAAATGCCACCTCAAAATTGACAATTCAGGTGGAGATACTCTAAAACTCGCCAAATTCTATTGTCAAAAATGCCACCTCAAAATTGACAATTTAGGTGGAGATAGTATAAAGCTCCAACCAAAGTGCTAAATTCTATGTGCCACATCAACACCTCAATTTTGACATAAAAAATGAAGTCTACCTAATATGTCAAATGTTGAGTTAGCATTTGGCATGAACTCAATATCTCAAATTTGACATGCTCTGATTGCTCCCAAATTTGAAGTCCATCCAATAAAAATAATTTTATTTTAAAATAATAAAATAATAGATTTGACATATCAAGTGAAAGCTTTCATGTCAAATTGGCATATCTCAATTTGCCACCCAAGCCTTCAAAAAAATTTGAAACACCAAATTTTGAAGGTTTGGATGGAGATGCAATAAGTTTTTTTTGTTTAAAATAAATAGATATAAAATTTTCATATTATTCTATATAATTTTTTTTTTCTATTCATATAATATTACTTGATAGTTTAAACGTGTATTGATCACCTTAGCATTAATTTGGGTTGTCCTTATTATATGATTTTAAACCAATAAACTCATAGTATGAGCTAGAACTCAAGTCAAAAGCCCAATTTCCAATTCCATCAATCAATAGAGCCCTCCTAGGTTATTCTAAAGCCCCATTTCTTCACAGACAATCTAGGGTCGGATTGTAATTACCTGAACACCATAGAGGACAATAATTCCGATACCAAGCCAGGAATGTAAACTGTAGAGATTGGCAATACCACTCTCATTATGATATTTGAATGCAGCATAAACACCCACTATCCCCAATATCAGTGCAATTGAATGAAGAACTAGATGGATCAGTTTCTTCACTTCTCTCTTCAATGGAAGAGCTTTATAACTGATAATGGCTGCATTTGAAGAGAAAAAAAAATAAAATAAAAAAACAACTCTGAAAAATTCAAGTTCAAGAATTGTAGCAACTATGCAACTATAAATAAATTATTAATTACCTTCGCCTCCGATAATAATTAGGCCAATCAAAATCAGAACAGGATGAATCTGTATTGACAAAAAAAAAAAAAAAAAGAAGATTCACAAAATTAATATGGGGAAAACTTGATTAATTGCAGTTGTTAGTATTTTAGAGATTTATGTTACATGCACTCGGACTATGAATATCAAGTGAGTGTGCGGCTAAACATATACTATACATTTCTAAATCTAGATATTGAGAATTTGAGTCCAAAACTTATGAGTACAAGACGACACACTAAATAGTTATATATATCTTACATATTATATAGTATTTTTAGATAAGATGTAATTTATTTATAAAGGTACTTAAAATTAAATGAAATTTAAGAAAAATATGAAGGCATTTTGGGAAAAAGAAAGTTTACTTTTCAAGGATATTAGAGGGAAATTATATTTTCACACACTTATTTACTTTGATGCATATCATTTTTTCAGTACACACACTTATAAATTTGATTAAGTATTATTTGTCTCATTCCACACACCACATATTCTAATTATAACTCTTAACTCAAATATTATATACACACTTTCTACCCAAACACACCCACACAGCCTCATCAACAAAGAATTCAAGTTTTTTCTGCACTGGAATAGAAGAAAATTAGCTACTCTTTCTATAACTAGGTGTGTGGAAATTAGGTGAGATAAGATGAGTTGGTTAGAGTTTTGATGTCTATTATGGTTATTTTATTTTAAGATATAATTGTCACTAAAATAAAATTTTATTAAGTGTGTGCACTAAGATAAATAGGCGTGTAGAAATAGAATTTCCCGATATTAGATTATCCGAGAAAAGGATTAGTATTTTGGATAAACTACCAATAAATCTTAATAATTAGACTTAATTCCCATCAAGTTCTATTGAAAATAAGTCCTAACGAAATTGTTGCTAGAAATAATTTTTTGCATGTCGCTAAAAATTGACAATTAGTGATTTTTTTTTATCATAATTTTTACAAATTGTCCCTAAAACTTATAATTAGTGACCTTTTTTTGTGACAAAATTTTCAAAATATTGCTAAAAGTTCAAAATTAGTGATTTTATTGTGACAATTTTTTAAACTATTGCTAAAAATTAACAATTAGTAATATTTTTAAATAGTGTTTGATAAAAACACTATTAATTATCATAAAATCTATTAAATAATAAATTTACCTATTAAGCGATCTAGGGTAAACTATTAATAAATCTTAATAGTTGAATTTAATTCTCATCAAATCTTATTAAAAATAAATTCTAATAAAATCGTCGTTAAAAATAAATTTTTTTTGATGATTTTTTTCATATGTTGCTAAAAATTAATAATTAGTTAATTTTTTTTGTCACGATTTTTATAAGTTATTGCTAAAACTTAAAATTAGTGACTTTTTTTTGACAATTTTCAAACTATCGCTAAAAATTATTACTTAGTGAATTTTTTTTTTTTTTTGTGACAATATTTTATTAAACTTTTGCTAAAATTTATAATAAGTAACACTTTGTGTGAAATTTTTTTCAAATTATCACTAAAAATTAACAATTAGTGACTTTTCAAATACAGTAGTGCTACATGCACCAATTAGTGTATTAACTAGTGTACCAACACTAATTATGATATTATTATTAACTCTACTCATTAATCACATTACAAATCCTAAAAACCTCTTAAATTATGTCACATCATCAATTGGAACACAAATTAATACACTAATTGGTGCATATAACATTATTCTTTTAAATAATATTTAATCAAAAATATCATTAATTATCATAAGACTTATTAAATAATAAATTAACTTATTAAGACCTGCATATAAATCTCCCTTCTATGCCGAAGTCTTCTAATATTTGAATTTGTTTGGAATGTGAGTTGGCCTTTTGGTTACTTGACTATTTTAGCCTAGAATTAAAAATCTTCATTTGAGATAGGTTTTTTGACTTTTTTAACTTTTATAAGGAAAAAAAAAAATAATTATAATTTAAATATAACGTTTTGTCTTATTAATTTTTTAATTTATTTTATCTTTTTTAATTAAAATAACCAAAAAAAAAATTAAAAACTTTGACCCGCCGAATGAACGCTTTACGTGTTACCGAACAAAACTTTCATAATAAGCTGACAACATTAGCTACATGTGGGCAAGCACGTGACTCATAAATAGCCCACAAAATAAGGATAGGAACACAACCCAACGGAAATGGTAGGTAGCATAATAGAGTAACAAAGTGGAATACCTTTTATGGCGAAAAAGAGCTTAAGACCGTGTTTGGGCTCTACTAAATAAAAGGCAACTTTTTAATTAAAATGTCAAAAAAATTATGTCATTAATTAAAAAAAATTAAATATCACATCAAGTTCCTTGTTCAAAAAACTAAAAATAAAATAATCATTGCAGCTTCCCAAACATAATTTTTTCAACTTTCTAAAAAAAATTAAGGAAAATTTAGCTATAAACCCCTTTTACCTTTCTTTCATTGTTAAAAGGACTAAGAAAAAAATAATATTTTCTAAACCCCCTCATAATTATAAAGTTTTACTTAAAGAATAAATTTATTATTTAAATATTTTATATGACTTTTATACCCTCAATTAATTCTTCCCACTCTCTTCCCCACTCTCTTCAAGAAGACCAAACCCTCATCCCCCGTCCCTCCTCCTCCGCCACCTTCCTCCGCCTCCTCAACCCTAACCCTAATTCCCCCCCTCGCCTCCTCTTCACCTCCTCATCCCCTCTCTGCGGCGGCTCCTCCCTCCTCCTCTGCTTCTGGATCCTCCTCCCAAACTCTCACTCCTTCTCCAAGGCCCAAATCGTTTGCAATCAGATCGGCCTCAAATTTGACGATCATAAGTCGGGGGTCGTTTTTAGCGTCAATCACAGTGTTTCGATCAAGCTCGTTGGTTCAATTAATGTTTTCGTCATGTACTTCGTCTCGAATTGTAAGATTTGGGAGTTTGCTGCGAAAATGGTGGATGAGGACGACGATGGAGTGGTTGTGAAGTTGATCAAGTGTGCTGTGATTGGGTTTTATAGTTTGAGATTTTAGTGAATGTGTGAAGTTTCACACTGATTAATCGTTTTATCACCATCAATATTAAAAAAACAATGACAATAAAAAATATTATTATTTTATTACTAAGACAATCACAGCAATAAGACTGGCCTCAAATTCGACGATCATAAGTTGGGGGTCGTTTTCAGCGTCAATCACGGTGTTTCGATCAAGCTCGTTGGTTCAATTAATGTTTTCGTCATGTACTGCGTCTCGAATTGTAAGATTTGGGTGTTTGCTGTGAAAATGGTAGATGAGGACGACGATGGGGTGGTTGCGAAGTTGATCAAGTGTGCTGTGATTGGGTTTTATAGTTTGAGATTTTAGTGAAAGTGTGAAGTTTCACACTGATTAATCGTTTTATAACCATCAATATTAAAAAAAAATAACAATAAAAAATATTATTGTTTTATTACTAAGAAATTATACAGTTTGAGATTGTGAAACTCCACAATATCACAGTTTTTCAGAATAAAATTTTACTTTTATACAGAGTAAAATTTTACTTTTAAGTCTCACAGTTTACTCGTTTTTCAGAGTAAAATTTTACATTTATACAGAATAAAATTTTACTTTTAGTTTCAGAATGTAAAATTTTACTTTTATACAGAGTAAAATTTTACTTTCATACAGAGTAAAATTTTACTTTTAGTTTCAGAATGTAAAATTTTACTTTTATACAGAGTAAAATTTTACTTTCATACAGAATAAAATTTTACTCTGAAATATACAGTGAAAATGGCTTAATATGAGAGTTGATAGATATGAGGGTAATATAATAAAAGAAATAAGTTTCAAAATATTATGAGGTTTTAAAAGTACTTATATAATTCTTGTCCTTTTGGAAGACAAATTAGATAGTGAGGGGGCTATCACCAAATCCCCCAAAAATTAAAAAATCACTACAGAAATTAATCCTAAATGAAACCTAAAACTAGCCTAAAATATATTTAAATATTGTATAAATACACATATAAACAATACAAAATATATATATATTAATATAAAAGAGATGACAACCTATTTTTCTATCATATATATATATATATATTTTTTTTGTTTCCAAAAATTAATTGTTATTTGTTATATTAATATCTATCAGAGTTGCCATCCTCACCCTTTGCAAAATAACAAGTGCTTGCATCTTAATTCAACTTTCCTTAAAGAGATTTAAACCCATAGCCTCCGAGACAAAATTCATAAGAGTACGAATTAAAACTTAAGATAATTCTAATATACATAAACACTTGAAAAGAGTATATCATATCTACTCTTAATTATGTTATTTTATTATTTAATTATGATTAAGGAATGTTTTAAAAAGATGGTTAAAAGTTAGCTCTTAACTTTTAACCAAGTTTTTTGTCTTTCTTAGAAAGTGATTTGGGAAGTTAATAAAAAGCTATTTTTGACTTTTTTTTTTTTTGTTGTTAATATTTGTTTATGATATCACATCACAATAAAATGACCAAACTCTCTCACCCAATTTCAAAAATTTGCATTTTCACCCATGTATAACCATAAACAATATGGAAGGTATAATTGTAATTTCACAAGTAGCTTTTTTAGACCTCTCCAAATGACTTTTATGTTAAAAAAGCCAATCTAACTTTTTTGGACAAGCTTTTAACCAAGTTTCCAAATTGACACTTCTTCTTTAGTTATGACTCATGACTTTTTCAGTTATATCTTATGTTGTGTTTAGCTATGATATTTTTTGAATTATGATTTAGAAAATATAAATTACGTCATTTTCTTTTTTAGTTATAATGTGCATATAGTACATATTATTTAAAGAGTGTATCATAATATTTCTCTAAAACTTGGGAACTTGGTTCCCAAATTTTTTTCTTATTTTTTCTACTAAAAGACAAAAGTTTTGCAAAATAAAAAAAAACACATCCAAACAAAATATCACATCCAACCCCATAATCATTTCACTTTTTCTCTCACAAATATCACATCCAACCACAAAAAAACTCAACTATCTTTCCAAACACTAAAATTTTTTTATCCAATAATATCCTACAACTAAAAAAACCTATATAAAAACCCACTTCGCAAACACCCACATTATATGAACTAAAATTTTAAATAAACATGTTTGGTTTGTGTTTGAGAGATGTGTTTTAGAGATAAAAAGTACGAAAATATGTTTGGTTTGGTTTTTTGAGAAATTTGTTTTGGAAAATTGTTTTGAGAGAGAGTTTTGGAAAAAGTGATTGATTTGATGTGTGTGTGAGAGAGATTTATTTGGAAAACTTGTTTGGTTTGTGTGTTTTGGGAAATTTTTTTGGAAAAATTTGTTTGGTAGAGAAAATTTCTGAAATTTGTTTGTAGAGAAAATTTCTGAAATTTTTTTCAGAAACACAAACCAAACCTACCCAACAAGCGCGATTTACCTAACCAAAATTTACATTGAATACTTGTTTGTTAGTATTTCAAAATTTGGTAGCTAAATTTGATCATCAAAACCTTAACCCTACTACAAGCAAACTCATGGTTACGTATACAATTCTCACTCCTTGTTTTTGGGTGGACAATTCTCTCAAACAAACTCACCTTGCCATGTCCATTTCCATCCACGAAAGCAGTGACGTAAGCAATATTAGTAAAATGAATCAAATTGAATCAAACAGTGAACAGTCATGTGCTCAGCCAACTCTAACCAACTAACCCAGCCAGCCCTCATTCAAAATATAAATAATAAATAAATGAATGACACATAAAAGGTCTATTTTGAAAAGTAAATTAATTTTTTAATTTTTTTTATTATAAAAATGTGTATAAAAAGTAAAGAAATAATATGACATAAAAAAATTAGGTCAAAAAAATAATTTTTAACTCAGTTATCAAAATAAGCCTTAAAATATATATACATATATATATATATATTAATTATCAACTCCAGATTAATTGTAATTGAAGTATTATTAGATCTCAATACAATGCCCACCTTTCATGTCAAATTAACATATACCAATTATTATTTAAGCCTTCAAAAAAATTTGATATATCAAATTTTAAAAATTTGAATAGAGATGCTGTTATGTCCTAATTTATTTTTATTTTTATTTTAATCTTTTATGTTATAAATTCTGTGCATAACACGGACATTATGCTAATACCCATTATGAAGAAAGAAGAAATGCACCACCCCGTTCTGATTTTTAATCTGATAGATATTGATTCATTAAAATTACTTCCCAGAAAAAATAAAAAACAAAATCAAACAAAAAATGTGTACAGATATATAAAAAGAAGAAGAAGAAGAAGAAGAAGAAGAGAGAAGGATAAAGAGGGGAGTGCTTACATTGAAGATGAGGCTTTTGTTGGAGGAATCCCAGGATAAGCCACCCCTAAACTGAATGCACCAAACCAACACCATAACCGCACCTGCTATCCCCAGTACGTGCGCCACTATTGACAGCGCCACTGCCTTCACCCCTATCATCTCTCTCTCTCTCTCTCTCTCAACAATATACAGAAGGGAGGAATGATGTACAAGGAGGAGTTGACCTGCTCTTCTATTTTTGTTATCTTTTAGATTTAAAATCCTATTTTACATATTTTTTTATTCAATTGAATAGAATTACATAAAATATTAAAAAATGTCCAAACATTCATTACTGAAAATATTATTAAAATACGTAATTAATATTTCATTAAACTGATTATTCATGTCAATTTCGTATTTTGTAAATGTGACACTGACTTAACATATTTAACATTCATGTTATCAAATTTTCTCATATTTAACCTTAATCCGTTAACTTTGAATAGAGTTGGAGTCATGTTAAAAATTTTCACCCTTATTTCAATCAATATAATGGTTACATTTAAAATAATAAACAAAATATAGCATATAATTGTAATCAACATAGTTTTTCATGTTCAACAATGCTAAAAACACTCGCATTTTTATTAATAATATTAATGGGCTGTCAATAAAAAAACCGAAGTACTAAAAAAAAGGTTGAAATTTCAATACAATCGGAACATATTCAACTTCTTATGTTTTTCCTTTTCTTTTTTTTTCTTTTTTTCTACATTTTTTTCCACATTTTAACACACTTATTATACATCTCCAAATGAATCCCATCATTATTTTCCTATTATTAATACATCAAAAAAAATAAATTAATTAATGGGCTCACACATTTTGTGAATTAATAAAAATTATTAAAATGTTGCTCCCATTTAAGATAAACTACTGATAAGTTCTAATAATTAAACTAAATTCCCATCAAATTCTATTGAAAATAAGTTAAAATAAAATTATCGCTAAAAATAATTTTTTGCATATATCATTAAAAATTGATAATTAATGAATTTTTTGTCACAATTTTTATAAATTGTTGCTTAAACTTATACTTAGTGACATTTTTCTATGACGATTTTTTCAAATTGTCACTAAGAGTTAAAACTAATGATATTTTTTTTATAATAATTTTTTTTAAACTGCCGTTAAAACTTATAATTAATGAGTGATAAAATTTTTAAATTATCGCTAAAAATTACCAATTAATGAATTTTTTTTTTATAATAATGTTGGATAAGAAAAGGCTATTAATTCTAGCTGGATGCCTACATATTCCCGGCTTCTTGTCATTTTTCCGACCTTCGCATTTTTGTAATCATTTGGTTCGGAGGCCGTGAAACGGGCCAAGCCCTCCTGGGCGTTGGGCGTTGGGCGTTGGGCTAACCTCAATAAAACTTAAGCTGGGCCTTGACCTGTGTGTTAGAGTTTGATCTGTATATTAGCCTATGAAAAGGCCACCCCCTAGACGGCCCGTTAGCCCACTAAATTCTAAAAATATATTTTCCCTTAAAAACTGACTTGTAATTAGGGGTCGGAAAAAAAATCGGGTATTGTTCAATCCATCCAACTCATTTCATGGCCTGACCCAACCTGTTTAATTACCTAGCCCGTACCATCTCATAGAAGATCATTTAGGGTTTTGGGTTTTGGATAAAGATTTACAACCCAAACCCGCTTATGAACCCGACCCATACAAACTTGCATGGGTAAATCCAACTCGACCATCTCATGAGCCTGACTCAAACCATCTCATGAGCCTGACTCAAACTATCCCGTTCAAAATCTTTTTTAATATTATCCAAAAAAACAGCACTGTTAAATTTGGTTTTAATCGATTAAAATCAATATTGTTCCATTTATTTTTAAAAAAAAAAAATTCATATTATCCTTGTAAATTGTACTTTTAAAGAAATATATAACACAATTTGTTAAAATTGAATTTCACAATGACCGGTGAATCTTCCCAACTTTCAACTTTTTACATATAACATTTTTATAATTTGTTAATTTGATGAATTTATATTTTAATTTGATTATTTTAATAGTATTAATTAATTCGATCATTAAAAAAGAAAAAATAAATGTATATAACTTAATAATGTAAGTCTAATAAAAAAATGTGTAGTTCGGTTCAGTTTAATTTTGGCCCGTAAGATTCAGATTTATAGGTGAGACATGATTTTAATTTTTTTAAATAAACACAGCTCGTATCAACCTGTTAACTAGTCAAAACCTGAAAATTCATTAATATATGTTACATGGACACAATAGTTATAGGCCAAGTAAGCCCAGCCGTCTCATTGATGACTCCTACCTGTGTTCTTATGATCCACCATAAAATCATAAGTCTCATATCATCTACCAGTCACAATATTTATAGAATATCACTTGGTCATGCTTAAGATAGGGGTTATCAAATGGCCCGTAGACGAAAAAACTCAGTATTATCTAACCCATCCCAACACCTTGTTGTCCAACCCATCCCATCTCATCCCATATAAGATCATTTAGGATTTTAGACAAATATTTAAAACCAAGCCCACCCATGAACCCACCATAGAAGCCCGCATAAGTAAATCTAACCCGACCATCCCATCATTAACTCAAACTATAGCGTCCAAAAAAATAACACTATTAAATTCAATTTTAATCCATTAAAATCAACATTGTTCCATTTAAGAAAAAAAAAAAAAAACATTTGACAATTTATATTATCCTTCTAAATTGTACTTAAAAAAATACACAAAATACAATTTGTTAAAATTGAATTTGATAATGACCAGTGATATCTTCCGAACTCTCAACTTTTTATATATAGCATTGTCATAATTTGTTAATTTGATGAATTTATATTTTAACTTAATTATTTTAATAGCATTAATTAATTTGATCACATAAATTATTTTAAAAAAAATTGTGTATAACTTAATAATATGTGTAATAAAAAAATATGCACTTCAGTTCAATTTGATTTTAGCCTATAAGATTTGAATTTACAGATGAGACATCATTTTAATTTTTTTTAAATAAATGTGGTCTGTACCGACCGATTGACTAATTAAACTCAAAAAATCTATTAATATATGAAACGTAGCTAGATAAACTCAATCTGTCCCATTGATCCCCCCACCTGTAATGGGTCACCCCCCTTCTCCGGCTAAAAAAGTTGAGTCCAACCACATACTCAACATGATGGTTGACTTTGACACCAAAACTCTCCTAATTTATTTTTTAAATATTTTTAAAAATTAATTTTATTAAAAAATAATAAAATGATAATAAAATATTTATTACTTTCATATGATTGTCTCCTCTTTAGGATAGAAATAATGTTTGAAAATTAAAAATATTTTTTTAGTATTTATTTCTATCAAATTCGTTTCTAACTTCTTACCCAAAAAAAAAAAATCATAAAAAATTTATAAAAAAAAAAAACTAAGAATTTAACCAAACAAAGTAATTATTTCTTAAAGCTATATTTGAATCATGAATTTTGGTATGGATTTAAAAATTAAAAATAGAAAAAATAAATGAAATGTAAATAAAATATAACTATCTTTTACTTATATTTTTCTTTTTTCTTTCCAACTCTCTACCCGAATTCATAATCTGAACATAATCTAAATATAACTTACCCTTAAAACCAAGTATGCAAGGCGCGCAGAATAGGACATATTGAAACATTACTAACACTAACTAGACCTAAGATATTTGCGCCAAATTAGGTAAGGCATAGAAACTCAGGTCAGCTGTTGACATCCACCTCACCACCCAAGGGTGATCAATTCATCAACAGATCCAGCTCCAAAAAAAAAATTAAAATGAGATCTCCCGCACAAAAAAATTAATACAATATCACGAGATGCGTATGTATGAGAGAGAGGAGCACATGGTTTCACGTGTTTTTACACATTTACAAATGATTTTTTGCAGAGGGTATTTGATTACCAACAAGCTACTCAATCATGGACAGAGAGCACTACTAGTTGAATTGCACTGCATTGCTGGAAGAGACATTGTGAGGCTGTGTTTCTTCATGGGTCAGATTTGTAAAGGGAGTTTGGTCCACCATTAATAATGTCTTATCACTTATATTGAAGTCCAGAGACATTAATATGGTTGTACCTTCAACTACCTTGCACTACCGTGTAAGGTGGTCCAGCCTTGGTTGTTAAATTATAATTGTCATAGCAATAATGTTCCATTTAAAAAAAAACTAAACCCATGGAACTGCTATCAGATTCACTATTCCAAAACCTAGATCTTGACTCAACGGTTGACAACTGAGTATTAACAAAGCCAAAGCCACAGTTTGGACTAAAAAAGTTTCATTATTTGCGAGTAAAAATGGCGACTATGTGCACGAGATATGCGTTAAAACATGGTCTAGGAAGGACAAAATGTACGCAGTCTTATTCCTATTTCTGGAGACAATTTCCGTGATTTGAATCCGCGCTACCTAGGATGCTAACAACAAGCCTTACCATTGATTTTCCACATCAAAATAGACTTTTCTCACTGTTCGTTGTTATTGGAGCTTTACACTATGGCTAGGTTTATCAAGTTTGGGGGAAGCAAGCAAAGAACAAAGTTTGACTTTCTTTTTTCTCTGTCTCTTTTTTTTTTTTTTTCATGTCCAGTGAAGATATGTCATAGAAGCAAAGTATAGAAGTGTAGGGTGATCTACTTTACTTAAAGCTTTAAAGTATGAACTCGAGCCACAAGCCAGCAAATAAGAAAAATCTTATAGGATCTAGAGCTATTCTTCTGAATAAATTATTTATGTCATCTATTTTTTCTTATATTATATGATTCTCTTGCATTTTAATTAGAATCCCCACTTCTAGCTCCCAAACTAGCATCTGATTCTTTAACTAGTTAGATTTGACACACCTGACAGCCTGTTTGCCACTTTCACACCAGTTTTCATTGACAATATCACAAGAAACACCTAATATGTTTAGCAATCAAAACCACATATTCACCATTCCTGTTTGATGCCTCAATGAAGTAAAAGTGAGACTATTTCAGAAGAATTGAGAGCTTTAGTTTGATCAAAGATGTTCAAGCCAGGAAGATGGAGAAGCGAGAAGAAAATCAAAGCCGTGTTCATGTTGCAGTTTCAGGCAACTCAGGTATATATATACTAAGATGACAAACTAAGAGCAAATCATCACATTTCCTACAATTAAACTGAAATATTTGACTATAGAAGTGTCACTCAATATACAAAAAATGAAAAGTAGATAATATTTACCTGGTTTGTGAACTGTACTGTTTACAGGTGCCACAATTGAAAGCAAAAACACTGACAATATCTCTGGTTCCCGCGGATGTTGGAAAGCCAACGGTGAGATTAGAGAAAGCTGCCATTGTGGATGGAAACTGTTGTTGGGATAATCCTGTGTATGAAACAGTGAAATTAATCAAGGAGCTGAAAACAGGAAAATTCAATGAGAAATTTTATCATTTCATTGTAACAACTGTAAGATATGATCACAAATTTTACAGTTTTACTCCTTTCTTCAGACTTGGTTCCCCTAGATGTCTTCTGAAACTTTCAAATCTTGCAGGGATCGTCAAAATCAGGTCTCCTGGGAGAAGTCTCGATTAATTTTGCAGATTACGCAGAGGCAGCTAAACCTTCAATAGTCTCCCTACCCCTCAAGACTTCAAACTATGCAGGAAATGGAGCAATTTTGCATGTTAGTCCCTCTCATACACAATATTTCTTCTGATATGTGTCTTGATAGAGTTATTCAAATGATTTAGATTACCCAAAAGTTACCTAGGAAAAACTGCAATGTCATACGTAATACATTAATACAAAGCAAGCAAATTGCAAGATTTTTCACTCTCTCATATATGAAGGTATAATTGGCCAGGTCACAATTCACAATATGCAGGGCTCTAATGATCAAAGGTGAGATAAAATATTACCACTCAGTTCAACTTTGCATTTATTTATTTTATTTATTTCCTTTTTTCACATGTTCATAAAACAATGAGCTAGTATCTTTCTTCATGTGAATCTTCAGAGACAATGAAGAAGGCGAAACGCCAACAGCCAAGTCACATGATAGGAGCTTGAAGAATAATTTAAGGAACAATGACAGAAACGGAAACAGCAACATCAATTTTACTGAAGTAATGTCTCTCACATCATTAACCTTTTCACTTTTCAATTTGCAGCAGCAAACAAAGTTGCAATAAAATGTTTCTTGGCTGTTCTACAGGATGATTACATCAATTACCTCACATCAGAGGAGTGTGAACACAATGTGAGCTTCAAAAATCTTCTTGTGGAAAATCCTATAATCTGTGAGGATGATACCACTCTCAGACAACACTCCATGCCCAAGAAGAGAACAGTTGATGTTGTTCAGAAAAATAGCCATATGCATCAGAGAACAAACACAGATTGGTCAGTGGGTTCTGTTTCAGATGGAAGTATAGTCGACTCACCAAACAGCCCCGAGGAAAATTTACCAAGGGACAGGTCAACAGAGGCTTCAGATAGATCCAATGAAAAACTTGAAAGAGAAATTTCTATGTTGGAAAGGCAGGTAGCAGTATCAGAACTGGAATTACAGTCGCTTCGGAGGCAAGTTGTGAAGGAAAGCAAAAGGGGACAGGACCTAACGAGACAAATTGTTAGCCTGAAAGAAGAGAAAGATGTGCTTCAAACAGAATCTGAACAACTTAAGTCTTTGCTGAAATGCAGGGGTAATGTAGAAGTTTCAAATCAATTGCAAATGGAGATCGAAAATTTAAATGCTATATTAGAAGAAATTAGGCAAGAGCTTAATCATGAGAAAGACTCGAATACCACTATGAGAATGCAGCTGCAGAAGACTGAAGAATCAAACTCTGAATTGATTCTTGCAGTAAGAGACCTTGATGAAATGTTGGAGCAAAAGAACAGGGAAATAGTTGATCTCTCAGCCATAATAGAAGCCTGTAAGAATGAAAGGGAGGCTTCCAAAGAAGTTTCAGATTGCAACAATGAAGCCAATGAAATAGACATGCTCAAGCAGATGATCACAGACCTTTACGGTGAAATAGAGGTCTACAGGAAAGACAGAGAAGAGCTAAAGATGCATATGAAACAGCTTGCTGTGGACTATGAGATTGTAAAACAAAAAAACCATGTTACCTTTCAAAAGTTGGAGCAAAACGAAATAGAACAGATGAAGATGCAGAATGAATGCTCAGACTATTTGGCAACCATAAAAGAGTTCAAACTCCAGATAGAGAGGTTAGAGAAAGAAATCAAGAAGCAGGCACTAGAAATATCAGAATCTTCAAACACAATTAATGAGCTTGAAACTCAGGTAAAAAGCCTGGAGAAAGAACTGGAAAAGCAGGCACAAGGATTTGAGGATGATTTAGAAGGCATAACACTTGCCAAAATTGAGCAGGAACAGAGGGCGATCCAAGCGGAGGAGGCCTTGAGAAAGACAAGGTCAAACAATGCTATTGCGGCTGAGCAAATTCAGGAGGAATTCAGAAGGCTTTCTGTTACAATGACATCTAAGTTTGACGAGAATGAGAAGCTGACCATGAAAGCAGTTACAGAAGCTAATGATCTGCACCAGCAGAAAAGTGCTGTAGAAGAAATGCTCCAGAAAGCTAATGAAGAACTAGACTTGATGAAAGAGCAGTACGAAGTAAAACTTCAAGAGCTTTCAGACCAGAAAGATCTGAAATCAAAACAAATAGAGCAGATGTCGCAGGAACTCAAGGAAAAGTGCATGCAAATTGAAAAGCTTAAAAAACAAGATGAAGAAACGCACCAATCTTTCTCAATTGAAATCCAAAAACTCAAAAGTGAGAAAGGCAGGTTCAAAATAAAGAATGGCTTCTCTGAAGAAGCAGAGCATAAACAAAAATTAAGAGGTGAACCAGAGATGCAGCAAAGATGGAGTAAAGAAAGAGAAGAACTAAAGAGAGAATTTGATTCAGCAAGAAAGGAAGCTCAAAAACTACAGAAGGAAACAAATACTTTGAGGTCTTTGAAGGATGAAAAGGAGACAATGGTTAGGATTCTGCAGTCAGACATACAAAAGCTCAGAGTTCAAAATAATGAATTGAAACATTGTTTGTCTGAAGAAGAGCAGGAGAAAGAAAACCTGAGGAAAGAGGTCGTTAAATTGGAGGGTGACCTACAGAAGAAGGAAGAGGCAATCATCGTTACAGGAAAGAAACTGGTCGGTGAGAAGTTTAATTTGGTTGAGGTAATCATTCAATTCTGTTGCTAAGATCAAAAGTTAAGTATATAAGAAAAGAAAATAGAGGCACAAGTGTCACTTAAAGAAGGTCTGCTGTATATGTTCTTTTATTTTCCATATTTTCATAGGTGTTCTAACAAATGTGTTAAGAAACAACAAAAATGCATGATATCTTGTATCCTATGTTAAGGTAACATGGTCTCACAAACACGTCTTCAACTATTTTACTTATGTAGCTAACTTTACTACAGATTATAAACACTTGTGTACTAGATTGTAATGTTTAGATGGTCCTTTACCCAACCAAACAAGCTTTACCCATCTTGTGTTTACATCAGTAGTAAGAACAGTGATTATGTAATGTCTAACATGAAAGAGTAGCACATAAGGAAAACAATCTAGGGAACAAGTTTGAAAAAATAGAAAGCAGCATGGAACAACTCAATCACATTAGAAGTTTTTATGCACACAGTTCCAAGACGTTCATGTCTCAAAAATATTGACAAACATATGCACCAAACACTGTCATTTGAACAGGCCAAAGATTGGTTCATAAATCCAATAAATCCACTCTTTCGATTTTTTTAGAGAAAGAAATTAAGAATTGTAGTTCAAAGATTAGCAGCATAGTATTTAAGAAAGAATCTCTTTTAAGAAAATTTGTCAACCTGCTAGTTGCCAACTTGCTACACTGTGAAGCACAATAGTTCATAAGTTCATGTATAGACAGGCAAGATTCATAAAGGGGACTTTCTCCACATTAGAATTGTTGTAAGTAGATGGTTGATTACACCCCTGGAGAAACTCTTGCATGTTCAAGTTCAGTAAAATCCGACCGGATTTTATTCAATCAAAACCTTCTCAAACTTATTTTTTCTAATATGAATCAGATAGTAACTCAAGAAGCACTACCCTTTGACACAGTCTTTCAAAGTTGAATGGATTATTTTTGGTCAACACAAAACATTTTCATACTCATACCTTTTTACAGCTTTCAGAGATGAGCTCTACGCCAGGCACATTCAAAGAAAATGGAGTTGGCAAAGCGCTAGTCAAAAGGTAAGAATACGCAACTTGGTCAACCTTAACTTTACTTTGTTTTAGGTTACTTCATTGTGACTTTGCTTCTAGGCATACATTTTTGTGGTATAATGATGTGTTCTCATGCATCCATGACAATGAATTCACTCTTGTTTTCACAGTGAAGTAGAAACTTGCTCAGGGATGAACATATCCATTTCCCGGACAATTGATGATTGCCATCCTATCCAATTGTTAAGCGAAATGGAATTACTGAAGGAAAGGAACAAATGTATGGAAGGAGAGCTGAAAGAAATGCAAGAGAGATATTCAGAGATAAGTCTCAAATTTGCAGAGGTGGAAGGTGAAAGGCAACAGCTAGTAATGACTGTACGAAACCTGAGAAATAGTAAGAAGACTAGCTTTTTCTGAGATGGTGGAAACTTGAAAATGAAACTATGGAAAATATGTGCTAGCAGGGTGTGGTGAGTAATAGCTTTTTCTGATATGGTGGAAGCCTGAAAATGAAACCACGGAAAATATGTGCTAGCAGGGTGTGGGGAGTAAATGTCAAGGTTACACCAGAGTTCGGCAATGTAGCATGTACATCAGCAACACGTGTTATAACATTCTTTCGTTGTGTTTACTGTTCATCTTCTCTGTAGGAAAAATAAAAAATAACCGGAGTATTTGATTAATTTAACAGAACATGATCAAGAAGCCAAGGCATGTTCCCTAAGCCAATAAGTGCACTTTGTTTCCATCATGGAGACTTTTGCATCTTTTGTGTGTGATATTCACAAATGTGGTTTTGGCCTTGATTTTGGCCTTGCTCAAACTAAGGGTTGTTTGGGATGAATTATATAAGTACACTTTTTGATATTTTTACAAAAAAGTAGAGGAAAAAAAGATGTATATTTGGGATAACTTTTTGACTTTTTACGAAAAAATGTGTATTAAAATATTGTATCAACTAGCAAAATTACTGAAGTACCCTTCTGAGCACTGACATACACTGTGCTGTGTCTGTGCACTGTGCGGCGCTATTTTTTTTTTTTTTTAATTTCTGTGCATGTCAACAAGGGCTTTTTAGTCTTTTTGTCCTCGGTATATGCTGACTTTTTGACTAAACAATTGATTAGTGAATAGTGTTAGCTTTTTTACTTTTTTAGTAACTTTTTGACTTTTTTTTCTATTTTAGATGATCCCAAACAAGCACTAAATGAAAACCTTGAAATCGGAACTTCTGTGGCACACAATGAAGCAAAAAACAAAATCATTAAAACTCTATTTGTTTCGACGTAAAATATTTTACACAAAAAAATATTTTTCTTGTAAATTGATTTTACACAAAAAAAAATGTTTTGTTTTTGTTTTTTGCTATTTGGTTGAAACTTAAAACAAAAACATTTTATTGCCTAAAAGATAAATTTTGATTCAATAAAGTGTCATTTATGACTTGTTAAGTGAGCTAAGATATTTATTTGAAAGTGTTAAATGTGTTGAAAAAATAGTGACTGAGAGTCAACTTTGTAAAAACTGACTTATGAAATTTTTAAAGGTAAGTTATTTTTGAGAAAATGATGCAAAAAATATTTTCCTTAAAAAATGTTTTACTTGCTTTTTGTTCAACCAAACAAAAAAAATATTTTTGACAATATTTTTGACAAAAATATTTTACGTCAAAACAAACTAAGCCTAAACAAAAAAACTCAATATAACAAATCATTGCCAGCAGTCTCCAAGTCTCCTTTTGTCCCAAGGCAAAAAAACTGTGAAGCAAAAATCTCTTAATACAATGTAATAAATGGATTATGGGCAGAGCAATCCAAGGCAGAAGGGAGGATAAAAAAATACAGCATTAGCCCTTTGTTTGGCCACTCAACAAACAGACAATATTAAAATAAGGTGAGTCGTCGCAATGTTTCCACAGGAATTATATGAATTTTTTATTAATCAATGTATTATATTTGAAGAGAGAGGAACAAAAAAAAGCACCCAATTCAAAACTACTTCCTAAACTGAAAAATATAATTGACAGCGGGATTTACAGACAAAAAACATATATATAGAAAGGACCACTCAAATGTTGATGAAAATTGTACGGGGGCAAAATATTCTTAGCTCTCCGTACGCCTTGAACGTCAAGCTTCCGGTAACGGCGTCTATCTCTGCAACACAAAAATGGTGAGCTGCCCGGCGGTGGTGTGCCGGAAAGACCCCCCGACGATCAAGTTAGATTTCAGGAAGAAGACAATGAGGAGAGAGTGTTTGTGAGAGTGAGTTCGCATACCTCCAACGTTCGTCTCTTCCCCTATTTCTAGGCTGGCCATGCAGCCTCAAGGTCGTCTTGCACTCCTCTCTTGTCCTTCCTCGACAGTGGCGTACGCCTCTCACCACCTTACGCGTGTAAAGGTTTTGTCCTTTCACCAGCACACACTGAACTGCCTAACGGTATTGAGGCGTTTGTGGAGCAGACGTCCTCTCCTTCACACCATTGGTCCAAGTGGCACCCTTGACTGAGGTACCACGACCGGCCTAACACTGACGGAAAATTGCCATCACATTCATTTAACCGTGCTACGCACCACCGACCTGTGACTTGGGATTAGGTGAGAGCTCGACCACTGGGACCGAACCATTATTGGTCGGTTTGTCCTGAGCAGCCGGTTACGAGGCATGGCGGCCTCCATCCGCGCTTCCCCAATCCCGGTCATGTCTTAGCTCGGGCTACCTGAGCTTCTTCTGATGAATGCAAGTCGCGGCTCGGCCGGGCCAACTCATGCACGGCCGGCCAATTATTACGACCGTACAGCTCATTCCGCTGCCCATGTCGGAAGTCAAGTTATCCCAACGCCGCGCAATCCGTCAATTTAGCTCGGTCGTACTACTCGGTGCGAATCTCCCCTCTCAATTGCCCCTTAAACCCATTCGAGCCATCGTGATTGGGTTTATCTTCACGACCGAGCTACCGTTCCGAGTCAAACCGTTTTCAGGCCACGCACAAGTGGGAACATATCTGGTGCCGTGCTATTCCACTAGGTCGGCGGCTATTCCCTTGGTTGTCTTGTCGAGCGTCAGATTACTCTGACAGTCGACACCGTTGGCATCACGCCATTGGGTCGTCACCGGCTAATTATTCTCAAGACGCTGAATTCAAGCAATGCCGTTTGGGCTTCTTTTTCCCCCCCTTTTTGTATCTCAACGAAGGGTCTTAGTCCCTTCACCTTTCATTCTCTCCATCTTCTTCCAGAACTCCAAACCCTAGCTTCCAAGAGCTTCTGCATCCCTCTCTGTCGCTTTCTCACTCGCTTGTTCTTGCCATTTTTCACGCTGTGCTCAAGCTCTCGAGGCCCTCCCTCGTTTTTGGTAAGTTTCTACAACCCCTTATTGCATTTTCTGTTTCCATTTTGAAGCCCTACTATTCTCGCTCATACTTTCGTTGCTCTTAGCATTTCCTTCATATACCCTAGGCAAAACTGTAACTGGAGCATTAGGGGGGGGCCTTCGTGCCCCTCGTTCCATTTAGTTTCAACGAGTGAGCCTTGAACTTGGGATGAATAGGATGAACATAATGAATACTGGGAAAGACCGAGCAAAACGCTCATTTAGATCCGATGGAAGGGTTTACACCGAGCAAAAACTGTTTGTGGCTTCGCACTGAGGTCACAACCGAGCTATACACACCTTAGATTGGCGGATGGTTTAACTGGGCTAAAGGCCTGAAATCATAAGCCAATACCTCGATCCGGGCTTGACCGAGCTAAAACCTCCATTAGAACCGAACCGATCAAAAACTCCTAGATCGAGTAGAAACCAGCACCAAAAAGGAAGGCTAAATCAGCCATCCTGATGGGCCGAGGTAGGTGGAAGCCCGGCCAAACACCTAGAACCTTTCTGAGCTATTTCCAATAGAGGCCGCGCAATATATGTCGTGCTAACCCTTGGACTTATTTTTCAATATGCAGAACAAGTAGGACCGTCCAATCCAGCATTATTGTTGGTGGAGCTCAAAGTCCGAGCAGCCACTACACATTTTTGACCGAGATACCATATAGCAAATAAGACCGAGATAATGGGGAAGTACCGGTTTAAGGTCAGTTCGCCCGGTGCAATGGCAGAATTCCGTAGAGATTATAATATCCCGGACGACGTAGTTCTAGAGCTCGCCAGGAAGGGGGACACACCGTGGGGAGATTTAGACCGGTGCCCCTTCATGGTTGTTTCCATAGTAGAGGGCGGCGTCCGCTTCCCGGTCCAGCCCTTGCTTTGCGAATTTTTGAGGCAGACAAGGCTTTGCCCGAGCCAAGTTTCCACCAACACATACAAGATAATAAATGGCGTCGTCGAGCTGAACCGAAGGCTCGGTCTCAATCTCGGCCTCGCAGAAATTTTTCACCAATACAGCCTTAGTAAAAATAAAGGTGGGTTTTGCTGGTACCTCAAGGTCAAGAAGGGCCGAGCAAAACTCATCAAAGGCAACCCAGACAAAGAAGCCAACAACGACGACTTCCTCTGGGTGTCCGGTAATTATGAGGACACCGAGGCACCCATACCGGGGTGGTACATTAGGAAAGACTTTGGCCGCGCTGGTAAGTAGCCCGGACTACCGCGCAATCTTCTTTCTGCATTTCAATATGATTTTGTTTAGCCGGACTAACACTTGGTCTCTTCTTGCAGATAAACACTTGGCAGCGGACTATCACCAAGCCAACCCCGAAGCAATCCGAGCTCTGCTCCGTGTCCCCGAGGAAGAGAGAGAAGCCTCAACACTGCTCGGCTTCGAGCAAACATATCATTATCAGGCACCGCGCAAAAGTCGCGAGACTGATTTTCTGCGCGCTCCATCTCCAGAGCCCGATCCAACTCTTCCCCCGATCAGATTGGTTCCTTTGACCGCCGAGCAGGAGATGGCAAAAATCAGAGCCATTAAGTCGATGATAACCGGGGAGGAAGGCGAGTCTCAACCTCCAGAAGCAACCGGGGGAACATCCTCCACCCCCGCCGGTCAAACAGAGGCTGTTTTTGTCCTTGCTAGCGAGCAACAGGCTGGCCGGCCAAAGAAAAGGTCCAGGAAGGATCTGGCCGGGCAGAGCCTCATCGATGAAGACTCAACCGAGGTCGCCTCCACCGAGCAGGGTGACCAGGCCGAGCAACCACGGGCCAGTAAGTCCAAAGGAAAGAGCCCAGCCACCCCCCCGGCCTGGGCGCCCGAGTTCGTGTACAACGGCCGGCCAGTCTCGGCCGAGGATTCAGTTTACGCTGACAAGGATTACTCCCTTGGTTTCAACATGACCAAGGGGTTGATCCTTCCAGCAGACATGAAGAAACACGATGAGCTATCCGACCTAAAGGTCTTACGCTCGGCTGCCAAATCCATCGTGCTGGTAAGCTTTCAATTTTTTCTTCAACTATTTGCTCGGTTTTTGCTCGGTTTCATAAATACTTACAACCTTTCTCTTGCATGCAGGCCGCACAAAAGAATTATCTGGCGCACGACCGGATGATAAAGGTGCGCGAAGCTTACTGCGATCGTCGATCGAGAACAAAAGCGGTGAAAGTGGCCAAGGCGCGAATGAGGCTATTCTTGGCGGGCGAGATGAGTTGCAGCAGAGGGTCGACCGAGCCGATCTTTGGCAGTGAAGAAGACCAAAGCTCGGTACCTCGCCGAGCCGGTGAGGAAGAAGCTGGCGCCAACAAAGAAGCTTTGGAGAAAGGCAATCGAGGGCCTTGAAGACCGAGGATTTAAGCAGGGCGAGAAGACCTACTAGTGCCAGGTCCAAGCGACCAAAGACATCTTTTTCCAGTGCGGCTGGAAAGCTGCCGTGGAAAAAGTTGGTCTGGGTCAGGACTCCGCTATGTTCGTCAATCCGCCCGCTGCTTATATCCCGGTGTACATGCTTGCATACTCCAGGGCCGAGCAAAACCGACTCATTGCCGAGGCGAGGGAGGAGGCTGCCGCCGCGGAACAGACCGAGCAATCTCAACCCGAAGCATCTCCAAATGCTGAAGAAGAAGTGATTGACCGGGAAGTTCTCACGGTGGAGGTCGCCGACAATGAGGCCGAGCAAATCCCGCTGGAGCAGACGGCCGACGAGCACATGGAGCAGGCTGCCAATCAAAACCTTGCGCTAGATTAGAGATTTTTCTGTTTTTCTTTTCTTTGCTTTCTTTTTGCAGTGTAACTGGGCTATGCCCCCCTTTTGTATTGAACTTTTTCTTTCAATGAAACAACTTTTGGCTCGTACGTCTGCTGTTTTTGTTTGGCTTGCATGTATGAATTTCTTACTCACACTTTAATCAGCTGCCAGGTCGGCGAGACCGCACAAATAGTCGGCCTAACCTTGCAATTCCTTGATTTCCTAATAAAATGATATTTTGTACTCGGCCGAGCAAAAATCCGCTTGGCCTTGTTCGGTTGACAACACCTATTCGGCCGAGCAAAAACTGCCCGCCTGTTTAAGTTTAATATGCCAATATTTCTTTTCGGCCGAGCAAATTCAGCTTGGCCTTATAATTGCTGGGCAAGACACCAGCATTGCCAATTCCGCCAAGCAAAATCAGCTCGTTTTTCATATTGGACAATTCACCAACATGCTAGATGGGCCGAGCAAAACCAGCTCGGCTCATACATTGGGCAAAACACCAATGTTTTAGTTAGGTTGGTCATGCCGCCAACATTCCCACCGGGCGAGCAAAACCAGCTCGGCCCCAATGCGCATTGTTCCATACGCAACTGTCCGGTTGCCTTTAGGTCGGTTCTTGCCCCTAGCATCCATAATGGCCTTTTGTGTCTTGTGATATCATCGGACAAATGTAATACCAAACAAAAAGAGACTAACTTTCATTATAAAAACATTGCCATCTCTTACATCACATGCCAAAGGGCTAAGGGTCTATTAAAGCTAAGCAACATGAACAGATATCATTTCAAAAGTAAAAGACCTTAAGGTTGGCTGCATTCCACGGTCTGGGGACAGCCTTGCCATCTAAGTCTTCCAGATGGTATGCCCCCTTGCCAGCGAGACCAACCACCTTGTATGGTCCTTCCCAATTTGCACCGAGTTTGCCTTCGCCAGGGATCACTGTGTTGCCAAGCACCTTCCTGAGGACCCAATCCCCAACCTTGAATAGCCTAGGGTGCAATGCCTTGTTGTATTTTTTAGAGAGTTCCTGCTGATAGGCCGCTATATGGATCAATGCACGCTCTCGTCTTTCCTCAGCAAGGTCCAGCTCTAGTGCCACGGTCTCATTGTTCAAGTCCGGTTGGAAACTTTCTAAGCGGATGGTTGGCATGCCAATCTCTAATGGGATGACGGCCTCCATACCATAAGCCAAAGCGAACGGTGTTTCTCCGGTCGACCGTCTTGGCGTAGTGCGGTATGCCCATAGCACATTAGGAAGCTCTTCAACCCACTTTCCCTTTGCCCTTTTCAAGCCGCTTTTTCAGCCCATCCAGGATGGTCTTGTTTGAGGCCTCTGCTTGACCATTCGACTGAGGATAAGCCGGGGTTGAATTGTAGAACTCAATCTTCAACTCTTCGCAAAATCCACGAAAGAGTTTCCCATCGAACTGAGTGCCATTATCTGATATGAGCGCCCTGGGTATACCGAAGCGAGTGATCACATTTTGCCAAACAAATTTCTTAACGTCTTTCTCCTTAATAGTTGCCAGTGGCTCGGCCTCCACCCACTTGGTGAAATAATCAGTGGCGGCGATAAAAAACTTGCGATTGCCCGGTGCGACTGGGAGTGGTCCAACAATATCCAATCCCCAGAGTGCGAACGGCCAAGGACTTGTGAGTGAGAGCAACTCCTTCTTTGGGCCGGTGGATCCGTGAGCAAATTTCGACATTTTTCGCATCGTGAACGATTTCTGTGGCGTCCGCCTGCATACATGGCCACCAATAACCCTGCGAGATTGCTCGGTAGGCTAGAGATCTACCCCCAGTATGGCTGCCGCAGATGCCTTCATGGATCTCAAAGAGGAAGGCTTCCACCTTAGAGGGGTGGACACACTTCAAATACGGCCCTGTGAAAGATTTCTTGTACAAGGCTCCGGAAGGTGAGAGCCAAAACCGCTCTGACTTTGCTCGGATCTTGTGGGCCGCCTTCTTTTCTTCTGGTAGAATTCGATCTTTCAAAAAGGCGATGATGGGGTCCATCCAGGAAGGTCCCAGGTCGGTGCAGAGTACCTCAGTTGCTTCTGGTTCCTCAATGCTTGGCCGGGGTAAAAATTCAATCATCAAGGGATTGGGAAAGGTTGTCTGAGTTGAAGCGAGGCCGGCCAATTCATCATTTATCCTTCTTTCGCCATGGTTGATCTGTTCGACTCGATGGCATCGAATTTCTTGACTTCGCTTCGACTACCGACATTTGGCCATTCTTTCATCTTTGGCCTCATACTCGAGACTTGATTGACCACCAACTTGGAGTCACCGAACACCATAAGTGCGTGACCTTCATTTTAGCGCGCTTAGACCCATGAGGAGGGCTTCATACTCCGCCTCATTGTTGGATGCTGGGAAGCCGAGTGTAACTACTTGCTCAATAATCAGCCCATCTGGCGAAGTTAACACAATTCCTAGTCCAGCCCCATGCCTATTGGACGCCCCATCGACGAACAACTTCCATATCTCACCGATTTAAAAGCTTCCAAAGAATCGGACGGATTTTGGGAGCTTCAACTCCAAGTCTCTCGTAGGTTCAATCTGGTCTCCTTGCACTTTGCGGGTTCTTCTTGCGATGACTCGTCGGCCTTTGCTATTTCAGTAAGCTCTGCTCTTCTCCCGCCATAACCATCACATATCTCCGCTGTCGAGCCTCGGTTATCAATCGCACCAACCAAATCAACCGACAGATCGATGTGTTCTCGGGCAAATCGCCAAAATCTGCAAGGGCTTGGGCCTTGATTGCGGTCTTGTGAACTTAATGTCATCTTCGCCTAATTCCACGCCCATTTGCATTCTCCTGAAGTCTGCCAAGAGCACCTTGAGCGGGAACTCGGTTAACACCACTATTGTATGGGCATGAAAGTAGTGCGCCAGCTTTCTCGACGCCATCATGAGAGCCAACGCCAATTTTTCCAAGGGAAGATATCTCGTTTCGGCCGGGAGTAGAGTCTTGCTCACATAGAAAATGGGCAAGTGCTGAACGCCCTCAGCACGGACTAAGACAGCGCTCACCGCATGTTGAGAGACTGCCAAGTAGAGATACAACTCTTCGCCCGGCCGATGCGTGACCAAAATAGGTGCAGAAGAGAGATACGCTTTCAAGTCCGCCAAAGCACGGTCGCACTCTTCATCCCAAAAGAACTTGGATTTCAAAGTTTTGAAGAAGGGCCTGCAACGATCCGAAGACCGGCTGATAAATCTGTTCAGCGCGGCTGCCATCCCGGCAAGATGTTGCACGTCCTTCGTGGAGTTAGGGCGCTCCAACTCTTGTATTGCCTTGATTTGCGATGGGTCGGCCTCAATTCCCCGGTTTGTGACCAGAAAACCTAAGAATTTCCCAGTGCCAACCCCAAAGGCGCACTTAGAGGCATTCAGGCGGAGCTTGTGGCGCTTGAGTATGGTAAACATTTCTGCTAGGTCGGTGAGGTGCTGAGACTTCTCCTTACTTTTCACCACCATGTCGTCGATATAGGCTTCCATAGTTCGGCCCAAGAGAGGAGCGAACATCTTTGTCACCATCCGCTGAAAGGTTGCTCCGGCGTTCTTCAGTCCGAACAGCATGACCTTGTAGCAGTATAAGCCTCTAGGGGTGGTGAAGGACGTGATCTCTCTGTCCGGTTCGTACATGGCTATTTGGTGATAACCACGATATGCGTCCAGGAAGCTAAACCTCTGATGGCCAGCGGTTAAGTCCACCAGCTGGTCAATTCGAGGGAGAGGAAAGCTATCCTTTGGGGACGCACGGTTGACAGTCTTGTAATCCACGCAGACTCACCACTTGCCGTTCTTCTTAGGAACCACCACCGTGTTAGATATCCATCGAGGGTACTGCACTTCTTCTATGGCCCCGGCTTCCAACAGGTTCTTCACTTCTTCTGCCACCACTTCAAAGATGGTGCAGTCAATCAGCGTGTCTTTGTATGACCGTCAGCGTTGGGGAAGACATTCAACTGGTGGCAGATAAAACTTGGATCGACACCAGGCATATCGTAAGGCGTCCATGCGAAAGCTTCCAAGTTGTCGACCAAGAAGTTGGCATAATCCGACCGTTCAGCGCTGGACAAAGACGATCCCAGGAGGAAGAACTTAGATGGATCTTTCTCGTCGATGCACACCTCCACCAAATCTTCGACTAACTTTTCCTCGGCCTTTCTGCCCACGTCTTCAAGGACTTCCTTTCCCTCGGGCCCCTCGATCATCTGAACAAACCCTTTGGCCGCTCTACCGCCATTTATCAAGAACGGTCAGACCCTCGTTAATCGACATCAATTATATACTGATTATCGCTAATTTGAACTGATAATGATTGATTATCGAATCAATTGAAGTATTCAATAGATCGATTGAAAGTGAAATTGAAATTGAATGAGTTTATTTATTGAATCGCATATTGCATCTGTTTGATTGTGTGACTATCTGTTTATTTTCATATGTTTAAACTGTTAATTGAAGGCCTTATCGGCGGCCGATTTAGAAACCGCTTGGTGTTTTAGAATCAGTAGAATAATTGTGATTTAATGATACATTTATTCGAAAATTGATTAGGAATGATTAAATTGATTAAATTAGATTAATCTAAGTCTAATTACTAGAATTGCCCTATTTACCAATGAACCACTTAGTGGACCCTTTTGTTTATTAATTATTGGAGCCTTATACTTGATCAAAACAAGTATTCATCAGCCATTTCCTTCTCCTTAGCCGACCAAAGAAGTGAACAAAGGGAGAGTGAGAGAACTTAGTTCACCTTGAAGAAATTGCTTGGAGATTGTTGAGAATTGAAGTAAAACTTGCAAAATTAGACTCTCACCTCTTGAATACAAGACTCTAGGTAAGGGAAATCCATGTTCTTCTTGTGGTTTTGAGTCTTATCTTACATGATTCTTGCTCATTTGTAGGATTAAACCATGATTGAGCTCATATAGGTTGATTCAAGATAGAATTCATGCATGCATGTAGAGATTAGTGAATTTGGAGTTGAATTCATGCTTGAATGATACATGCATGTCCATGTTTTCATTATAGTTCATGATTTCAGAATGTTTTCCAACTATTGAGCTCTCTAGAGCAAGATTTGAAGATTGAATTGGGTTTGAAACTCATGCATTGCATGTTTTAAACTTGTTCTTGAAAATGGTTTGAAATTGGCTTCAATTGATCAACCCTTGGCCCTTGCATGTACAAAATAGCTTTTGAAACTTGTAATACATTGAGTTTAAAGTGTTTTTCCAGAATTTGGGGCCAAGAGGATGAAATTTGAGTGTTTGAATACTTGGTTCGAACTTGGGAGACAAATCTGGAAATCCCAGATTTTGCTTCCTCGCTCGAGCGAAGGATTCCTCGCTCGAGCGAGCCCTTTGATTTTGCAAGCTTGCTCGAGCGAGCATCGAGCGTGGTATCGCGCGTAAAAATCGAGCAACCAGAAGTTTTCCGCTCGAGCGAAGGATTGTTCGCTCGAGCGAAGCCTTTGATTTTTGGAATCTCGCTCGAGCGAAGGAAGGCTCGCTCGAGCGAGGTGCCTATTTCCAGCAACCTTTGAAAAATGCCTTCCAAGTGTAATTTTGCATCCTCATCCCATCCTAGGCATTCTTAGGCCTAGTTTAAGGCATCTTAATGAGGATTTAGACATAGAACCACACCGAGAAAATTTAGGGATTGAATTATCATCCTTTCCAACTGTAAACTTAGTGTGTGTTCTATTGAATGACTGTTTAGGGTTGGCTCACGGGGACGCGCTCTAACTACTGATAGCCCAATCACTGTGAGTAACAGATTGTGTAAAGATATGTTCAAAATGTTATCTTTTGAATACTGAACTGAAATGCTTATTGAACTGATATTGTTTATTGAATGAATGTATGTCCTGTATTGCGAATTATATTGTGGCATCCTTAGCATCAAGTATCGATTGTTTCATCGATATGGAGCAAAGTGCTACACTGGGAGCCACCTCTAGAATCTGCGGAGCTAAGTGCTACAGTGGGAGCCACCTCTTGAATCCACATCTGTCGGTTTCCTTGTGGAACCATATTGTTATTGATTGATGGCCATCACTATTGTAGGGTCTGTCAAGGCCCGGTCCTTTTGGACCTATTGTTATAGGCTAATGGATGTACCACATATGACTGATTGATTGAAATGCTATTGATTGAAATACCGATTGATCTAAATACTGATTGATTCAATATTGAAAGATTGAAATATTGTTTAATGAATTGATTTCATTACCGTATTGTAAGGACATTCATTCATAACCCCTTTACACATCATGTTATTCACTGGGCTTTAGCTCACTGTTTATATATATATGTAGGTTCTCAGCAGCCTGATGGGAGCTAGGAGCGTGGGTCAGTCCCCAGTTTTGTCCAGCCAGCCTGTGTGCCTCACAGCGAGGTTCCTAGTTGCCATGCTATGGCCTTGGGGTTTTGATTTCCCCAGTCTGTCTCACAGTTTTGTACTATCGTGGGATTATTGTATAGATCAGATACGTTATCGTATTGTCCAAGGGTTAGGCCCCGCTTTATCGATTATGGACATGTATATATGTGTATGCCGCTTTGTCAGATCGTCTATGTGCATTTGAAAGAAAAA
This sequence comes from Camellia lanceoleosa, assembly GCA_025200525.1. Lineage (NCBI taxonomy): Eukaryota > Viridiplantae > Streptophyta > Magnoliopsida > Ericales > Theaceae > Camellia > Camellia lanceoleosa. Next base: position 18,431,052 of record CM045764.1, on the reverse strand, counting down.
CTTTTGGCATACAGATTGTCACAGCTCATTGGACACTATTCATTTATTGTTTTGGCTTCCGCCAGGCCCTGAACTCTGTTTATATTGATTGACTGTTAAGCAGGCCTTTGGTAATCACGGACATCGGCGATTCTGATGCTAAACCCATAGGGCCGGTTTGGGTCGTGACATAATTGTTTGGCCATCACCGTTTCCCTGCATTTCCTCTATTTGTCTGCGCACGGAAGCGCATGACTTGATGGAAAGTTGAAGCAATCGCTTGCATGGCGTCTGACCAACCTCTGCCTAATCAAATTGTAAGTCGATGGAACTTTGAGCACCGAACTCTACTTGCTTCTAACCGACCCGCTTTGACCGCAAGATAATCTTCCGATCGGCCATTCCGTTGCGAGTTGAAGCCGACTAGAGGAGACGCGTTGCAGAGCCAAATCCTTGTCCTCCAACTTCATTTGTTTGAACGCGTCATAGTACATTATCTCGACCGAACTCCCCGTCGATCAATATTCTCTTGATATCGAAATCCTTGACGCCGGGCGGTCACCACCAAAGCGTTATTATGCAGATCTCGCACCCTTTCCGTGTCTTTGGTAGAGAACGAAGGACGCTCTTTCTCCTCGGTTTTCCTCTCTTATCATGCGGCCGGACCGAGAGCACTTCCTCATGTGCTCGGCCTTCTTGATCATCCTCTCACCGCAGACTTCTTGCCGGTTCAATGATGCCGTGGATGACGTTGATCACACCCCGCGGCGCTCTAGGCGGCCATTCCGCTTGGCTCGTCATCGTCTGGCCGGCGCCTTGACTCTCATCAATATATTGGTCAAGATGCCCCCGCCACCAACTCCTCCAAATGCCGTTTGAGCGGCAAGCAATCCTCCGTCTGTGCCCCTTTTCTTCATGAAAGGTGCAGCGATACTTTGAATTGAAGCCATTCCCCTTGGCCAATCGGACAAAAGGCTCTCATGGATCTCGCACAAAATGCTAGATGGGAATTTTGAAGACCGTGGTAATCCCTGTCCGTGCCTTCAATTTTCTCTTGGCATCCTCTGCAGCGTCGCGGGGTGCATCAGCCCAGTCATTTCTACGACCTCTGTTTTTGTCATTTTGGCCGGTCCTCGACGCCGATCTTTGGTCGGTCATTAGGCGCTTTTCCTCCTTCCGGCCGAGTGAACTTTCCTCGCTATCCTTCCGTCATCAACGGATTATCCTTCTCGGTCATAGAGGCGGCGTCTTCTTCCACACGAATGTGTTCGTTGATCCGCTGCATCAAAGATTCCATGGTGGTCGGCTGATACATCGTGAGTGAATCTCGCAGCCTATGTCCGACTGGGAGACCCCTCTTGTATTGAGTGATCGCCAAATTGGTAGGGCAGTCGAGAATTTCGTTGTAAGTTTCCCAGTACTTCGCATTGTATGCCTTCAGTGAACTCCCAGACTCCATCTTGACGCCCAGAAGATGGTCTACCTCCTTCGGCGTTCGAGTATTAGTCTTGAATCTGGTGACAAAGGCTTCCGCTAATTGCTGCCACCCCTCGATACTCCCCTCCGGGAGCCTTTCGAACCACTTCAAGCCAAGCTCTCCCAGACTTGCTGGGAATATGAGACACATCAAGGCGTCGTTCCGTCGGTGCCCCGCCATCACTTGCCGGTAATGACTCACATACATGTACGGATCCGTCTTGCCGTCGTACAAAGTGAATTTTGGCTGGTGGAATCCGGCAGGGAGTGGGGTGCTCTCAATCTTCGGGACGATGGCGGTCAGTAAGCCTCGCCGCCTCTTTTGTCCACCAGTGTTGGGCTACGTTCGGCGCCGATCATCACTTCTTCACCGAACGAGTGGGCACTCAATCTCGAGCGCCAAGCACCTCTCGAACCTCCCGACGGGCGCGCTTTCTCCAAAGACGCCCTCGAGGTCTCTGGAACGGAGGAGGCAGTATCGCGTCGTGGATGACGGGCGTGAGGCGATAGGTCGCCGCGAGTAATGGATCTACCTCGCTGGTCAATCTCCAACCCCATAGTTCCTGGTGATGGAGATTGAGTGAGTCCTCCGCTGGTGGCGACTGCTGGAACGAGGGGAGGGGGTGCGCTTACTGAGGTTGCCCTCTCCAGCAATGCCCTTCCCCTTCACTTGGCGCTTCAGAAGCTCCATCTCCGCCGCCATCTTACGAATGAGGGCCTCCTGATCCTTGAGTTTGTGCTCCAGGCGCCTCACGGACTCACGTGGCCGGCCCTCAGGACTCTGTGAATAATCTGAACTCCTCCCACGCTTGTCGCGCGCTCCCCGCGAAGAGGTTTCTAGGCCCGCCATGGTTGGAACATTAGGGGGGCCTTCTCTCCTCCGCACATATTCTGGAGTGACACCATCGACGACGGACAGCGGAACTTCGTCGTTGTTGGCCATGGAAACGGTCGAAGAAGCTCGAAGAACAAGAGTTGAGTATCAAAGAATTCCCACAGACGGCGCCAATTGTACGGGGGCGAAATATCCTTAGCTCTCCGTACGCCTTGAACGTCAAGCTTCCGGTAACGGCGTCTATCTCTGCAACACAAAAATGGTGAGCTGCCCGGCGGTGGTGTGCCGGAAAGACCCTCCGACGATCAAGTTAGATTTCAAGAAGAAGACAATGAGGAGAGAGTGTTTGTGAGAGTGAGTTCGCATACCTCCAACGTTCGTCTCTTCCCCTATTTCTAGGCTGGCCATGTAGCCTCAAGGTCGTGCGCACACTCCCTCTGCTGTCCTTCCTCGACAGTGGCGCTACGCCTCACCACCTTACGCGTAAAGGTTTTGTCCTTTCACCAAAGACACACCGAATCGCTTAACGGTATTGAGGCGTTAGGAGCAGACGTCCTCTCCTTCACACCATTGGTCCAAGTGGCACCTTGACCGAGGTACCACGACCGCCTAACACCGACGGAAAATTGCCATCACATTCATTTAACCTGCATACGCACCACCGACCGTGACTTGGGATTAGGTGAGAGCTCGACCATCGACCGAACCATTATTGGTCGGTTTGTCTGGCAATGATTACGAGGCATGGCGGCCTCCATCCGCGCTTCCCAATCCGGTCATGTCTTAGCTCGCTACTGAGCTTCTTCGATGAATGCAAGTCAGCGGCTCGTACGCTAACTCATGCTGCACGGCCAATTATTACGACCGTCAGACTCATTCCACGCCTATGTCGGAAGTCAAGTTATCCCAATGCCGCGCAATCCGTCAATTTAGCTCGGTCGTACTACTCGGTGCGAATCTCCCCTCTCAAAAATATTCAAGTTCAAGTTCAATTTCCAAATGCATTTTCTACAATTTGATTGCTTATCTCAAAGGTTCCAAATTTGGCAAACTACAATTAAAATGTCGGATCATAATCACCAAATTTTATGCTAAAATAACAAAAGAAACAGAAAAATAGTTGAAGACGAAAAATAAATATGCATTTAATTGCACACGTCGGTCACAATTTACCTCCGGAACTTCCTCTGCTTGTTGTCATTGGGAGATTTTCCATAGGCAGGTATAAGTATTCACAAAGTCTCCGATTTCGAGAACAACTTAGAGAGAGAGCATTATCGATCGGAAGCGTCTCGATTTCGAGAGAGAATCTCAGAGCAAAGGCTTCGTCGAAGCAAAGAAGGTCCTCGAAGATGGAGGAATTGGAAGGAGGTGAGGCGAGGCATTTAATTCTAGGGTTTCTAGGGCTTGGATTGAGGCGCGGCGTTCAAGCATTGTCACAAGTGTTCCATCTTCGCTGGTTGGTCATGAGGATAGCGAGGCCCCGTTTGTTTGGAGAGTTAGGGGCAGTGAGGTGGGACCGTTAATACTGTGTTGTGTTTGTTTTGAGGTATGGAAATGAGATTGATAGTGAGTTTCGAATTAAGATGAGTCTTTTTAAGGGAATTTGGATGGGTCTTCAGGATATGATATTAGAAAAATAGTGTGGCGGATTATAAATTTTTTATTTTATTTTTTACATATTGGGTATTTTTTTTAATATTAATGTTTAAGTTTTTGTATTTTTTGTTACGTAAAAATTATTATTTTATTTGTTTTTTTTATATTTATTTTTTTAATTTTTTTTATATATTGGGTATTTTTTTAAAACATTAATATTTAATGTTTTTGTATTTTTTTTACTTGTTTTATTATTTTATATTTATTTTATATAAAAATAATTTAATAATTCTTACACTAATAACTATCATTAAAACAAATATAATTTTATTTAATCCTCTCACTATTAATCTCCTGACTAACAATCCTTTCATTATTAATCCCCTCACTATCAAATTCTTCTATTCTATCTCTGAAAACAAGCGGGGTGAAGGAAACTCGATGAAATTTAAAAAATGGCGCTCTCCATTCATTTATATATTGGAAAATTCGTACTGTGTCCCATATTTTTTTATTTTTAATCTTCCACTTCATTTGTTTTTACGGAAAATATTTTTGTCACAAATATTTTATTTATTTTTTGTTATTTGATTGAATAAAAAGTAATTAAAACATTTTCTAAGGAAATTATTTTCGCATAATTTTTCTAAAAATTACTTATTTTAAAAAAATTTGTAAGTCAATTTTTACAAAATTGACCCTCATTCACTACATTTTTAACACAATTACCATTTTCAAACAAATATCCTACTCACTAAAAAGTTATAAATGACATTTTATTGATTTCTCTTTTAGGCAATAAAATATTTTTGTTTCAAATGTCAAGTAATGCCGAAAAACAAAAATAAAAATATTTTTTCAGTATAAAGTCAATTTACAAGAAAAACATTTTTTATGTAAAATATTTTACATAGAAATAAATGGAGCCTTAATGATTTTATTTTTTTTATATTTTGACCCTTTATGTTTCAAGTTTTTTTTTTAATTTATTCTAAAAGCTAACTTATGTATAAAATTAAATAAAAATAACATATTAACAGTCGCACAATATAAAAATATTTTATTATATATAATTCACACATACATAAATCCAAACCTCAATATAATAATAAAAAAAAAATTTGTGTGACAGTTAACGTGGAAATTTTATTTAATTTTGAGTAGAAATTAATTTTAAAAGTAAATTGAAAATATTTTGAAACCTAAAGAGTCAATTAAAAAAAATTAAAGTTAAAGTGAAAAAATAACAAAATATAAAAGACATAAAATGTAATTTTCCTTCATATATTAGTCAGTGACCTTCCCCCTAAGTTACACGGGAGATGCGTCAAACGAATCAATTTGTTCGTAAGTTCGGCTCGATTTGTTAAGTAAATAAACGAGTTTGAATCTAACTTTTAGACTCATTTATTTTTATTTAAATTATAAAATAAATATATTATTTGTACATTAAATAACATAAAATATGTGTAAATAATAGCATAAATATATTATTTATGTTAAACAATATAAATAAAATTTTTATTTAATTTTTATCAAATAATATATAAATATATTATTTATATTTTTAAATAATGTAAATAAATTTAATTTTTTAATTAAATAATATATAAACATATTATTTATATATTTAAATAATGTAAATAATAATTAATTATTGAGCCGAGCTCGAGGTGGATAATTGAGCTCGAGCCCAATAAAACTCAACTCGACCTGGTTCATTTGGAGCTTTAGTTGCCTATGCGTGATATTGGGCCATGGTCAACTCTACCTCGGCCCACTCATAATTTTTATTTTTTTTAAATGTAATTATAATATGAGCCAGATTGGAGAAAGAGTGTTTCAAACTCAATTCCTCAACAAACTATATTGAATAAATTATTTAAAAAAAAATCATAGTTTGATTTTTATAAAACAAAATAAATGTTTAATTTTAAATATTATCAATTTAAATTTTTAATTTTTAATTTTTTTTCAATTTAAATCATTTGTCTATTTTTGCTAAGTAAAATCGATGGAAAAAATATTTCAGTCATTAAACTCAACAACAAAAAATATTTTAGACATTTTATGTACACCCACATTAATTTTAATGGTTATAATATTTTTTTTTTCAATCCATTTTACTTGATGAAAAGGGTCAAACCTTGTAAAAAAAAAATTAAAAAAATTCCAATTATATTTTATACAACATATTTTTTAGAGTTAATTACCTAAAAGTTCTATTTACAAATGTTATGGTAGCTCAGGTCCTATATCAGATTTTTTAAACCAATAAATCCTATTTACTAAAATTAAGAATATTATCAATTTTTTTCAATTTTTAAAATTGAGAACATTATCAATTTTGTAAGTAATATTCTAGATAATTGTTTCACTAATTAATGAAAAAAAAAAAACAGAGTATGAGATTAAACATTTTTGTCATTTTATTTATTGGTTTGATTTAACTATTCAATAAAATTGAGAATGTTAACAATTTTTTTTAGTTTTACACATCAATGTTCCATCATCATACTTCTTTGTAGACACAAAATTTTCAGTTTTTCAGAAAAAAATAAATTTTTTTTTTTTCAACTTGAAAGTTTTGAAAATTAAAATAAATGTCAAATCATCATGTTCCTTTATAGATAATTATAAATGATAAACAATCATTGCTTAAAGGTCAATTCTAACTATTAAAAATTTAATGGCAGAAAAATCTAGTTAGAATTTTAATAGAGTATAGTTTCATAAATTAGAAATTGTGTGTAAATGTCTTTATTTTTTATATATATATATATATATGTGTGTGTATTTTACATTATTTGACTTTATTTCTTATAAGTATAAATTATGTATTACTAGTTATGTAAAGGATTAGTTACTTTTTGAATAAGTTAAAGAAACATCCAAATGATTAGGCTTCGTTTGGGAAGTTTGGTTGACTTTTTAATTTTTTAGTTATTTTTGCTCAGGTTAAAAAGTTTGTTTGGATTATTTTTTTTTTGACTTTTTTAAACTTTTGATTCTGGTTTAGATGTGATATTTTATTTTATTGATTAGTCTATTTTATCTTTTTGTGTCAAATTAAGCCCAAAAGTCAAAAAAGTCCAATTGTCAAACAAGGGCTTAAATTAATTATAGTTTTTATTTTTAAATATGAAAAAATATTTATAGTTAATAATATTTTCATACGTTTAGTAGGCACCTTAAAACTACTATATTTGTGGTGGCGGTGAAAATGATAGTAAAGTATTGACATTGATAAAACTTCCGTTCATAAAAAGATTTTACCCTTTAAAAATAAAAATTATTTTTTGCCCAAATTAGTTTTTGTTTTTTTTTTTTAATTAACTACCAAATGTCAAAAAAATATGAAGAAAAAAAAAATCAACAGAAATAAATCAAAATTTTATTGAAATTTATATTTTTTTTCATTTCACTTTCTAATGCTAACATCTCCATTGGATATTAGTGGGGCTAATGTAAGACCATTGCATTAATAATTGTAAATATGTCACAAGAGAGACTAAGTTAAATGTGATATAGAAAAATGATAAGTGTAACTTAATTTATTATATTATAAACATTCACGGAGTCAGTGTAACGAAATCATGTACTTTTCTTTCTTAATAATGCCTGTTTTAATAACTGTCACGTATAATAACTTTAGGGTCCGGCTTCTGTCCAGTCCGGGATCGGACTGGACCGTGTTGTTAGGCCCGTGAGGGCACATTACGGGTCCCGTTTTGAAAATCTGAACTGTTCAATGTGTAGAACTCGTCGAGTGCTACATGCCTATAAAAAATCACGTTGATTAGATATCGATAGCTATGTGATCAAATCAGTTTTGTATAAAAAAAAATGGACGGTGAAAATTTTAACGGTTGATAAAAAACTGTTTTGTTCACATAACTATCGATATCCGATCAACGTAATTTTTTACAGGCATATAGTACTCGACGAGTTCTACACATTGAATGGTTCAGATTATCAAAACGGGACCCGTGGTGGGCCCCCACAGGCCCAACAGCACGGTCCAGTTCGATCCCGGACTGAACAGAAGCCACGGCCTAACTTTAATACTTGATGAACAATACATCAGCATTGTACTTTGATTATCATCAATAAATTTTTTTCGTTGATAAAAAAAATACTTGATGAATAATTTTTCTAATTCATCAAACATAATATATTTGCATCCAACATTAAAATATTGAGAAATGTTTTAGACCATTAATTAGCGGTGGCTCTAATGATGTGACAGTGAATCCCACCCACTGCCACAGTGTGTTTATGCTTTTTTTTTTTTTTTTTTTTTTTTTTTTTTTTTTTTTTCAATTATCACTTCACTGGTGATGGAATTAATGAAAGTAAATTAGTGGTGCATTGCTCTAAAATGTTAGTCCATTAAGTTGTTTTCGAGGTGCCCACCAAAATTGACACTCATGCCAAAAATTGACCATAATACTTTATACAGACGGCTGCATGCATAAAACTCACAAGGAAAAAAGACAAATATTTAATGGCGGTGATATATATATATTAATTAATATATATATTTATGTATCAATTAGTGTTATATCATTATTATTGACTTCATTTATTATATAAATTATAAATATTTAAAATTTTTAAAACTATATCACATCATCTATTAATATACTAATTAGTACATTAATTTATACATATATCATTATTCAATATTTAACCAACATAACAACATCAATTCCTCTCATTAAAGTGATCTAAATGCTTTTTATCATATACATGAGCCTACTTGTCTGGTGCTTTTCGGAACCATTTCTCTATTTCTCTGCCTTGTCTTTGTGTTGAACAAGAAAAATGTCATCTATTATAAAAATGAAAAATGCTTGGGAGCACTAATTAGTGCTCCCACTAATTAGGTGGCAGTGGGTCCCGTCAGAAATGATGTGATGTTTTGGTTTTGGAGTTGTATTTTTTTTGTTTTTTTTCTATTTTTTTAATGCATTAGTGCTATTAGTGGTGATATTTTTAGTGGGATGAATCATTGTTGTATAAAAATTTATCTCAAATCTTATTTCAAAAATAAATAAGATATGGATTCCGTTCACAACCAATATAGTTTGTTGATTATTTTTTGAATTATATGCATTTGTTCCTATCCAGTGCTTTTTGTCTTTTTCTTTTTCCTGGTGGAGAATTAATTTGCTTTTGGACTCTGGTGATCAACATTCAGACTTTATTTTTTTTAATGGGAAAATGGACAGTGACTTGTTAACAAATAAGTTTTTTTTTTTTTTTTTTTTTTGCACGAGTAACAAAACCAGTTATCACATCGTACAAAATTGGAGATTTTTTTAAAAGTGATGAATATTTGTGATATGTTATGTCACTTTATAGTAAAATTATGAATAACCAATTTATAATGTGCATTTCAAAATTATAAATAATATTAATATAAGAAAAAAATTACAAATAATAAAATTATGATATTTTGTAATCAGAAATTATGCGACAAAATTTTGTAAATCCTTTTAGGAGTGCACATAGTCTCTTTCTATTATGAAAGGGCACATCCTTTTGAGTTGATCTTGATATTCTTATATTGCAGTTAAAAATGTACTAAAATAGAAAATACCCAACCAGAAAAGGAAATAAAATAAAATAAAAAGAGTTCCAGAATATTCCCTTGAAGATTAGAAAAGGACGGCAACTATTTTGTTCAATTTTATTTATTTACTTTTAAAATTTCCTCTCAAACTATTTTAATGCAATGGTGCCATGGCAGGAAGAAAAATAATGATATATAAATAAAAAATTCATATAAAATGATGATAAAGTTCAAATTAAACTTTTTATTTTAAAATGAAACACTCGTAATGATGAGTTTATTTACGAGAATGACAATATAACGATATTTTTGTAAAATTTTTTATATAAATTTTTTTTCCCTTTCTATGAATAGAGTTTTCCGATCAAGAAAGGCCTGAATATTTAAGTACATGGAATTTAGTGCTTTTTATTTTTTGTCATCCTCTTTCTTTTCTTCTTTTTTCTCTTCTTTCTTTTCCTCTTTCTTCTCTTCTTTCTTCTCTTCTTTGGCTGGACCAACTGATATGATATCAACCTTCCCAACTTTCTTCATCTTCTTCACCACTGCCACTGTGTCCATCTCTCCGATCACCGTTAGCTTCTGCTCCTTTAGATCGGCCGCTATCGAATCTACTCCTGTTGTTCAAAAATTCAATACCCATACCCATCAAAATAAGAAACAAATCAACATCAATTATACCTAATTAACCATCAACTCAACTATGGTTTTGTTGTATGTGTATATGAAAGAGATGACGAATCAGTAACGGTCGCGGTGTAACGGTATCGCTATCGAGTAATATATTTTTACTGTGTTTGATTGAAAAATTTAAAAAAAAAAATTTTAAAAATATATATATATAAAATATAAATATATTTTATTCATATTTCGTTAATTTTTTTATTTCTCTTTCTAAATTTCTTTTTAAATTTTCTTATCAAACGCTGCCTTTGTGAATCAACTGACACAGTTGTGAATTTAAAATTATTAAAAAAGAATTTTTATAGCAGTCAAATCAGATCTATTGACAGCATGTGATTTTCAATCCCACTGGTATACCGGGTGTGTTGGTATCAAAAAGATCAAAATCCGATGGTTATAAGACCCCCTAGAAGAAATAATTAAAAAAATCATCAAATAAAAAAAGGAAAAATTCATATCAAGAGTACCGAAGATATCAGCAGCGGCTTCTATAGCTTTCTTCTTTGTCTTCTCATCGGTCATGGTCATCACCCTCAACACCAGCTTCTGCAATACCATTTGAATTCGAAATAGAAAAAGTAAATAAATAAAAATTAGGGAAAAATATAGAAAATTGGTTCTCGACATCATATATAGCTATGTAAATAACAATTATGAAAAAAATTTACCTGAGCCATTTGAAGATGCAGGATTGCAGTTGTATGGAAGATAAGATACAGTGAAATTTTACCCTTTGGACACGAATGAAGATGCTTCTGGGGTTTTTGTAAGGGTGAGATGTGAGGCCTTGGTTTGGTTAGGCAGCATCTAGTGTATATATAGTCAATTATTTTATTCTATTTGGAAATAAATTACGCATAGCTTCTAGTAATTCTTAATTTTCATCCAGTGTAATTAAAAATAAGCTCTTATAAAATTATTACTAAAAATAATTTGTTGTGATGATTTTTTATATATGTTGTTAAAAATTGATAATTAATGACTTTTTTTGTCATGATATTTATAAATTATCACTAAAACTTATAATTAATGAATTTTTATGATGAATTTGTCAAATTGTCTCTTGAAATTAAAAATTGGGTATATTTTTTGGGGGATGCACCAATAAATCCTAAATTAATAACTTATGCACTGTTTAGTCCTAAAAGTTTTCTTATAGACTGAAAGGTCCTATTGCAATGTTAATAACATCAGATACAATGTTAATAATATCAGTCATGTTACAAACATTAGATTTCAAACATCTAATGTTCATCAAATTTCAATAATGTTTGAAAATATAGGATGAAAAACATCTAATGTTCATCAGATTTCAATAAATTTTGAAATTATAGAATGAAACATCAGATCATTTACATCATTTACATCATGCTGATGTAAAAATGGGACTAAATGAAGCATAAGAAAACTTTTAGGACTAAATGGTTCAACGTTTCAAAAACTAGGACTTATGGGTAAATTTTCCATATTTTTTTTCTAACTATTTTTTTAAACTGTTACTAAAATTTATAATTAATGACATTATTTGTGACAAAATTTTTAACTTATCACAAAAAATTAATAATTAATTACTTTTTTAATAATATTTAATAAAAAATATTATTAATTATCATATAACCTATTCAATAATAAATTCACCTATTAATATCTCCATATAACTCTCTTTTATTTGTTTACACGCACAAAATTCAATTACAATCATTTTATAAAAGGTGAAATTTATTAATGAGACTCATTATGCGTCCCACCCAAGTGAGAATATTTTACGGCGCAAGATTTTGTATGTTTTATTTTTGGATTAATTATCTAAAAGTTCTATCTACATATTTGATAGTACCTTAGATCTTGTCAAAAAAAATTTGAACCAGTAAGTCCCATTAACAGGTAACACCAAAACAGAGAATGTTCTCAATTTTCAAAATAGAAAATGATTTCAGTATATAATTATCAAAACTAATAAATTTTTTAATTTTTTTTTTCAGTATGAACTGAGAATATTATCAATTTTGAGAAATTTCTCAATTTTTTTATGATTAAAATTGAGAATATTATAAACTGAGAATATTCTCAATCTCAAATCAAAATTTAGAAGAATCAGTAAGTGCTAACGATAAAGTTAAATTTAATTCCTGGCAAGGTTTTAAAAAAAAGAACTGCTACGTAACGCCGTTTAACGGTTTTAATACTGCTTACCATTCTGCCATGGTGTGATTGAGATTCACAGGTATATCGGCCGTAACAGCTGCTATAGCGGTCGTAACGGTACCGTAACGGTCGTAACGGCTTGTTACGCATCGTTACGTAACGGTTCCGAACTGCTTCTTTCGAGGAAAAAAAAATTTGGGGAAGAGGGATATAGAGAGAAGAGGGAAAATGAAAAGGGAAGATGGAGGAGTAAGAGATAGAGAGAAAAGAGAGAAGATGATGAACATGTTATTGATTTGTTAAAGCTGTAAGACCTATGTTATTCTATTCAGCTGCTATCACTCAACCATTTTGTTTGTGTGCGTCTATCTATATATTGTTTGATAATAATAATAATAATAATAATAATAAGTGTGATCATTATCTATTTATATATATATATATATATATATATTAGGCTATTGTTTATTCTTTTACTTTTGTCATTGTTTAGTGATTGATTTTTTTTGTAAAATATCTAAAAAACATAACACCTATAATTATATATAAATACATTTTTTATATATGTCAATTTTTTTTGATTAGTTTATTTTATTTTTATTTACTAGTTATCCAAAAAGAGAATGAATATTCAAGTGATCCAAACCCAAACAAAAAAAAAAAAAAAATCTTTATAATTTATTTTTTAATTTTTATATGATTACATTAGCATGTATAATTTATTTTTTTAAAACTACTCAAATTAAAAGTTGCATATGCTTCCACAAGTACAATAATTAAAAAAATAATTTTATACATCTAAGTCCAATAATTTTTTTTTGTTGCCACAAGCATAATATGGATTTATGACATATAAAGTCATTAATTATTAAAATAAAATGTAAAAAACTTAGTTTATAATGATTTAAAAGTATGAAATATATTGGATCATATTTAAAAATTTATAAAAATTGATCAATATTTATTTTAAAATCCAATAAATATGATTATGGAAAAAAAAATATGTGTATCGGTAAGTTTTTTTTTAAATTGTGTGAAAAATAAAAAAATTCACGGTTAAGTTACATAACCGTTACATTACCTTTACACCCTTAACCGCAACCGCGCCACCGCCACCGTTACGGCAACCGCAACCGCTTTTCAGAACCTTGATTCCTGGTAAACCATTTATGCCCTTCTTCTATTTCTATTTATCATTCACTGTTTTTCTCTCAATTGCATCATCATCTTCCACATTCGCATCATCATTCTTATCCAAACCCTTCATTCTCTCTCCTTCCTCCTCCACAACATGATTCTGTTCAATGCTCTCAGCATTCACATGATCTGCAAATACAGCTTCAACATTCGTCACATTTTCCTTGGAATCCACCACCATTCCCTTAACCTCCTCCATTGAATTTGTGATGATTTTTTGGTTGATTTGCTGTGCGGCAGCCTCTTCGTCTTCTTCTTCAACCTCCAGTTCAAATGATGATTCAGCTTCTTGTTGGGTTTCCAATTATTAATCTTTGTTTTCCAATTCCAACACAACTGTGTTGTTCTGATCGTCGAGACTCAATTCGATGTCTGTTTGTTTTGATTTACTTGCCCTCGTCGACGTCGATTTCTTGCCAGGCCTCATTCTGTCTCTCTCTCTCTTTGGACTCTGTCTTCTCTTTCTACGAAGGATATGTTTATCGAGCTCACTGCTTGTTTGGATATTAATTATAAAATCTATTAAAAATTAATGGGATTTGAAGGAGCAAATAGTTTTACCTAGGACTTAATGGATTATAAGTTCACAAAATGGGACTTGTATGTAAAGGCCCCTTTATTTTTTTATATATACAAAATTAAATTACCATAATAAAATATATGGACAATTATATTAAAAAAAACCCCTCAAGATTTGAGTCTTATAAGAAAATAAATTTTTAATTTTTAATTTTATTAATTTAAATCTTAATCTCTTTATTTGTTTTTAATTTAAATCATTTGTTTATTTATATTAAGTAAAATTGATGAGAAATACATATTTAGATTGAAGATAAATTTAAAATTTAAAGATAAAATTAAAAATGTATTTTCTTTTATGGCTCAAACTCTTAAATTTGTTTTTGTAATTTCTCCTAGAGTATAAAAATGATACAATACAGCATGATGAAACCTACTAGGGCCTTGCGCATGTTTGGTAGGGCTTATAGTCCCGTTTGGTAGAGTTGTGGAAAAGTAATTATAGATTATACCTTAACAGATTATGGTTTATAGCTGTGAATATAAATTGTTAACCTGTTTGGTGCAGCTATGAGATTATGTATTTAAGCAGCTGAGTAGTGTTTGGTTAATAAGCTGTAAAATAACTTTTTATTGTATAATTGTCCTTTTTGCCCATATATGATATAAAAATAATTATTTTGTCATTTTTTCAGTTTTAATTTAAAAAAATTATCTCATTAATAAAGTTAATATAATTAGTATTACAAAAATTATCATTTCATTAATAGTATCAATTAGTATAAAATTAATGGCTTAATTAGCATTAATTAATACTAAAATTATTAATAGTATCAGTAAGTATAAAATTATTTCATTTTTTCATTATAAATTAATTAGTGTCAATTAATGGCTTAATTAGTATCATTACTTTTTTTTTATTGAATTTATTAATTCATTACAATTAATATCAATTAATATCCATGTATTTATAATAATGTTGTGATGTCATTACATATTATTTTATTTCAATTAATTCTGTTTAATTCTTTGTAATGTTGTAACATCAATTTAAATTAATTCTGTTTTTATTTATTTTTTTCATTACAATTATTTTTTTTTTGAAATAAATTGTTTTTCATTTTATTTTGAAAAGTAAATATTAATTCTGAAAAGTAATTTTTTAATTATGAAAAGTCAATATTAATTGAAATAAATTGTGTTGAATATTAATTCTGAAAAGTAATTTTTAAATTTTTTCATATTAAATATTAATTTTGTTTTAAAAAAAAAAATTTCAAATTTTTTTTTTCTAGGGTTTCAATGCCACCGGCAAACAGTCGCCAGTGGCTAGGGTTTCAACGCAGATCAACATAGATCGTGATCGCGATGGTGACCGCGACAAACAACGCAGATCGAGAGAAAGAGAGAAAGGGAGGGATGGCAGTTGTTAGGGTTTTAGATCGCAATCTCGATCGCAAAGAGAGAGAGAGAGAGAGAGAGAGAGAGAGAGAGAGAACACGGAGTAGATCGTGATCGCGATGGCGGTGGTGACGGGAGGTTCGTGAGAAAGAGAGAAGAGATAGCTGTTTGTCAGAGAGAGCTCTGGTTTGTTCGTCGGCAGCCCTCATCGTCAAATCGAGAGAGAGAGAGAGAGAGAGAGAGAGACAGAGCACCGGAAATCGCCATCGGAAATCGCCTTTCAAGTTTTTGTCTCTTAAAGAAATGAACAGTGATTAAGAACAGGGGTTTATATATTGGTGTTTTGGTAATACTTGAAGTTGATGAGAGGCATTTAAGTAATTTTACCCCTTCCTTCCCAGCTTGCCGTTTAAGCTGATTTAGAAAAGCACCCCCATAGCCACTTCAAGAAAAAGTTGATTTTTGACTTATAAAAAGCTATAATCTGTATTCTTAAGCTACACCAAACACAACAAAATAACTTAAATTAAACTAAAAGCTGAAATAAGCAGCTTATAAACCCTACCAAACAGGCCCTTAGAAAAGCAACCCCATAGCCACTTCAAGAAAAAGTTAATTTTTGACTAATAAAAAGCTATAATCTGTATTCTTAAGCTACACCAAACACAACAAAATAACTTAAATTAAGTTAAAAGCTGAAATAAGCAGCTTATGGGCCTGTTTGGTAGAGCTTATAAGCTGCTTATTTTAACTTTTAACTTAATTTAAGCTATTTTGTTGTGTTTGGTGTAGCTTAAGAATATAGATTATAACTTTTTATAAGTCAAAAATCAACTTTTTCTTGAAGTGGCTATGGGGGTGCTTTTCTATGTTTGGGAAATTAGCTAGTTTAGTAAGCCATTTTAGTTTTTGGCTATTTTAGTAGGTTAAAATTTTTGTGTTTGGAAAGATGATTATATTTTTTTATAGTTTGATGTAATATTTGCGAGAGAAAAAGTGAAATGATTATAGGTTTGATGTAACATTTTGTCTTATTAGCTATTTTAGCCTATTTTGTCTTTTTATAAATTTTAGCCTAAAATTGGCTATTTTAGCCTTTGCCAAACAAGGCCTAGGATTCTTTTATTTGTAAGTATCTTGATTAGTAAAAAAAAGTGAGCTCAATAGTGTTTTTTTTTTTTTTTTTTTAATTGGTGAAAATCAATAGTTAGTTGTTAAGTTAGGGATGTTTTGAAATGTTGGTTAAAAGCTGGTTTTTGACTTTTTTGGTTCTGTTTGGATGTGTTTTGAAATTACATTTCTAACCTATCACTCCCGCTTCATATTTGGATACCACTTTCAAAATATAATTCCACCATATAATCGAAACTACAATTTGAAAACCCGTTTGGTAGCTTTGTGATTCATTTCTCCACTTTCAACATCTTTAGCCTTCTTCCTTTTCTTTTTTGAAAAGCTTCCGTATCCATCGTCTCTGAAAAGGTTCATGTGAACTGATCTACTCATCTTTCTTTCTCTGTTTCAAAGATCAGACTGAAGATTCGTCACGGGTAGTGTTCACAGAGAACTCAGACCATTTTATAAATTATGAATCCTGTGAACCCACTCCCTACTCATACCATCTCTCACAAATCAAGTGACTTATAATTTGTGCGTTCTGGAAGATTCCTTCTACGGGAAACCAAACAACAACGAGTGCGAGGTCAAATAAATCACAAATTTATTTCACATATTTTCTTATAGGTCACTGATTTGAAAAAAAATCATCCATAATTTTATTCCCAATTGTTTTTTGTCTCATGTCAAATTTATCAAACTTATTGTCGAATCAGACGATTACGAAAGAGTCACATATTTAGTCACTGTACGCACTCCATTACCGGTGATAACTATTCAACTCCCACTAATCTGGTAAATATATCCTTCAATCATCTGTTATGTGCAAATGAGTTCTAAAATGATTTCTGAGAATTCCAAAATGAGTTCTGAAATGATTTCTAAGAAGTCCAAACGAGTATAGAGATAGTTTCTGATCTGTCTGAACTCTTTGCACCTTTTGTCACCTTTATAGTCAATGACGTCGTCCTGGGTCATCCAAATCGACCTCCCTGCACCTTCTTCTACCCTCCTTATTCTTTTGCTTATTTCTTTTTCTCTTCTTCTGCTTATTTCTTCTCATGGCCTTCTTCTTCTACTTATTTGTGGTTATTTTTTTACTATGTAAACTTGCTTCACAAACTTTTTACAGATAATGTTACGTGATTTTTATTTTGTCTCTGTTTTAGCCATCAAATCATCTGCCTTTCCTACAGTTCAAATAAACGTTGATGTATGTGTTTTTATTTTCTCTCTGTTGCCCTTCAAATCATCTACTTTTCCTAACATTATTTAACAAGTTGAAGTAAACATTAATGTTATGTGGTTTTATTTTTTTATCTGTGTTACTCTCAAACCATCTGCTTTTCCTAACATTATTTACCAAGTTGAAATAAATATTACTTTTGGTTCCTACATAAATAATTGTAATTGGTTTTTACTCTGTTATTCTTTTATATCCACTCCAGAGTAGTTTGCTCTGTTATTCTTTTATATCCACCCCAGAGTACTTTAAATATAAATTGTATGTTTATAGATGGATGGAAACAATTCCGATGACAATCAAGATACAAAAATGTGGACTCCCAAAATTGAAATGAAATTAATCAACATGTTGGGAGAAGAGGTTAAAAAAAATCAAACAACGGGCCGTACTACTGTGTGGACAATTAGGCATTGGAATCATTTTGCAAATCAGTTGCACAATCTGTATGGATTTTGATATACAAAAAGCGGTCGACAAAAATATCAGCGATTGAAAGCTGATTACTAGACGTTTAAGCGACTCTAGGCACAGACTGGTCTGGGATGGGATCCCATTGTAGGCACTATTGTTGCACCCGATGAATTTTGGGATAAGGTTTTTCATTAACCTGTACCATTTTCAATTTTTTTTTTTCAACATTTCATCACACATACAGTATGCTTAATTCTATATTTTTAATTGTTGTAGGCTACTAGAAATGTAAAGAAGTTTTGGACAAAATGATTTGAGTATTTTCAAAAAATGGCTGAAATTGTTGAAAATTGTTGTAAATTGTTGTGCCATAGGGGTCTTGTCTCGTACATCCATACAAGGAGCCCTTGACTTAGATGAAGAAGATGAAATGCTAAATAAATTTGGAACCCTGAAGTTGGTGGGAGTAATGTTGCTGAAGCCATTCCTATTGACTTATTCGGCAATGAGTACATGGATCTAGCGAAGGGCAAAAGTCACAAGAAGGGCCCTACAAGCAGCCAGACTGACAATGGTCGTTCGAAAAAGTCACGGTCAAGTGGGTTTGATGATGTCTGCGCAGCTTTCATATCCTACGTGACAGTAAAATGTAACATTCACGCACGAGAAAATGAGGTCAGAAGTGTAGGTGGTGATGAGTATTCCCTTGATACATGTCAAGATGCATTGCTAGAGCTTAGGGACATACCACCGGTGCAGTACGTTAGGGCACTGACACTGTTTAAAGATAAGGAATGGCGAAAGTTTTTTATGTGCACTCCTACCCATATGCGCCTAGCTATGATCCTCGCTTTGCAATGAAGTGAGAAGTTGTGTTTTGATTGTGTTAGCGAATCTCTGTCATTTTGCAAGATGATTTCATGATTCCTGATTTGTTTTTATCATTTTTTTCAATTCCATGACATGCTCTTTCTTTTCTATCTTCGTATGTTTAATTTTATTGAACTTTTAAGTAGTTTCTGTTTTTCAATATGTTGTGTTATTAAAAGATGACTACATATTAAACAAATTTACTTCTCGTATACATTTTAGTGGATGCTGGTAAATGACTAAGGCCGACTATTCATGTAGCTACTTTTTAATTCAGTTTCACCAATAATGGTAAGCGTTACCATATTGTCAAGCAACAGTGGATCATATTGAAAAGGAAGATTTACCTTTCTCCCCGTAACAATTGGTCGATTAGCGAAATTTGAATAAGCTTGTTCATGATGAAATGTGAGAAAATCAACAATTGGATAGTCATGATGTTGTTGCTGTGGTTCACATTGTACAGGGTTAGAGGTTTTGCCACGTTCGGGTCTCGCTCTTTTTGTTCTCGACATGATGACTGCAAAAGTTAAGAAATATGTATGAAAAATCAACCAAAAATGTATAGTAAAATGTATGATGTTGGTGTGAAAAAAAAGAATAGATAGGGAAACTAAGCCACTGCTAAAAGGCAACCAACAGATAGCGAAACTGAGTGAGGTAGGCGAACTGGTGGCTGAATCGGAGGACTGGCCGGTTGATCGTCGGGATGACCAGCCGGTTGTCCCGTATG
This sequence comes from Camellia lanceoleosa, assembly GCA_025200525.1. Classification (NCBI taxonomy): domain Eukaryota; kingdom Viridiplantae; phylum Streptophyta; class Magnoliopsida; order Ericales; family Theaceae; genus Camellia; species Camellia lanceoleosa. Next base: position 18,411,263 of record CM045764.1, on the reverse strand, counting down.
GTGATTCTTCGACTGCAATTCACCTTCCTGCAACTCAGCTCTGAAGCTATTTCAAACTAACCTCTTTTCTCTTTCTTTACACAGATATGTACACTGAATGTAGTTAATATTGTAGTGTGATGGAGTTGCTAAAGGTGTTGGAATGAGATGGTGAAGATAGTGTGGTTAAATGAATGCAGACTCAGATGACTTATATAAAGGCTGAGGTTCAGAAGGTCTAGAAGGGTTTTTTTTTTTAATTTTTTTTTTTCTTATTTACTTTTCATTTCTTATTGATTATTTTTTTTTTTGTTTTCCTTACTTATTTTTAATTTCATTCGTATAGTGATTACTGACTATGTGTGCAGGTTTTTGGCTTCTTCTTTCTTTTCCTTTATCACACAGTGTTGAACAGACACCCAGGATAGGATAGGAGAGGTAGGTGTATTGGTTGAGTGAAATTACAGTATTATCATTTTCATTTTGTTCTTACATAATAACTTGCCATTCAAATCAAGAGGGGCGAATTGGTCATTTTGTACACAATTATCACTCCCCCCCAATTATATGACCTTCACGGGTGGGTGACATTCAAAGTACAATAATGCACCAAAAAGAAACAATTTTTTTATTAAATTAATAAAATGTAATAAATGAAAAAATATTGATAGTGTTTGGTAACATTTACGTTTTGGTTTGTATTTAAAAATATTAAACACACTGATTTTTGTTAATTTTTATCAATATGTATTCTCCAAAGTTGTTGACTTCAACAAAATTTTTGAAAAATATTAAAAACGTATTATACAAAATGCTTGTGCAGGCTTAAAAAATGAATTCACGGAAAAATTAATTGACACAAAATAATTGACATAGAAGTTATTTTTTAAAAAAAATTATTTGAAAAAAAAAATTATTCAAAAAAATTAATTAAAAAAAATTAATTGAAAAAAATTATTTTTTTATTTGAGTATTTTAAAAATAGTTTGGTTATGACTGTTGATCAAAAATACAGATATCGATATATGAGTTGTGTATTTGATTCAAAATTAATAGGTTGAATGGTTTTGAAAACTATTTTGAAAACTCATTATCAAACAAATTTTCTTATTTTTCATGTCACATCAAACTTGTAAAACTCAATTCCACATACAATTCAAAACACAATTCAACACTCTATTTAAAAACCATAACCAAATAAATTTTCTACACTCAAATCATATTTTCACAACTCACAAACTCAAAATACAACTCATACTCTCAAATCATATTTACAAAACTCTACCAAACGCAACCTTTAATTTATTATTATTTTTTTTTTATCTTTTTGTAAATAAAAAATATAAGAGGTAAAATGAATCAAAATGAGTTAAAAATCAAAAATTAACTTTTAACCAACTTCCTAAAATGTCCCTAAATATATCGGAGGAGTTAAAACACACATCCACACACTATGTAAAAAAAATCTTGTCCCATCATTTTATTTTTGGAAGTAGAATCCATAATCTCTCCTTTAAAGAGAAACTTAATGGCTAGAGGGTTAGCCAATTAGGTTTGAATTCCTTGATTCAATAGTGTTGACATAATCATTCTTAGAACTTTTTTATGATTTTTTTTTTTTTTTTGGGGGGGGGGGGGGTTGATTCTATTATTTAATTCTATATAAGCTACAAAAATCTAATCAAAACACATTTATGATAGTATTCAAAAGAGCGAGATTACCATGATTTGTTATTTTGAACCACTAGATTTGTGGGGCTGTCCTTTATTATTTATGTATTTTTTTTAAAAAAATTTTGCTTTAGAGAAATACTGTGTGTCCTCATTTTGTATAGGGTTGGGATAGACCTATAAAATTCATTACATATCTTATTTTGATAATTTAAATAATTTATTTTGTAAAATCATACATATATATCATTTATGAGAAAAATTATGTTAATTTGATAATTCTTGCCTTTCATTGTATTGTGTTTATCTCTTAAAATAATGAATAGTCTATTTTAAAAATATATTTTTTGTCTATTTTTTTGAAAACAAATACGATAAAATAAAAATGTTATAGTTATTCGATCGAGTTTTTTTTTTATTTTTTTATTTTTTATAAATGATATAAAGTGAGGAATTTTTAAAATGAATGGTTAGAATTATTATAATGAGACTCGTTGTTAGCCACAACCCATGTAGGAAAAAAAAAAGATAATTTACAAATATATTCCTTAAAGTTTACTTAAAATGCGGATACTTTTATGTGGTTTTAGAAATTACAAATACCCTCTTATAAGTTTTTTTATTTATTTAACAGAATTGATAAAAAAAAATAAAAAATAAAACTCCTAACTCTTTCCTATACAACAATAAAATTACATGAATTGTTAAATGAAATATATTTATGACATCGTTAAAAAATGTTAATTACATGATGATTTATTAATAAAAGAGGTCAATTATTATATGATTAAAAACTTGAAGGGGAAAAATATAATTTCCAGAACTATAAGTAAAAATATATATTTTAAGAAAATCTCAGGGGGTACATCTGTAATTTATCCAAAGAAATAAAGGGAAAATTACAAAAAAAAAATCTAAAATTTGAGCTTTATAACAAAATAAATTATAAATTTTAAATTTTATCAATTTAAATCCTTATTTTTTGATTTATTTTGCAATATAAACCATTTACGTATTTTTGTTAAGTAAAATCGATTAAAAATAGTTTAATCATTAACATCAATGAAAAATGATATTTTAAATATTTTATGTACACTTATATTGAGATTAATGATTAAAATATTATTTTTTTCGTTAATTGTAACAAAAATAGACAAATGGTATATATTGAAAACAAATCAAAAGATTAGAAGTTAAATTGACAAAATTAAAAATTTAGTGTTTATTTTGTAACAATAATAAAACCTTTGTTTTGAAAATAAATGATATTCTTTAGTTTAAGAATCATGATTGGAGTGTAACGTTTTGTTTTGAAAGATAAATTTTTAAAATGTATTTCAAAAAGAGAAAATTGGTTTGGTTATGAGTTTTGAAAAGAGGTTTGCGTTTTGAGTTGTATTTTGAAATTGTTTTGGGTTTATTTTTTTTAAATAGTTAAATATTTTCTTAATTTTAATTTTTTAGGATAAATATTTTTTATTGTAAATATTTATTTATTTATTTTAATGTGAATTGTATTTACTAAATTTGCGCATTGTATTTTTTAAAATATTTAAAAAAATTTATTTTTTATTTTAAATATATAATTTTTATTTTAAATAATTTCTTTTTTTATTTAAAATGTTATATTTTATTTTTTAAATATTTTTAAAATTTAAAAAAAATTTGGATTGCCCAAAATGTAGAAAAATATTTAAACCATAACAAATTATTTAAACCATAACAAATATATATATATATATATATTTAAACCATAACAAATTATTTGGCCAATACTTAAAAAAATAGAAAAATATTTTTTCAAAGAAATAAAAAACAATTTTTTCTGAAAAAAAAAATATTTTTTCAAAGGAATAAAAGATAAACAATATTTTTTTTGTTGTTTTGAAAATAGAGTTTTGAATTAAATGTTTGGTTATGAGTTTTGAATTTTTTTGATTAGAATCATGATTCCAAAATAAAAACCAAACGCTACTTAAATTTTTTAATGTAATAATAATGGGGAATTTTTTTTAAGGTCCCTCTTATTAAAATTTTATAGCATAATGGATGTGAAATATTTTTATAGCAGTTGAGGTCCCTCAAATTTTGATCCAGAGAAATTTCGAAATAGAGAAATTTCGATCTAAAAAAATTTCAATTCGGAGAAATTTTGAAACACAATTTCTTTGGTTTGCTCACAAATTTCTTTGTGTTTTGACCAATTTTGTCTGATTTGCTCACAATTTTCTTTGTATTTACCAGAGAAAATTACAGAAAAAATTAAGCTACTCTTACAAACCATTTATATATATATATAATTTTTACAAGAAAACACTATGCTAAGTTCATCAAAGAACTTAAAATGCAAAATCTAATTACAGTTTGAAAAACAGCAAACATTACATATCACAAAAGATCAAAAAAAAAATTAGAAATTAGAAATCCAGTGAAAATTAAACAAGCAACATAAATTAGGAGGTGTTTAATATGGGCAGGAAAAAGTTAAATGCCAGAGAAAATTCGGGAGCAAATCAAAGAGACAACTAGGCAAAGAAAATCAAGTAAGGCATAGAGAGAAAGAAAGTCCAATGTGTTCAGAGAAAATTAATCTAAAAGGGATATCTTAGTGCTAGAGGAAATTCATCTCAAAAGAAAAATTACATACAAGGAGACAACTAATCAGTGAAAATCAAACAAATAACCTAAATTAGTGAGAGTTTAATATTTTCACAGAAAATTCAAATGCAAAGAAAATTCAGCTCAAGGAATAACTAACTAGTGAAAGTCAAACAAAAAATACAAATTAGTGGGAGTTTAATGTGGTTAGAGAAAATTGGAGAGAAAATCAAAGAGACAACTAACCATAGAAAATCAAGGCATATAGAATAAAGTGAATCCAATCTCAAGAAGAAAATTATACACAATGAGACAACTAACTAGCAAAAATCAAACAAGCAACTTAATTTGATAGGTCAGGGAAAATTTAGATGCCAAAGAAAATCAATCAAAATTTTGGCCCAAACTCAAATAAATTTCAACCAAACTTAGAAAAATTTCGCCTAACTCAGAGAAATTTCTTTAATTTTCTCTATATTTAGGAAATTTCTCTGTATTATACAGAAAAAAGAGAGAAGAAAAAAATGAAATAGTTTCTTGTCAATCCTTTAATTCTTCCCTCTATAAGGAAAATCTATATAATAAGGCAAGAGGCTTTTTGAAAATGTCTTAAAATATATGTGAGATACATTTTGATAGGTAGTGTTTAAAAAGAAAAGGCATGAAAAGGAAAATCGTGCATTGCTACTCACCCTCATTGTGCAAAATTAAAATGTATCAAAGCCCAAAATGTAGCAAGAAAATTGTATCAATTAGTTAAATAAAATGTACGATTAGCAAACTCATGAACATATTACACTCAAGTCTCAGCAGTATTAGTTAGTTACAACACTATTTCACTTTACTAAGCTTAAGTCTCAGACTCTTCATATTACACTTCTCACTTGCTAATTACTAAGGAAGAGAAAAATAGAAAGTAAAAATCGAAAAAATAAAAAATAAAAAATAGAAGAAACTAAACCTTAATCAACAAAACCACCTCTTTGGGCAATCAGCTAACCCTCCAATCAAGCATACATGTCTATGGATTACACCAATCTAAAAACATCAAGCACTATCTATAATAGTTGCAAAAGCAAAAATCATCAAGCACTAATTGAAAGTTCCAAAAACATTATTAGATTTTAGCTCTTAAACACATTATCAAGTACTAATATTTATAAATGCCTCCCTCCATCATCAAGCACTAATGATTCAGCAAATATATTTAATTTCTAAAATTGAGAATGTCAATCTTTTAGAGACATGGAATTTAGCACATAGGTAGATAACTTTTCAAGATGCAATTTGTCTCACACCATTTTATTCATTTATCTACACTTTTTGCCTCCCTCTATCTCTACTCTCCCTCATCCCACACCCACACACCCTCTCTGCTTTTTAATCTATATAGCAAATATTTTATGCACCCAAACACATGTGGGGTTCACACGAGAAACTACTATATATCAAAAAAATGTTTCAGAGACACATCCATATAGAGGGAAAAAGAGAGATTTACTGACCAAGAAAAATGCTCTTTCTTTGATAACCTTCATGTATATCTTTGGCACCGCAATGCAAGGAGCATCATTTCAAAAATCTTCAAACCACAATCTCAAAAGAAAGATTTCATAAACTCACAACTGAGATCCAATTGAGAGCATTCAACCTATTTAGAAGTAGTACAAACAAAAAATAAAAAAACTACTAATTTTTTTGGTCTTTCCCCAAAACAATAAATAATAATAAAAATAATTTGCAAAGAGAACATTATCCAAAAAATAAATAAATTCATAAACTCAACCCAGTCAAACAAAGAAAAACTTTTTTCTCACTCCAGTTCAAAAGTTTAGCAAAGGGGAACTTTTTCCTCAACCAAAAGTTTGATCATTTGATTAATCTCTCCCTCACCTTCCATTCCCTATGAATTAATAAACACATCAAATAGAGAAACAATTTATCAAGCATTTGTTGAACATTGTAGTAGCAGAAATTATATAGTGATAAAACTAATTATTTTGAACTTCAACTATTGCAAACTATACTGAAATCCTTATAATGGAATGAATAACAATAAATTTAATTAAAATAATTGGAAATAGGTTGTAATTTATTCCAAGTGACATGAGGAAGTTGGTCTTTGAACTATGGAAATCGAGTAAAAGATTAAATCATCAACTTACAACATCATGAATGTACAAAAAATAAAAAAATAGAAACAAAAAAAGGGATGGAATCTTGATTACCTCTATTGATGGAGCCTTTAGAACTATTCTCCTCACCAGATTCTGATGCCTCCGTCACATGTACAAAGCATTAAGAATAAAAACATCATCCTTACATGAATTGATAATTTCTCTACAACACTCCAACTCAACAAAAAATTATGCATTAATGTTAGGAGAAAAGATCTTTCATATTAAAACTAATTCCCTGAAAAAATAAAAAAAAAATAAAAAATAAAAAAAAGGACAAAAACTACAACAATAAAAGGTGGGTGTGCCCAACACAGAGCAAAAATAAATAAATCTATAAATAAAACTAACAAAGCTCCACTGACTTATGGATATAATGTTAAGGGGATAAAGAAATATGAAAAACTAACAAAAGAGGGAGGGAGAAAGTCAAAAGATGACATATAGTAATCTTAAAGACCTTAAAAGGGTTGTGTGAACCATTTTTCCAACAATAAAAAACTAAAAAGGAAAGTCAAACATCGATTTTAGCGAATCAAATTGATTCACTTCACGATTTACCGATTTGGTTCACCGATTCACCTACGATTCATGGCTATTTGCGATTTATACAACTTGACGAAAGCAATCACATAGTGAACCCAAATAAAAATTTTGAAACATTTTGGAGAACCATTTTAGAAAAATATTTCAGAGACCTATGTGAGGCATTTTACAAAACATAGTGAATGCATACAAAGAGACACACATAAAACAAAAAAAGCCAAAAAAGAAAAAAAAAATGTTTCGATGGATTTTCATAAGATTATGGGTATGTTTGGTTTGGATTTCTAGAGTAATTTTGGGAAAAATTTTCTTAAAAAATTGTTTGGTTTGTAAATTTTCCAAAACAATTTTAATAAACTATATAAACTATTTTAATATAAGAAGCTAGCATGGTGTTCATAAGTTTAGAATTATATAAACTATTTTAATTGAGCCATTTTACCGAACATGGTGTATGCATGAAGACACACAAAATATAGAGGGGTGAAGAGACATGTTTTAATTGAGGCAATATAAATGAGAAACAAATCACATAATATAAATGATAAACACAATCAAACCCGAATGAGAAACAAATCACATAAAAAATTAGACACCCAATGAAAACCCAAATAAAAATTTGGAGACCCATTTTAAAAAAATATTTCAGAGACCTATATGAGGCATTTTACAGAACATAGTGAATGCATACAAAGAGACACATAAAACAAAAAAAGCCGAAAAAGAAAAATTTTAAAAAAAAATGTTTTGATGGATTTTCATAAGATTATATGTTCTCAAGTAGAATTATATAAGCAGCTAGCATGGTGTATAAACTATTTTAATAAACTATATAAACTATTTTAACATAAGCAGCTAGTATGGTGTTCATAAGTTTAGAATTATATAAACTATTTTAATTGAGCCATTTTACCGAACATGGTGTATGCATGAAGACACACGCAAAATATAGAGGGGTGAAGAGATTATTTTCCATGATTATTATATAGATTAATTGTGAAAAAAAAAAAAGAAGCAAAGCACATTTGATTTCTAAATCAACTCATGACCATTCACATGACGGAAATCAAATCAGCCGAGAAATAACAAACAAATTTTAAGGGGGAGGAGTTGATACATTCTCTTTTTATTAGGAGGTCTACACAATTTCTGTTTAGATTTTTAGTTATTCTTTCCTAATTTTTAATTATTCAGGTAGGTTATCTTATCTCTTGATTTGTAACTCATTTAAGTTTGTCAACTACTTGCAAGGAATTTTCCTATTTTGTTGGGACTTACCATTATATTGAGGCCTGTTGCATACGCAAGTAAATAATGAGATAGTGCGTTGAGTAATTCCCTAGCACCTTGGTGTATTTTTATTACAGATTTTGGTTCCCTCAATGTAACCAAATTAACCATTCCACCTACCTTTCCTTTTTTACTATCTTGTTAGCATTTACAACTCTTAAAGATAAGGACTTCATCAACCAAACCAAATTTACATACCGTAAAACCAAAACAACACAATGCCACATGTCATTGTGGATAAATTGTGGGACTCTAGCATTTCTCAATAACCCATAGAATCTTCCAACCCATCTTCGGGTTAGAATCATATTGTGCAATCAAAACCTTCAATTGATCAATAACAGTATACATTTGATGATCAAGCACTAAAGCATACTACCCTAAACAGCAAAATAATGGGAACCCACAAATTTCCAAATGCAATCAGACAAATGAAAGTTACTATGTAGTTGGAAGACATACTTGACTCTTCAAAGGTCGCTGGCGCGAAATCATCACCGGTGGTAATGCAAGATATGTAACGATGAAGTAAATGCAATTTCAACAAAATTTTCATTCAAAAATCATGCATGCATCGAAAGATCAGATGCTTGTAAATTTGAAAACAGGGAAACGAAAAAATGAAGAATAAAGTTAATAAGAATATCTATAACCCATTTACCATCATCAGGAAGAGTGTCTCGCATCCATTCCTCATCAACAATATCTATAAGAACACCCAGGCTCAGTTCTGCCATGCTCGGTCCGTACTTCAGATAATCTCCTTTCATAAATACAGAATTAAAGAACAATAAAATTTAATTATAGATAAAATCAAATCCACTCCACAATCACTAAACCCAACAGTATAAAATTTGGAATATCTAATCTAATACACTCCACAATATAAAATTTGGAATATCAAATCCACTCCACAATCACTAATCTCCTTTCACAAATACAGAATTAAAGAACAATAAAATTTTACCAGAAATCACACAATAGGTTCACATAATATAAATCACATAAATCATATAAATCACACAATCAAACCCGAATAAGAAACAAATCACATAAAAAATTAGACACTCAATGAAAACCCAAATAAAAATTTTGAGGCATTTTACAGAACATAAAACAAAGAAACTTTAGATACCGATCTCTAAAGGCACAAAGAGACATTTTCAAAAAGCCTCTTACCTTATTATATAGATATATATATTTAATGACTTTAATTTAATTTCTGGCCGACAATGAAAGAAGGCAAATGAGTTTTGGCTTTTAAGCTGAAGTGACTTTAAAAAAACAGCTTATAAATTCTTCCCAAAAGAATAGAAACTTCAGCTTTAGCAGCACTAAACAACTTTAAAATGCAAAAGAAAATTATAGTGCTTGAAGAAAATCTAACCAAATAAAACAAAAATCATGAAAAACAAAATTATTAACACATTGCAAACATCTAAGACTGATGGAAGGTGTGCCAATTCAATTACAAAATTGTACAATATGTAGAACACTTGATCATCTCAGTGGATCCCTATTGAAACAGCACCCAATACTCTTCCTCAAATTTTTCAATAGGTAAAATTTGGAAATTCTCCAGAAATGCTACTACACACACAACATGGTACACATGAACGATAGCCATGAAAAAGCACTAAAATCAAGCAGTAGATCTGACACACTAAATGTGCTACAGAATTAGCCACTGTCCAGATGTTGAATTTCAGGCAAAGGATCATGTTTGGATGCAGGTAGCTAAGGATTCCGAGAACATTACTATCAATAGCATACCTGAAGAGGTGAAAATTACAGCTGAAAGGTATGACTCGATTGAATAAAATTGAACCTTGATACCCTTGTAATCAACTTATTGATCTTCTGATCAGTTTTCTTTATCCTTGCAGCAATAATGAAATTTCATCAGAGGAAGCGATGGCAGCCCCTGCGTTAAATGCCAGAGATGAAAGGAACCTTGATTAATAATTAAATGAAATAGCATTGCTGAGGGAGAGGAACAAATCAATGGAAGGTGAACTTAAAGAAATGCAAGAGAGATATTCAGAGATAAGTCTTAAGTTTATAATCCAATTTTAATTTCGATAGCTTCAGGACTTTGGTGATTGGTATGTCTTCTGATTTGATTTTTTTTCTTGGCCAATTGGGAGGTGAGTTTGGAGGAGTTTTTGGGTCGATCATCGCTAATGAGACAGAACTCGGAGGAGAGGGAATTGGAGCAAAGAAAGTGGGAGGGAGCAATTTTGTGAGCGTTTTGTGTGAGATTTTGGAGGGATTTTCTTGAGAGAGAGGATTAGGCTCCGATGCAGGTAGAGAGAGAGAGAGAGAGAGAGAGAGAGAGAGAGAGAGAGTTCAAAATTTGAAATGAGAAAGAGAGAGGGGATGAGTACCTGTGATGGAGAGGAGAGAGAGAGAGAGATTTTCAAAGAGGGAAATAAAGCCGTTGATGCTCAAAGAGGGAAATAAAGCCTCTTCTTCGTCAACCATTGATGGAGAGAGAAGGAAATAAAGGCATCTCAACCATTGAAGTTGAGATGAGACAATTGAGACCATTGGATCAAAATGTATCTCATATATATTTTAAGACATTTTCAAAAACCCTCTTGCCTTATTATATAGATATATATAGAGAGAGAGCCTTAATCAAATATTTGCAGTGTGAACCAAAATTTACAGATATATATATATATATGTATATAGAATATAGAGACGGAAGAGAGACAAATAGAAAGAGAGAGAGTGTATGTGTGATATATGGATGTGGGTAAGGGATCTTAAGTTACCAAAGAAAAAAAAAAATTATAAACCTCTCTCATTAGTAAAAATTAGAGAGGGATGTTAAGCTAATTTTCTTAATAATAAATGGGCTCAAATTAAACGTAATAAAATAGAACATGTAGTCAAATTGGCTGGGCCATCATCTGGCGAAAAGGGTTGGTGTTGCTTTACTTTTTTAAAGATTTTGTTTATTCAAAAGTTGTGAAGTTGCAACGGACAAACTTTATCCCTTCACAAGTACTCTGTATAATTTCACCCAAAAAGTACCCTGCATAATTAAAGCATGAAAGGCTTTGAATATGACCACTAAAATGGTCAACTTCCCGAAAGTACCCAATGTTTTGAACATTTGGTTTCAACATTAAAACGATGGGTTTGAACATATAAATATCATAATTGTTTTGTTTATTTATTTATTTATTTTTAGAACGGGAAATACCTAAAGATAGATTACAATTTAGCGGAATCTCCCCTATCTAAACAGATAGTCTGAAAGCTTTTGCAATCATGTGAGTTAAACCATAAACTGTTTGATTACCAAGTCATGGAGTATAAGAGATACAGAAACGGCGAAAATCATGACACCTCTCAAAAGCTTTTTGTAATAAGTTATCACAAGGGGAAAGCAAAGATTCCTCTCTTTGAAGAGCTTTAACAGTCCCTTTCAAAATGAACATCATGGATACCCAATTCGAAAGCGAAAATCACTGCTCGCAACACTGCGACAGCTTTATTACAACCCTCCTCTCCCAATCAATTAATCTTATATGACAAGGCTGCAAGCACCGCTCCATTGTGATCACGAACAATTATACCTACCCCAACCGCCTTGAGTCGATTGAACACAACTTTATCAAAGTTGACCTTATAAAATCCATTGTTTGGAGCTTTCCGACGGAGGTATCACATTTCACATTTGTTGAAAGGGACTAGTTTCTCTCTATGTGATCTGATTCAATTTATTGGGTTCGCACGTTTTATTTTTTTAATCTCCATGTATAAATTTATGTAAAAAATTAAATTGATCTAACACTCGTAATTACTTAATTTTATTCAAAACAATGAACAACAAATATAATTTGACAATAAATCATTTATTTATTTTTAATATAAACCCATTACAAAATTATAAAATCTTTAATTTTAAAGACAATTTTGCCTCTCTTCTCTCTCTTCCTTTCTCCTTGCTCCCTCATGTTTTTTTTTTTTTCTTTCCCTTCCACTTCTGTAACCCCCCCACTCCTTCCCTCAACCGGAGTTAGCCATGAGCATGAGGTTGTTGGCCTTGTGGCTAAAGTTACTATATTTTGGATTCTTACAATAAAAGCTTGTATTCGAGCCATGAAAATAGACTCTTTAAAAATAAAATAAGAATCCTCTTGAAAACTCAAACTTTGCTTCTTGTAAATTAACTCAAGGATGGAAAAATGTCAAAAAAACTCATACAAAATTGATAAGAGTATTGAGTCGACATCATCTTTATCTACACAGACTCAACAGCCTCAAGCTTCAGTTGACAATAGCAGTGCCTCAGTTAGTTAGTTAGTTGGATAGTTTGTTAGTTTGTTAAATAGTTTGTTAGTTTGTTTTTCTGTAACAGAGTTCTCTTGAATAGAGTTCCACAAGTATAAGATGATGTAATTTGTTTTACAAGTTTTTCTTTAAAATGAGAATCAGTAATCAGTTTCTTCTCATGGTATCGAGTTTCAAGCTCTAACGAGCCAGTCTTAATGGAGTCTTCATCTTCATTCTCTTTGCCTTCAAACCTTGGCATTACGATTTCAAATTTCACTTCACTCATCACGGAAGTTAGATTCAACAAATTTTCTTATATGGCGTAATCAAATGCAGAATCTTCTGTGTGCTACAGATCTTCTCTGCTTTGATGATGGTACAATTCAATGTCCAGATCCAGATATTCTTGATTCTCAAGGCAAAAGTATTCCTAATCCAGAGTTTGTGAAATGGAAAAAAATTGATGCTCACCTTCTTAGTCGCATCTCGCAACACTATCTCCTCCGATCTATTCATCGATTCTTCATCTTCAAGGTTGTGCAGTGTCCGAATCATCTCAAAACGATTTACTTCTCTCCGGATCCCACATTCATCAACTAAAGAATCAATTACACTCTATTTGAAGCAATCTCGCAAAATGGCGAATATCTCGTCTTATCAAAAAATTTACGATAAACTTGCCCTCGCTCAAAGAAGTGTTGATGATGAAGATTTGGTTCTTCTCACTTTGAATGGTCTTCTGCCGAATATGATGCTTTTAAAACTACGATTCGAGCTCGTCGAAGCAATCACCATGGAGGATCTCTGTTCTCTTCTCGCTACGAGGAGATTCATATCGATCAAAAGTTCACCACCAGTTCGGATTTAACGTAGCCTACATTGCATCAAAGGTTCTCCGAGTCCTCTTATTCCAGAGGCCATTACTCTAATCATCGAGGCGTAAATCAATTTCATCAATTTCGTGGAGGTTCTCGTGGTCGATCTCATGATTATCGATCTCGCGATTATTCTTCTAATCGCCTCGTGGAGGTCGTCGAGTTCTACTAACACCGTTAGTTGTCGATTTGTGGCAAATTAGGTCATATGGCTTTTGATTGTTGGTATCGTATGGATCCTACTTTTCGATTCCAATTTCTTCTTCTCCACCTTCCTCAGTTTCTTCATCTAGAGGATCTTCTCGTGCCTATACTGCTACCACAACCTCTTCCTCACCTCTCTCATCTACTTCACCCTGGTATCTTGATTCTGGCGCCACAAATCATATCACCAATGATCTAGCAAATCTCAGTGTCTTTCACCATACACGTGTTCTCGATTCTTGTTATGGCAATGGTTACCTTTACCTATTAAACACATTGGTAAGGGTTTACTTCCCACACCACAATATTCTTTTCTCTTAACTGATCTCCTACATGTGCCTGATATCTCTTCAAATTTGTTATCCGTGAATCAATTAGTTAAAGACAATAATTGTGTCATTACTTTTGATCATAACTCCTTTTTGATTTAGGACAAGACTACGAAACAGGTTCTTTTTAAAGGACCTAATCATCATGGTCTTTATCATGTTGCTTCACCGAGTTCTTCTTCTCCACCTTGTCATGCTTTCCATGCTGCTGGTGCGTCCCAGTCTTCTTCCCCTTCATCTTCTACTTCAGTCTCTCTCTGGCACAGTCGACTTGGACATCCTTCTCCTTTGAAGTTTCAACATACTCTACCTTATCTGCCAGACTCATTTTCTTCTAAGCTCCCTTTAGATCAATGTACACATTGTAATGTTTCCAAAATGCATAGATTGCCTTTTAAACTTTCTAATTCTTCTGTTAATAAAGTGTTCTCCTTAGTACATAGTGATGTATGGGGGCCTTTTGAGCCATCTGTTTCTGGTTTCAGATTTTATGTTTTGTTCATTGATGACTATAGCCGATTTACTTGGTTGTTTCCTTTAGTCTACAAAAGTGAGGTGTTTCATATATTTTTGTCTTTCAAAGCTTATGTTGAAACACAGTTTACCACCAAGCTTCAAATTTTAAGAACTGACAATGGTACTGAATTTGTTAATAAGCAAATGGACAATTATCTCACTTCTCATGGTATCATTCATCAACTTAGTTGTCCCTACACCCCAGCTCAAAATGGGGTTGCTGAAAGAAAGCATAGGCACCTTACCGAGACAGCTATAACTCTTCTTCATCAGTCTTCTCTTCCTTTAAAATACTGGTTTGATGCCTTTGCCACAGCCGTGTTTTTGATTAATAGGATGCCTAGCTCCACTCTAGCTCACAAGTCTCCCTTTGAAGTTCTGTTTAACTCTGTCCCTGATTATTCCTTTTTCAGAGTTTTTGGCTGTCAGTGTTTTCCTTGGCTTCGGCCTTACACTTCTAATAAGCTCCAGCCCCGATCTCAACCTTGTGTATTTTTGGGTTATCATCCCTTCGTCAAAGGTTATCGGTGCTTGGACCCTACATCTGGTAAGATTCATGTATCAAGGCATGTTCTCTTTAATGAACACTGTTTTCCTTTTCTATTTCCTCTTGACCTCCTCCGCTTCTCGCATTTCTTCATTTTTCTGGTCTCCATCCTCTTCTCCTCCAATTGCTTTCTCCTAGTTTCTCTGTTCCACCTACTTCTTCTGCTCCACCTCCTTCTTCTATTCCTATTGGTTCCATTTTTATCGATCTTCCTCCTGTTTCTACTGTTACCTCTGCTCCTATTGTTGAATCTGTTCCTCCTATTGCCTCCTCACACCCTATGGTTACCCGTAGTAAGTCTCGTCAGTCTCAGCAACCTTCTTGTTTCACTGCTGCTACTACTCTCCTCTCCACTGAACCTACTACAACCTCCGAGGCCTTACAATCTCCTGTTTGGGTAGCAGCCATGACTGAAGAATTTCATGCTCTTCAGCGACAATCTACCTGGGATTTGGTTTCTCTGCCTCCTTCTAAATCTGTCATCGGCTGCAAGTGGGTTTTTCGAATAAAGAAAAATTCTGATGGAAGTATTGCTAGATACAAAGCCCGGTTGGTAGCTAAAGGTTATCTTCAGCAAGAGGGTATCGACTATCATGAAACTTTCAGCCCTGTTGCTAAACAGCCCACTATTCGTCTGCTCTTATGTCTTGCTCTTCAATTCAATTGGCCCATTAAACAGCTCGACATCTCTAATGCCTTTTTACATGGGGTTCTTGAAGAAGAGGTCTACATGACCCAACCTCCAGGTTTTATTAATTCTCAATTTCCTCATCATGTCTGCAAGCTTAAGAAAGCATTGTATGGCCTTAAACAAGCTCCTCGAGCTTGGTTTTCTACCTTCTCATCTTTTCTTCTATCTCAAGGCTTTCATAACAGTCATTCTGATTCCTCTCTCTTTATTCATAAGAGTCAGTCTCATATTACTGTTCTCTTGATTTATGTTGATGATATCCTTCTTACCAGCAGTGATTCTCAGTTTATAGCTGCCTTGGTTCATAAAATGCATGAGGTGTTCTCTATGAAAGAGCTTGGTTCTGTTAGTTACTTTCTTGGTATTTCTGTCCAGCACCTTGCCTCAGGTTTCTTCTTATCTCAGCCCAAATATGCTAGTGATTTACTTGTTAAGGCTGGCATGGTTGACTGCAAACCCTGTGCTACTCCTGTTGCTGTTAAGCCCTCTTCATCTCCTGGTGATTCTCTTCCCTTTCCTCAGCCTGAAGTATATAGAAGTGTGGTTGGTGCCCTTCAGTATCTGACAATTACTCGGCCAGATCTATCCTTTGCTGTTAACCAAGCTTGTCAATATATGCATTCGCCTACCATGGCTCACTTTGCTGCTGTCAAACAAATTCTCCGTTACGTCAAAGGCACTTTAACTCATGGTCTCACCTTTAGTCCTGGTCCATTTACCCTTCATGCCTATACCGATTCGAATTGGGCTGGTGACAGTATTGATCGGCGATCTACATCTGGGTTTTGTATCTTCCTGGGTACCAATCTCATTTCCTGGTCTGCCAAAAAGCAGCCTACCGTTTCTCGGTCATCAACTGAAGCAGAATATCGATCTATGGCTAACACTGCTGCTGAACTCTGCTGGCTACAACAGCTGCTGACTGATTTGTCTATGCCACTTTCCTCTGTTCCTATTTTATGGTGTGACAACATCTCTGCCATGTCCCTTGCTTCCAACCCAGTTTTTCATTCCAGATCTAAGCATATCGAAATTGACTGTCACTTTATTCGCGAAAGAGTTGCTTCCAAGCACATTGATCTTCGTTACATACCTTCCACAGATCAGTTGGCAGATCTCTTCACTAAGGCTTTATCTTCTTCTCGTTTTCATTATCTCATGGACAAGCTTCAAGTGTTTCCCCGTCCTCTCAGCTTGAGGGGGCCTGATAAGAGTATTGAGTCGACATCATCTTTATCTACACAGACTCAACAGCCTCAAGCTTCAGTTGACAATAGCAGTGCCTCAGTTAGTTAGTTAGTTGGATAGTTTGTTAGTTTGTTAAATAGTTTGTTAGTTTGTTTTTCTGTAACAGAGTTCTCTTGAATAGAGTTCCACAAGTATAAGATGATGTAATTTGTTTTACAAGTTTTTCTTTAAAATGAGAATCAGTAATCAGTTTCTTCTCAAAAATGCAGATATGTAATTAACAAACAACTAAATTACATGACCTAAACATACATCACAAGATAAGGGTTTTATATATATATATATAAAGGCAAGATTACATTATAGTACACGCATGAGGATTTTCATCGCTAAAAAGTGAAGCAACAACTTCATCCGATGCAACTGCAATCGAGTAAACTGCAGGAGTGTGGAAGAAGCTATGGATATTGGCTGGAGAGACATTTTTGAATGTGTCATAGTAGTAGTGGTTGACAATGTGAGAAGGGTACTTGTAAAATGAAGTGAAATGAGAGTAGCCTCCTGGGTATGGCCATGGCTCATTTACTTTTGCTGCACGCTTGATCGATTTGAGCACCTTCTTTTCCTCTAGGGCGTAGCCTCTCACCGTTATCTTTTGTGTCTCCATGTCTATTTCTATCTCTTCAACTCCTAAAAAATATCATACATAGTATTAATTGAATGAATATTAAAAATAAACACCCCACAAAAAATTAAATAAAAGGAAAGAGATGAAAAATCCAGTCTTTAGAGAAGAAAAATTAATTTTTTTTATTCCATCCCTTTGTTCATGTGCAAATGCAATTGCAAAGTATACGTTAGTTAAAGTTTAAATAATGTCAAAGTTTTATAATTTTAAGATTAAATTACAAATATATCTCCTGAGATTTGCTTAAAGTATTTATTGTCCCTTATAGCTTGAAAAATTACAAACACCTCTTGTTAAAATTTTTTATTTAACAGAATTAACTAAAAAAAATAAATTCATAATTGCTCTCCTATACAATAATAAAATTACTTAAATTATTAATTGAAACATATTTATAACATCATTAAAAACTGTTAATTGACTTGATTATTTATTAATAAAAGGAGTGATTTGTTATGAAATTAGAAAGCTCAGGATGGAATGTAATTTCTAGAACACATGGAGCGATTTGTATTTTAATCAAATCTTAGGGAATATATTTGTAATTTATCCTAATTTTAATATATATTTTACAAATTTTCATATACTCTTTGTTAGTTTCAGTATACTTTTTGCACATATACTGATCTTAACTAAAACTCATTAGACGGCGAATAGTATTTTTCCTTCTGTGCTATAACACAATTAGGGACAAACATGGAACTTGCACCAACATTTGGGGTGGGGTGCTTCTATTTACACACACCAAATATTTCATTACACCCACCTCTTTGTCATATGCATTCAAAATTATGCTCCATAAGCGGGTGTAAATAGAAATATCCCAACATTTCGGATGCCATTAAATGCATCCACAAAATTCCTCTACACACCTACTTTCCCTCTCTATGTATTG
This sequence comes from Camellia lanceoleosa, assembly GCA_025200525.1. Classification (NCBI taxonomy): domain Eukaryota; kingdom Viridiplantae; phylum Streptophyta; class Magnoliopsida; order Ericales; family Theaceae; genus Camellia; species Camellia lanceoleosa. The sequence goes on along the minus strand of CM045764.1, from coordinate 18,392,779 downwards.
AGAATTGTGTTTCACAAATGTGGGAATAAGAGGAATTATGTGGGTGTATTCAGCATCACCCCACATTGTCATTAGGTAGTGATTACTATTTTTATTTATTCAAATGGTCATTTCGCTATGCGGCCCATGCCAATTCAAGGCTAGGTCGGGTCGTCAGCCTACAACAATAAGTCCGGTTCTATGATCCAAGCCAAGTCAAAACTAACCGGCCCAATAACTATCACGGAGTTAAATTACTAAAACGCCCAAGTGGCTCCCCATATTTTCTTTTTGATATAGACGAAAACAAAAAAGAAATTGGAAATTAAAATATCAATCAAATTACACTTTGTTTGATTCCAATTTTTGAACTCAAATTTTATGAAATTGAGTTTTTTTGTTTTCATGTTTTTTTTAAAAATATTTTTATTTTTAGTGAATTTTTAAAAATATTTTAAGTAATTTTTTTACTTTTTAAATGTAGTTAACCTAAATGTATTTAAAAATTAAAATATTTGTAAAAAAAATTAATAAATACACAAGAATATAAAAATGTATTGAATATATATATATATATTTTGTATTTTTGGCATTTAATAATTTTTTTAAAGATTTTTTTATACAAATATTATATTTTTTAGGTGTATTTATGTTAACTGTATCTAAAAATTAAAAAATTTAATAAAAACAAAAAAAATATGAAAAAATAAAAAATTTAATTTTTTGAAAAGCGAATTCAAAATCCTGAAACCAAATCACTTCAAATAAAGAACAAATATGTTCTGTATGAGTAGAATTGATGAAGTTTATACATGACATTTATTATTATGTGTATTCACATTAGAAGTGAAAAAATTATCATTAAATTTTATTTAGTATCATATGATACAACAACCCTTTATTTATTTTTGGTAAACAGCAACAATAAATAAATAAATAATAATAAAAAAAAAAAAAAAGAAGATTATTTACACAAAGACCTTCTAAACTATTGAAAAGTATCACTTTGACTCCTAAAATATAAAAGTGTACAAATGAATCCCTTAAATTATTGAAAAATATCATTTTGTCCTCTAAATTATAACAAACGTATAAATAAGCTCCTTAAATTATAAAAATGTATCAATTGGACCCTTAACAGAAGAGGTCATAGTGAAACACGCCAATAGTTTAGGGAATCCATTTGTATAGAGGGCAAAGTAATACTTCTTAATAGTTTAGGAGGTCTATTTGTACACTTTATAATTTAGAGAGTCAAAATACTACTTCATAATAATTTAGGGGTCTATTTGTATACTTTTATAGTTTAGAGAATTACAATAATACTTCATAATAATTTAGGGGATCTCCACGTAAATAACCAAAAAAAAAAAAATTTCTTTCAAAGCATTTTCGCCGAGGCAGCAACAACAATTTGCCTCGTCCCATTCCATTACTTATAAAAGCACACCCAATTTAATTCAAATTGGATGAGGTTTTGGATGAATAAATTAGATACAAACCCAATGTTGGACATTATATTTCCTTTTCAAAATCTATCTAGTGTTAAAACCAACAATGTTAACGTACGAAAATTCTATTTTGATATATTAAATTGATGATCAACTTATCAAGAGAATAATAATTTTATTATTTAGTAAATATTTTCAATAGTATATCAAAAACAGTAATTTTAGGTATCATGAAAAGTCTTTCATGAAAATGATCATGGAAGATTTGTGACCTTTAGATTATACTTACAATAAAGCACCACACACTAATCAAGGTAATCTAAGGGTCACAAATTTTTCATGATCATTTTCATGAAAAAATTTTCATGATTCCTAACATTTCTCTATCAAAAAATATACCTTTGAGCTTAGAAATAGATTTTCTAAGTTTAGCAGCACATCCCTCGCAATCCAGGTTTGGAACTCTCACCTCCACCATCTGCAAAACACCCATATTCAGACACCACACACATATATATACATAATTGAGAGATAGAGAGAGAAAGAGGAGAGAGAAAGAGACTTACGGACATAGTTCAAGTATGTGAAGATAACAAGAGCTCACTACAACAAATTTAGAGAGAGAGAGAGAGAGAGAGAGAGAGCTTCTTTCACTTGGGTATGTACGTGGGTTTTTGTACTTATGAAGGGAGGGAGGGTTCATTTTATTTTAGAACGTTGGGTTTTGAAATTGGAAAGCAAAGAGAGTTCACGCGTGTACTGGGAAAGCGTGACTTTCATCCCCACCCCCAAAGCTAAGCTTCTTTCTTCTCTATTTTTTTTTTTTTTTATAATGTTTTTTCTAAACTAATTTCCAAACGGACTCTATGAAAATGAATGACTTGTCTCCAATTATAGATTCAAGACTTTAAATTTTATCATATATATGAAATGGGCTCTTTTTGATTTATTTATAAATTTATTCAATAAGAGAATATGACTAATAATTAGAAGAATGTAACATTTTATTAATTTTGACTGGTAAAATATTTCAACCCCTTGACTGGCTATATATAATAGGAAAATGATTTGTCCTCCTAAAAATATCCCTCCTAATTCCTCTAATGTCCAAAACGATGTTGTTTCGAACATTTTTTTTTTTTTTTTGAATTTTCAGGGGTTTAGGGTTCCCATTTTCGAGGATCTAGCACAGCCCTATATAATAAATTGTCACACTCTTACGGATTTAGTAGTGGACGACACTCATATATCAAGGCCAGGCACAGCACAGACAATTTCTTTGTCCATTTATGTAAGACCATATATTAAAATCCATGTATTCAAACCTACCAATAAACCCTGATAAAAAAAAAAAAAAAAAAGAAAAGGAAAAAAAAACCACAACGAACATTTTATATAAATAAAAGATTATTGATTTGATTTAGTGGATGAGGTTTTTATTTTTTTATTTTTATTTTTTGATTGGGTGTTTGGACCGGCTTACGTCACTACAAGAAAAAGCATTTTTGCCGACCATTTTTAGCTACCAAAACCAATTTAGTCGCCAAAAGTCACGGAATTGGCTACCAAAAATAATATTAGTCGGCAAAAGTCAACTTTTTAACTACTAATTTTTTTTGGTAGGGGAATGTTGATTATTGGCTACTAAAAAAAATTTAGTAGCTAAAGATATTACAATTGGCGACTAAAACAATTTTTAGTAGCTAAACATATCACAATTGGCGACTAAATAAAAATTTAGTAGCCGTAGAGGTACCTTTAGCTACTAAATTGTTTGGTAGCCGAATGAAAATAAAAAAATTAATTTTTAATCTTTCCCGACCAAACTTTTGGTCGCCAAATGTCAAGTTTCGGCGACAAAATTTCTTTTAGTCGCTGTAGACCTACTTTCGGCTACTAAATTGTTTGGTAGCCGAATGAAAATAAAAAAATTAATTTTTAATCTTTCCCGACCAAACTTTTGGTCGCCAAATGTCAAGTTTCGGCGACAAAATTCCTTTTAGTCGCCAAAGACCTACACTACAACAAAAACATACTTTAGTGGCACTACACTAGTGGCATATTTTTAGAAAATGCCACAAAAAATGATATTTAGTGGCACGTTTTTGAAAAATGCCACAAAACGACAAACATAAAAGGCTCTAGTGACATTTCAATGAATAAGTGTCACAAAACTACAACAAAAACGTACTTTAGTGACACTACATTAGTGGCATATTTTTAGAAAATGCCACAAAAATGATATTTAGTGGCACGTTTTTTAAAAATGCCACAAAACAACAAACATAAAAGGCTCTAGTGACATTTCAATGAACAAGTGTCACAAAACTATAACAAAAACACACTTTAGTGACACTATACTAGTGGCATGTTTTTAGAAAATGCCACAAAAATAATATTTGGTAACACATTTAGATAAATGCCACAAAGCCACAAACATATAAGGCTCTAGTGACATTTCAATAAAGAAATGTCACATCAATTTTATGGCATTTTATAAAATAATGACACAAAAAATTATGTTCGTAACATTTACCAACAAATGCCACTAAACTTTAGTAGCAATGGCATTTTTTAAAAAATGTCAGGACACTAGGTAGGTGCAAATTACTTTTTATGGCACTTAGGTGAAAAGTTTCATAAACAAATATTTTATAGCATTTTGAGAAATGTCACTAAGTCAAAAACTTTCCAAACTTATAATGGCCTTTTTGAAAAAACAAAAAATGCCTATATATTTTTAAAATTTTTACAATGCAGTAAATGATTAAAAATAAATAAATAAAACTCAATATATACTACAGGAAAAAGCACATTTGGCGACTAAATTTCCTGACCAAAAAAAAATTGGTCGCTGAAAGTATAGCTTTCAGTAACCAAAACAGCATTAGTACCCAAAAGTAAAACTTTTTGGCAACTAAACAATTTTAGTAGCTAAAAGTCTACAATTGACGACCAAAACTAAGTTTGGTCGTTGATTATATGGGTTTTAGTGACAAAAAAAAATTTAGTTGCCCAAAGTAAAACTTTTTGGTGACTAAAAAACTTTAGTAGCCAAAAGTCTATAATTGGCGACTAAAAAATAAGTTTAGTTGCCAAAAGTGGTTATTTTTAGCGCGGAAGAACTAAAATCCTAAGACGGGAATTAAATTTTTTGGTGACCAAAATTTTGGTAGCTGAAAGTGCATCTTCGGTGACCAAATCCGATTTTGGTCGGCAAAAGTTAAGTTTTTTAGCAATTAAAAAACAATTAGTAGCCAAAAGTATAGAATTGGCGACCAAAAAATATTTTTAGTCGCCAAAAGTGGTCTTTTTTTATTTTACTAGTAAATAGTTTATTTTACATAAATTATATTCAATAAAATAATTATGTTTATACATATACTTTTATATTAATATAGATATATGTACTATATAAATAATATATATTACATATACAATCATATGGTGCTATGGCGGTGTAGTGGGAAGAGTGTGGTGTATAAGGTTTATGGTGCGGAAGGTTGGCGGTTCGAGTCTCTGCAAGAGCATATCAAATTGTTCTACAACGAATTATCGTCACGAATGGCACTTGATAGCGTCACGAATAGTGCCTACCATGACATTAAAGTGTCACCGAAAGGTTTTAGTCTTGATGGTTTAATGGCGCTTGATAGTGCCACAAATAATATCTACCATGACATTAAAATGTTATTGAAAGTTTTTAACCATGATGGTGCAGTGACACTTGCAAGTATTTATCGTGGCACTCGTATCTACCGTGGCACCGATAGAAGTGGCACTTGTTCAAAATGCCACAAGACCAAAAAATGTCATTAGAAGAATAGTTTTGTGGCACTTTCAAATGTCACTAAACTAAAAAAATGTTGTAGTGCTACTTTTGGCTACTACATTTTTTGGTAGCCAAATGAAAATAAAAAAAATTAATTTTTAATCTTTGCCGACCAAAATTGTGGTCGCCAAATGCTAAGTTTCGGCGACAAAATTCATTTTAGTCGCCAAAGACCTACTTTTGGCTACTACATTTTTTGGTAGCCGAATGAAAATAAAAAAATTAACAAAATAGTTATTTTATTTTATTAATAACAATACCATTAGTCTCCACACTACAACAAAAACATACTTTAGTGGCACTACACTAGTGGCATATTTTTAGAAAATGCCACAAAAAATGATATTTAGTGGCACGTTTTTGAAAAATGTCACAAAACGACAAACATAAAAGGCTCTAGTGACATTTCAATGAACAAGTGTCACAAAACTATAACAAAAACATACTTTAGTGGCACTACACTAGTGGCATATTTTTAGAAAATGCCACAAAAATGATATTTAGTGGCACGTTTTTGAAAAATGCCACAAAACGACAAACATAAAAGGCTCTAGTGACATTTCAATGAACAAGTGTCACAACACTACAACAAAAACATATTTTAATGACACCATACTAGTGGCATGTTCTTAAAAAATGTCACAAAAAGAATATTTGGTGGCATTTTTTAGAAAAATATCATAGAGCCACAAACATACAAGGCTCTAGTGGCATTTCAATTAAAAAAAAGTGTCATTTCACTACAACAAAAATGTCACTACAACAAATTTACACTTTAGTGACACTACACTAATAGCATGTTTTTAGAAAATGTCACAAAAATAAAAATTGGCATTAAATGTCTACAATTGGCGACTAAAATTAAGTTTGGTCGCTGATTATATGAGTTTTAGTGACTAAAAAATTTTTAATAGCCCAAAGTAAAGCTTTTTGGCGACTAAAAAAATTTAGTAGCCAAAAGTCTACAATTGGCAACTAAAAATAAGTTTGGTCGCTGATTATATGGGTTTTACCGACTAAAAAAATTTTAGTAGCCAAAACTAAAGCTTTTTGGTGCCAAAAAAAATTTTAGTAGCCAAAAGTCTACAATTGGCAACTAAAAAATAAGTTTAGTCACCAAAAGTGGTCATTTTTAGTGCGGGAGAACTAAAATCCTAAGGCGGGAATAAAATTTTTTGGTGACCAAAATTTTGGTAGCTGAAAGTGCATCTTCGGCGACCAAATCCGATTTTGGTCGACAAAAGTTAAGTTTTTTAGCAACTAAAAAATAATTAGTAGCCAAAAGTATAGAATTGGCGACTAAAAAATATTTTTAGTCGCCAAAAGTGGTCTTTTTTATTTTGGTAGTAAATAGTTTATTTTACATAAATTATGTTCAATAAAATAATTATGTTTATACATATTAATATAGATGTATGTACTATATAAATAATATATGTTGCATATATAATCATGTGCTGCTATAGAGGTGTAGTGGAAAGAGTGTGGTGTATAAAGTTTATGGTGTGGGAGGTTGGCGGTTCGAGTCTCCGCAAGAGCGGATCAAATTGTTCTACAACGAATTATCGTCACAAATGGCACTTGATAGCGTCACGAATAGTGTCTACCATGACATTAAAGTGTCACTGAAAGGTTTTAGTCTTGATGGTGTAATGACACTTATAAGTGTCACTAACTCTTTTTTTAATGGCGCTTGATAGTGCCACAAATAATATCTACCATGACATTAAAATGTCATTCAAAGTTTTTAGCCATGATGGTGCAGTAACACTTGCAAATATCTACCGTGACACTCGAATCTACCGTGGCACCGATAGAAGTGGCACTTGTTCAAAATGCCACAAGACCAAAAAATGTCATTAGAAGAATAGTTTTGTGACATTTTCAAATGTCACTAAACTAAGAAAATGTTGTAGTGCCACTTGAAAATTTGACTAAACAAAATAGTTATTTTATTTTTATTTTTAGGTTGTACACCTACCATCCAAAATTATTAATATCTTATTTTATTTTTTATTATCCCAAAATATTAATTTTTTAAAAAAATTAATTATTAAAATAATATGAATTTCTTATTTTGTCCTTTTTTTAAATCCATTAATAATACAAAAAGTACAATTATGACAATTGATATTTCTAAAAAAATATACTATCAAAAGGTAATTTTGAAAAATTAATATTTTTAAAATGTAATAATTGTATTATAAAAAGAAATTAAATTCTGAAAATAGACTATTATTTTTAGATGGAAGAAGTTGTCGGCTTTCATTTGATGGGTTGAACACATCTTTTAATAATTGGGCCCTCACGCGAAAGGTATGCTAAAATGGGCAACTTGTTATTGGCTGTTTGTCGATAGTTTTACATTGCAAAAATTTAAAGGCATAGTTACAGGTCAGTTTGATGAATTTAATTTTTAATAATAAATTTATTATTTTTAAAAAGTACAATTAAATTATTTATACTTTTTACATCATCATATTTCAATAACACTAATAAATTAAGAATAAATCAAAATTCACAAATAAAAGACAAAATATCCCAATTATTTATCATTTTAATAAATTTTTCAATATTATTACCAGTACTAATGAAATAATCATTTTACAGACACAAAACATATATTTAAAAAGTTTTAAAAAAATTTCATTATCAAAATGAAGGGTAAGTGTGTAAAAAAAATTCACTCATGACTTATGAGTAAATAAATCTGATTTGTAAGACTTATTTTTAAATTTATACTTTCTAAATATTTCTAAATTTTGTAATTTTTTTTTTAACAAGCCTGAACTATTTTTCACATCTCTAAAAAAATTAGCAGCAAATATTTTCACAAAATTTTATCTTAATTTGAAATTCCCTCTCAAATTGGGGATTCCTCCCAAAATTTTGCCCTAACCCTTCTCTGTTTCTCATCTCACTCTCACACACAACTCCTTCTCATTCCTCACTACAAGAAAAGTGGGTATATGAGACGGAACTATTTGCGACGGCACACTTGCTCGCTCATCACTCTGTCTCTTTCTCTGTCTCTCTATCTTTTTTCTCTATTCGTCTCTCACTCATCTCTCTCTCTCACTACCCATCTTCTCTACCACATTTACCACTACTGCAAATGCCATTCAACTACCACCACTCTTCTCTTTCTCTCTTTTACTCATCACTCTTCTTTCTCTGTCTGTTTGTCTATCTGTCTGTGTGTCTTTCGTTCATCTTTCTTCTCTCTATCTCTCTCATTTGTCTTCTTTCTATGTCTCTCTCGCTCATCTCTCTTCTCTCTATCTCGCTCATCTCTTTTCTTTCTCTGTCTCTCTCGCTCATCTCTATTTTCTCTCTCTCTGTCTCTCTCTCTCTCTCTCTCTATTTTTCTATTCTCTCTCTCGTTCATCTCTTTTTGCTCTTTTTCTATATATCTCTCATCTCTTGTTTCTCTATATTTTTCTATATGTCTCTCTCTATCTCTTTCTCTCTCTGTCTCTCTATATCTCTTTATCTCTTTATCTCTCTCTCACTTATTACTCTTTTTTCTTTCTCTCTCTGTGTCTGTTTGTCTATCTCTCACTCTTCTCTCTCTCTCTCTCTCTCTCTCTCTCTCTCTCTTTCTTTCTATGTGTCTATCTGTCTGTTTATCTTTCTCCCCCATTGTGTTTACATTGCTCACTATCTCCCTCATCTCTGTGTCTCTCTCTCTCCTCTACCACCTTCACCACTACTGCAAACACCATTCCACCACCACTATTACTTCTACTGTCGCCACTTCACCTCTACGACTACCATTACTACTACTATCGCCACCACTCCACTACCACCACCACCACTACTACTACTACTACTACTACTACTACTACTACCATTACCTCTCTCACCCCTGCCACTTCATTTACACTACCACTACCACAGCTTCACCACTAATCTCTTTCGCCATCACCATCACCATCACCATCACCACTACCACCACCATCATCTCTTATCTACCACCTTCACTACTTCTGCCGCTCCTTTTCTTCTACCACAAAAAATTAGTTCATGATATTTAGTAATAAAAAAAAAAAGGCCGCAGAAAAATATTTTTCTTTGACTACAGAAAATTAACTTTTATTTTAGTGAAAAATATTTTTCATTAAAATATATATTACCCCTACTTCTACAAAATAAAAAATAATAATATTTTTTTTCATTAAAATAAAAATGAAACAAATAAATTTTCAATCTTTATAACTAAAAAAAAAAATTAAAAAAAAATACATTAACTACAAAAAATATATATATTTTAACAAAAAATAAATTTATTTAATTATTTAATTATTTTTATTTTTATTTTTCATCCCCACCCCTAAATTGATTTCCATTCCCGCTCCTCCCTTTATTTTTTTCCCATTCCCGCTTCCACACCCCCTCCAAAAAAAAAAAAAAAAAAATCCCCAATCTCAAACCCAAAAAATCCCTTCTTCCCCCCCTCTCTCTCTCTCTCTCTCGAGATCGACGGCGAGCGGCGGCAGACGAGGGCCAGCCGACAGTAGCCGAAGCGCCAGCCGAGATCAGAGACCTCTTCGACCGTTACTCCGAAAATGGAATCATGACCGTCGATCACCTTCACAGGTTCTTGATCGAGGTTGAGGGAGAAGATAAAGCCACAAAAGAAGACGCAGAGTCGATCATGGAGTCTCTCAATGAACTCAAACACCTCAATATCTTCCATCGCAAAGGTCTCCATCTCGAAGCCTTCTTTCACTACCTCTTCAGCGACTCTAATCCTCCTCTCTCTCCTTCTCCTAAGGTAATTCAAACAAAATCATTCTTAATCTTTCTCGCTTTCGTAACCGCTCGAGCCAGATCCATTTCAGAGAAATAGTATATAGTGTTTGAGTTGAGAATACATTGTTCAAATTTGATTTGAAAATTTTGAGGATGCTGAAAATGTATTTAAGCTTTACTTGTTTCTTTGTTCAAGTCGATTTAGTAATGGATTGTTGAAATTTGATTTGAAAAACTTGAAGATATTTAAATTGTATTTAAGCTTGAGTTGCTCACTGATTAAGTCAGATCTCAAATGAAAAAATATGAATGTAACATTCAAAAACTAATGATAAATTAATGATAAATTATATAAATATTAATAATTATAATTTTTTCATTCGTATTATCCAAACTCTAAGCTGTGTGTGGGCCACCACCATATTTACAGTGTCCCAACTCTTTGGTAAGCTGAGACAAGTTATTAATAGGCAAAGTTAGGGAAGTGCCAAACATGGAATTAGATACAGATATAGGATTATTTTATAGATATAGGATTTTGGAATTAGAGATAATTTATAGTGTCCATCTGTAAAGCTGTCCTAATCTTTCAAAAGATACCATAGGATATATCATCATACATATATCTATTGAGTATATATGTTATTTTTATTTTAATTTTTGATGTATATAGATATAGGATTTTGGGGGGGATTTGAGAAAAAATTAGAGATGATTGGGGTTCAGAAGGAGTCTTAAAGGATGAAGAGGCTCTTTGTTTAGATGCAACACATTATGGAAATGTTGCAAGGTTTATTAATCATAGGTAAGTTCAACAAAACACAGAAGCGCATATGCCCCTGTGGCTTCCTCTTAATTATTAATGTGTTCTGATCCTTGTTGGTTGTTCCTCAGTCATTAACATTTGGTTTTACTCTGAAATTATCATAACTGATGTGTATATGTATATGATGGTAAGTTTTTATTTTCATCCATTAAGTTTTCATCCATTTTCATTTTCATTTTCATTTTCATCTACTCTTTTTTTCCCCCTCATTTGGTTGTGTTTGTTTCCTGAGAAATGTGTGATGGTGTTCGGTGTTTTGCAGATACAGGAAGTGATCCGAGGTACCAAGGACGCACTTTCTCTAGCTCAGGTTTGTTTACTCTCTCCAATGTTTGTCAAAATTTACTTACTAATTTTAGTTTTTGGTATGTGGGAAATTGAGAGATGTGAAAAGTTTTTGTTTTGTCCCTTTTAGGTCTCAAATTTGTAATTCACCAATTCATCTACCACGAGAACATGTTGATTCTTTGAAATCATGGCCTCGAAAATCTCAATTTTTTGATGATCATTAACAACCAATTACATGTTCCTGATTAAAATCTAATTGAACTCCAACTTAACTAACTTATTTATTTATTTATTTGTTTATAGCCTTGTTGCTTCTACCTAAAGTTTATTACCGGCAAATTGATTTGGGGAACATACAGACTGTGTTGAGATATGAGTTTACAATGAGTTGTGAACATGTGTTATTGTTTTAACTTCAAATGAGGTACTTTGTAAAGGTGGTTGGGAAATGGGAGTGGTGAGTTATATTATAGACCTTGTTTGTGGGCCTGAAAGTATAATTTCAGTGTTTGTATAATACTAACTTATATTAAAAGCATGTAGTGTGCATGTCTTAATTTATCCAAAACAGGTTGTATTTTTGTTCCTGTTGCTTTCTAAACTCCTTAATATGTTGAACAAGCACAATTAGGAACAGGTTGACTATTAACTATATATATTTTGCTTAATACATTAGTGTAGGTATTAGGTATATGTGGAGGTCGGTTGTGGACCTCTGGGAAGATAGCAAACACTTCAATGGCTAAGGATTGCTGGAGGTGGTGGACGAGAAGACCAAGGATTGATTGGTTTAACATGATTGTCAAAAGTCTCATTCATTATGAACTGGAGGAGAAGACCAAGGATTGCTGGAGGTGGTAGTCCCTTTTTATTGATTTTTATCTCATTCATTACAAAGTCTTGCATATAGTTGAAGGGGAGATTGAAATTGATTGATTGGTTTAACATGATTGTCAAAAGTATAGACATATCCTACTTTTATCAAACTCTCTCTTATACATTTAACCAATAGCATTTCTTGCAATATAAATTTTATAAACTAATAACAGGCTAGACAGTAGCCCTGGAAAGGACTCCTAGCTTTACTTAAAATTTAGGGAAATTATAACCAAAGTAGAAACTCCTAAAAATTAAAATTCCTAACAAACATGACTTTCTATGCAAGAGCTCCTTTATTGGCTAATGATGGGCTTTAAGTGGGCTGTTTTTGGAATCCTTGTCTTTCTATCCGTCTATCCTTTATTAACAGTTTGTGCCTGTTCTCAGTGGACAGAAGGAATGAGAGGAGAGAAACATGAAGGGGCATATATAATCAGTTAAAAAACTCATCTTAGGTCAAGGGCTCAAGGAACTGAAATGCATCTTTATGTAAGATGCACCTGTGCTTTATGAACTGTCTGACAGATTTGTGTAAAATGCATGTGTTCTAGGAACTTTCTGACAGATTTTCATTTATTTATTTATTATATTACCTTATTTAGGGTTGTTTTGTCCATTTTTCTAATGTCAAGAAAGAATGTAATGGGTTTTAAATAATTTATGGTTGGTGGCTTTTAGATATTGTAACCACATCTTTATATAAAAACTATTATATATATAACGTGGTAATATAAATTTATTTAATGAGTTTTGTGCTGCTTAGAATATGGGCACATGATATAAAAAGTCCCTGTGACCCACTTGATGGTGAAAGGTGTCGCCTAACCATACCACATGCTGTCCTTTGCAGGTATGGTTAAATTATTGGATCTAATATAACTTTGTTGAGTGCTAATAATTTATCTTGATCTGTTGGTATGATGCTCGGATATATTTTGTTCATAGAAGCAATTTATTCCATTGTCATGTGTTGGCATTCTTAGTTGTGTGATGTGCATTCTCTTACAACACTAGCACTATTCATGTATCAAAAATGAAATCAAAAGGAAAAAAAAGGAACATATATGTGGATTGCAAACTGAAATCTTAGTTGAATAGTGGTCATATAAACACAACTGTGCTTGAAATATGGTCTAATCTAAACACAACTGTGTTGGATGATTTATTAATAACAGAGGATGAAATGATTGATAACCATAGAGATGTGGACACGATTCCATGAGTATGAAGGAACCTGCATCACAGGGTAGTGCTCTGCTGGCTGATGAAGAAGCTAGTTTCTGGTGAGGCAGGTAATGTCTCTAATTTGAGGGTACTTGTGTTTTTCTATGCCTGATGTTGCTTGGGACCAGTTCATTAATGAGTTTTGTGCTGCTTAGATTTTTTGTCCACTTTTAGCTTTGTTGGTTTTACCTATTGTTGTGCAAGGGGTAGACTCATTGGAGTATGTCATTATGGAGAGAAACAAGTTGGTCCTTATGCATTGGAGTATGTCATCATTTTTCTTACAAGAATTAATTTTTTACTTTGTCAGGAAAGAAGAAGAAAAAGAAGAAACCCCGGTTGCCTTTGAATGGTATATTTGCTGTTTTGTTGTATATCCCTTGAGACATCTCTCAGAGTTAGTTTGTTGGGATTTGGGGAATATATATATCTGTCTTAGTTAATTAGCTTTGTTAGCCTTCATGATGCTGACATCATTACATTTCACACTTTGGATGCATTTCATTTGCAAGGAGATGCAAATGGAAAATGTCTCAAGACCTTGCTGCTGAGAACTATATGATGCCTAGGCCCTGCTGTTTATAATCCGTATTTTTTGCACCTTCAAAATATTCTGTAAATGACATTTGATGTTGAATTTTTTGTACATAGGACATCTTTTTTGTATGATTTTGTGTTTGTATGGAATTATTTTTTTGGGTTGGATTGTATTTGATTTGTATAGAATTTGATGTTAAAAGATCAAATTTTTGTATTGTTGAAACGAAATAGAAATAGATATATGTATTATTTTGTTTAAATACAGTCAAAGGTTACCTGAAATAAATCTGAGTTGTGAATAAATTAATTATAATAAAAAAAACACTAAATAAAGTTTTTGGAAATTAAATGTTTAGTAGTGAAAAAAAAAAAAAAGTGAATTTATTAGTGACTAAACAATTGGTAGCCAAAAAGGAAATCAATATTTTTAGTGACTAAATATTTGGTAGCCATAAAGAATTTAAAGATTTTTGGTGACTAAAAATTTAGTAGGTAAAAATAAATGAAGACTTTCGGCTACCAAATGGTTAGTAGCCAAAAGTTTAATAAAATGAAAAATAATATTTTTGGCGACTAAATTCTTTAGCCCCTAAATGTAGTAATGTTGTGACTAAAACTTATTCCCGACAAAAAGTTTTAGTCGCTGAAAATTTAATTTATTTTATTTGAACACTTTTGGCGACTAAATATTTAGTCGCCAAAATATACCCTTTCCCGACTACTTAGAGTTTGGTAGCCGAATGTTCACTTTTGGCGACTAATATTTTAGTCGCCAAAAGATAACCTTTGCCAACTAACCAGAGTTCAGTAGCCAAAACGTTCACTTTCAGCGACCAAAAATAGTTTAGTCGCCAATACTATTGCCGATAGGGTATAGGCGACTAGTTTGGCGACAAAATATTTTAGTCGCTAATTGTTTCGGCGACCAAAAATGGGGCTTTGGCGACCAATATTTTGGTCACCAAAAGTGGCATTTCCTGTAGTGCGTGAGATGAGATATTCTCTATATTACGAGAAAACGTTAATATCCTGACGAATTACATATTGGTAAGTATACATTTTTAAACATAGTACACTTTCATTTTAAAATGATAAATTTAGTGATCTACACTATCAAAAGTTTTTTTTAATATGTTCTCAAATGTTACCTTAGGAGGAAAAAAATCAAATATAATGAACTAAAATCACATGAGTTAAGTTTTGATAAGATAAAAATATCAAAAAATGAGTCATAATACTCATAGAAAATATTACATTTTATTAGATGTCTAAAAATTTTAAAAATTACTCTATAAATACCTTAAATTCTGTATACTATATATATATATTTATTTATTTTTATCATATCACATTTTAAAATATACGATGTTTCAAATTTTCGTTTCACGTATCGAAACAATTCACGTGCCAAGTAACCTAATGTCTTTGTACGGGTCATACTATTGTACTATGCAGCTTCCTTTCTTGTTAACTCCGTTCTTCCTATTGTAACTAAAAAGCAAATTATACCCATGTTTTTTCTATTTTAGAATTTGTGTTAATTTAATTTTTGTAGTTTTAATTGTATCAAATTTTTATATTATGTCAATTTAGTTTAATTGAAAATATTTGTTAAGAAATTGGACATAAATAAAGGCCAAAATAATTTATTTCAAAAGGAATAATGTAAGGTCCTAGTGTCTTACATCGAAAATGGAAGGAGAGTTTCTAAGTTATAAAAGTAAAAATCTAGACCCTTATATAATATCGAGGCCTTTTCTCAAGTAGTGAAATCCCTAGTAAAGCTCTCCAGTTAAGCGTGCTTAGGCTAGAATAGTTTTAGGATGGGTGACCAACAAATCCGTGCGGGTGTGGCTCAAAGCGGACAATATCAATGACATGTGAAGGGTTGTGATGTTACAAATGGTATCAGAGCCAACTTTCTAGAGTACTGAGTGTGGGTCCCTAGCGTCTCTCGGTGCTTGTGAACTGGCAGGCTACTGCACGGGGACGTGTAGTCTTAAGGGGGTATTGTAAGGTCCCGGAATCCCACATTGGGAATGAAGGGAAATTCCTCAGCTATAAAAGTAAAAACTTAGGCGCTTATATAGTATCGAGGCTTTTTCCTAGATAGTGAAATCCCTAGCAGAACTTCCCAGTTAAGCGTGCTTAGGCTGGAGTAGTTCTGGGATAGGTGGCCCACTGGAAAAAACAAATCTGTGCGGCCGTGGCCCAAAGCGGACAATATCGATGACATGTGAAGGGTTGGGGTATTACAAATAAACCATTTTAAATTAGATGTATGAATGAATCATTGTCTCTTGATTACAAATAGACCATTTTAAATTAGTTGTATGAATGAATCATTATCTCTTGATTTCAGTCCAATTTCTAAAAGAGTATTATCAATTAGACTAAATTAATACAATTTAAAGAAATTCAAGAATAAAATTGGTGTAATCAAAATTTACAAAGATTAAAATGGAAAAAGAAGTAAATTATAGAGACTACGATTATAATTTGTTAAGAAAAAAAAGCTTCAAATAAATCTGCACAAGGCTTTTGGGATGAAATGTAAATTTCAAAGTTTTAGGTTTGATTTATTTTATTTTCATTATTACTTCTGATCTTAATTGATACATATTGTATGGAGGTCACAACTGGTATTTGAAATATACTTCTGAATTGGGTCCAATACGTATACAAAATTACTCATATTCATAATTAAAAATATAAAAATTAAATTTATTTTGAATATAACTTACACCACAACTTTAAATTTAGACTATAGATTCAAAATTTTGCTAAATTTTATAAATATATAGTTTGAAATACGTATATTTCTAAACAAAACCCACGCAAAATGAAATAAATTGTTGAAACATGCCTTAAATCTGTGTAGTCATTGTGGTCCTGCTTTACTCACTCAACTTAATTACTGCCCCCAAAAAAAAAAAAAAAAACACACACAGACAAACTGAATTTGCAGCTTTGCTACATCAAAATACATATATGACATAAGCGGACAAACTGGTCATACAATAACCAAAATATAATTCTAATAAGTAGGTTTGATTTTAATTTTCTGGATTTAATTTTTTAAAAATTTAATTTTTTATTTTTCGTATTTTTTTAATTTTAGTGAATATTTTTAAAATTTTAAGTATTTTTTTTTTTTACTTTTTTAGATGCACCTTACTTAGATATATTTAAAAAATAAATTATTTATAATTTTTTTTTTAAAAAAAAGTCAATAAATACACAAGAATACAAAAAAATATATTGAATTCTTGTATTTTTTTTATTTTTGTTATTTAGTGAATTTTCTAAAAAAAAATTTCACAAATATTATACTTTTTAAGTGTATTTATGTTAGGTATATCTAAAAATTAAAAAAATTACTTAGAATATTAAAAAAATTCAATAAAATCAAAAAAATACGAAAAATAAATTTTTATAATTATTTCAAATGTAAATCCTAAAAAACCAAACCAAACCCAAATAAATCTCATATATATCAACAATGTTTACCTAGATTGGTCAACGGTGTGGAGTTAATTGTGACCGCCTGATCATTTTTTGATGTTTGGGATCAATGAGGCTGTAGATGCTCATGGGGAAAACATGCACACTATCACACATTGGTGTAATTTTATTACAAAATTTTATAATATCAATCACAAAATGTATAATCTCGTTATGAATTAACGTAATAAAATGTCTAAAATTTTGTGATTCATGTAATAAAAGTTTTTAATTTGTCTACGACATTTTTTATTATGCTAATTTTTGATAAAGTTACGTATTTTATTATTAATAATATAAAATTTTATGATAAAATTACTCTAATATATAATAAGGTGCATACATATGCATCCCAAAGGCAATGGACACCATAGAGTTTTCCATGTTCATGAATTAGTTGCACCTGCACAAACTCTCCCTACTCTGAATAGACCAAATGATCATAGATATTCTGTTGGAAGGCTGCAAAAAAAAAATAGGAAGAGGGACATAAAGGCAAAGCAAAATGAGAGAGAAAGTATCATTCTCATCTGTCCCTTCAGTATGAGCAAAAAGAAAATATTCTCATAATATCAAAGGACTCTCACTTGGAGCATAATCATAGAACTAGCATGATGCCTTTGAACACATTTTAATTTCAAAAGTTCCATTCACTCTTTCTCAAAAAAAAAAAAGAAAAAAAAAAAAGGTTCCATTCACTCATTCTTAAGACATTTCATAATTTCAAGAACCTAGCATCATATAATTAAATCACAAAAGAAATAAAAATAAAAATTATCATACATATTAACGTGATGAGATTCACTTTTGATAAAAATAAGGATAAAATTTATTTTACTTTCTTGTGTTTTAAAGTTAGTGCACTTTATCCACCAGTGATTCAAAAACAATTAAAATAACCCTTATGTGGTTTTAGATGAAAGTACAAGCATTAAGGTCAAGTTTGCCATGTATCAAAAAAGTCAAAAAGTTAAAAAGTTATTGAAAAAGTTAAAAAGTTAATACTATTCACCAAAAGTCAATAATTACGGCTGCACAACTCCTAATACTAATTTTTCCCTATAAATCAATTTTTACAATTTTTTATTACACATTTTTCCATAAAAAGTCAAAAAGTTAACCCAAACATCTATATTTTCTTCCTCAAATTTTTAGTCCAAAAAGACAAAAAATACACTTATTTAGGACACTGCAAATAACCCCTAATTCTATTAACTAAAGATATGAAAGTACAGTCGTTTTTATTATGTATAATCAGAAGTCTAATTAATATTTTAGAAATTATTTAGGGATAAAATGAAATTTAAAATGAAGTTCTCATGTCATGTTAGTAATATTTGTTTGATTATATTGACAACGGAATAAAATTGATTAAATCAAATAATTTAAATATAAAATTAATATTGTTAAGAAAATCTAATTTAAATTGAATTTTAAGTAATTACGCGAAAGACAAAATAAAATTTTTTATTCCACAAAATAAGTGAGCATTTTGTATGTGTTGTAGTTATCCCGTCCAATTTGTAATTATGAAAAGTAACTGTGTTTGGTTGTGGTTTTTTTAATATGGTTTTTTGAAAATTTTATACAACTTGTTTGGTTATTTTAAAAAATGAGTTATGTTTTCAAAAAAATAAATGAGATAGGTAGGCTTTAGTAGAATAGGTACATATATGTACATATAGGTACATATATGTATGCATATATATATTTAAAAAATTTGAGAGAATGTTTTGATGTGATTTTTTTTGTATTTTTTTAATTGTTTCAATCATTAATTTGGAGGAAAATTTGAAATTGTAATGATATATTTTTTGGAAAACCAAACAATCATTTTTTTTTCAAAAAACAGTTTTCAAATCAATTTTTCAAAAAAATTTTCAAAAAACCACAACCAAGCACGCTGTGCTATTGTAGTTTTAAATTGAATAATTTAATGCCCTACGCTTTAAATTCAGTTTCTTAATTTAGTTTTTCTATCTAAAATTTTGTTAATTTTAATTTTAATTATTTATTTTATTTTTTTATTATTATTATTTTTTTATGATGTGTACATCTTAGTAAGATGATAAGTGTTTTAAAATCGTTAACTTTAACTTTTAACTAAAATGAAATAATTAAATTAAACTTAAATTTAAAATGTAAGGATCAAATTATTGAGTTTAATAAGTCTTTGAGTTAATTTTTGATATAATCCTATGTCTTTGGTTGTAGAGGAGGGTTTAAAGCTATGATCAACCCAGGGAGGAATGGATTGATCCAATGTTTTAAAAATCGGATCGGTGAGTGAATTGAAAAAAGGATCGGGTGGACGGATCACCGGTTCAACTGTCGGGTTGAACCGGAATCGAACCGTGACGTCATAAATATATTAAAATTATATTTAAATAAAAATATAAGTAATAAAAATATATTTCTCTTAATACTTCTCTTAAATATAAATTAAAAAAATTAAATAATCTTAAATATTTCTCTTAATAATTTTTTTTTACTAAAAAACATAAAAATATATTTTCAAATATTATTAATTTTAATTTTGGAAGAAAAAATTAAATATTCAATATTCCCTCAATATGATTTTAATTTAAATAATTTGATTGAAAGAAGGGCAACAAGTTTGGAGGAATATCCAAATTTTAAGTTTCCCTCTAATAATTTTGATTGAATCTTACATAGATTTCTTGAGTTTTTTTGGAAGAAGTTTTTTCTTATAAATTGGTTGAGACTTTCACAATAATTTCAAACTCTTAATGGGATTCCTCACAAGAGGAGACCCTTAAAAGAGAATTTCCAATTAAAATTTTCTTATATATAATATATATAAAATAAGAAAGAATAAAAAAAAAGAAAAAAAAAACAAAAAAATTATTTTCTCGGTTCTCTCAAAATAGGCCAGTTTTTTACATCAAACGATTTAGTGAGTGTATTCGGACCAGAACCCTGATCGGTCGACGGTTCAACCGGTCGAACCGACGACCGATTCGGTCTGGTCTGATTTTTAAAACCTTGGATTGATGAAAGTCAACCTCACCAATTTGGTAAAAGCCAATTTTTTAGTTTTTTTTTTTTACTTTTTTGAGTCACATTACCTTTTTATTTTTTTTTACATATTTTTCCAAACAAAATAAAAAAAATTAAAAAATTAACTTTTAACCAAGTGCTAAATTAGAATATGACCAACCCACTTTCTATTTGCTTTTTTCTCCTTTCCCCCTCTCGGGATAGATTCTTATAGCAAGATAGTCTCTTTTTTTCCTTTTCTTTTTTTTTTCTTCTCCCAAACAATAATAGATAATTTGGGGGAATTAACAAATCAGTTGAAAGTTGGAGAAAAAAAAAATCAAATTAATGTTAAAGTTTAAAAAATTTAATTATTAAATTCATAAATTTTTCCAAGTGTTTTTAATTATTTTTTAAAAGTTACCTGATTTGTAATTTCTCCTAAAATTTTAAGTGTACATCATTTGATCACAATTTGAAATACAAAATTTCACATCTAGCGAGAAACTTATTAAATGTGTGGGTTTCATTTTATGTGGAATTTAATATTTTATTTTAAAGTTTATTAATCATTTACATTAGTTTATGTTGCTTTAACATTACTTAAAAAGTGGTTAAGTTAATTATGTTGAACTTCTGAAATCTATTATAATTTTATTTTTTTGAGAACATATAATAAAACAATAATAGCACATAAACAAGACCCCAAAGGGCCATTCCAACTAAACAACAAAAATGTTAATGTATATATTAGATTAGTATATATTAGATTTAGATTTATACTTATCTCCTTGTATTGTAGATATAACTTATTTCTATCTCTCTATCACTTTGTATCTCTATCTCTATCTTCTTCTATACTTATTTAGGTTTGTGTTCAGCCTATAAATACATGCTCTCCTATTATATTCAATTTATTCCATATAATACAGATAGACATTTTTCATATTTCTTTCAACCATTCTAACATGGTATCAGAGCATAGGTCTTGAATCCTAGGTCCTCTTTTCTCTTGCTTATTGGCCGTACACAATGGCATTACAACATCTCTCTTTTTTGTTCATCAGTACACCATTCTTTGTTTCACAATACTGCTTCGTCACTATTCCGTCATCATCATTGACCAAAATTTTAAAAATTTTCCCCACAGTGCTTGAAATTGTGCCCTGGTTCCAACGCCACTAGGATCGTTGTCGGAAACCTCCGCACGCACCCTCACGCGACACTATAGCCTTCCGCTACCACTCTCCCACGCGCATACACGCGCCATAACCGTGCACCCGCGTGCGCCATTCCTGCTACCGTGCACCCGCATGTGCCGCTGTTGATACCGTGCACCCGTGTGCGCCGCTACTGATACCGTGCACCGTCATGCGCCGTTGCTGATACCGTGTACCCGAGTGAGCCGCTCCTACTACCGTGCACCTGTGTGCGCCGTTTCAGCTACTGTGCACTCGCGTACGCCATTTCTACTAATATGCGCCGCGCGTCTCTTGCTGCTATTGTGAGCCGCGTATCCTTCTGCTATTGTGCACCATACCTCTGCTGACATTATCTAGCCTCCTACTGACGCCATCTCTGCACCATTCAGCTCTTTCTCCACTATTTTCGGCCTTCCGGACTCACTGGTACTATCTGTTTTACCTAATTTTGGTCTTACAGTTCTGTTTCTATTTATTTAGTCTTACCACAATATTATTATGGATCGCTATGATGCCTCCCATCCAATTTTTGTTATTCTTGATGGCTTCAATTATGTTCTGTGGGCCAAGCCATGTCTTCCTTCCTGAAAGGTAGGAAACTCAGGTGTATTATCACCGGGGATGTGACCAAACCGATGCAAGAGGTTGCTGAAACAACTGCTAAGTATGAAGACCGATTAGAAGATTGGGATAGTAAGAACTACCAAATCATTACTTGGCTTTGGAATACCTATGTTATCTCTATTAGTCTTTAGTTTGGACGTTTTCAGCTTGACTTTATTACTACTCCTGCTAAACACTTTTGGAATTTTTCGAAAGAACGATACCAAACTACCGGTCTTGCTCATCAATATCAGCTTCAAAGTCAACTTCATCACTTGCGCCAAGAGCCTGGTCAGTTAATGATTTCCTCTCTCAGATATATTTTGTCTGGGACCAACTCGTTTTCTCTGAACCTGTCTGGTCTCATATTGAAGATGCTACTTTATTCACTCAGTATCATAATCACCAACGATTGGTTTAGTTTCTCATGGCTCTAACTACTCAGTTTGAGCACGTGCGTGCATCTCTACTTCATCGCACTCGATTGCCCACTCTTGAGTAGGCTATTTATGAGTTATTATCTGAGGAGACTCGTCTTGGCCCTCTGAAGACTCATCATGTGGATACAGTTCTTGTCACTCTCCAATCACTGAGTTCCTCTACACCAACCGCCCAGCGGCCCACTACTTGTAATTATTGTCAGAATCGGGGCCTTCCTTTTACTTATCTTCTGCTTCATTGCCCAGTCATATCCTGTCGGTATTGTAACAAGATTAGTCTTGGTCATCTGTAGCAAGATTGTTTTCGTAATCTAGACCGCTCATCTACTACTCATGGGGCTTTATCACGAGGTCGTTCACAACGTCCCGGGAATCAGTCTAGATCTCTGCCTGCTTATCGCACTGCTGCTGCTGCCTCTGAGGAATTTTCTAAGCCTTTAGATCCAGCCGCTCATGTCTTTTCCCAAACTGATGTTGAAGCCATGTTCAAATAGTTTCTCATCACCTCTAGTACACCTCATTCTACTGCTCTGTCTGTGACTTCAGGTACATCTCGCTGGTATTTTGACTTAGTATGTTGCAATTATATGACTTCTAGTTCTACCCTATTTTTTTCTATTTCTTCCTCTCTTCATATTTCCTCCATTCATACTGCTGATGGTTCTCTTATGTCTGTAAGTCATATTGGTTCTATTTCCACCTCTTATCTTTCTTTATCAAATGTTTATCTTATTCTTGCTCTTACTCTAAATCTTATTTCTATTAGCTAATTATGTGAGCTTGGTCTAACTGTCTCATTTTCTACTAATGGTTGTTTGGTACAGGACCCTTAGATGGGATAGACTCTTGGGATCGACTGTAAGCATAGACGTCTCTATGAGCTTATTCATCTTCATATTCCAGACTCCACCCCAATAGCTGCTTTTACATCTACTTCTAGCATGTCTCATTTTAATATTTGGCATTGTCGTTTAGGACATATTTCTATTAGTCGATTAAAATCTTTAGTTTCTACTGGTCAGTTAGGTCATGTCATTCCCGATACTTTGGATTGTTTATCTTGTTAGCTTGCAAAATAACCTGCTTTATCATTTAATGCAAGTACTACTGTTTCTGATGCACCATTTGATCTTATATATTTTGATATTTGGGGATCATCATCTACTACCACTATGGGGGGATCACGTTACTTTATTGTCTTTGTTGATGATTTTTCACGTTTTACATGGTTGTTTCTCATGAAAAGTCGACCAGAACTTAAACAATTTTATTACAATTTTGCAAGCATGGTCCAAACCCAATTTTCTAAAACCATTAAAATTTTTCTATCTGATAATGCTATGGAATATAGGGGTCTTTACTTTCTCTCATTCCTTAAGCGTCACGGTACTCAGCCTTATCGTTCTTGTGCTGGCACGTCCTAACAAAATAGCCATGCTAAACGGAAGCATAGGCATATTCTTGACACTACTCGAGCCCTTCTTATCTTTTCCTCGTGTCTTGAATATTTTTATGGGGAAGTTGCTCTTATTGCTGTCTACTATCAATTATGTTCCCACTTCTACTATCCATAACCAAACTCCTTATGCATGTTTACATGGCACTAGTCCTCCATACACAAATCTTTGAGTTTTTGGGTCTGCATGCTTTGTTCTCCTCCAACCTCATGAACACACCAAACTTGAACCTCGTTCTCGTCTTTGTTGCATTCTTAGGTATGGAATTGAACATAAAGGCTATCGCTGTTGGAATCCTATCTCTAAACATCTTCGTGTCTCTCGTCATGTGATTTTCTAGGAGCATAAAATGTTTTCATCTTTATCCTCGTTCCACTTATCATCATCTTCTACTTCCATTCTGTTTACTAATCCTTCTATTGATCTCTTCTCTAATGCCTTTGATACAAGCTCCTCCTCTTTAGAGACGTCTTTGCTTACAACTAATCTTGTCCCAACTGCTCACTCTGATGGTCCCATTGAGTCTTCTATCACCCTACCAGATCCTCCTCCTACCGGTCGTCCACATCGGGTAACTCAACCACCTGTTCATCTTCGTGATTATATTGTCAGGTCTACTACCTTTTCTACTTATGAACCTACCTCCTATCGTGAGGCTTGTACTAATCCTCTTTGGCAGCGAGCTATGACTGAAGAATTACAGGCTTTAGACAAAACTTATACCTGGGATGTTATTGATCTTCCTCCTAGAAAGACTGCAATTGGCTGTAGATAGGTCTACAAAATCAAGACCCATTTTGATGGCTCTATTTAGCGCTACAAAGCCCATCTTGTTGCAAAGGGCTTCACCCAGGAATATAGCATTGATTATGAGGAGACTTTCGCTCCGGTTACTAGGCTTACCTCTGTGCGTAGCTTACTTGTTGTTGCTGCTGCTCGCCACTAGGATCTCTTTTAGATGGATGTGAAAAATACCTTCCTCAATGGTGATTTTCTTGAGGAAGTCTACATGCAACCTCCCCTTGGGTCTGCTTATCCGACTCATAAGGTTTGCAAACTACAGCATGCTCTTTATGGGCTCAAGCAAGCCCCATGAGCTTGGTTTGCAAAACTTAGTTCCATCATCCATGACTTTGGCTTCACCTCCAGCTCATATGATTCTGCTCTATTTGCTTGGACCACTCCTTATGGCACTACTTGTGACAACCCTCACTACTGTTTACTGATAACACCACTGATTAGTGCTAATCTATGATTAAGCATGTTAATTGATTGATTGACTGGATGTTCTGAACTGAAAGGATTGGCTCATTTGAGCAAGTGATTGAAGCTTTGAATTGGTTTAAACTCATGCATGTTACATTTATTTTAGGGCAAATTACACAAATAGTCCCTATAATTTAGGGCTTGTATCACTTTGGTCCTTGACTTTTCAATTGTGACACATTTGACCCTGAATTTTGAATCTTGTTTCAAATAAGGACAATTGAATATATAATTAGATTTTTCAAGGGTAAAATTGTTAATTTGATAAAATATAAACTAATTTGACAAAAATAAATGTCAAGCAAATATTTTTGAATTTTTAAAAATTATTTCTACCTACTAAAAATAAAATTATGTAAAATTGATAAATCTTTTGGACATTTATTTATTTTTTTTACCAAATTAATTTTTATTATGTGTTTGGATGATGATCATGTAAAATTAATTTTAAAAAATTAATCATGTAATTTTTATTAATTTTAAATAATTTTATCATTGGTGGATAAAAATAATTTTAAAAAAATTAAAAATATTTTTTTGACATTTATTTTTGTCAAATTAGTTTATATTTTATCAAATTGACGATTTTACCCTTGAAAAATCTAATAATATTTTCAATTGTCCTTATTTGGAATAAGATTCAAACTTCAGGGTCAAATGTGTCACAATTAAAAAGTCAGGGACCAAAGTGACACAAGTCCCAAACTATAGGGACTATTAGTGTAATTAACCCTTTATTTTATGTTCTTGAAGTTTGGTTTGAAAATGAGTCTAATTGAATTATCTTTGGGCTTCGATTTCTCAAATTAATCTTTGAAACATGTAACATTATGGGTTTTGAAGTGTTTTCTAGAAAATTAGCCCAAGAGGATCGATTTTGGTACATTGAAACTTGGTTTTGAGCTTGAGGTTCAAATCTGGAATTTCCAGATTTTGGACCCACGCTCGAGCGAGGAACTCCATGCTCGAGCGTACAAGCTGAGATCATGCAGTCCGCTTGAGTGAGGAAAGTGACGCTCGAGCGTGAAATGTGTGTATCCAGTACTTTGCATGAGTTTACAGTCCGCTTGAGCGAGAGAGTTCACGCTCGAGCAAGGACTTGTGTCTCACGCTCGAGCGGGGGTCGAGCGCCCGTCGAGCGTGAATTTTGAGCATCTAGTATTTTCATTGTAGCTTGCGATGCTCGGCGGCGGAAGTCACGCCGGCGAGCCTTTGTCAGCATGTCCGCTCGAGCGTAGAAAGCCACGCTTGAGCGAGACCCCTGTTTTCTGAAAATTTTGAAAAGTGTTTTAAAGTGCATCTTTGCATCCTCATTCCATCCTAGGCATTCCTAAGCCTAGTTTAAGGCATCTTAATGAGGATAATGCTATAGAACCACACCGAATCAAGATAGGGACTAAGTTATTGTTTCCCAAATGTGTAACTTAGTGTGTGTTCATCCTGTAACTGTGTAGGGTTGGCATCCGGAGACGCGCACTAGCTTATTTGTAGCCTAGAACTCTGTGAGTAACAATGTTGTAAAGATATGTTCAAAAATGATTATTTTCTGAACAATTGAACTGTACTATTTTCTGAAATGATACTGTTACTGAATGAATGATGTCCTAATTGTGAATTGTATTGTGGCATCCTTAGCAATTCTTTATCAGATCGCATCTTATCGCCATCAGAGATCTCTGTCGATTCCCATGTTGGAACCACTCATTTCTTGATATGATAGCCATCAACCGGGATTCGCTCGTTAAGACCTATTGTACTGTTTGCTATTGGATGTACTACTTATGACTGCTATGATCGAATAACTGTTATACTGATAAATGACTGTTTCCAATACTGAAAGGACATTCATTTTTAACCTCTTTACGCATATGTTATTCACTGGGCTTTAGCTCACTGCTCATATATATATATATATGTAGGTGTACAGGCACTGGAACGAAGCTAGGAGCGTTGGGTCAAACTCCCTTTTGTCAAGCCAACCTTTGTGCCTCACTTTGAGGTTCCAGATCTGTTCAAGCTAAGGCTATTCTTGGGGTGTCTCAGATTCACCCTAACTGTCTTTGTTATGTATAGACTAAGTGATATTTTGTACTGTACTGTTATGGTGGGGATTTGGTCCCTAACCTGTATGCCTGTAAGTGATGTATGTATATACCATTTTTGTTCTGAATGTGCATATGTTATAAAAAGTCTTTTTGCATACAGACTGTCACAGCTCATTGGACATATTTTAATTACTGTTTTGGCTTCGCCACAGATCAGATATCAGTATTCTTGTTAAGCGGGACTTGTAATCTCAGACATCGTCCTACATTGTGCTAAACCCATAGGGGCGGGTTTGGGTCGTGACACTACTCATCTTCTTCTTTACGTGGATGATATGATTATCACCGGTGATGATGTGGCTGGTATTCTTAGCCTTAAATAATTTCTCAATCGTTAGTTTGAGATGAAGAACCTTGGTACTCTTAATTATTTCTTAGGGTATGAAATCTCTTATGATTTCACTGGTTATTATTTGTCACAAGCCAAATATGTATTCGATTTTCTGGCACGTCTTGGTCTTACTGATTGCAAAACTACCTCTACTCCTGTTGATCCTCAGACTCATCTCACTTCTCTAGACGGAGATCTTCTCTCTGATGCTACTCTTTATCGCCAGTTGGTTGGTAGTCTTGTCTATCTCACTGTAACTCATCTTGACATTGCTTATGTTGTCCATCTTGTTAGTCAGTACATGCCGGCTCGCCACACCCCGCATTAGACTACTCTACTTCGCATATTTCGCTACCTTAAAGGCACTATATTCCATAGACTCCATTACTCTGCTCACTCTTCTCTCAAGTTTCGTGCCTTTTCTGATGCTGATTGGGCTGGGAATCCTACTGATCGATGCTCTATGTAGCGATCCCGGTTTTGACCCGTCTTTTTGTGGTGTTCCGGGCTTAAGTTGGTATGGTTTTGAACGGTGTTACATATCTTAGTTTCCCTTGTATTTCCTTTATTTTTGGTTATCGGGTTATAGTGGTGTGTTTGGAACAGGAAATGTCTCCAAACCTTAGATGCAAATCCAACCCGAATTATGCCTTGCAGAGTTGTATTGGAAGTTAATTCTTTCATGTTTTGCCACTTCGCTGAGTATGTCAGGGGTCGAGCTGCCCGGTCAACTTACAGGGATCGAGTTGCCCGGTTAACTCGCCGAAGCAAAAATGCAAAATGCATTCTAAGTTGCTTGTCCGCTCGAGCGACCGTTTATGCGCTCAAGCGGAGAATGTTTGGTTCCAGAAGTTTGACATGTCTGCAAAAGTACTGGGAAAGTGTATTTGACGCTCGAGCGGGGCTTTCCACCCTCGAGTGGATCATGTTATATAAGTCCGTAAGGGGAGATTTCAAATCACTTTTCCAGTTCTCTCTCTCTCTCTCTCTCTAAAACTCTCCAAAATTTCCAAATCTAGAGCTTCTCTCTCTAGAAGTCATATTCTCTCTTTGATTTCTCCAAATCCATTGGGAGTTAGACCGAAGTTCTTCATCAAAGTTGTGTAACTTCTCGAGGGCTTCGTTGTGTGCGGTGGAGATTGAGTTTCGACCCCATAAATTTTAGGGTTTCATCTTTATTCTTCTTCAATACTTGAGGTAGGAATTTTCTTAGAGTTATATATATATTTTTGCAAGATCTAGATGATTTTCGAAATCATCCTTTTATAGTTTTGAAAATTGATTGTTGATTCAAGAAGTTGAGCGATTTTGAAAGTGAGTTTGTCTCTTGTTCTTTTAAAATGATCTTATGGGTTTTGATCTTCGTTGATTGCAGAAAAGATGATTTGTAAATTTTTCTTTTAAAAGATTTGAGTTGTACAGTTTTGGTGAGAAAACCTAGAAATTGGAGATTTTTAAAAGAGATTGGAAATCCATGAATGATATTGTTATATTTATTTTGTGTGTTAAAATAAATGGATGTTTGGAAAATTTCTTATTTATATTTATATGAATGATGAATTCATGGAATATGAGAATTGTTGTTCATTTTGGAAATTATTGTTCAAAACGTTGAAATAGTCTTGAAATGTTTAATTGTTGAGGATACTTGAGAAGAGAGAATTATGTTATTCCTTGGATAATAAATTGGAATAAAAGTATTTATATTTATCTTGTCAAATTGCATTAAAATGAGAAATGAAAATTTTGATCACAATGGTAATATTATGTGGAAGAATTGGAAATGGAAGAATTATTACATTGTATTGATTGTTGTTGTATTGACATATCAATTCATTTGATTACATTAAACTTTGAAAGTCGATTTGAAAACTTGTATTGAGAAAGGAATGTTGAGAAAACAAGTTTTCATGGAATGGTTTTGGGGTAAATACGTTGGTAAGTTTTGATAGGTGGTGTAGATGAAATTGAATAAGTTGGCCTGAGAGTCCGGGGTGAAAGACCGAAAACCTGCGCGGATAGGTATCGAGCCTTCCGGTTAATACTGGTAAAAATGACAATTTGGTAGTACTCGTATAGTCTACTTGTAGACACCGACCTAGGGATTACCAGAGTTGTATTTATCGCCCCTTGAATTAAATTGTTAAGTTTTGAACAATGGACATTTCATGGCATCATTAAGCATGATGGTTTTCAAAAGATGAAGATATGATTTATTTGCAAAAAGACATAGCATGGCATGTGCATTCATCTCTTGAGACTTGTATAAAATGTATATACTTTGTTAAGGATTTCTTACTGGGCTTTATGTTCACCCTACAGGATTTTTGTGTAGGAAAAGATGTGGTGATTCCGCCTGACTAAAGGCGAGGAAATATGTATTGAGAGTACAAGGCTCTCATTTTGCTTTTGCTGTAACTCTGTTTGTAAACCAAGGGCTGTATTTGTATGGGTTTGAATAATCATTTTGTGAAACCAGGCCTAAGCCCTGGAAACTTGTAAACCCTTGGGGGTATCCATTTGTTTATGTTATTTTGATTTGAAGTGAATGTATTATCGCTTGAAGACTATTTGTATCACGTAATGCAAGTGTGGGGATTTATTTTCAGTTTTATTTTAAAGAACCATGGTTATCATATTATCATTTGGGTATAAAAATTGGGGCGTTACACTCCACTACAAGTTTCTATTTCTTCTTAGGAGATTTTCTTCTTACTTGGCACAGCAACAAACAGTCATTCAATGTTCGCTCTAGTACTGAAGCTGAATACAACGCTCTTGTTGACCCTACTCAGGAACTTTTATGGCTTCGTTGACTCCTTACTGATATGGGTGTTTCTTTCCCTGGTGCCACCTCTCTCTATTGTGACAATCAGAGTGCCATTCAGATTGCTCACAATGATATCTTCCATGATCGCACCAAACATATTGAGATTGATTGTCATTTCATTCGACATCATGTTACACGTGGCACTATTTATCTTCTTCCTATTTCTTCTCCTAATCAACCTGCTGATATTTTCACCAAGGCTTATTCTCTTAGTCATTTCAGTGATTTAGTTTCTAAACTCAAGTTGGTTGATGCTTACCCACCTTGAGTTTGAGGGGGGCCCCTTTATGTATATATTAGATTTAGTATATATTAGATTTAGATTTGTATTTATCTCTCTATCTCCTTCTATAGTTATCTAGGTTTGTGTTAAGCCTATAAATACAGGCTCTCCTATTGTATTCAATTTATTCCATGTAATACAGATACATATTTTTCATATTTCTTTCAACCGTTCTGAAAAAAAAAAAAAAAAATCTGCTAGAAAAACAGCTATGATTCAGGAAAAACCACCAATCTGCTTAAAAATGTGATCAGGAAAGTAAGATTTGCTTAAAAGCCCGCCGTCCCCGTCGCTGCTGCCCAACTTCACCACCGTTACCGTCGGAGAAGGAAGTGTACCCACAATGATATGGGAGAAAGCTTAAAAGAGGAGGAAAGCATTAGTGTTGAAAATCCAAAAATTTATGTCGAAATCGGAGGAGAAAACTCTCAAAACTCCTATTTCGGACATAAAAAGTCCAGATCTACACTCTAAAACTATAGATCTATACTCTAGGAGTGTAGCTCTACACTTTAGAAGTGTAAAATGAGTTGCTGGAATGTCGTCGGAGCATCGCCGGAACACTGTTGAAAATCATTTAGAGAGAGAGCCTCTCTCTAGACCAAAATTATTATAATTTTATTAAATTTTAGAAGATGTAAGTGTAATTTACCTTTGCATTTAAATAATGAGGGCTGCTAAATGCCTCTACTTTTTTACTTTGGACCCCCAATTTTTTATATTTTATTTTATAACAATTTTGTCCTAACATCAAATTCCAATTTTATCCTCATCCTATCCTCTCAAGTCTAACCCTAACCCTAATCCCACCACCACTTCCACTCTTGCCAGCGGCCTTTGGCAACCAACCCCCCTTCGTTATTTTCTTCCTTTGGCGAGCCTCTTGCCACCACCTATTGTTTACAGAACTATCAGTGGCGACAAAGGTTAGGGTTTTGGCTGTAGTCGTAGAGAATTAGCAACTGATTCGCAAACTCTCTTTTGTGATCTTCATCTTCATCTTCATCCTTCAAAACCTACTCTCTTTTCTCTCTTTTGTGTGCAACTCTCTCTCTCTCCCACCGCACAGGTTGGTTGATTTCTCTTCATTCGGTTATACTAAATTGAACTTGTTGAATATGTTCAGTGCTTTACAATTGAACATACGCCTTTTATTCGGCTACATAGTACTAAACATTAGGCTTTTGTTCGGAAATAGTTTATCGAACGGTGGCGAACGAAGGCAAAAAGATGGGTTTTTCGAACTGGTTATCGATCATTTATTATCAACAACATCAATGTGTCACGATCCGCTCCCCGTACCCAAAGGTTAAGTATTGTGATGGCTAGTAACTGAGGTTACCTCCGGCCAATTCTTGAACAAATAAATAAATGCGAGCAGAAATAATATTTAAGCGAGGGTACCAAAATAATCATTGGAGCTTCTATTTAATTAAATTGTCAGAGCTGAACTATGTCTATAAAGTGTTTTGTGCCTACCCCATGCACTGGCCCTGACATGTCACCTGAAAGTGGTAAACAACTATAAGCACATGGCAGAGTGAGAAATATTATACTAAGAACATAAGGGCATAAAATTCACCATGGATTATTATTGACTAAATAAAGCTTGATATTAAAATACAGAGTATATAATACAAAGATCATTTAACATATAATACAGATATCATATAAACAAAATAAGCATAACCATGGTACAAAACGGAACAGAACAGATGCATGGACTCAAGAGGTGGCTCGTACGAACTCTAGAGATGGCTCCCACCATAGTGTAGCACTTAGTTCTGTACAACACTTTGCTCTATACTAGAAGTCATAACCACGGTACAGAACAAAACATTTGTATGGACTCAAGAGGTGGTTCGTACGAACTCTAAATGTGCCTCTCACCATAGTGTAGCACTTAGCTCTGTACAACACTTTGCTCCACACTAGAAATTCAGAGGGTCAATGGATCCATGACAGACAAAGGGTCACAAAGTGACTAATCAGAGAGCCAATGGTTATTTAAGTCTCCCAAGGCGTGGGACTCCCGTGGTAGTACTTACAAAACAAAATTGTTTATAAAGTTATAGTCAAATATTCTTTAAAATATAAACAAACATATCCATGGGTTTCATTTTAAACAAATAGAGTTCAGAAATCAATCTACGTAACTGAAATATTTATAAAACATAACTTGTATAAAATAAATTATGGTAAGTCAAAACATCCGTAAAATGTATTATGGTAACTCAAGGTATAATATAACTCACCTTAACTTTAATACCTCACTCTTTTTTTCCACTATCAAAGACCCTTTCGACTTCCATTATTTTTTCCTTCCTTTCCTTCCTTCCTTTCCCTTTTCTTTTCCTTTCTTTCTCTCTCTCTTTTTTTTTTTCCCTTTCTTTCCCCATCTTCTGAGCACATCCCCCCTTATATAGAAAGGTAGCCGTGGGCACCAAGCCATGGGCTGCCATGTGTCACATTCCCATTGCTTCCCATTAATTCAAGCTTATCTAAACTTAACTTAGTTATTTATTTATACTTTGATCCTTAAATTTTTAATAATTATATTATTTTACAAAATTACACATAATAATACAAAATAAATTATATATTTTTCTAACTATGATTAAATAATATTAGTATAACTTTTACAGAATAATTAAAATTTTGGGTTGTTACAATCTTCTCTCATTTTAAAATTTCATCCTCGAAATTTGTCATGTGTAAGTTATCCGCTGCGTACTCTGATAAATATATATTATATGATTAATCTGATAGAAAATATGACCTTAAAAATTTTTTTTTTGCCAAAAACAACTCAATGTTTTGGGCCAAAATGAGAAATAAGGAGCGACTTTAAAAACTTTTCATTCGTTTTGTTTACGATAAAAATAAATAAAAAAATAAAATGAGAACACAATGACAGAATCATATGCAAGAGTTGAAAAAAATTGGGATGAACTTTTCATTAATGGGAAACAGTTTCAAAATTAGTATCTTTATAATTTGAACCCACTTTTAAAAAAAGTCGAAATGATTTTTTTTTTGAATACTGAACTGAAAATTATATATATTTAATTATATTATAATTTGGTGGGTGCTTGAGCCCGACATCCTTTGTTTCTTTTCCTTCTTTTGCTATAACAACTATAAATTATATCTAATATCCTTCACAAATTAGGCATACAATATATATATATATATAATCATATAAAATTATAATATAATTAAATCGACTAACAAAATATAATATTTAGGTACTAATTACCCGTTATCCTACTTCTTAAATGTGCGTGTGTCCTATGCTTCGATGATGATTTATTTATTTATTTTTATTAACCATTACTCTGATATCACTTGTTACGACCCGCTCTCCGTATCCAAGTGTTAAGTATCGTGATGGCCAATAACTGAGGTTACCTCCGGCCAATTCTTGAACAAATAAATAAATGCGAGCGGAAATAATATTTAAGTGAGGGTATCAAAATAATCATTGGAGCTTCTATTTAATTAAATTGTCAGAGCTGAACTGTGTCTACAAAGTGTTTTGTGCCTACCCCACGCGCTGGCCTTGACATGTCACTTGAAAGTGGTAAACAACTATAAGCACATGGCAGAGTGATAAATATTATACTAAGAACATAATGACATAAAATTCACCATGGATAATTATTGACTAAACAAAACTTGATATTAAAATACAGAGTATATAATACAGAGATCATTTAATATATAATACATATATTATATAAACAAAATAAGCATAACCACGGTACAAAACGGAATGGAACAGAACAGAACAGATGTATGGACTCAAGAGGTGGCTCGTATGAACTCTAGAGATGGCTCCCACCATAGTGTAGCACTTAGTTCTGTACAGTACTTTGCTCCACACCAGAAGTCATAACCACGGTACAGAACAGAACATATGTATAGACTCAAGAGGTGGTTCGTACGAACTCTAGAAGTGGCTCCCACCATAGGGTAGCACTTAGCTCCGTACAACACTTTGCTCCATATCAAAAAATTCAAAGGGTCAATGGATCCATGACAGACAAAGGGTCAATAAGTGACTAATCAGAGGGCCAATGATTATTTAAATCCCCTAAGGCGTGGGACTCCCGTGGTGGTACTTACAAAACAAAATTGTTTATAAGGTTATAGTCAAATATTCTTTAAAATATAAACAAGCATATCCATGGATTTCATTTTAAACAAATAGAGTTCAGAAATCAATCCACGTAACTGAAATATTTATAAAACATGACTTGTATTAATATAACTAATAAAATATAACTTGTATAAAATAAATTATGGTTAGTCAAAACATCCGTAAAGTATATTATGATAATTCAAGGTATAATATAACTCATCTTAACTTTAATACCTCACTCTTTTTTTCCACTATCAAAGACCCTTTCGACTTCCATTATTTTTTCCATCCTTTCCTTTCCCTTTTCTTTTCCTTTCTTTCTCTCTTCTTTTTTTTCCCTTTCTTTCCCCATCTTCCGAGCACATCCCCTCTTATATAGAAAGGCAGCCGTGGGCACCAAGCCACGGGCTGCCACGTGTCACATTCCCATTACTTCCCATTAATTCAAGCTTATCTAAATTTAACTTAGTTATTTATTTATACTTTGACCCCTAAATTTTTAATAATTATATTATTTTATAAAATTACACATAATAATATAAAATAAATTATATATTTTTCCTAACAGTGATTAAATAATATTAGTATAACTTTTACAGAATAATTAAAATTGCTCTGATACCACTTGTTACGACCTGTCCCCGTACCCAAGGGTTAAGTATCGTGATGGCCAGTAACTGAGGTTACCTCCGGCCAATTCTTGAATAAATAAATAAATGCGAGCGGAAATAATATTTAAGTGAGGGTACCAAAATAATCATTGGAGCTTCTATTTAATTAAATTGTCAGAGCTGAACTATGTTTACAAAATGTTTTGTGCCTACCTCACGCGCTGGCCCTGACATGTCACCTGAAAGTGGTAAACAATTATAAGCACATGACAGAGTGAGAAATATCATACTAAGAGCATAAGGGCATAAAATTCACCATGAATAATTATTGGTTAAACAAAGCTTGATATTAAGATACAGAATATATAATATAGAGATCATTTGACATATAATATATAAATCAAATAAACAAAATAATCATAACCACGGTATAGAACGGAACAGAACAGATGTATGAACTGAAGAGGTGGCTCATACGAACTCTAGAGGTGGCTCTCATCATAGTGTAGCACTTAGTTCCGTACAATACTTTGCTCCACACTAGAAATCATAACCACGATACAGAACAAAACAGATGTATGGACTCAAGAGGTGGCTTGTACGAACTCTAGATATGACTCCTACGATAGTATAGCACTTAGCTCCGTACAGTACTTTGCTCCACACTAGAAATCAGAGTGTCAATGAATCCATGACAGACAGAGGGTCACAAAGTGACTAATCAGAGGTCAATGGTTATTTAAGTCTCCTAAGGTATGGGACTCCAGTGGTGGTACTTATAAAATAATTACTCAAAACACATTTTAATAAACAGTTATATCTATGGATTTTTCTCTAGTATATCAAATAAGGTTCATAAATAAATAATATAATTAAAACACAATTTATGTAAAATAAATTATGATAACTCAAAACATACGTAAAACATATTGTGGTGACTTAAGGTATAATATAACTCACCTTAACTTTAATACCTCACTATTTCTTTCCACTATCAAAGACCCTTTCGACTTCCATTATTTTTTCCTTCATTTCCTTCCTTCCTTTCCCTTTTCTTTTCCTTTCTTTCTTTATTCTTTTTTTTCCTTTCTTTTCCCATCTTCTGAGCACATCCCCCTTATATAGAAAGGCAACCGTGGGCACCAAGCCACGGGCTGCCACGTGTCACATTCCCATTACTTCCTATTAATTCAAGCTTATCTAAACTTAACTTAGTTATTTATTTATACTTTGACCCCTAAATTTTTAATAGTTATATTATTTTACAAAATTACACATAATAATACAAAATAAATTATATATTTTCCTAATTGTGATTAAATAATATTAGTATAACTTTTACAGAATAATTAAAATTTTGGATTGTTACACAATGTGATTCTTTACAATGGAGGAATCATCATTCAAACTTGGATCCATGACATTTCTAATGTTGTTACATTCCTTGAAACATAGTTCGCATCTATCTGATATTCTGAGGAAACAGACAGTTGCTCCGTTGTTATTGTTTTTTGTTTGAGCAGGTTGTCGGAGAGAAAGGGTCGCCAGAGTGGGAGGGGGACTGTCGGAGGAAGGAATAAGGAGTTGAAGGTGGAAAGTATAAGGGTACGGTTCAAAGTGTATATTTGTGATTATGATAGGGGTCCAAAGAAACAAAAAGAGGGAAGTAATTTTAGTTATGGGGGGCCAAAGATGTGGGGGGTCTAAAGTAAAAAAGTAGGGATATTTAACAGCCTTCTTAAATAATATGTAGTCTTCTTATTAGTTAGTGGTAACAGATGACTAGAGATAACACTACCCTAACATCATAAAAGAAAGAGTAAAGGTACTTGTACAAAAATATAATACAAAAATGTGTTGAGAAAAAGAAATTAAATTTTTCTCAAGCTTAAAATCTGTACTTAATCATCATGTTATGATTTATTGGATTTATTATGAGTTTTGTTTCGATAATTTGAACTGTTTATTTTGTAGAGTCTTGTGTGTATATCATTTATAGAAAAATTATGTTTATTTGATAAATTGTAACCTTTTATTTTATCACATTTATCTCTGAAAAAATAAACGACAAATATATTTTTGAAAATAGATTATTCATTTTTTTAGAAATAAAATTTGATGGATTCCACATAGAGAACCCTATAAAATTAACTTTTGGTGGATTCCACACGCCTTAACATGATGGTCAAATTTAGATTTTGAACTTAAAAAAATTTATATTAAATATATATATATATATATGTGCACAAATTTATTTTGAATAATCCTTGCCATATTTAAAATGAATTAAAATTACAATTTAAATTTTCTATGCATATTTTTGTTTTTTTATTTTGTTTTTGTGCAAATACCTTCACAGTAAAACACATATCAATCATAACCATATGACAAGGAATAGTCATTCAACAACTAGTTAGATATAATTCTACGAGAGAATATCATTTTGACCTCTAAATTATCACTCAAAAAATAATTTAATTTATGTTCTTTCAATAACATTAATTTTATATTTAAATTATTCGTTTTTGCATGAATTTTACTCCCATCATCAATTATCGTCTATAGTTAAATGGAAGTTGTTGATATGACACTCACACTTCATGTGACGCTTCATTTTACCTCTCAAACTATCCTTAAAATATCAATTAAACCCCTAAATAAAATGAAATTTTGAAGTCTAATTGATATTTTAAAAATAGTTTGGGGATAAAATAAAATTTCAAATCAAATTTGGGTGCTATGTCACAACTTTCATTTGAAAAATATAAACGTCAACTAACAGAGGTGATAGGCAGCGGTAGTGGGATGGTTGTGGTGGTAAGTTGTTGAGGATCATATCTTCTCTCATTTGTATTATGGTAGATCAATAATGTTAGAAATTAAGAATTCATACACAAAAAAAATACTCTTACATAGTAAAGCTCACATTTAGAGTAAATTTAGACAAATAACTATTTTTTCGGTCTTTTTTGTGTCTCACTACCCGGTTCTTAATTCATCACGACATATCCTAAATTTATTACGACATACAATGAACAAACCATAAAAGTCCAGAACATAGAATAATGAAGTAACCAAGTTTTATATACATAGATTTAAACAATTACTTATAGTAAATTTGTATTATGGTAGATCAATAACGTTAGAAATTAAGAACTTATACACAAAAAAAATACGAAAAAAAATAATTTGTTATGCAAATTTTAACTCTTACATAGTAAAGCTAAAATTTAGAGTAAATTTAGACGAAGAACTATTTTTTTGGTTTTTACTGTGTTGAACTACATGATTTCTAAATTCATCACGACATAAAATGAATAAATCATAAAATTCCCGAACATAAAATAATGAAGTAATCGAGTTTCACATATATAGATTAAAACAACTATTTAGAATCAATCCAACAACAAAATAATCTTTAAGGCTACATATAGTACCATGGAAATTTATTAACTTTCTGGGGAAAAAATAGAAAGAAGTGCACTTAAACAACTACAACCACCCACCCATCCATCCATCCATCCACACAAATACTATAAAGGCACACAAGGGAAGAAAGCAAATCATTGTGATATCACTTGGCATTCTACTTATTAAATTGAGCCACTCTCACTGCTATAGCTGCTAGTACATTCTCTGTAGTCATGTCAACGAATCAAAAATAAGCATGTCTCCAGTTCTTCTTGAACAACAAAACCCCAATAACTCCCCATAACCCTGTGGCATAGCCACTCATTATGACCAAGTAAAACCATACCATTTCAGACTTGTCTCCTTCATATGTTTCTTCATGACTTGTGGATGTCGGAGGAGGTTGAGAATGTTTGTCACTAGAGCATTTCTTTGGTACAAAAGCTCCACAAAGTTCACTATTGCCGACATAAATAGAAGGGTCATCAAGAGTTTGGAGCTGATTACCCGCTGGAATATGTCCTGACAAGTTATTGTATGATAAGTTCAAGTGGCTCATAAAACTCAAATTTGACATGCTCTCTGGAATTGTGCCTGAAAGTTGATTGTTAGAGAAATCAAGAGATTCCAATGACTTTAAACCACCGATCTTCTTAGGGATGCTTCCTGTCAAATTATTATGCGATAAATTAAGCCCAAGCAAACCTGAAAGAAGTGAGAGCTCTTCAGGGATCGTTCCGGTCAAATTATTCCTCGAAAGATCCATGTTCACTAGATATACTAGTGTAGTGCTGTATTCGAGATCAATTCCTTTCATGACCTGTACCATGGTCTCAAAGAACCATTGCCCTAGCACTACTGTTGGAGATTCATTATAGACCATCCTAGTGAGATTGCCAAAACAACGGGGGATGGTTTTTTCTAAATTATTGTTTGCAAGGTCTATGATTTGGAGACTTGACAGTTGGCATAACTGTAAGGGAATTTTGCCATTGAACATATTCTTGTGCAGTCTCAGAATTCCCAAGAATTTTAGTTCTCCAATCCATTCAGGAATGTTTCCAGACAATCCATTCTCACCAAGATCCAAAGCTATTAAAGCTGTGCAATTTTTCAAAGCCAAAGGAATCTCTCCATAAAGACTATTGTTATTCAAATGTAACCATCCCAGTCTAGACAAATGTCCAATAGAGCTTGGAATAATCCCTGAAAGTTGGTTAGATGAAAATTTCATAACCCATAGCATTGGGATTTCCCCTGAATCCCCCCAACACTGAGGAAGATTTCCAAATAACATATTCTTTGAGAGATCTAGTTCAAACAAAGTCACAATTTTGCAAAATGAATTGGGTATCAAACCATTTATCAAATTGTTAGCTAGTAACAAAGTCTCTAAAGTAGGCACCATATCATCAATATTTTGTGGAAGGGGTCCTGAGATATAGTTATGGGAGAGATCAACTGTGTTCAAAGTGGAAGGCAATTTCAGAATGGGTCCACTGATATGGTTATGAGAGAGATATAATATCAAGAGGGGCATGTCATGAAGCCATTTAGGGAGGGTTCCTGATATGCTAGTATTGGAAAGATCCAATTCAACAACTTTCCTCTGTGTTTGAAGCCACTGAGGAAATTGAATCCCTACTTTGCAGGACCCCATTAGAATGGATTTCAATTGAAAAGGAGGTATCCAATCATATCTCACCTTCAATGTCAAGAAGGTAGAACTTGTTCTCAGTTCATCCAACATTGAGAGGTTGGCAAAATGAGTTTCAGAGAGTACTGCGCCTTCTAGGGAATTAGAAGAGAGATCTAAGATCTTGAGATTTGATAATTGTCCAATAGAAACAGGAATGGACCCATTTAACTCATTGTAAGCAAGATCTAGTACTCTCAAGGCTGATAAGTTCCCTAGCCACGGTGGGATGACCCCAATAAATTGATTACCACGGAGGACTAAATTGTGCAAGGTTGACATTCTTCCCAACCAATCTGGAATCGAACCATTAAACAAGTTAGATGAAAGATCAAGGTATTTCAAATGTTTAAGCTGTCCCAACCAATCTGGTAAATGACCAATGAAACCATTTTCCCTTGAACACAATGTCTCTAAATTGTACATGGTGCAACTGGACAAAATTCCATAAGAAATGAGCATCTTTTTGTCAAATCTGTTGCCACTCATATCAAATGATCTCAAACTACATTGATTTGACATTAGACTCAACATCCCACTAACATCATGAAATGCGTTGTAGC
This sequence comes from Camellia lanceoleosa, assembly GCA_025200525.1. Lineage (NCBI taxonomy): Eukaryota > Viridiplantae > Streptophyta > Magnoliopsida > Ericales > Theaceae > Camellia > Camellia lanceoleosa. Next base: position 18,351,559 of record CM045764.1, on the reverse strand, counting down.
CAAGATTGAGATGTTCAAGGCTCTTAAACTTTTCCAGATAGAGAGGAATAGAAGAATTAAACTGATTACTATGAAGATCAAGGAATCTTAAAGAAGTCATGTTCCTAAGGGGACTCGGAAGTTCTCCTTCAAATGAATTAACACTAAGGTCTAAGTATTGAACATTAGATATAGTGGAATTCACATGCATATGAGATAAATGAATGTTATCAAGTCGACAACCTGATAAATGCAACTCTAGTAGACTAGGAATCATGTTTAGTACCTTGAGTAAACTTTGCGTTCGACTAATATTCATGTAACTCAAGTCAAGGTATTGCAATGATGAAAGACGATAAACCCATGTGAAATCATCTATGGTTACTTTCCAATTATCATTAATATCAAGAACACGCAAGCTAGAAAGATTTCCGAGATGATAGGGAACTATTCCACTGAACTCTGCATAAGACAGATTGAGATACCTTAGTCGTGCCATCGATCCAAAGAACTTCGGGATTGGGCTACCGTCAAAATCATTTCCGGCCAAGTCCAAGTGATTCAGATATTTCAATTGAAGCAAACAAGAATGCACTTCATTAGCCACTAACCGAACGATAGAGGTGAACTCGGGTGCGTTTGAGTTTACACCGAGATCAAGCCTAACAACGTGGCCAGTAATTTCATCACATCCTACTCCTTTCCAGCTGCAACAATCTTGGCCATGCCAAGATGATAGTCGACCTGTATGGTCTGTGAAACTGTCTTTGAATTTTAGAAGAGCTTGTCTCTCTTCTTCTACGCAATCAATGGTTGAAGCATTGCACAAACAGGACAATGTTGTTTCATTGAAAAGCAAAACAACTAGGAGTCCAATAGTGAAGAATTTCCTTATATTGAACTTCATCTTGCTCTCAAAGGCACACAAGACATGCAATTGGAAATAAGATCACACAGGATGGTGGATCTTATAGCAGTATCATCTACTCCATTCAGGAAATGCAAGTTCCAGTTGCAATATACAAGGGGACAAATTTGGTCATTATAATTTTAATTGGTTCAACTTTGATTTTAAATTTATGATTTTATTTTAATTTGGTCAAATTGATTACAACTCTTTGTACTTCTTTATAAAAAATACGTAGATAAATGGCATGCGTCATATTTTTAAGGACAAAATTATAAATTTACTCAATTCAATCAGTTAATCTCAACTAATTGAATGATTATTTTCCATTAAAAGCACTAATGATATCATCAATTGGATTAAATTGATACAAATTATAAAATTAAACGTCAAAATTGAGCTAACTGAAAATATAAAAATCAAAATGACACTAGTAGCAAAATGTAAAGACCACTAATATAATTCACTCTTTAAAAAGACATGACAAATTGATTGAATAATTTTAGTTACCCACAAAATTTAATCTGAAAAGTAGATTATAGAGCATAAATTTAAAGTTAATATTTTATCAATCCTAGTGAAAATAAATTTTGTCCATACGTTTTGATTCTAGATAAATTTTGAATAAATTTTTTTTTTAAATACTGCTAAATTAAAGATATTTTTGTTCAAGATATTGACAATTGAAGACAATCACCAACGACTCGGAAGGCGCATGGCAATAATTTCCACGACTTTAAAGTTATCTTGGATGCAAGTCAGCCAACTAATCCATCCATAAACATCAACTTCATCAACAAATTAGCGTCCGGACATACCAACCCCACATTGAGGCGGCCTTGAGACTTTTATACATAATTAAAATATATATATCGTTTTTTTTTAATTAAAAAATGAGACCTTTTTATTTTATTATATATATATATATACTAGTACTAACACAAAATTTACTTACAAATGTATAAAACTAAAATTACTAGCTTTTTTTACCTATTCTATACACGAAAATTATTTAAAATATTAAGTAATAAATCTAATTTAAAAATATTATATTAGTGAATAATTCAAGAGAACTGCTATTCTCACTCTACTTTACTCTAAATACACTCCTTTATTTGTCTTCAACTAGCGGCAACTTGTGCGATGCACGAAAAAAAAACTGTATACATTTTATGTGATAAATAAATTATTCTATTCTTGAATTATGCTTTAATAACAGCAAGTTGTGATGTTAGGCCATTTTGGTAGATGTTAACAATAATTAATTTATAAAATTTCACAATAAAATTTGATATGCATAAAAAATTGTTAATTATAAAGATTGTTGGGGATAATAGTATCACAATCACTTGACAACATAAATGACTTGTATCATACTATAGTGTCATGCAGAAAAAAAAACGAAAACAAAAACAAAGCATTAAAAGAGAGAAATTTTATAAGTTTTCATAAATTTATTTAGACTTTTAAATCAATGATTTATATTATTATTGTGGGACCAAATTATAAATAAATCTCAACTTTTAATTATAATTTCTAAGTAATTTTTTTTAAAAAAATTTAATGTAAGTTTGTTATCCTACTCATAAAAAGAACTTCTCAAAAATCATTAATTGATCATGTTAGCAACTCTCTATCTTTGATTTCCTCTATTAATGATACATACATATCATATCAAAGCATAAATCATTATCTATAACTTGAATAATACTTGCATAGTTCCCGTAACATCCTGAAAATATAACAATAAATCCATCCCATGACAGTTAATAAATAACAACATATCTTTAAATAAAGTGTTCTTCTCATTTCCATATAAGTCAGTTGTACAAAAGGGAACACATGCAATTATACATTTACGAATCCTAACCCTGAATCTATAGCATGTGTTACAGCTAAAGATATGAAATAAGAGATAAACAAATAATAAATGCTCTAAAAGCTTACAACTTTCCAAGATAATACTTAGTTACAACAAAAGTGAGTTTAAACTCAATGCAAATAAAGCCTTGGGTTTGTACAAAAATACATACAACAAATGAACAAAAATGAAGCTCTTGCTCCTCATCCTCCCAAGCTATTGTCTTGGTGGAGGCATATCTTCAGCACCTGAAAATGATTTTTTCCACATAGGATGAGCCAAAACTCAGTAGAAATAATCTAATATAATATATATGAATCTTAACAAAGATATGAGGTGGATGCATATGCAATGCTTGTGCCAAAATATTTTATATCTTTTTCCATAACCGTGCAATGCTAGTTTAATATCAAAATTAATAAATCATTTCCTTTGCAATAGAAAACAAGACAATGAATCACACTCTGGAAATCTCAAAACAATAACAACTTTTCACGAAAATTTCATCTGTAAGAAACCGTAAACCGGCACCCATGTAAATGTAGGTTATATAAGAACTACTATTGCCATTTCATGAAAATTATGTCCACGGGATCGGCATCCATGTATACGTGTTGGTTTTAAGACTTTTACCATGGACACTCAGGCCAACTTATTTCAACGAGACAACATTTACTTCCCAGATTCACCCATTTTTCTCAAAACGATAATCATTTCCAATGTATAAATGTGAGATATTGCTCAATACAAGTGAATGAAAAAATAGTTTTAATTCTCTTAATTTTCATGCAATTTCTACAACAATCATAACTATTCCCCACCGATAACCCAAAATAGATATTTCTAAACCGATAAACAATTTTCAACAAGATAAACTTTCCAAATGTCAAGATGTGAGTGATAATACATATCCAACTCCACCATTCTCATTAATGTCAATCTAATTTCACATTTCCAACATCAATTCCATTTATCATTTCGAAATTAACACTTGATATTTTAGGGCAAAATCCCCATTTTCTTTATAAGTCAATTCCAAGGATAAAAATCTACTATTTCATCGTAAATCAACAATAAATACATTTTCTCAATCATTTCCAACAACCCATTTGAAAATCCCCTTTTTTTGATTTCAAGCCAAAACCCTAAATTGTTCATAAATCTTTTTTTTTTACAATGTTGTTTTATAAAACCAAATAACTAAGTTAAGAATCATAAGATAGTGCGGAGAATCCCTACTTCAAGCTTAGAAGATGAGAGAGAGAGAGAGAGAGAGAGAGAGAGAGAGGAGGAACCTCAAAGACGTTGAAAACTAACTTTGTTCGGATAAAAAAAGAGCCCTCAGAGTGCTCTACCTTTTTATCAAAGGGACACAGGTGAAGAACTCAATGGATCTAGGTGTATTTGTAGAGAGAAGTAGAGTTTTAGAGATAGAGATGGTGTAGATCTAGGATTTTTAGAATGTTTAGAGAGAGAGAGAGAGAAATGAAAAAAGTGACCCAAAAAGGTGACTTTACGAACTGATATACGTGCACACCGCTCGAGCGTCCAGACACAAGGAATGTGACTGCTCGAGTGCAGGAAGTCCTTAGTTGAGCGTAAAATACAAACTCTCAGAAGTTTTGTAGGTAGAGAACTACCGCTCGAACTCAAGAAGGACCGCTCGAGCGCAAGAAACACCACTTGAGCGAATAATGCACACTCCTAGTAGTTTTGCAGGCCTACAAAAGTACTGAGAGTTCACAAAGATCGCTCGAGTGCAAGAAGCTTCGCTCGAGCATAGAAGCCAAAATTTGGGCAACAATAGTTTTGAAAAACTAACTTCCAACCTGTTCCAAATACAACCAAGACACTCCAATAACCAAATTCAATGAGAAAAAAGAAAAACCAACCATGAACAACGTATAAGACAATGAAACCAAGATCCAGAACATCAAATGGGTCGGGTCTAAATGAGAATCGCTATAGTTCCTACCAAAAAAAAAAAAAAAATCAAGATAAGAATTTCGTAGGATTATAAAAATTATATAAAAAAATAGTTTAATCTATTTTATTTATAAAAAAATGATGACAAATTATTTGAATTGTACTTGAAGAAATATAACAAATGATAGCTTTAATCATTATATACCAACAAAAAAATTATATAGGTTACTCAAAGAAAAAATGGTCGAATGTAACTAAAGTTATGGACATTGAATTAAATCATCTGGGCTCTAAATTAATAATATAATCTAGCAAATCAACTAATAATAACAGAAAGATATCGACAAATATGTAGTATTTCCCTATTAATTAGCTTTGGATTATGTTCATTACTTTAAAGTTTTACTTGTCTCAATCTTTCAATAAAATAAGCACCAAGAAAACAAATTTGATAAGAAATTAATTCTAAACTTTATTATTAAAAAAATAAAAATTTCAAAAAGAGAATTTAGAAATGGGATTGAAAAAATACTATAACAAATAGCAAAATGTAAGGACCACTAGTATAATTCACTCTCTAAAAGGACATGACAAATTGGTTGAATAATTTTAGTTACCCGCAAAATTTAATCCGGAAAGTAGATTATAGAGCATAAATTTAAAGTTATTTTATCAGTAATAGTGAAAATAAATTTTGTTCATACATTTTGATTCCAGGTAAATTTTTGAATGATTTTTTTTTAAATGTTGCCAAATTAAAGATATTTTTATTCAATTTTTTTAATTTTATTTAAAAAAAAATGATGTTAAATTAAAGATATTTTTATTCAAAATGTTGACAATTAAAGACAACCAATAATTTCCACGACTTTAAAGTTATCTTATGCAAGTCATCTTATACAAGTCAGTCAACTAATCCATCCATTAACATCAACCTCATCAACAAATTAGACTCAGGACATACCAACCCCACGTTCAGGCAGCCTTGAGACTTTTAAAAAATGAGACTTTTATACATAATTAAAAAATATATATATCGTTTTTTTAAATTAAAAAATGAGACTTTTTTTTTTTTTGGTTTTACTAGCATGAACGCAAAATTTACTTACATATATATAAAACTAAAATTGCTAGTTTTTTTTTTTACCTATTATATATATGAAAATTATTTAAAACATTAAGTAATAAATTTAATTTAAAAATGAGAGCTTTTTTGATAAATTCCCTTTCTAAAAGTTTTATTCCATCCAACTCATATTCTTTTTGACTATTCCATTATATCTTATTTGAAGTAAGAAGACCAAAACATCCTAAATCTCTTCTTCCCCCATTAATGTTGATATTTAATGTTGATTGTTATTATATCTTCACTCCAAAAAAATGCATTAACTTCACACCACTATTTAATGTTGATATATATTACACACAAAAAATTAAACATGTTTTTTTATTGATTGTCATTATGTTTTGGTAGTTCCCATGCATCCAAATGTTGACTGTATGTGAAAATGTGAATGTTCACATTAGATGATGTGCATGTGAATATTTATATCAGATGACGTGAATGTGAATGTGAATGCTCACATCAGATGATGTTGTGATAAAGATTATGTTAAGGTTCACATTAGCATTGCATCAAATTACACAATCATAAGCCTCAACCTTCATTTGAATATAAACATGACGTTAATGTTCATACTAAAACATATGAACGTTAATGTTCATAATGTTAATATCAGATGATGTGAAAGTTCACACTAAAACATATGAATGTGAATACAAATGTTGATGTTCATAATGTTAATATCTATAACATATCTATATTCCAGAATTCATAGATATTAACATTATGAACATCAACATTTGTATTCACATTCATATGTTTTAGTGTGAACTTTCACATCATCTGATATTAACATTATGAACATTAATATTTGTATTCATATTCATATGTTTTAGTGTGAACATTCACGTCATCTGATATGAACATTCACATTCACATTCACATTCACGTAATCTGATGTGGACATTCATGTCATCACGTACAGTCAACATTTGGATGGATGGGAACTACCAAAATATAATGATAATCAATAAAGAACCATGTTTAGCTTTTGAATAATGCTATATGCACCAATTTTATGTTAACTAGTGCATTAATTGATGATGTGACATAATTTAAGAGGTTTTTGATATTTGTAATGTGATTAATGAGTGGGGTCAATAATAATGTTATAGCTAGTGTTGGTACATTAGTTAGTACACTAATTGGTGCATGTTGCATTACCGTTAACTTTTTGTTTGTAATGTATATCAACATTAAATAGTAGTGTGCAGTTAATGCATATCAACATTAAATATAAAAGCGTATTAAGAAAATAGTATAAATCAAGAAAATTGACCTTATGGAATAAATGTATAAATACATGGGACTAAGTGGATTATAAATTTCCTTCATAGACTTCTTGGGGTAGAACACTCCTAAATAGGATTTATCAATAAAAACCCTTTTAAGGATATTATATTAGTGAATAATTTAAGAGAACCGCTATTCCTACTCTACTTTGCTCTAAATACACTCATTTATTTGTCTTTAATAGACATAGTTACTATTCTCATTCCACTTTGCTGTAAATACACTACTTTGATAGACATAGTTACTATTCTCACTTCACTTTGTTGTAAATACACTCCTTTCTACGTATAATAAGGATAAAACATGAAACGTTTTTGGAACGAAATAGAGTTGTAATAGTGGCTCCCTAATTCAATTATAATTTTTTTGACAATAATTATGATATTGTATTTGCTGAGCAATTTCATATGATTTTTATAATTGATATAAATCATAATTACTGAAATAAGCATAAATCATAATTATTGAAATAGATTTTCAACATTTTTGATGAGTAATGTTATTAATTTATTTAAATTTTTTTATGACATAATTTGATTGAATGTAAAATTTAATCAACTTTAGTTTAAAAAAAATTATTTCTTAAGAGGTAATTGTAACTGGTATAATCGACAATATTCTATAAATAATTCATACATTTAGCAAATAATCATTTATTACTAGTAAATAATTCACCACTTCAATTATTTAAAAAAAAAAATTAGTGAAACTTTATGTTTACAATAAGTCTAAGAACACAACCACTAAACACATAATGAGACACATATGTTCCACATATAGGCCCCACATATAAGCCTCATACCATGTGGATCTCACCTCATGTGAGACATATGTGTCCCATTATATGTTAGGCGGTTGTGTCCTAACATTACTCTTCTTTTTAAACTACTAATACAGTAGTGGAATGTTTGATTTACTGAAATGAAATTGAATAGAAGGAAATGGTCATTGTTCATCATCTCTATAGAATATTCTCTCAATGATAAATAATTGGAAAATGATAAATCCCTCTAAAAAAACTCTCCCTAATCCCCCTAATTTCTATTTTTGGCAAACTGTTTTTTTTTCTGCTTTTTTTTTTTTTTTTTTTTTTTTTTTTTTACTTGAAATGGAAAATCGGGAGATTCGGGGGCCCCCTTTTGGGGGATGAATCAAAGCCCTAAATAATTATTCTATTTGTAATATATTTTCATCATTCTTTTAATGAACAAAACGTGAAAATAAATACTCCATATGTCCCAAAATAATAGTCGATTTTGGAAAATCTAATTTTTTTTGGTGGTACAATTATTTTATTTAAAAAAAAATTAATTTTTCAAAATTACTCTTTGATAGTACATTTTTTAGAGAATATCAATTGTTATAATTGTACTTTTATGTTAATAAATTTAAAAGAATGACAAAATAAAAAATTCACATTATTTTTGTTCTTAATTTTTGAAAATAAATTAATATTTTAAAATAATAAAAAATAAAATAAGGAACTAATATATTAAAACATAAGAAATATTATAATAGAATAATTATTTCATTTCAATTATCCAAACCTAATCACTGGGACCTAATTTTTACACAAAATTCGGGGACCAAGAGGGCCACTTTTCGGCGTTGCCTGAGGGCCGGCCTGTCCACATTGCATTATTTCATTAGTCGCTCTGCAAAGTCAAAATATATATATATATATATATATAAATTAGAAAATTATTCACAATTTTTCCATCTGAGAACTTGGGAAATAATATATTAATAAGATCCCAAAGGGTCATTCTAACAAAACAACAAAAGAAACGAAAGAAAAAAAACAACAAAAATCAAATCTGCCAAAAAAACAGATATGATTTAGGAAAAACCATCAATCTGCTCAAAGATATAGTCTGGAAAGTAAGATCTGCTTGAAAGCCCGCCGTCCCTGTTGACAACGTCCCCATCGCCACTGCCCAATGCCGCCGCCACTATCGCCGGAGAAGGAAGAACACCCACAATGGTACGGGAGAAGGGTTGAGAGAGGAGAGAACCATTGTGGGTGTTAAAAAATCAAAAAATTATGCCGAAATCGGAGGAGAAACTCTCAAAACTTCTATTTCGGATATAAAAAGTCCAGATCTATACTCTAATTCTTAGCTTTCTTCCTCTTGCTTAAGCCTTATATTATTGGATGTGAAACAAATTAGAAGTGAACATCATACTACATGATTCAAAATATAAGACCTTTTTGGGATCTCAAACATGTTCTCTTTCTTGTTGAGTTTTTTTGGACCATAGACTTTTTTTGTTTCTTTTTGCCTTCTCTCGTTTTTAAAAATCAATTGAAGGAAAATTCTAAAAAGTTGTTGGGTTTCTATTAAATTTAAATTTGAACTTAAGAGAACTTGAGGGGTCAATGGTGCCCCCACAGATCCCGTTTTGATGATGCGAACTGTTCATTTTGTAAGATCCTTTGTGAAAAAAATTAGGTCAATTCGATAATTGTAATAGTTTTATTTTATTGTATTTGTCTCTAAAAAATGGATGGTCTATTTTCATAAATATACTTGTCGTTCATTTTTTCGTATACAAATATGATAAAATGAAAATGTTACGATCATCGGATTGGTCTAATTTTTTTTTTATAGATGATATACAATAAGGATTCTACAAAATAAATAGTTTGGATAATAAAAATGGAACCCATGGTGGGCTCCATGGGCGCTTCAGATTCTTTCAAATTTATATTTGAACTTGAGAAAAGACTAACCCAATTCTAAAATGATGAAAAAATAAAATGAAATATTTGAAAAACAACAAATTCGCTCTCCAAAATAAAATAAAATTAATAATAAAAAAAATGAAAGAACATTTTTAAAACAATTTTCCTTTCCATGACTAGAGGGTGTTGTTAAGCCTTTATGAGCCCACCATAGAACTCATATCGATGATTTGAATTGTTCAATATGTAGAGCTCGTTGAGTACTTTAAAAGGCACTGTACGGCGTTGTTGGGTCCGTGGGGCCCACCACGGCTCATGTTTTGATAATCCGAGCTGCTGAATGTGTATAGATCGTCGAGTAATTTACCCTTGTAAAAGATGCTTAATCGGATCAGATTTTTGTCAACAATTTATTTTGAAAATTATTTTTACTGTTGACAAAAATCTGATCCGATCAAGTAGCTATTGATATCTGATCAATGTGTTTTTTTACAAGGATAAAGTAATTGACGAGTTCTACACATTTAACAGTTCGGATCATTAAAACGGGACCCGTGGTGGACCCTCACAAGCCCAACAACATGCTCCAGTCCGATCTCGGATTGGAGAGAAGCCTGGCCCAGTACTTTATCCTTACAAAAAATTACGTTAATTGAATATCAATAAACATTTGATCAAATCACATTTGTGTCAATGATAGACGGTGATATATGTAAGTGATTATTTAATAATTTTAGAATATTGTTCCATACCATTTATTTCTTAACACCTATTAACTAGTTTCTAACACCCTAACGAAAAGTAATGGACCCTAGAACTTTAACTAATAAAAATTAAGTAATGGCACCATGTCAATTTACTCCAAAATCATCACAGAATTTTTCGATAATATATGAAGTTGTCTCAAGATCATCAGATATGAGAATAAAAAAATGATGACTGCGGGTGTAGATTTCCGACCTCATAACCAAACGAGGAACGCAGCTGGAGAGCACCGGCAGAATAGATTAAGCCCGAACAACCTGTCACAGAAAGATAAGAATTCGACAGTGGTTCTTCCACCCGGGGGCACTCCAACAATCAAGTCAGTAATCAATATCTCTCAAAGATAGCAAATTGTGCTTAACTCACAGTAAATAACTTACTGCATACAGTATATCACACATACCTTAGACCTTCGAGCGTGCCCTGCTTTTATAGCCAGCACTGATCTAATCCTTGTAGAAGCCTAACTTCAATGGACTTTGGCTTAATGCTCACCTTGAACTCTCAGCTAGATAGGGATAAACTCCCCAAGAGCTTTATCTTTATCAAAACTGAGATCCTCCTCTATTCTAGGACTCCTGCCCCTTATCTGCTTATCTCGGATTCCGATATCTCCATAGACAACCTCGGCCTAGCCAAGATCACCTTGGCATCAAGACCAGACGGTGTGGCACCTCAGCTGACAAGTTGTCATTCATAAAATATGCCCCCACAACTACCCCATAGGTTCTATTAACTCGGCAACCCGAGGTGATGGAACCTACATCGCTAGTTCATTTACCACGTCGGCTGAAATTCGTTCTTTATTCCAGGTCCGTGATCATTACTCGTCGGCTTCATGTACCCAGGACTCAACTGTCCACTTGCCACAAACTAAGAACCAAAAACCAAGTTCTTTAAGTTTTTTTCAACCGAAATCGTTCCTCTAGCCGAGGTTTTTGCCTCATTAAATCAAGAACTCCAAGAGTTTTATTTGCGCATGAGCAGTCATGCACGATTTTTCTTAACCGTTTCTGCTACGCGTCCTTTTCTCATTGGTCCGTACCTGACACGCAACATCAGGTCACGTCGCTTCTACGCACACCACCTGACAGACACGTTGTCCAAGGCATATCATTACGATTTGCTGTCTTTTCACAATTTTGACAAAGTTTCTCCCTCTTTCTCCGTCTCTTCACTTTTGAGTATTCATTTCGCCTTCAAACTTTCTCTTTCTAACGCCTCTCTCCCAAACCTCCATTTTCGTACCTTCAAAGCTCCTGCAACTAATTCAATCATCTCCTTCGGCAAGTATTTCATCGTTTGGTTCCGACTATTCCCGCCATCTGACTTCAGCGAGACTTATTTCGGTGTACTCTCCGTTGGCTTCACTCGGTAAGTCCTCAGTTTCTTCTTTCTACTTCCTGGTCATGTGCTTCAATATATCTTCCTTTTGAGTTTTGTCATGTGTTCCATTCCGTATCTGTTGCTGTGAAAGTTATATCTGTTTTCGTAGTTTGTGTTTTAGTGTGAGTCATTCTCTGTTCTTGAATCTGTCTTGCTCATCAAACTTTCATCATTGCATTTACTTGTGATATGCACACATTGCTTTCACACACTCACACAACGTTTGTAACTTTTCATGCTCTTGGATTTTGTTTGTCGTCGATGCTTCCTGACTCTGAATCATATTCGTTTCTTGTTCTTCTTGATTGTTTTCAGATCTTTGGTATTTGATTCTTGCTTCTGTAGTTCTAGGTTTGGGAATTTCTAGAAATCACAGACTTAGGAGAAACTGAAACAAATTCCTCTTTGAATTCTTTAAACCCTTGTCTCTAACACCCGTTTAAGGTTTAGCCGAGTTTACCTTAACCTTTCTCTTATGATCTTCCACCTAACACCTTAAGCCAATATTATGGGCATGTTTAGATGGAGGGTAGACACCCGTGTTAAGCTGGAGTACTTTAGGCAAGAGTTTTTCATTCCAGTCGATGCTCAGATTACGTTGGCTCGAGAGGAAGACTCTATCATACCACTTAGGGACTCCATGCCCTTTTCTGTTGTAGCATTCATTGAGTGTGGACTTCAGCTTCCCTTAGACATCTTTTTTAGGGAAATCCTTCACTATTACAAACTCAACTCTATGTAGCTAGCCATCAATTCTTATAGGGTTATTAATGTATAATTGCCCTAGCCCGCCGAGAAAATGCTAGGATAACATTAGCTGACATCTAATATTGTTATACCATGTGTGGCCTAAAGTTTGAAAAAGCTACATTTATTACCTCAAGCCGAGATCCACAGCCTAGAAAATCATAGTCGACCTCCCAGACTCCAACAAGGGTGCTGGAGATGATTACCTAATTGTCTCAAGTAACTGGGAATTTGCTCCAGATGATGATCTTCATCTCTTCTCTTTGCACCGATCGGTGTTTAAAGAGAATGAGGGTAAGAACTACGTATCAACTTCTCTGTTTGAGACTTTACCACTTTATTCCCTTTATCTATTCTAATGTTTGTTTTCTACCCTTTGCAGCTCTTCATCAACCATTAAAAGACTTCCGCCAATCCTTCTTCCCCAGTAAAGACTTGAAGAGGCTGATGGGCTTGCCTATTGACCTCTGCAAAGCTCCCCTGCTACTCAACTATACCCCACATACAAGTCGGCTCTGCCTGACGTTCCCAAGCGCAGCAAGACTCCTTCATCAGCTTCAACTCCTCCAACAGCTTCATCTTCAAGGCTAGATCAGACCTCTACTTCTGACCCAGTTGAGCAGCCATCCACTTTTGCTCCTCAACTAATTCCTCCATCCTAACGCCAACGCCGACGCTGAGCTCCAATTTCCATCCTGCTGGCAAAACTCGCAGCTACAAACGCCGAGATTCTGAGATATCGGCTTATGACCCATCCAATCCCCCAATTGCCCTTCTAGTAATACACTTTGGCACCAGAGTAACAGTCGCTTCCACCGCCGACGAAATGGGCCGCACAAAAATCATCCCGGACGACTTGCTTACCGACATTCCCAGCGTGGTGTCAGTCCATTCCTCATCTCCTTCCCAATCTCAACCAAAACCCAAGGCAAAATGGGTCAAAAGGGCCAACGCCAAACTTAGCGCCACCAAGGTGGAATCAGAGGACACAGTGCCAATTTCAAAATTGGCTGAAACAGAGAAGTCTGTGTCTGTCGGGAAGAGGCCTGCCGAGGCCAAGGCGTCTAACCCACCGTAATCCGAAAAGTTGAGGTCCGGCAGGTCTTCTAAGCCCTCTGGTTTCCGCGCTGACGCTCTCTGGACTCCATCTGTCACGGTCGGAGACCGACCTCTTATAGCAACCCCGGTTTGAATTTGGCCCGTTGATGTTTTGGATCTGGGTTTCATTGCCTTTTATGGTTAGTCATGTCTTGCTTCTCCTCTTTGCTTGTTGGAGCTAGTTCATGGAGTGCCTTGGTTGCATTGGAAACATGTTGGGGCCTTGTTTCCCAAATAGTTGCTATCCAAAAATTTTCTTTGACGCTCGAGCGGCACTTTCCACGCTCGAGCGAACATTTTGATCTTCCAGCACTTTTGCAGGTTGGCAGAGTTCTGAGAGTTGTCATTCGGCGCTCGAGCGGTCGCACTTTTTGTGTTTGGATGTTTGAGCGTCACTTCTTCTGATCGAGCGAATCGTGTGTCTATATAAGGTTGCAGCATGTTGGAAAAGCCACTTTTTGCTTTTCTCTCTCTTCTCTCTCTTTCTTTCTGCCATTGTTAGGATTTCTTGGACCTAAAAGCTTGGGTTTCATCTAGTTACACCCATTTCCTACCCCTAGTCCAATAGATCAAAATGTAAAAGGTCGCGAGGGCTTCTTTTTGATTTGAGCAGATCGTGTTTTCGTCGTCGATGGATTTTTAACTTTTCTCTTCACTTCAAGAGGTGGGGATTCTTGAGCTTCTCTTCAATACCTCATTATAGATGGACTTGTGGTATTTTCATTATGTTAAAAAGCATAGTGGGTGGTTGATTTGTTAAAAAGCATATCGGTGGATTTGGGTTTAAAATGGTGAGTTTGTGGGTTTGAGTATAATTGGTTGTGGGTTACAAATTATGTTTAAAATGTAAATTTGGAAAGGTTTGGTATATCGTTTATTAATTGGGAATATCAAAGAGAGGTTTAATGTTGAATAGAATTAGGGATGTGATGTGGTTATTGAATAATTGGGATTTTGAACTAACATTGGTGGATGTGGCCATTGTGGTGTTTGTTGGGATTTAGGGAAGTAAGGTTTTATTTTCAAAACAAAATGGAACAAGTTACTTTTATAAATCTTAAGGGTTTATGATGAACGGGATGGTGGGACTTTACTATGAGCGTATCTATTAGTTCGGATTGTGTAATTGACGTCTAGAGTTTTGTCCTTGGCTATCGGGGGAGGATGGTATTAATTGTTGTTAGTTATATCCCATGTGTACCATCGTAGGATGGACTTTGTGATTCGAGATGATGTGTTGTTGATTGTGAATGAACATTGTGAATAGACAATTCCATTATTAACGTCATGGACTATGTGGTTATAGAGGTAGCTGTAACATTTGTAAGTGTTATCTCTGTTGAGAGACTATTATTGAATAGTTGTGGTCTTGATGTTGTAGACACCCCATTTTGACCGGCCCTAAGACTTGGGCATTTTAGTTTGACCACCCTCACAAAAAAAAAAAAAAAAAAATCAAATTGAAATTTCAAACTCCAAACCTCACCCATTTTGGTCATCACTAATATTTTGGTAATTGTAGTGTTTTATAATTTTATGTGTGTGTATTAAATTAGGTGTGTACATATCTTTTAAGTGTGTTTTATAAGTGATAATTATTTTTAAAACAAAAGAAAAGAAAAAATAAATAAATAATTGAAAAAATATATATATATATATATATGTATATATAAAAATATATATATAAAAAAGGAGAAAAGAATAAAAGAAAGAAAATAGAAAAAGAAAAATGGGTGGAGCATAATGGTGTATCATGGTGGAGGTGGTGGAGAAGTTTTTTTAAAGAGTGAGTGGGGAGGTGGGAAATGATTTTAGAGGAGTGGATGGTGATAGTGGAGGGTTTGTTTTAACATATCTTTCCTCCATTCATTACAATAGAAAAAGGGGAAGAACACACGGATGGTGAAGAAGACACATGGAGGACTCAACACAGAGAGAGAACACACGGGTTAGAGGAGATGGAGGGCACCTCTTCTCTCTCTCAGCTACCTCTCTCTCATCACAATCACATGTATAGAAATGAGGGAGCAGACCACGGACTGCCATAGGGAGGCTTAACACACAGTTTAGAGAGAGAGGAGGAAAGAAGAGAAAGGTGAGAGAGGAGAAGAGACCCATGGCAGCCGAGAGAAGAGAGAAAGGGGAGAGAGGGAGAGGCCATGAAGACAGCACACTCACCGCACACCCAAACGGACTGACCACCATACACCCATCACACACCAACACACACAACATCACCATACACACATAGACCAACCCAGCAGCACACCACCAACACTGACCACACACCATCTCTCTCTTCTCTCTCTAACATTCCATCACTAACACTTACCACCACTCAACCCACGGCACACACGAGACAGACACACAAGACAGATAGAGAGGCACTGGCTCTCGGGCTCTCTCGCTCTCTCTCGCTCTCTCAGGTTTGGAGCTGCCGAGGGAGAGAGCATAAGGGGTGTTGATCATGTTGTTGACTGGGGAGACCCATTACACACGGATATACTGAGGAGACCCACTCCATCTCTTGGATCGCTCTCTCTCTCCCTCTCTTCTCCCTCACCCACTCCCTTGCCATACACACACA
Source organism: Camellia lanceoleosa (assembly GCA_025200525.1). Classification (NCBI taxonomy): domain Eukaryota; kingdom Viridiplantae; phylum Streptophyta; class Magnoliopsida; order Ericales; family Theaceae; genus Camellia; species Camellia lanceoleosa. The sequence continues at coordinate 18,335,201 of CM045764.1, read as the reverse complement.
TGCAACACACGCATAACACACGACTCAACACACACACACACCATATACACTGTAACACACACTGTTAACACACACGACACCCATGCACGCACACTACACAGCACAGACACGGATGCACAGCATACTCCACACACATGCATGCACACGGGGAGGGAGAGACCCAGCTCTCTCTCTCTCTAGAGCACACACCCACTGACTTTGATCCACACCACTACACCATCTCGGCAACACATACTCACGGCACACCAACCTTCACACCACAACGGGGGGACAAACTGAGCTTCGGGGACGACACACAAAGAAACCCAGCTCTCTCTCTCTAGAGACCACACCCATGACACACTCACACCCATGACACACCCACGGCACTCTCTCTCTCTCTCTCTCTAGAGACCCATGCATAACACACCCATAGACCCACGGCACACTCTCTCTCTCTCTCTCTCGGCTTAGGGAGAGAAAAGGTGGTAAGTGGGTGTTTGGTTTGTGAGGATGGGTGTAAAACAAAAAAGGGGGTGTCTAGAGAGAGAAAAGGTGGTGAGGGAAGTGTGGTTCATGGGGGATGAGTGAATTATTTTAGAAAGAGAGAAAGCAGAGAGGAAAGAGAAGGTGAAGTAGAAAAATAAGTGGGTGTTCATGGGTGTGGGTTGTGGCTAATAAAACTGTTTACATTTTTTTTTTTTAACAAAGAAAAAAATGTTTATGTTGAGTTCACATGGCTTCTAGCTAGACAATCTGTTTATGTTGGGCCCATGGCCTTTTGGGTTATTGTGGATTCTAGCTAGACAATCTGTTTATGTTGGGCCCATGGCCTTTTGGGTTATTGTGGATTTGGGCCAATTCTGCTATGTTCTTGATAGATGTTTAGTAGATCAAAGTGAACTCACATTTTTGGGCTTGCAGGCTAAGTTATTTTGGGCTGGGCCCATATGATAAGATGAAGTGGCAGGGCCCTCCATTGAAGATGAATTGAGTACATGGGTTGAGGTGTGCAAGTCTGCTGGATGGATGAAGTTGTTTATTTTATTTTTATTTTGAGTGTTATGAGGTTTTATTTTATTTTTCTCTCCTCTCTCCCTCATTCGGATCTGTAATAATTCAAGTATTGTAATAATCCCCCACCCTGCTTCTTTCTATCCCATTCTTTACTCGCTTTCCCTAACTGTGTGTATGTATATATCTGACATGCCATGTATATCCCTGCTTTACATCCATGATCCATGCATAAGATTTGGCTAAATTTGCATTTTTATGCTTCAATTGATTATCCCATGATTCTGTGTGCTATCGGATGTTTTGAGATGATTCACCTGCCATATTCTAGAAGCCAAATCTTTAGTGCATCTCATGAGTGAATTGCATTAGGATTCTGTATATAAGATCATGCATATTTTACTAACTTTTGTTTTGTAGTTGTTCGAGGGACGTCAGTCAATCTGTGAGTTTTTATGCTTTAGCATCCCATTTGTGTGTATTTTTCTTACTATGTTTAGCATCCTACCATGTGGCTATTTGATTAAATGATAAACTGTTTGAATGCCTGTGGATGAAGACTTGTTGCCTGAATTGGAATGATTCAACGACTGTACGTTTTTAGCCCACTTTGTAGTGGCAAATTCACAAACTCTAAGCCCACTTGAGGTGGCAAATTCAAACCGTTTTCAAAACAAACATGAAGTTGAATTGTTCCAATTTGAGCAAACTAGTCTATACTTATGCTTCACATAGTAAATTTTAGGATTTACTAAAATAATCAGAACATAAACATATAAAGAAAATAAAAGTCATATCATGGTTTAGTAGAGGCCGATCTTTTGATCGGGTGAGCGGGGGTGCTCATTATTGACCTTCCCCTCTCATACCTAAGGTTCCGAGCTAAGCATCCTTGGTTACGACGAACAGTGGCCTTGGCACCGAGTCATGGGTTTCCTAATTTCTCAAAATATTAGATGGCGACTCTGAGATCTGATGACGCAGTCCATTTTTGACAAAATTGCAATAAAATGGATTTTTAATAAAAGTTGCCAAATCTGGACTCTCATCTACGTTTCACATTGCACTCGTGAAACATGAGATCAAAGAGATCTCGGGAGTCCGAACTGTTTAACGCGCGCGGGTACCCCCCGGGCATGTTACAGATGTATAATATCCCATGATGTATTCTTGAGATGTTTGAAAGAAAGGAAAACCCATTGGAACAATAGTTCGTGGAGTACTTTTAAATAGAATTGAGTTAATGAAATTAACTGAAAATGGTTGTTATGATGGTGATCGGACTAGGAGTATGTATTACTCCTCGTATTATTGATGTTGGTTAGCATGATTATATTTGATTGTGATGATATTTGGGGGTCCGTAACCTGCTGTATTATAGCCAACAAAGCGTGGCGCCTTGACAGAGGTTTTCTCATCCCTTCCGATTTGCGCCCGATAAAGTGTGAAAAGCGGGTCTGTTTCCCACCATATTATAGCCAGCAAAGCGTGGCGTGTTATGATAGGTTCTTCGTTTCCTTCCGGTTCGCGCCAAGTAAAGTATGACCTGAGGAGCACCTCCTTCCGGATGAGGCCGGTAAAGTGTTATGTGGTATTAGTGTTATGCATCTGCCATCCGTATTGTAGGTCGGTGGAGATGGAATTGGAAGTATGAATTACTTTAGTTATCTCGTTTTGTATATATATACATATATACGTGTTGTTGGTTTTCAAATCATGGAGATGAGATTGGTAGTAGGTATTACTTTGCTTATCTAGTTTGAAAGTATATATGTGTTAGCCGTTTCATACCGGTCTTTTATCCTTGGGCCTATGGTCAGGGAAGGTTGTAGATATCTGTGTTGGGATGTAAAAAGAGTTGAATGGTTATGGAGTATTGAGAGAATTGTTGGGAATCATGATTTGCATGTGAAATTACATTTTTAGAACGGTTGCTTAAGTGAAATTCCTTTCTGTTAAAGTGGGAAGTTTTATCAGAGAAAGAGTGGTGGGGTTTCAAAATATTTTCTTTTAGAAATAACGATAGGAGTGTGAGGGAGAATAATTGGTTTTCATGTTGAAATGTGTCAAGAGGAACGTTTTGAGAAACTCACAGTTATATATGTATACTTTTTATATTAAATATCACATTGCGTATATGATATGTCTTGATGCATTCATAATCATTTTTATCTATATGTTGTGATTGGTTAGGATCTTTGGGATCCTTACTGGGCTTAGTGCTCATCCCACGTGTTGATTAACTTTTTTAGGTGCAAGACTAAAGGAATCGTTTGTGACTTGAAGTCTCTTAATTGTTGGCCACGGGGCCCTTTATTTGTAGGCCAAGTGCCATGTGTTGTACAAGGGTAAATCCCTTTTGTTGTATTTGTTGTAAATGTAGATGTCGCAGGGCTTTGGTTTTTCTTCTTTCTTCTAGTTTACTTGAGTGGGGTTCTTTGGCCCCAGCTGGGTTTCTTTTTACTCTCCTGGGCATCCCAAGCCGCGGCTTGCCGGAGTCCGACGTGGGATGGTACCAGGTGTGAACTCGGCCACAAAGTCGGCCAAAACCTGGCCTTTAATTGCTGTTCTAGGCCTAAATTCCAGGTCATATTGGCCCAATACCACTGCCTATCTAGCTACCCTGCCTGTCAGATCTTCTTACTGGAACAGGGACTTCAAGAGATGCTCAGTCAACACCACAATGTTGTAGGCCGGGAAATAATGGTTCAACTTTTTGGAAGCCATCACTAAGGCCAGTGTCAATTTCTCCAAGGGTAAGTACCTGGTCTCTACACCTGCTAGGATTTTACTCACATAGTATACTGCCCTTTGTTCTCCATTCTCTTCTTTGATTACCCTTTGCCTTGTTGCGTGATCTGAAGCGCCAAGTATAGAGCAACTCTTCTCCGGTATTGGATTTGAGGCTGAATCGGGTCAGAGTACTTCTTCAAGTCGGCCAAGGTGACTTCACACTCTTCCGTCCATAAAAAATTTGTGACCCTCTTTAACAAACTGAAAAATGGTTTACACTTATCCGAACTTCTGCTTATAAATCTGTTGGTCTGCGGCCCTTCGATCAACATCTACACTTGTTTTGCCGATGTCGTGCTTTTCAAGTCCATGATAGCCTTGATTTGATCTGGGCTTGCCTCAATGCCCCTTATCGGTAACCAAGTATCGCGAGAACTTACCATACCAAACTCTAAATCGCATTTGAAGCATTGAGTCGAGATGATATGTTCTAAGGATATTAAAAGCGACTTTAAGTTAGGTGATTCTCGGGTTCTTTGGTCTTCACGACCATGTCATCAATGTATACTTCCACTTTTGCCAATCGGATGTCGAACATCTTGGTCACCAACCTCGTAGGTTGCTCTTGCATTTTTAATCGAAGGCATCACCCCAGAGTAATACAAATCATTTCGGTGATAAATGTAGTTTTCTCCTCATTAGGAGGGATACATTGCTATCTGGTGGTATCCCTTGTAAGCATCCAGGAAGCTCATCATTCTATGCCCTGAAGTGGCATCTACTAATTGATTAATCTTGGGTAGTGGAAAACTGTCTTTGGGATAAACCTTATTCAAGCTGGAGAAGTCCATATAGACCCGCCACTTCCCATTCTTCTTTTTTCACAACAACTGTGTTTGACAACTAAGTTGGGTAGTTTACCTCCCGAATGGCTCTGGCCTCCAACAATTTATCCACTTCCTCCTCTACTACCTCCACATGAACCAACGTCGGCCTCCTTGCTCACTGAATGACAGGTTTAGCCGACCTGTTTACATTTAGTCTATGGCAAGGGACCTCGGGATCAATGCCATGCATCTTGTATGGTGTCCAAGCAAACACCTTTATGTTTGCTCGCAAGAATGACTCTAACTCCTTCTCCTCCTCCTCGGCCAAGCCTGAGCCAAGAAGGAAGAAGCGCTCTTCATCCCCTTATTGGACCAGAATTTTCTTTAAGGCTTCTTCACTTTTGTCAGCCGACTCTTTGCCGACGTCATCCAAGACCTCCATGTTCTCGTCTTCAAGTTCTACTGTTTCTGCTTCTCATACGTTGCAGTTGGATTTCATTGCTGCCATGGAGTAATTCTTGCCTGCACCTAATCCTCTTTAACCTCCTCAAATCCATGCTCCGTTGGGAACCACAATAGTTAGTGTAATGTTAAGGAAACAGCCCTCATTGCGTGCAACCATGGCCTCCCCAAGATAACATTGTAAGGGGAGAGGATGTTGATTACTGTGAACTCTGTGCTTACCTTCTTGGTGCCTGCCTGCACCTCCAAATTTATTGCTTCTAGGGGCCATGTCGGCGTTCCATTGAAACCGACCATTGGGCTGTTGGATTGTTCCAAATCATCTCGGTGAAGGCCGAGCTCCTTGTAACATCTGACATACATGATGTCACAAGAGCTGCCTTGGTCAATCAGAATGCGCCTTACCTGGCATTCTCCAATCTTGAGGGTTACTACCAGAGCATCATTGTGTGGATGCTGCACCGTGTCTAGGTCTGCTTCAGTGAAGTACACCATTTGTGACAACCCAACTCTGTGTTATGCTAATTAATCTTAACCATGCTTATAATTATGAGCTTAATATGATTTTGAATGTTAATTATATGATTATATGCGTTTGTGAAATTCTATCTGTTTACCGTAGGAAGATTTGTTTGATTTTCTGTTATAAAATTTAAATTAAGGGTCGTAGAGGCGTCAGGAACCAAAATTAATTGTACCATCGTAATTAGCAAAATTTTTAGAGCCTATGATAAAATTTAATTAGAAATTGATTCGGATCAGAATAATTAGATTAAATTAAATAAGTGAGTCTTTGATTAAATTATCTTATGCATGATTAGGAGACTTAATCCAAGATTTGTGTTATAAGATAATCACCACTATATGTATATGGAGACATGAGATGAAACTCATCTTCTTTGAGCTCAAATCAGCCAAGAAGAATATAGAGAGAGGGAGAGACGATTAGAGAGAGAGAGAGAGAGAACACAAAATTGAAGACTTAGACTCAAAGCTTGGAGAATTGAAGGAGAATTGGAAAATTGAGCTAGAATACACTTAGATTCAAGCTATAGGTATGATTGTCAACCTTGATTCTTGTAATAAGAAGATGTAGAAGTTGAATTCACCTAATTCTTGAGTTCATTTGAATGTAATTGTACAAAGAAAGTATGAATCTCTTTGAAATGGAAAAATTGAGTTGAATTGTGTACATGCATGTATGAATCACCAAGTTGAGCTTGAATTTCATGGAATTATCCTCATGCATGAAGCTATATTTGACATTTTGGTGATGTTTCATAGTCTTACTACTTTTTATCTCATGCATGAGAGTTTTGGGAAGATTTGAAAAGAAAAGAGTGCAATTCATCTCATGCATAGTTTTAACCTTATGATTTAAGCTTGAATTTGGGACAATGGTTCATGATTTTGAGTAATTGGTTTTAATTATCCATATTCTCATGTCCTATAATGGTTTTCCATGTTTTGGCATCAACTTGCAAGCTTTGGACTCTTGAACATCAAGTTTGAACTTCAAACAGAAAACCCAGAATTCGGCTTGTTGTAGCTCCCAGAAGTTTTACAGTTGGTGGCTCGAGCGAACAAATCTACGCTCGAGCGTACCCTACCTTGCGTGACTCCTCGCTCGAGCGTCAAAAGCCTCGCTCGAGTGTAAATTACAAGCAACCAGAAGTTTTGCAGACCAAAAAGGTCCGCTCGAGCGACCAAAGCTGCACTCGAGCGCTCGAGCGGAGGACCCTGTTTTAGAAATTTTGTAAAAGCATTTTATGTTTTGTTTTCCGTTCTCTTTCACTTCTAAGCATTCTTAGGCATGCATTGGACATTCTAAATGAATTAAAGAGTATGAAAGAAGCCTAAGAACATAATACGACTTAAAGAACCGAATGAATTAAATTATGACCCAACGTGTTATAAATTATGTAGGGTCAAGCACAAGGGCGAATCAAGCACCGGATCACTGTGAGTAATATTTTAGTAAAGATATTTTTGTATATGCATTATTTCCTAAATGTTGTCTACGTGGTAATTTATAAACTTATGAATTCGCACTATGAATGAGTATTCTATCCAACCGTTTTGTGAAAGAATCTGTAAAATGAATGTTGTGAAAATGGAAAATGGGCCTAAGGCCATTTGGTATATTTGACAAGGACATAGATAGGGCCTAAGGCCATTTGGAATGTTTAACAAGATAGACTAAAAGTCATCTTATACATGAATTGGGCCGCAGGCCATTTTGTATGATTAATGAATGGACCAAGGGTTGTTTTGAATAAAGAATTGATTGGACCAAAGGTCATTTTGAGTATAAATACGATGCGACGCATAACTATGAATATGAGAATGTTGGACCCAAGGTCGTTTAGTAGTATGACATGAAGGACCGATGGTTATTGATACATGGATCCATTAGACCTGAAATTGGTCTATGAACGAGTATTGGATTCGAGGTCATTTTGTATAGATGGACCCAAGGTCGTTTTGTGTGCGATAGACCTGAGGTCATTTTGTACATGAATATGATGTGTTGGACTCGAGGTCGTTTTGCTCGTTATGGTCTATAAATCTGATATGAATAGGAATAGTAGTTCAACTGTTTAAATTATAAGTATGACCTATTCATGGACGAATCTCATTCATTAACCTCTTTACTCTGGTATTATTCACTGGGCATTAGCTCACTATCTATATTTATGTATGTAGGTGAACAGCGGGATGTGCAGCCCAGCCCCAGTGAGCGATGAGAAACCATGTTTTGAGAGATTAACCAAAGTCGCCTCACGCAAGAGGCCTTGCTTTTACTTTACTACTCTTTGAACCTTTTGTGGTCATGTATGACCAACCTTGACTAACTTGGTGTATAATCTAAACTTTTGTTAACACTGGTTTTGAATAATCCTGGGTGTATGTATGGCATACTTAATGTGAATATGCATATGGTGTGAGTTATTATGTGAATGTATGAATGTTTGGTTAAGCCATGTATGCACAGCTCAACGGACAATCTTAGAAAATTTTCTTCTGCAATTCGGCCCCCTATTATTAAATACATTTTGATTTTTGACTAAGGCTGCAGGTAATCTCGTGATTACTGGCCAGTTATGACTCTAATCCATAGGGGTAGGTTGGGGTCATGACACCATTGGTCCTTGGCACTTGTCTGTCCTAGGCCTCTTTTGTTGGACCTGATACACATACAGTAAGTGCTTCACCCTCTGAGTCTTCCCACGTACCTCGTTCTCATTGACCGAATCACATTGATCACTCGAGGTCTGTCTGCTTGCTGTTGTGGTGCTAGTGGAGGTGGTGCTACCGATGCCTGGAGTAGCCTTGCCTGCTCTTCCCTCATTCTGGCCTCACCTACTAGGTCCCTTAAGCGACCTTGTCTGACTAGATCTTCCAAATGCGCCTTTAGGGCTCTACAACCCTGTGTCAAATATCCATCTTCACTATGGTAGGCACAGTGTTTCCTTAGACTTCTCCCCATAAATTTGCCAGGGATTCTCTCTGACGCTTTGTAATACGGCTGGTTCCTGATCATTTCTAGAACTTTATAAATCGGGATCCAGAACACAGTGGTGACTGCCTGTGCAGCCCTTAGTCCTGTTTCTTGTCTATTAAATCCAGTATTACCTCGGCCTCGCTTTGGCAAGCCATTTCTCTTTTCCTGCTTCGGTGCCTTTGCTCCTGGTGTATCTTTTTCTGCTCTGGCATATTTCTCGATCCTTGCCATGAGCTCCTCCATACTCTTTGGCAGAGTCTTTGCCAGTGACTTTCGAAGCATGCAGTCATCTTCCAGGCCGTTCTTAAAAGACACAACCACCAACTCCTGGTTACATCTTAGTATTCAGTTAAGCACTTCATCATACCTTTTGGCATAAGCCTTGAGGCTTTCACCTTCGCGAATTTTCAGAGCCATCAGGGAGTCTACCCTCAATGGCTGTAATTTGTTTGTAATAAAACTGGCCACAAACATCTCAACCAAGCCTTCCTAACTCTTCACAGTTCCTTTCGGCAATTTGTGAAACCAATCTGATGCAATTTCCCGATGGATGAAGGGAACACCTTGCAGAGCAACGGTTCATTCCCGGTATACAGTGCCATCGAATTCAAATATAAGTCGACGTGAAAGTTCGGATCGGACTTATTGTCACATATCTAGAACCTCAGCATATGGAACCTTTTTGAGGCCTCAAACTTATCCAACTTTATTGAGAACGGCATTCTCGACTCGAGAGGGGATATTACCTCGGCATTCTACCGCTTCCTCTAAAGGAAGTCCCTCAAATCCTCTTTAGTCTGGCCAGGAGCTTGGATGTCAACGGATTTCAGCCTTTTTGGTGCGTTGCTCCCGGTGTCGTTATGAGTCCTCTTGGACTTCTCTTCATTCATCGTGTCAAAACAGAGTTCCTTCCCTTGAACATGTCGATGTTCCCTGACATACGTCCCTTTGGCTCGAGGCGTCCTCTTAGACTCTCCTCTCATTGACTCTGCTCACCCAGCGTCCGAAGCTCGTGGCTGCTCATGCGGTCTGGGCAAAATCAAATAGTTTGAAAATTCATCAAAAATTAAGTTTTCAAACCCAATTTCAAACCAAGGTCTCATGTAATTTTCCTTTAAAACATGAAATACTAACCTTATACAAGTGTAATCACAACTCAAACACATCAATCTTGCTTAGAGTTAAAAATCAAAGTCTCATCTTTTCATAAATTCAAGATTTCATAACATACAAGTTCAAAATACATAGATCCATGAATAATCTTCCAATAAATCTTGTTTTCATGAATCATCTTGGGTTTGTTTCATGGGGCAAACTCAAGAATGAACTTAAATCAAACAAAGATGGAGAGATCATGGTTCAATTTCATGCCTTTAGCTCAAGCCACCTTACAACTCAACACCCTAGCTCAAATTCTTAATTTCTTCTTCATTTCATGACAAAGGTGAGTTAGAGACAAAGATTGTAAGTAAATTAACATACCTTAACTCAAATCTAAGGGTTGCCCCTTGATTCTCTTGCAATCCCTAGCTCTTCCTCTTCTTCTCTCTCTAACTCACTCTCTAGAGTTCTCAACAAAAATGAAGAACATAATTGGACCAACATATATATGACTTAATCCTTAAAATTCCAATTTAATCATTACGAATCGTAATTTTTCAAGATTTCACTGTAAGCTCTATAAATCATGCTAATCACATATATGAAATCGGTTTTGTTTATCGCGCCTCTAAAGCTTTCAATTTCAGTTCAATGCTAAAATTGCAACAGATATTCCTACGTTCAACAGATGTTATTCCAAATTCACATAATTCACATATTCCAACTTACAAATTCATATCAAACATATAATCACATGTATAATTAAGCAGAGTATAGGTTGGGTTATCACAGTCTTCCCCACTTTAGGAAGTTTAGTCCTCCAAACTTGTTTATCTCAAGTTGAAACAATTCCGGATATCGTTGTCTCATTTCTTTTTCATGTTCCCAAGTGGCTTCGTTCCCATGATGTTCCCTTCATTCCACTTTTACTATTGGGATAGTTTTGTTCCTTAGTTGTTTGACTTGCCAATCAAGGATTCGAAGGGGTTTCTTCTTATAAGCCATATCGTCATGTAACGCAATTTGATGATAGTCAATAACATGGGAAGGGTCCCAAAGGTAGCCTCACAACATTGATACATGGAACACATTGTGCACTTGCTCCATGCCCGGTGGTAAAGCAATCCGATAGGCGACCGGACCTAATCTTTCCAAAATCTGAAATGGCCTTATATGCCGGGGTGATAATTTCCCTTTCTTTCCAAACCTTATGGGCCCTTTCATTGGTGTGACTTTGACAAAAACATGATCCTCAACTTTAAATTCTAAGTCTCTCATTCTTTGATCCGCATAGCTTTTTTGTCAACTTTGAGTAGTTTTCAATCTCTGTTGGATGATCTGAATCTTTTCCGTAGTAACTTGCACAATTTCAAGCCCAATCAATGACCTATCTCCAACCTCGGTCAAACAAACTGGAGTTCGATATCTTCTCCCATATAAAGCTTCATATGGCACCATCTCAATACTGGAGTGGAAACTGTTGTTATAGGTAAATTCTACCAAAGGTAAATGAGTTTCCTAACTTTCACGAAAATCCAAAACACACATCCGGAGCATGTCTTCCAACGTCTGTACGGTTCTTTCAGATTGTCCATCGATTTGTGGGTGAAACGCGGTACTGAACCTCATCTTCGTCCCCAATGCTTTTTGTAAGCTTTGCCAAAACCTTGACACAAACTTAGAATCTCTATCTGACACAATGGATATCGGAACACCGTGCAATCGAATAATCTCAACAATGTATACAACGACAAGTTGATCAGTGGTATAAACAGTCTTCACGGGCAAAAAGTGAGCAAACTTAGTCAATCTATCCATAACAACCCATATAGAATCCATACATCGGGGTTTCTGGGTAAGCCCACAATAAAATCCATAGTTATATGCTCCCATTTTCATTCCGGAATAGGGAGAGGTTGAAGTAACCCTGCCAGGCTTTGGTGTTCTGCTTTTACTTGTTGACATTGAAAGCATTTTGAAATAAACTCTGCAATTTCTCTTTTCATATTGGGCCACCAAAACGTTTGCTTGAGATCTTGGTACATTTTGGTATTTCCGGGATACATAGCAAATCTAGAGTTGTGGGCTTCTTTCAAGACTCTTCCTTTAATTTTGGGTCATTAAGAACACACAATCTTCGCTTGAATTTCAACACTTGAGCTTCTAAAGAAAATCCCGGTCTCAACTTTGTTTTTATCTCATATGTACTTTCTTGAGAAATTCATCCTCCAATTGCCTTCGTTTGATTTCCTCAATAATAGCCGGTTGTGTTGCCATTGCGGCTAACATTGTACCTCGTTCATGTAATAACTCGACCCTCGTACATGTTTTCTGATATGTTTTCAGTCCCTTATTCTGCGCATTTAAATGCTTATTGTGAAATTCCATGTGAAATTAAGTTTAATTAAGTGAACCTTATGATTATAGATTCATATCTGTTTAATAAGAAAACATATCTGTCACCATTGAAATATTTGGATTAGGAATTGAAAGCCTTAGGAGTTTAATAATCTGAAATTGACCTTATATTTGAAGTCAGCATGATTTTTAGTTCCTAATGTAATTTTCTGTGAAATTTTGATTGGTAATGATTAAACTGATTAAGTTTTGTCTTTATTCACCTTTATATATATATATATATATATATCTATGTTATTTGTATATTTGACTTATTTTGACTTAAAAAGCCATTACTCAAGATATTTTCCTGAGAGAGGAATGAGAGGAGAAGAGGGTTTTGAGAGGAAGAGGTTAAGTTCATCAAGAAGAAAGATTGGGAAATAGAGAAGGATGGTAGGGTTAAAGCTTAAGGTATGTGTTTTTGGCTTGAATTAAGTCCTCTCTTGAAGATGAGTGAGATTTTCTTTGATAATCATGTGAATTAAGGTGTGTATTGGTTAAATTAAAAAAATGTGTTATCATTGAATTGATTTGGGGTTAAGTTAAGCTATATGGAGAAGAATTTCATTTTATTCCTTATCTTTACATATTTGAACTCATTTAGGGATTTGGATGCTTCTATATATGTTTGGGAACTATATGGTAGGGATTTAAAGTGTTTAATTTATATTTATGAATTGCAAGGGATTGAGGAATCAATTCATATTGAGATTGTTGTATGTTTGAAATATCTTTGTACATGATTTTTGAACCATGTTTCATCAATTAAAGAACCTATTTTGAGCCTTATACAAGCTTACCAAAAAATGGGGTTTTGTTTGGAAATTTTAGATCAGATTGCCCAAAATCGCCGTAATGTGCGAGGATCAACGCCAAGACGTCTTGAAAGCCTTCTTGCGTCGCGTTGGGCCATGTTGCAAAATTTTGTTCGCTCTGTTTTGCATGTTTAACCCTCTGGTATTTTTAAAATCTGTGTTTGATGTCCTTAAAATGCCTGTAAATTCATTCAAAGTAAGATAAAGCAGGAAATGAATTAAGAAAGAAAATGAACTAATGTATAAGTTATGCATGTGTGTAGGTCATAACCCGGGAGGGGCAAGCGCTCCGTTACAGCACTGTGAGTAATAGTACGCCATATGTACATTTTACTTACTGTTAATGACTATTGTTACTAACGTTCTGTTCCTTGTAAGTGATTACACTAACCTTATGTCAGTTGGAAATCAGTGTGAATGGTGAAAGAATTGCACACATCGGTATGGCTTTGGAATCATTTTGTTCTGTCTATAACGAATATTAACCCTCTGTTATCTGTAAGCAAACTATGTTGTTTCTTAATGAATAAATGGAACTTATGTTCATCCTTGAACGATGAAATCTATGTGAATTTAAGATCATTCTGGTTTGCCACTAATGAATCTGAGATTATTTTGTTGTGTTATACATGGACCCAAGGTCGTTCAGTACCTATGATATGAATACTACAGTCTAATATCATTATGTGATTCACGATAGAATGTGAATTGTTCTATCTCCATGACTAGTACTGTAATGACACGTGCTTTCTGTAAATAATTATTATTAATGCTCTGTTATACGCAAGACGACCATGTCAACTTGTAATAAATCATGGAGGGAAATTTATGTGCACCATTGTGAACAGTATTATTGTGAATCTGGGATTATTTTGTTCTATTTATCTGTTCTGTTTATGTTATGACATGATATGAATTGTTCGGTCTTTAAGACCTATTACTTTCTGGTATGGAACAAAGTGATGTACGGAACTAAGTGCTGCAATGCGAGTCACCTCTAGAATCCGTGCGAGACACCTCTTGAATTCATATATATATGAGCTAGGCCTATGGTCGTTCTGTATCTGCTAGGCCTATGGCCATTCTGTATTTTTGGTATGGAACAAAGTGCTGTACGGAACTAAGTGCTACAATGTGAGCCACCTCTAGAATCCGTGGGAGACACCTCTTGGGTTCATACATGCAAGAAAAGGGCTTAATGCCAATCTGTTTAAGGGCTTAATGCCAATCTGTTTAAGGGCTTAATGCCATTCTGTTTAAGGGCTTTATGCCACTTTGTTCAAGGGCTTGAAGCCATTCTGTTTAAAGTTTAGGCCTAAGGCCATTCTGGAACTAATTACAGGATAAAGTTAACTATATGTTCTCTGCACTTATACATGTACATTGTAATTCAAGTTAATCGTTAAATTGCTTACATACTACTATTCACTGAGCTTGGCTCACTTTATGTTATGTCTGTTTCTGTAGGCACTCCACCTGGAGGTCAGTCTTAACCCATGGCATTCGTTCCTCTTTTGTTAACCTCAGAGTGTCCAGGCACTTAAATGAAGGTAGCTCATTTTATGGAGTTTTGCTAAGCTTTTGGTTTTGTACCCTGATTGTCTGTCTAAGTTTGAAGTGTATATAGTCCTTTTACCCTTCAATGTCTTTATTATGCGCCCAATCTTGAGGGCTGGGTCTGTATATGTATATGTACATAGCTAAATTCTCAGATGCATGTCACTGTATGTTTATCTGCCTTATGTTCTGTTTGTGATCCTGGCATAGTAGTGATAGCTCAATGGATGTTATGTATGTCATTATATGATATTAAATGCTTCCGATCAGGTCCCATATGTTGTATGTGTCGTATTATCCATCCGTTTCTGAAGTATTCATGCCCAAACTTTTAGGGGCGGGTTTAGGGCGTGACAGTTCATGTAGTACAATTTCCACCTCCATTCTTTCCAAGTCAAGTAATATTTTATTCCGCTTCGTATGCAAACATGCTAAGTTTCCCATTGACTTTTTACTAAGAGCATCCGCTACCGTGTTGGCTTTGCCGGGATGATAATGAATCTGCAAGTCATAATCCTTGATGAGTTCTAACCACCGTCTTTGTCACATATTAAGCTCATTTTGAGTAAAGAAATACTTGAGGCTCTTGTGATAGGGTAGACTTCATATGTTGCTCCATAAAGATAATGCCGCCAAATCTTCAATGTAAACACCACAACGGCTAATTCTAAATCATGCGTATGGTAATTCCTTTCATGTGGCTTCAATTGTTGAGATGCATACGCAATTACTCTTCCATTCTGCATGAGTACACACCCCATACCCTTATGAGAAGTATCACTATAAATCACAAACCCTTCTGTACCTGACGGTAAGGCAAGAACCGATGCCATTGTAAGTCGTGTCTTTAATTCTTGGAAGGCGGACTCCCTCTGTTCTATCCACTCAAATGGGACACCTTTTTTAGTCAACTAGGTAAGCGGCACTGCAATCCTAGAGAAATCTTTAACAAATCTTTGGTAGTAACCTGCTAAACCCATAAAACTGCATACTTCTGTAACATTGGTAGGACCAGGCCAATTCACAATAGCTTCTATCTTTTGCGGATTGACAGACACACCATCCTTGTTAATTACATGCCCCCAAAACACAACTTCATTCATCCAAAATTCATATTTCTTTAATTTAGCATATAACTTCTTGTCCCTAAGTGTTTGAAGAATTAATCTTAAGTTTTTTCATGTTCCATCCTACTTTTCGAATAAATAAGAAGGTCATCAATGAATACCACCACAAATTCATCCAAGTACGGTTTGAAAACCCGATTCATTAAAACCATAAAAGCTGCTGGTGCATTTGTAACCCCAAATGGCATGACTAAAAATTCATGATGGTCGTACCTGGTTCGAAAGGCGGTCTTCTTAACATCCTCTGCTTGGACTTTCAACTGATGGTACCCGGATCTCAAGTCAATTTTTGAAAACACTTGTGCCCCCTGTAATTGGTCAAACAAATCATCAATCCGTGGTAAAGGATATTTATTCTTCACCGTTACCTTGTTAAGTTCTCGGTAATCAATACACAACCGAAGGGTTCCATCATTCTTCTTCACAAATAAAACAGGTGCGCTCTGGTCGGATGAACCCTTTGTCAAAAAATTCTTGTAACTGTATTTTCAATTCCTTCATTTCTGCCGGAGACATTCTGTAAGGAGCCTTAGAAATCAGTTGAGTACCCGGCACAATATCAATGACAAATTCAATCTCACGGTCTATCAAGTTCCCTGGCAATTCTTCAGGAAATACATTCGGAAACTCACTAACAATCTAAATATTTTCAAAACCCACCTCAGTTGTCTCTGCATGCAAAATGCTACACAAATAACCCCTACAACCTTTCTGAAGTAGTTTACAAGCTTTCATGGCCGATATCAAATAAGGTAGAGGGACCACCCCATGTCCCACAAAAGTAAACTCATCTTAACCCGGTGGGTAGAAAATAACTTACTTAGACACACAATCGATGGTTGCATGATACTTAGCTAACTAATCCATTCCCAAAATTATATTGAAGTGTACCATATCCAGAGGCATCAAATTAGCATATAATGGAATATCTCCAAGTAAAATCTCGCATGCAGAATACATAAAAGCACATAACATATAGTCCCCAAATGGGAAAGACACGCACAACACATAATTCAAGGGTTTTATAGATCTATTCAAATTAGAAGCAAAGGTCTTCAAAACAAAAGAATGAGTGGAACCCGAATCAAGTAGCACATGAGCAGGTTGGCCATTTATGGAAAAGGTACCTGAAACCACTGCATCTGAATTCTAGACATCTCCTGGAACAAGAGCAAAGACTCTCCCTTGCCTAACATTATCTTTAGAAGTAGTAGGCCTTGCCGGGGCCTTTGTTGCAGGAGTGGAACCGGCTGAACTAGCAGTTGGCCTATTCCCTTTTGTTGTCGAAACATAGGACAATCTCTCATCATATGTCCCGTTTTTCCACACTTAAAAGTAAGATCCTGATGCTCAATGGCAAACCCCTCGATGTTTCTTCTCACACTCCGGGCAAGTAGGTGGTGAATCGTGGTTAGATCCCATAGTGTTAGAAGTTCCCAAATTTTGCTTCTTATTTTGTGAGGACGCCGACCCTTTGTGCACATTAGAGCCTTGCCTCTTGCCCTTCCAATCTGAGCACTGGTTGTAGTTAGCCTGATTACCCTCCGTTATGATGGCCCTATCAAATATATCCACGTATTTCTGTACTTGTAATACATTAATCTTCTCAAGAATGGAGTCTCGAAGACCTTCCTCAAATTTCCTTGCCTTTTTGTAGTCCGTATTGACCATGTATGGTGTGAAACGGGCTAGCTCGGCAAATTGCGCTTCATACTCTGCTACGGTTTTGTTCCCTTGCTTCAAGTTTTCAAACTCCGACATCTTCCTGTCTCGGATACTCTGTGGGAAGTACTTAGCATAAAAGATCTCCAAAAACTGAGCCCAATTCATTCCTTGATGTTCCCCTCGAATGAGCATCCACCAACGGCATGCCTCATTTTCCAGTGTAAAAGCAGCAAGTAAAACTTTCTGGCCCTCCGTACATGGAAAGACCTCAAACAATTTCTCTATGCCAAGCACCTATGCCTCTTCCTTCAATGGATCGATTCATCCTTTGAACAATGGTGGTTTCATCTTCTTAAATTCCTTGGTGAGAGCAATAGTTCGATCATCAGCTTGGTGGTCTTGCACTACAGGTGGTGGCACCGACATTGGTGGCGGTGGGGGTTACTGTTGCTGTTATTGTTGTTGTCGTCTAAAAGCCTTAACCATGTCCATAATCATTGCTTCCATCCTATCAAGCCGTGCGGAGGTTGAATCCTCCCCATCTTCCGTCCTTGTTTGCACTATGATCTGGAGGAACATACATTATAACTTTCACAGATAGTATGCACATAAGTCACATATACAAATGCACATTTTCGTGTCATTCCTGATTATGAATGCAATGTGGATGAAACTTAAACCTTTTCTAGACTTCTTATTGTTCACATGGACTCGTGTGTGAGATATTAACTCAGGCTTTGATACCACTCTATCATGACCCGAACCCGCCCCCAAAAGTTTGGGTCATAACCGGCCAGTAATCCATAGATTACCGAAGGCCTCAAACAAAGATACAAAATATTTATGCCAATGGGGCCATAAACGAAAGCATATAATAAAGAGAAGTCCATTAAGCTGTGCCAAACATGAGCAAAATTATAGAATTCACCACGAAGCACATTAATGCATTTACATGCCCACAAAAATATAAGAGCCAAAGGAAATTTGTATATAGTGTTTACAAACCCAAGACCATAAAAGCAAAAACAAAATAAGGCCAAGGTATGGTGCGAGTCAAGACAAAACTCTGCCACGGAGACATGACTCAATTAGGTCACAAAAAGCTCTTGAAGCTGACTCTAGAGGTGTGCTCCATGCTGTGGATCACCTACACATGCATACATAAAATTTAGGTAAGCGAAGCTCAATAAGTAATAATACAGTAAAGTAGTGTAAATAGATGATGATAGGGTTGTCACAATATCCATAATCATATAAATCAAGCAGCCTTAGGCCTAAGCATATAATAAGTGTCCTCAGGCTCAATCGTATAACAAGCAGCCTCGGGACCAATCATATAACAAGCAGCCTCAGGCCCAATCATTTTACAAGCGGCCTCGGGCCCAATCATATAGCATATGTTATATAATATTAATGAAGTTTCTCATTTCAATCAAATCGCAATGTCGACACCAAGCACCATTCATGGTTCGAGGTACACAATGAAGAATATATATGTATGATATTATTACTCACAGTGCTTGGTTGGATGATACTCCTTAACGACTCCGCTTGTAGAAACATAACCAAGCATAACATTTCAAAACATATTGCCTTCAATTCACTCAATCAGTTTATTCATTACCCATTTGTTCAATTGTTTCCCGTTCTTTAATTTCTCTCAAGTGTTTGATGCTAATCTTCTCTACATGTGAGTCACGTACAAAACATATGGCAAAGATGTACTTTAAATGGCTCTACATGTTCATGACTTAAATTAATGTTTCCTACAAAAATTTCATATGTTTTTCGTTGAAAATAACATGTTTTCATATTTAAGGTTCAAGGAAATAGCAAGAAGCGAAAGGAAACTAAGTTAGGGTAGGCAATGGCATAAAATAGTTAAAAGAAAATAAACATCCTTCATTAATTTGAGCATATTTATTTGTGTACTTAGAATTTGGATGTAAGACTACCACCATTGGAAACTAGACTTCCAGGGCTTGAATTTGGGCTCAAGAATCACTTAAAACGAAGTCTGGATGAGGGAGATATACTTATTTGAAGTTACTAGGTATAAGCTGAAACAGGGCTGGCCGCATGTGCGCCCACTTTGACCGCTCGTGCGGTGACTCGGCTGCTCGAGCGGTGGTTCAAGCAAAATGAAATTTCTTGTTTTTGTTCATATTCTGCTCGGGCGGAGCTCGTGGCTGCTCGTGCGGTCTGAACAAAATCAAACAGTCCGAAAATTCATCAAAGATTGAGTTTTCAAACCCAACTTCAAACCAAGATCTCATGTAATCTTCCTTTAAAACATGAAATACAAACCTTATACAAATGTAATCACAACTCAAAGATAGGAATCAGGCCTTATGTAGCTCGGCTTAGGTTCACTCGAGTATTAACTCTCTCCTTTTGTGCTCTAACTTTTGCCAAGGTCGCCCTTTAGGGTTTTCAACCTTGCGAGCTCAGTTTTTCTTTATTTCCAATTTTTCATGCTCTAACTTTTGCCTAGGTCGCCCTTTCGGATTTTCGTCCTAGCGAGCCTCTCAGGGATAGTATTTCTTTAACTTGTCCATGTTGATCGGCTGTGAGAACTCTCGGCTATCCAGGTCCATGAGAATAATCGCCGCTCCTAACCAGATAGACTTGATGATGTAAGGACCAGTCCAATTGGGTCTGAACTTGCCCCTAGAGTCATAGATGGGAGCTCGGTTGTCTTTTAATACCATGTCCCCTTCCTTGAGATTCCTGGACTTAACCTTCTTTTTAAAAGCCCTAGCAATTCTGCGCTGGTAGCCTTGAACATGATAGAACACCCGCAGTCTTTTCTCATCAAACAGATCAACTCCTCAAATCTACTCTGTTGCTAGTCTGCCTCTGCTATTTGACACTCAGCCATAATCCACAGTGACGGCACTTCGATTTCAATTGGCAAAGCAGCTTCCATCCCATATACTAACACATAGGGAGTTGCTCCAGTAGATGTTCGGATTGATGTCCTATAGCCCCATAGTGCAAATGACAATTTATCTAGCCAGTTCTTTTATGTTTCCACCATCTTCCACAAGATGTTGTTGATATTTTTGTTAGTGGCTTCAATACCTCCATTAGTCTGTGGTTTGTATGTAGATGACTTGTGAAAAGCCACATTGTATTTCTCAAGCAGATCTACCACTTCTTTCTTAAAATGCGAACCGTTATCTAAGATGATCTCATTCGGAACTCCATACCGGAAGATGATATTGTTTCGGATAAACTTGGCCACATGTGACGCCTTCAACACTGTATAAGACTGAGCTTCTACCCATTTCGTGAAATAGTCGATCGCTACCAGGATATATTCATGCCCATTCGATCCCTTCGGTGAGACTGCGCCAATGACATCAATTCTCCAGATTGAGAAAGGCCATGGCGAAGTCATATTGTATAGCTTTAACGGCGGGATGTTTATGCAATTGGCATGGATTTGACATTTGTGGCATCGCCGAACAAAGCCAATACAATCCTCCTACATAGTAGACCCGTAATAGACTTGTTTAAGAATCTTCCAGGCTAACATCACTCCATTCATATGTGTCCCGCACTCTCCTCCGTGGATGGCCTCCATGAAGCGCTTTGATTCCTCTTCTTCGACACACAACTTGTGCATTCCCAGATGACCTCTCTTGTACAGTTTACCTCCGCAAATGATGAACTGGGTGACCAGACGCCGTATACCCCTTTTATCTTTGGCATTTGCTCTTGGTGGGTATGTTTCCTTTTCTAGGAAATTCCAAATATCGTAGTACCAAGGGTTTTTGTCTTACACTTCATTTATTGCGGCGATGGTCTCATAGGCCAGCGTGTACTTCAGTTCAGTGATAATCAGACGTATCCGGACTACAAGTGGAATGTTTACCATAGAGGATAGAGTTGCTAAAGCATCAGTGAACCGGTTGTTCTCCCTCAAGAGGTGTGTAAATGTTAACTTTTCAAACCTTGGAATCAGCATATCCAGGGTCTGATGGTAAACTTTTATCTTTTCTTCTTTGACTTGCCAATCTCCATTTGCTTGAGAAACAACCAAGTTTGAGTTCTCAATAACATCCAATCTTATTGTCCCTAGTTTTAAGGCCGCCTCCAAACCAGCAACATACGCTTCGTATTCTGCTTCATTGTTGGATACTTTGAACCAGAGTTTGAAGACTAGAGGTATATGGGAATCATCGGACGCTATCAGCAACACACCGATCTTATAACCGTATTGATTAGACACTTTGTCAAAGTACATCGTCCAAGTTTCCTCTTCGACATGCATAATGTCATCATCTAGGAACACGTATTCCACTGCCTCATCTTCTTCTATCGGGTGGTCTGCCAAGAATTCTGCCACAGCTCTCCCCTTGACCGACTTGCGGGTGACGTATTTCAAATCAAATTCGGAGAGAAGAAGCAACCAACGAGCTAGCCTACCCGTAAGCACTGGTTTCTCAAAGAGATATTTGATGGGATCTAATTTCGAAACCAACATTATAGAGTGAGCTAACAGGTAATGCCTCAACTCCTGGTGGCCCATACCAAGGATAAGTAAGCTTTCTCCAAGGGAGTATAGCGGATCTCATAGTCAAGCATCTTCTTGCTCAAGTAATAGATTGATTTCTCCACCCTATCTTCAGATTCTTAAGCGAACATGCACTCCATAGTTGAATATGTTACTAACAGATACAAAATCAAAGGCTTTCTTGGCTCCAGTGACGACAATATAGGTGGATTCTAGAGGTACTGCTTCACTTGTTCAAAGGCAAACTGGCATCAGTCATCCCTTCAGAATTTCTTTCATTTCTTCAAGAGACCAAATAGTGGTTCACAAGTCAAGGTTAATTTGGAAATAAACCATCTTATGAATTGCACTTTACCTAAAAAGCCACGCACCTCCTTTTCAGTCCTTAGTGGTGGCATTTCTAGGATGGCCTTGATCTTAGAAAGATCGACCTCGATGCCCCTATGTGTCATCAGAAAGCCCAGCATTTTCCCGGCTGTTACCCCGAAGGTGTACTTCTACGGATTCAACCTCAATCTGTATTCCCTACTCCGTTGGAAAAATTTTTCCAGCGCGGTGTAGTGGCTCTCTCATTCTTTAAACTTGGCAATCATGTCGTCCAGGTACACCTCAACCTCTTTGTGGACTATGTCATGCAGAATGGTAGTTGCAACCCTCTGATAGGTAGCCCCTGCATTTTTTAGCCCAAACGGCATAACCCGATAGCAATAGGTACCCCACAACGTGGTGAATGGGGTCTTCTCTCTATCCTCAAGTGCCATTAGAATCTAGTTGTACTCGAAAAACCCATCCATAAATGAAAGCAATGCACGGCCCGCGGTGAAGTCCACCAACTCATCTATGTGCGGCACAGGAAAGTCATCCTTCAGACTGGCTCTGTTCAAATCCCTAAAGTCTACACACACCCGAATTCTGTCATCTCTCTTTGGCTCTAGGACGATGTTGGCCAACCAAGTCGGATACTCAGATACTAACAGGAAAACTGCCTTGATTTGCTTGGTGACCTCTGGAGTGGATTTGTGGTCACGTTGGGTTTTTGAGGTGGAGCGATCACATTGTTGTCAATGAGATCCTGAATCTCATGACGCAATCGAAAACACTGGTTGGTATCATGACCATGCTGTTGGTGAAACGCGCAGTATTTTGCAGGGTTGTGTTTGAGTGAAAGAGGATTAGGTAATGGGTGGGGTTCTAATGGTTTGAGGTGCCCTTTTTTGACCAACACTTTTATGGTTTGAGAGAGGGTCATGTAGAGTTGTGTAAAAGTCCTCTGGGATCAGGTAGGATTGGCTGAGGTTTGTGGAGCTGTGTTGGCAAAGGGATTGGCAGTCTAGGTTGTGGTGGTGACAACACTCACATCTGATGGCCTCACGGTTATGCTACCACTAGTGGTAGCATTGGAACTGCGCATAAAAGGCCTTTTTGCTGGCTCCTTCTCCTCTGTAATTAGCCCCTGCTTCATGGCATCTTCGATCTGCACTCTCATCTCATGGAGCTCGGTGAATGTGAATAGAGATAGGATGATCATTTTCTGTAACAACTTCCCATGCAGATTGCGGACAACCATTCTGATCTGATCCTTCTCAGATGGCCTTGTGGTCATCATTGAAGCTTTCGCTCTCTACCTTGTCACAAATTCAGAAAAGCCCTCCTTTGGCTCTTGGCGTGTTGCTTTGAGATCACGAGTTGTGAGCTCGATTTGTGTATTATATGAATACTGAGCAATAAAGGCCTCGGCCATTTCCTCCTAATTTTGCTTAACAAAATCCTCCAGCTTTGCATATTATATGGCTATTATACCCAACATGGTCCGACCAAAGAGGGACAGCTTTTGCAGTCTAGTTAGGCCCATTGACCGTAAGATGTCCGAAAATAACCAAAGGTGAACCATTGGATCTCCAGAGCCATCGAATCAATCAATGTAAGGCATTTTGAACTGATCTGGCAAGGTTACTGCAGAATCGGTATACCCATCCTCTCTGTCCGGGATGGAGTTAACACATTTTGCTCTTTTGAATAGTTTCTCCATCTTATTAACCTTAAGCGCCATCAGGTCCACCTCAAACTCAAATGGAGCCTCAGTCTGATAAGCCAAGGCTTTCGATACTTGTACTGGAATTGGTTCTGCCTGATGGCCTTGGTTTTCTTGCATATTGGCAGTCTGCGTGGTAGCTCCAAGTACCAGGATAGCTGTAGGAGGTGCATAGGATGCAAAGGTTGCAGTCGGCTAGGGTTGCTGCTTTTGTAATCGAGTTATAACCTCAGCCTAACGAACCACATCCTGCTGTAGGGTCTCAATTGTCTATTGCAGATGATATATCAATTCTTCCATACTGACCGAAGGGTACTGTGTCATTGGAATATGCGAGTAATCTCGTGCTGGACTAGAAGTAGAAGACTGTCCTTGAACTTGACTGGACACAGGTGAACTGAACGGTGATTGCTGTAAAAATTGAACCAGTGAATTTTACCTGATTCTCCTTCATCTTGTAACCGATGGAAGTAAGGTAAACACGAGTTGTCCTCGAACAAGATCCTCGGCTTTGCAAAGTCTTCTGACTCGGGTCCAGAGCACTTGGGGGATATTTGAACTTTCAGAAGCTATGGTGTTACACTACCTAGCAAAAGAAATAAAGCAACAAGAAAGCAGTAATCAGAAACCGCACAACACCTCAACTAATAATGTTATCAACACAGACATGATCAAAGCTGTAGGACTGCACTCAACACTGACTTCTACCCCCAAAATAGATACCACTGTACAATTGATATACACGTTCCTAAACAGTTTCACTATAAAGCACATACCAGTTAAAGAGAGCCAAAACACCCTATGCTGAGGTAGTGTTACCCTGTCCTGCTTTCGTCAGGAACTAGGGTTCACTATTCAAACATGCAGTTTTACGCAATCCTGTATTCGGGTAAGCATCATGTCCAAGTTTGATTATATGGCTTCATTATATGCAACTAGGCCGAATGGTCAAAAGGGTACCTCAGCAAGACCTCCTAATATACCTCTCATACCTAACACCGAGAAGTGAAAGGAGGATCAAATGGTACAGCGGTAGTCCAGATCCAAGGGTTGTGCTCCCAGCATGGCAGAGCCCACGACTAGTCAGCTTTTTGGCAAGCTTTTGGGCAAGCCTTCGGCAAACCGTCCAGGAATAGCAGTTGACAAACACAGTGACTTAAGCACACCAATGCAAATACAATGCAAAGAAACATATAAGTGTAGATAAAAAATTGACATCATGAATTCCAAGTCAAATTCTCTAAATTTCCCAGCAGAGTCGCCAGAAACTGTAGTTCGGCTTTTCGTGCCCCCTTTCAGAAGACGAATAAGCCCTACAGTATCGAACTCCCGTGGTTCTAAATCTGATTCCATACGTGCAATGTGAAATAGATAAACACCGAAGAGTCCAAATCCGACAAATCTTTTGAAAAATCGATTTTGGATCGAAATGCCAAAAATAGGCTGCTTTAACAGATACAGAGTCGCCACCTAATATTTTTGAAAAATTTAAGAAACTCGAGACTCGTGCCAAAGGCCACATGTCTGTTATTACCAAAGTTGTCTCAGCTAGGAAACTTATACGAAAGGGGAATGTCATGAATTGAGCACCCACGCTCGTCCGATCAAAGATTGGCTTATACTAATCATGATGTAATTCTTATTTACATTATATGCTCTTATTCCGGTTATTAGACTAACATTACTATGTGACGCACACACAAGTATAGACTAATTTTCAAAAATTGAAACATTTGATTTCATGTTTGTTTTTGAAAAGATTTTGTGAATTTACCACTTGAAAAGTGGGCTTAAAAATACATTAATCAAAACATCCCAATTCAAGCAATTAGCCTTCATCCACAAGTATTCAAGCAATTAGCCGCATGGCAAGCATGCTGGACATGGCAACAACCACACTCATGCAATATGCTAAAACGAGTAAAGGCTCATCTAGCACTCCAAGCCAAAAAAACATGAAAGAGTTAGAAAATATGCATGATTCTAACTATGCAAAATGACTAATGCAACACATGCGATATGTAATTACTAGGCTCGGTTACTAAGATGGCATATGAATCAATCTGATAACATGCGGTCTAAGTACGTATTCAAAGAATTAGTTAACTAATAATGCAAGTTAGAATGATGAACCGAGCCTCAACGCATGCAATACGAGTGGATGTAAACATGAGATATGCTAAACAAAATGTGATACCTTAATCTAACCATCATAAGCAGGTAAATAAAAGGGAGAAAGACGTGGGGTTGGAAGACATACATATTATTACAACATTTGTGCCGTCACGCCGGAGGGTCCAAATAAACTAACTAGCTAAGCTAAGCTAATTAATTAACTATTACAAACCCAAATGAATAAATTAGCTAAACTACTTAACTAATTATTACAAGCCGAATAAAATAATTATTGAACTATTCTAGATTATTAAAATAAGTATAATATGAAACGAATTAGCTATTCTAACTAATTAATTACAAAACCACTACTTCAAGCATAACACTAATATTATTACAACATGGATCCCGATGATCGAAGGAGGGCTCATGCATGCGCGCGAATTTTCACCCGAAAAAGTCACTATTCTGCTGCCAAGAAGCCTCTGTTGCACAGTAGAACACTTACACTGTTTTCCACCTTAACACCAACTCTGTTCTGCTTCAAAAGATACACTGCTGGGTTTTGCATAGGTGGCCGGCCGGCCAGAAGTGATGGCCTGTCGTCCACCAAGGGTGGCCTGTTGACCACAAAAGGTGGCCTACCGGCCACTGTTGTTTGGTTCTTACTGCAACAACAGAGAGAAAACAGAGCAAGCACAGGGTATTCTCAAGGGTTGTTTGCATAACTCACCCCTCCTTATCATCAAATAGCTCAAAGGAGTGACAAAATTTGGTTAACAAACCATCAACAGATGCAATTTTATTGCATGATGGCCTATGAACTAAAGTGTGCAAATTCAATGAATGCAACAAAACAAGACTCTCAAAACTACCTCTCTGTCATAGGTGATCAAGGAAAGTAGTTGACAATGAGTCTTGAGTCGTTTTCATCACTAATAAGTATGAAACGCATCAAGACTCAAGGGTTCAATTAACGTTCCATTGGACCCAAACCAAGTTATTGTCTTGCATCACTTTTAGTCCTCATTTTTATTACTCCATTTTAGATTACCATCCATCCTTTAATCAATTAAGTCCAAAAGTGAGTTTAAGTCCTCTAATGGAGAGAAGTACCAAACCAACAGTTGGCTTAAGACATGAGAGAGATGTCATGCCGTTGATAATGAACCCCCTAAAAAGGATTAAACCATTAAGCATGACAACCTCAATCTCAAGCTTAAAAGAACAATAGGTTTGAAACAACTCTCAAAGCAAAATAAAAGCCAAGAAATGAGGGAGGTTGTAGAGGTGATTAAAGGTGATCACAAGTATAAAAAGCCATAAATAAATACTATCAACTCAAATAAAATAGTGTCTAATGCCTAAAACACCAAACTTATGAAGACAATTACACTATAAGCATGCAAAACAAAGCTCAAATGCAACAAGCAGCTAAAAATAGTTCTAACATAGTGCTAAATAAGTCCTAAAACATGTTGAAATTAAGACAAAAATAAGTAAAACAATAAGCTAAAATATAGAGCATGCTAGGCTAGTAAGCTAGCCACAGGGAGGAAAGGCTAACCCCTCCAATTTTGGATTTCAAAACAACATTTTAGCCACTAAAATAACTCTGAAAATCAGTGTTTAAAAGCTCCAAAACATAGTGTAAAGGTGGGAAACATAAGGGTAAAGGCCTTGAAAGTAAGGTGGAAAGAATGGTGGACCACCTCCCAACCTTTATTGGCGTTAAACTACAAGTTTCAGCCAAAAAATACAGAGTTTATATAACCCAAAAATAGTGGAAAAACAGTAGGAAAAAAAGTATTTAAAGCAAATGGAGAAGCAAACCTTTATATCTCTTGAAGAGGAGATCACTTTGAAACAACAAAACCACACAAACACATCCTCAAGAGCTCAAAATATGCTCAAAGGTACCTCAGCTCAAAGATGGAGAGGTTTGGTTAAGAGTGTATAGGCAAATGTGTAAGAAATTTGCAAGAGAGGCAAGAGAGAGAGAGAGAGAGAAAAAAAAATTTGCTCCAAAATTTTCTAACCTCTAAAACAAGAGATGAGGTCCTCTATATATAGAAAAACATCCCACTCCCTCAGAAATATCGATACATACACGTGTAAGAAGGTGTATATATCTGTGCAAACACCTAGCATAGTTGGCAGAAAAAATATCTACAAACACGCTTGTGGCTGGCAGGCCACTACTTCTGGCTGATGGTCAGGAACAGTGGTCGGCAACCAATAGTGGTGGCCGGCAGGCCTCAAGGTTTTTCAGGCTTGAAAAGAATAAGGCAAGAGGTGTGTAAGGTTTGAAGGCTCGAAGCTGTGGAATTTCACTGAGGACTTCGAGTACTTAACAAGCACATACATTCATCATTGGGTGTGTAAACAATGGCGTCCAAGTCGTAAGGGTGGTCAAAAATGGGGTATCTACACACTTCTAAGGCTTTCAATTTCAGTTCAAAGTTAAAATTGAAATAAATATTCCTACGTTCAACATATATTATTCTAAATTCACATAATTCACATATTCTAACTTGCAAATTCATATCACACATAATCACATGTATAATTAAGAAGAGTACATGTTGGGTTATCA
This sequence comes from Camellia lanceoleosa, assembly GCA_025200525.1. Lineage (NCBI taxonomy): Eukaryota > Viridiplantae > Streptophyta > Magnoliopsida > Ericales > Theaceae > Camellia > Camellia lanceoleosa. The sequence continues at coordinate 18,306,751 of CM045764.1, read as the reverse complement.
CAGTAACGTCTTCAAGAATATGGTACTTCTCACGGAAGAAGGCTAGTTTGGATGGTGTGTTGATTAGACTCCTAAACTTGCCCCTTTGATAGAATCAAGGGTTTAAAACAGGGAAAGGACCAACCAAATGGCATGGGGGCCAACAACAAAACTACCACAAGCAACCAAGGAGCAAAAAGAAGAAAGGAATTAAGTTGTTAGGTAAAACAAATTTGGTAAACTTACAATACTAGACCAGTGCCACCAACTACGAAAACAATGACAGCCACTAAGCAAACGATTGACCGCAAAACCCACAATAGCAAGACCGACCTGCTAGCAAAGAGAGTTATTGTAGCAGCATCAGAATCACATTTGTCCAAATCAAGGAGCGAATATCAAAATCAAATTGAAGATGGAGAAGCAAACCCACGACAGAGACACAGCAAACATATATATACATATATATATATATATATATATATGTTTGGACAGCCAAAGGGGGTTCACCATCCCACAAATCAAAAATGGAAATGTAGGTACAAAGACTTACCAATATGGGAGAAAACATTACGCTTGAAATTGACCGGAATCTCACCGGAGTCATAAAATGAGGTTGGAACAACAAGCCAAGCTTACTGCAAACAGTACTACGCCAATGACAACTGCGAGCCAAACCGGCCAACAGCGACGTCGGAGATGATGGGTCTTCAAACTCTCCAGTAAAAATGGAATTTTAGAGGTGAGAAGCTGAAAATCAAATAACCTAGAGAAGAAGAAAACCCGCGGGCCAAATTCGAAACTTCAAACTGGGTTTCTAGAGAGAGAGAACGGGAGGCCAAGAAGATAGCTCTGAAATTGTTTTTTTTTAAAGTAATGAGCTGGGTTCCTGAAATTTAAATTTTTAGAAAGGGAGAGTATAGAAACATCTAATGTAAAGGCCACCCAAGAAGGCCACGTGTTGACTGGGTAGAAGATAGTACGGGTGGGGTTAGAGCCGAGCTACACTGTGAATCTATGGAAGACTGAGCTGCATCAATTTTTAATTTAATATTTGGTTCGGCTGACCGAGCAACAGTGCAACATCTAAGACAAAGTCAAGAAGGCCCAACATGGCCGACTGAACTGCTCTACATAGATTGGACCAACTGAGGTACTTAAAAATAATGTACAAGTCATCAAGTGGTGGGCCATGCAAACATTCGAGACAATTTGTTTTCTTTTGTTCAGAATGTGGGCCGAGCAAACGAATAAATTAGGAACTTGGTGGATTTTTGGAGCCCACCTGCGAAACCAAACATTTTGATTAGTAAACCTTGTATTTCACAACTCAAAATGAGCCCAGCAAGCAATCAAGTTCATTGCTTATATGAGCTGAAGATCATGTACCAAGGCAATAAAGAAATAGTAAAGAAAAGAAATAATAAAGAAAAGATCTCAGTGGATATGGGGCCCACTTAATTTGTTCATGGTCAACCATGTATATCAACAAATATTGCAGTTCACAAGGCAAATCCGTGGGACTAGAAATGGCAACGGGGCGGGGCGGGGCGGGGTGGGGCCGGGGATCACCCTCTCTGTTCCCGATTCTCGATTCTGGAAATCTCCCCGGCCCTGGCCCGATCTCCGACGGGAAACCTATCACTGTCCTCATCCCCGTCTTCAATCGGGATCGGGTTTTCCGACCCCAAATTTCCTACCAAAAATATGTTTTGTTCAACACCATCAACAACATTATCAACAACAACATCAACACCATAGTTGTTACAGATCTGTTTTCATTCAAAAAAAAAAAAAAAATCTGTTTCAACAAACACAAGATTTGTATACATATATACACATACAAAAAAAAAAAATCCACATACATACACATACAAAAAATCTATTTCAAACAACACACAAAACTGAGATCTGTGTATGTATACAAAAACCTGATAAAAAAAAAACAACACACAAAAAAATCTGTATACATACATTATACATACACAAAACCTGTTTAAAAAAAATCTGAGATCTGTGTATCGTGGACGGAGGCGATGGACGACGGAGGAGAGGAGGGCGATCGGTGACTCTGACGGAGGCGACGGACGACGGACGATCGGCGTCGTGGATAACCAAGCCCCCTACACAGAGAGGAAGATAGATCGGCGTCGCTGAAGAGTGAGGAGGAGAGGTACGACAGATCGGCGTCGCTGAGGAGTGAGGAAGAGAGATGCGAGAGTGAGAGAGAGAGAGAGAGAATAGACAGAGTTTGGCAACAATATCTAATATATGAGAGTGAAAGAGAGAGTTCAGAGTGAGAGTTGAAATGAGAGTCAAGACAGATATATATATTATATATATATATATATGTATATAATATAAATATAAATATAAATATAAAGGGTATAAATGTAATTTTATTTCGGGGAAATTCGGGGATGGGGCCGGGGACGGGAGCGGGGTCGGGGATCAAACACTGATCACCGTCCTCGGCCCGTGACAGATTGGGGATTGATTTTCAAATATCGTCACCTCCCCGTCGGGGGTATTTTTCGGGGAAAAACCGCTTAAATCGGGGTCGGGATCGGGGATCCCCGTCGGGCCGGTTTCAAATTGCCATCCCTACGTGGAACCGAGCAACTCCAAGCTGCACAGCATGTAGGCCGGGATGTTTATTCAAAAAAAAAAAAAAAGGTTAGAATTAAATTTGAAGGCCAGCCTAAACTTTCAGCAAATTGGGCAGAGATACTAGTAATTGCTTTTACTTAATAATTTTTAGTGCAAGTCAGGGACAAATAAAGGGGCATAATTACTCAAGTCTATTTGTATGGAACCTAGTTGGGCTAGACGAATGTCCCCACTCCGAAGTGGACCCTTTCTCCCACTCTAAGATGAGCCGAGTTAAGAGATCAATCTTGGCCCATTCCCCACTCCGAAGTGGGTTAGTCCATAACTTGGGCTCCATGGCTCCTACTCCAAGATACATGAGCACTAACAGATCAACCAACACAATGTAAGTAAAAGGCGCATGGTGCCCGCAAACGACGGAACCGCTCAACAGAATCTTCGCTCTCCTCTATTAAGGGGCCAGGCGGCGAATGGGGACGGCTGGGTACCAAGTGGTGAAAGAGAAAGCTTGATAAACAAGTCATACAAACCTTATAAAAAGTAACCTTACTCTCCTTGAAATGGGGTGATCTCTTGACACTCTAAACTGACTCATCTATTACCTTCTCTCTACAAAATTCCAGTATTGATTCAACCGTCGGAGGGGTTTTCAACCAACTCTTGGTCGGGCAGCCTAACCGTTTGCTCCTTGTGTAGGCCTTCACCCATTGGTGCACTAAGGTTCATCCACGAAGTTCCATCTTACTCTATTGCGAAAATCGGTCCGCACACCCGATGCTAGGGCTGGGCCAAACATGGGCAAACACAAAGTTTCTTATTTTGTAGTGTCGACCCAACCTGACCTAACAAATGTCCACCCCTAGCACATAGTGAGAGTTGAATTTGAGACCTCGAAGGAGCACAACCCTAATTCTCAAGTTACACCTACTAAGCCCCAACCTCTATTGATGGGATTATAATAAAAATGGAGATTTATTTATAAATCTCATTTAGGGGTAATTTGAGATGATTTAAATAAATATATTTTTTAATTTTTTACGAAAAGATATATAATGTGACCTAAATAAAAGATGATGTGACCCAAATAAGATAAAAAAAATAAAAAAATGTGCTACTTTAGCACATGCTAAACAGCCCCTTAGTGGACTTAGCCCAATAAGTCTATAAAATTTCTAATGTTCTATCAAATCCCATATATTGAGACTTATATTCTAATAAGTCCTTTTTTTGATATTAGAATTATTATGTGGACTATTTTACTCTTATATTCTTCTATTATAATATATATATATATATATATTATACCATATATTTAGGAGAGAGAATATCAATTATTAGATATATTTTATTTGTGATATATAAAAACATTATATGTAGAATATGGAAGATTATTATTCTTAGTATATATATATTGCCTCAATGTGAGGGATTCACTTAATTAAGGATCTTTCTTTATTATTATTTTGCATTAAGGTCTTGCCATGGAAGAACATTTGGAAGAGAAGATTAGTTGTAGACCGATAATAGAGATGATAATGGACTCGCAACAGAGATGATGGTAAACTGATGATGAACAATCACTTTTTTGCCATTGTTACACAAACCGTAGTCTCTTTGTCGATTTGTGTAACCACCGGTATTGTGTAGTTCATTCACAGGTATTATACACGCATTGATTACATACAGATTTTTCTAAAAAAGTACTTCAATAGAAATGACCTATTTGATATTTTTTATATATTATTTGATGATTTTTTGTGTGTATTATTTGTTACTATACTTGTTGTTTGAATAATCATTTTTTGTTACCATTGAACAATCGGAATAGTCGATTTTTTTTTTCTTTCAATTTTGTCTCATGTTTTCATGTTGTAATGTGAGTATTCACATTGGTACAAATTTAGTTTTTTTAAGACTAATTATATGTTAATTATAAATTATGAACATTCACATTGTATTTTGGTATGAGTTGTTTTAAAGTTTTTCTGAAAGTTAGTTGTATTTTTGTTATTTTTGTTACTATATTTGTTGGTTGAACAATCATTTTTGCTACCATCGAACAATCGAAATAGTCGATTTTCAATTTTGTTTTATGTTTTCACATTACAGTATAAATGTTCACATTGGTGTGAGTTTCATTTTTTTTATTTTTATTTTAAGGCTAGTTGTATGTTAATTATAAATTATGAACATTCACGTTGTATTTTGATATGAATTTTATTTTTTCGAAAGTTAGTTATATATTTGTTATTTTTGTTACTATGTTTGTTGGTTGAACAATCATTTTTGTACCATTGAACAATTGAAATAGTCGATTTTTACTTTTTTTCAATGTTATTTTATGTTTTTATGTTGCAATGTAAATGTGCACATTGGTATGAGTTTATTTTTTTTAGGTCAATTGTGTGTTAATTGTAAACTGTAAGCATTCACATTATATTTTTGTATGAATATTGTATTTTCCGCAGGTTAGTTGTATGTTTATTATTTATTGTGAACATCACATTGTACTTTAGTATGTGTTTTATTTTTTCAAAAATTAGTTGTATATTTCTTGTTTATTGTGAACATTCACATTGTATTTTGATTTTCATTCAGATTTTTTTGGTGTGTTATTTTTAAATTTTCACATTATAAAAAAGTTAAAAGTTCATAATTTGAGATTTTTTCTGCAGAATGAGAGAGATATTTTCTCCTTAGAATGAGAGAGACATTTTGTCCATAGAATAAGAGTGGTTTTTTCTCCATGAAATGAGAATTTTGTGTTGTATATTAGTTTTAAAATAGAAATATGTGCAAAAAATTAAAAAGGTGATTTGGCCATATTATATTAAACAGGATATAATGGAATACTAAAAAAAAAATAGGTTAGATGGAATAAAACATTTATCAAAAAATATGACCCTAATAAAAATTTGTCTTTCAGGATTGGTTACCATTATAAAAACTAAGACTTATGTGTATATTCTAATTAGGTGGACTTATTATTCAATAAGTTTTGTTATAATTAATAATATTTTTCATCGAAAACTATTAAAAAAGTCACTAATTATTAATTTTTAGCGACAATTTGAAAATTTTGTCACAAAAAATGTTACTAACTATAAGTTTTAGTGACAGTTTAAAAATATCATCACCAAAAAGTTTCACTAATTTTCAACTTTCAGCAACAATTTCAAAAATGTCACAAAAAGTCACTAATTGTAAGTTTTAGCTATAATTTATAAAATCAGGACAAAAAAAAGTCATTAATTGTCAAATTTTAGTGATATGCAAAAAATCATTACAAAAAATTATTTTTAACAATGATTTTACTAAGATTTATTTTCAATAGGATTTGATGAAAATTAGGTCTAATTATTAAGACGTACTGATAATTTACCGTAAAAATAATAATAAAAAAATACAATTTCAAATAATAGAAAATAATGAATTTCATGCTAGAGTTCTTCCGATTCAATTGTTGTTTAAGGTTTTGATTAATATAATATTTTTAATTTATACAATTAAAAAAATATTATTTAAGTAAATTAAAATTGCTTATAAATTTGTTGTTCATATAAAATGAGGAGCATAAAATTGATATAGAATTCACCATCATAAGGAACTGAACTTTTTCAGAATATTTTATTTAAAAAAATAAAAACTTAGTGTCCATAATAAAATTTATAGGATTCAATAATAATCTCGTGAACAAAATAAAACTTATTAATAATTTTATTTATTTGCTTATGCATGGCTGAAAACTTTACAACTCAAGTTGCGTTATGTACACATCACCAAGTTTTGTTTGGTTTTTGATACCCATTCAAGTTCGTTTGTTAACAATTAAAAAATTACAAAAATGAAATCATTTATCGTAAACAACAAAGGGCTAATAATGAGATTGGACAGGAGCACCATCTGGGAGTGGTGAGTGCTTCAACGTGAAATTGGGAGAGTTATAATCCTTAAACAGCATCAAAGGCGTGGGTGATTCCAGACTTCCAAAAGGACTTTGTACACTAGGCTTCTTCCATTGAGAATGATCTTCATACTCCAGCTCAAACATCTCTTCCATTTCCGAGTACCAAAGGGGACTCTCAGGATGAAACAACAACAAAAAAAAAAAAAAAGAAGAAAATAGTATATCATTGTGTTGATCTTGAATACCCAAATCATGAAAACCCAAAAAAGAATAGCATAAACATTTTATGAAGCGAGATCAAAATGTGTACCAACCTTCAATTTCCCTGACAGTGGAGAGCCTAACTGCATTGAGTAACCATCTATATATAAAGGCAAATAAATGTTAGTAGGTTTCTCAGAAGAATAAAGGACATCAAAGATTGGTGATACAAGAATCAAATTTTGAGTACACTTATCTAGTCCAATAGCTTCCGATAATAATCCCTGTCAATGGTTTTGGCATTCCTCTGTGCCTTGATGCATTCCTGATGATTATGCAGAAATGGTTCCTCTGAAACATCAAAGGGAAGAATTTGTTCTTCTGCTACAACAGTCAACTTCTTATCCTGACTCTTCTTTGATGCCTGATGTGGATGTTTCCCGGAGTTTGTGAGGTCACTGAGTGCTTTCCTGCCACCAGCTTGTTCTTTCTCTGGAGCCTTTGAAACATTTCTTTTTCCTCCAAAAGAAGATGTCATTTAGAGGACCAATATCTTCTCCAATAGAGATCACATTCTTTGGGTTGTGCTTCTTTGATGTCTGAAGTGTGGAAGGCCTCCCCGAGATAGATATATCGTTAAGCACGCCTTCCTTCCACTGAGCCCTCCATTCTTCTGTGCCTTCAAGACATTGGACTTTACCCCAAAAGAAGCTGCTGCAATTAGACATAAAAGCTAAACCACCATGAGATCTGATCAACAGAATGGATTATAGACAATCATGGGGGGGGGGGGGGGAATGAATAAGTACAGTACCATCAAAGTGAGCATTTAGATTCTGGTCTCGTATTAGGCCTCTGGTTTGAGTTGTCATTCATGTATTTTGCCTGCAAAAACCAGTTCATTGTTCAGCAATGAACAAAACTACGGACAAAGGAGCGAGTTATTCTTGATTCAACATTAGTTAACTTGAAGCTGTAAATAGCAACTACGACTTTGCATTCTATAATGAAGTCCCAAAACATTAAGGAATCAGTATTGTTGTATTTTGACTTGGGGGAAGATGAAAAAAACAAAATCAGTAGAATAGGTTACAAGACCCCAAATTTATCTTCTTGTCATTAACTTACCCAGGCATGATTGGGATATGCAAAAAGTCCTATCAACAGCATCAGCAACAATACAATGTGGTCTATAATCCAAAAATTACCCAGGTCCAAAGAAACTTTGAAGTTAGTGATAATATCAAACAAATCTCAAATACTAATAAAAAACGGCATTCCTCAAAATCCCAAGAAATAGGCTAGAAATACCTGCACAATTCATCTTAAATTATATGTTATTCAGTAACTTGTTTGCCAATTGCATTACTCATATCCCAATGGAGTCTTAGGCTTGTCAATTATCACAGAATATAGATATGTATATTACTATCAAGGTTTTAAAATGTGGCATATGTAATTATATATATTCTTCAATTAGGAGGTGGACATCCAACCTATTCCCGAAATGCAGGAGACAATGGAGGTGGTTCTTGTCATTTACATTTATTCTAGTTCCAACTATTCAACCATCACTTCAAACTCCTGTTTTGTCATGATCAATTAGCCAAACAAAATGAAACCCCTTTCAAAAGTAGTATCTAGTGAATGAAAGTTTCTTATTTACTAATCCCTGTATCTAGACTAGGCTATTATTCCACAATTATTTTTAACTCATGACTCTGTCATATTATGAGTCAACTAAACAAAACCAAACTCCATTCCAAAATGGATTTAGCTTCAACACATATTTAGCTTTGAACACATATATAGCCCCCTCTTCTTTTTGTTTTTTTTTTTTGATCGGCAAAAAAAGAAAGCTTTATTGATGAAACACATACAAAGTATGATAGAATACATCAATAAAGAGGAGCTTGGAGCTAATTCAAGCTCCAACCTCCTAGCTGGTGAGAGACCAACAAACAAGATCAAAAACAAAGAAAAAACAACTGAGCAACAACCAGCTGAGCCACAAGCCAGATAAGCAACCACCAGTACCAGACCTCGAGTTGCAGCCACTATTAGCAATCCAATCCAACACAACGACACAACAACAGCACAGACCAGCTGTCCAGCAACAAACAGCAGACCAGCAGTCCAGCATACAGCCCATACAGCCACCCAATCACAACAACACAACAACAACAATCAGCAACAGCAACAGGTAGGCATCTAAGCAGAGCAGTCTAGCTTCAAGAAGCAAAAACCCCCAGAAAGGAGACCATCACAGCAGCAAAACAAAAAGACCTAAGTATAACAAAATAAGGCCTGATGCAAAAATCCCCAGGCAGCAGAGCATAGCATACCAGCACCAAAACACCCCCAGACAGCTCCACACCTTGGTCACAATCTTATATCCTCCAACTTTATGCAATGGTCTTAATTGATGAGAGTAATGAGGAATTAGGATTGTTGCATACTGATCTGGATTATATAGGCTGCTTGTGGGATAATACCCATCTGCCTTATACATCAGTACACCTAAGTTCTTCCTGCCCAAAACATCATCTCATCCCAAGTCTCACCCAGCCATCAACCTTATAAACAAAACCTAACCTTAGACACAATCCTTTACCACAAAACAGCAACAGCATCATCATATTTCAGCAAAGCATCACACAACACCAAAAACTTCCATATCTGATACAAAACCTTCACCAGCATAGCAGACCAACACCAGCACCAGATCAGCAATTCAGTTTCCTTGTATCAAAACAGAACAGCAAAAACCACCAGCACCAGTATACTTAGCAGCAATTCAGCATCCTTATGACCCAATGTCTACACACAGTTGCAGACCTGCTTCAGGTTATATAACACATCGTGCACTGAGTAATTAAACTCTTTCAAGGATAAAACAGCCCACATAGCAACTCTGATTTTTAGCAGGTCAGCCAAATCATTCAAAGCTGGTTGTGCTTCATTAAATATGCACTCATTCCTGAGTTTCCACACTGACCACATTGCTGCCAATGGTGTCATCTTCCAAATCTCCTTTACCTTTTTCTTCATTTTTGGACCTGACCAGCAGTGAAGTACTGCCTCCACTGAACCAGGAATAGCCCAACTCAGGTTCCACCAACTCACAATACTGGCCCATATTCTCCAGATCTTAGGACAGTGAAGGAGGACATGGTTTAAAGACTCCACCTCAGATTTACAAAACACACACAGTGCACTAACATTAGAGTTCAATACTCCAATCCTTTGTAAAAACTCAGAGGACTTAATCCTACCTCTCCAAGCCAACCAACTCAGAAACTGTACTTTGGGAGGGGCTAAATTATTCCAAATGCTTTTAGTGACTGCGATAGTTGGCCCTTTACATGCTACCAGCCACTTCCATATTGATGCCACATTAAAGACTCCAGAAGGGTGCGCTAACCAAGAGCAATAGTCTTCAACCCCTTCATTTAGTCTAGGAGCACTCTGTAACAAATCATTAAGTTTCAACACTTCCTCCTCTTCCCAATCAAGAAGAGGCCTTCTAAAGGCAATATTCCAGTCTATACCCACTCCTCTGTTATGAAAAAACTTGAACAAAGTACCATCATTTTCAACTGACAAGGAGAATATATAGCCCCCTCTTCAAGGTCTATCTACCACGCCCTCATCAACAATCTACAATCACACCCATTTACACACATGTTTTTTCTCTTCAAATAATGCTTCTAATCCTAAAATCCACCACAGCAATAAAGCCCTTTAGAATTTAGATTGGCTTTTAGTGAAAAAAAAAAAAAAACATTCATATTGTTTGCTAAACCTCATGCTTGTACAAATACAATGGAAACCACAACACAAAATCATTTAACTATTTTTCATTACATTACAAATTCCTAAAAACCAAATAGTTTCAGCATAGTTTTGTGTTTAAAGAAAAAATTCATGAATTCGTTACTTGAGATTATTTCAATCGTTTAGTCCATGAAATCCCCAAATCCCATTAATGTATAATAAAACTTTTCTGTTGATAATAACAGGATAATAAAATAAAATAAATTGATATAGCCCATCACAAACTATCCCAATATCCTATTAAGCATAATGTTCAAAGATTGATTGATGTATTCATTCAAACAAGAAGAAGGAAAACTTGACAATTTGAAACGGCAAATCCAAAGATATAGAATATATCAAAGAAATCTAGGGTTTGAATGCTCTAAATTGTCCACGCAATGCATTGCATGATAACAATGATGATGACGATGATGATGGAGTACTGCTCTGCAATGCAGGTAGATACTAATTTTGAATATTGCACTTGATGTAACCTTAGAAAACAATTTCTGGGCAATCAAATAGAGAGAAATGTATTTCTCTTCCTTGTTTGGTTATATTAAGTGGAGAGAAATGGAGAGAAATAGAAAGAAATGGAGAGAAACTCATTTCTCTGATAACCCTTATTTTCAATCTTCCCAAAAGTGGAGAGATTAGGAGAGAAAAGAAACCCACAAATGTTTATATTTTCATAATACCAATTTTACCCCTATAAAAATAAAAGAAATAAAATGATTGAAAATATAAAAAGGTTATTTTGGTAATATAACATAAAATAATTTCTTTTCTTTTCTCTTAATGAAATCTAACCAAACAAGAAGGAGAGAAATCACAATCATTTCTTTTCTTTTATTTCTTACTTATCCAAACAAAAAGTAATCATTTCTTTTCTTTTCTCTCCTAAATTACCAAACATAGCGTAAGACCAAATAACATCATCTTAACACATTAGGAAAAGTAATTGATGCACGCAAGAAGAAAACCTAACAATGATGAAATGCTTCAATTAATGTATAAGAGGAACTGGTATATATAACAATAGCATTTGATCCAACCTAAACCTAACAATATAAGGAACTGTATATATAACAATAGCATTTGATCCAACCTGTGCTTTCTCCTTCGAAGCACCGTTCGACGCAATCAACACCTGAACAATCAATAACACAAATAAAACCAGAATTAACTCAAAAATCAAACTCAGCAAAAACAGAAACTGAACATAATAAGCACACAAGAATCGACCTGTTTGACAGCGAGAAGCTCTCCGGAATCGGGATTCATCCCCATGTAGACTCTTCCGAAATTAAAAGTTCACACAACTAGTAATTTAAAAATTTTACTTATCATCAGCTCTTCCATGTGCCACGGAAATAAGATCACGAATTTTTTTATTAAAACACAAGTTGAGAAAAACCCATCTCATTTTAAAAAATAAAAATAAAAAACCAAATTCGTTGTCTCTAGTTTTACTGTTAACTTATTAAAATTTTTTAAAAATAATTTTCACGAATCAAGAGTTTTTGAAAAAAAAAAAAAAAAATTATTATAATTAAATGATGATAAAATTTACAAATTTTGCACCACGGTTCTTCCAGTTAGGAAACGGAGATGGCGGAGGGGGTTTGGAGAAGACTCTGGATTTGCGAATGTAAGAGTTGATCTTGCATTTTCGATTGAAGAGGGCAAGTTCTATATTTTATTCACATTTACATCCATATAATTAAAGGGTAAAACACTAATAAGTCCTAAATGTTATTGTGTTGAACTATTTGGTCATACTTTTTATTTAGTAGACTGATAAGTCCTGTTTGAACATTAATTACGTATCTACCCATTTAATTAACACATGACCTTTTGTTGGTAGAGGATAAATGTGAGATTTTAGTGATGTTGTAGTGATTAAAATATCCAAAAATTTACTATAACCCTTTTAATGTGTTTCCGTCAGTAGCAACCATTAGTAGCAAAACATCAGTAACATTACGATGTGAGTTTAAATGGGTATTGAGAGGGTAATTTATGTGTATAAATTGGGCCGAATTGGATAAATGGGCCGTTGTAGGCCATAGTAAGAAAGGCGGAGTAAAAGTGGCCTTGGCGTTAGTTTGGTCCCAGAAGGCCTTGTTGTTATCTTGGTCGCCACGGCCAGAGTGTTTAGCCCAGTCATAATCTTTGAACCGAGGTATGCTGAGTCTTCTTCAGGACTTTTGTTCTTGGTTAGCTCGGTCCAACTCTTCTACGGATAGCTCGGTCTTGGCATGCAAGGCCGAGGTAGAAGTAAGAAAAGGAAGAACCGAGCTGGCAGTAAGCTCGGTCATATCAGCCAGTTTAGCATGGCAATGTTATCTCGGTCGTATGGTCATCCTGCCGAGGTAAAACCATCTCACTTGGTTTAAGCAGTGAGGGGGGTGTTGAAGGATAAGCATTATCTTTTAGGAGTATGAATCCTAGGATGACTCTACATGGAGGAGTAAGAGTCCTATTGGGATTGTGCCATGCGAAACCTATAAAAGCTCATAGCATCACCTACGGAGAGGTAACATAACTTTGATTCCCGAATACACAAGAGCTTTTTTATCTATTTGTCTATTGTTCTGACTTAGGTATCGGAGAGGTATCCGGCACACACCTGTCGGCTAGCTCACGTTTGTGTTTTCAGGGAGTAAAGCGACGACGTACGGAGGAGCGCATACTTGATTAACAGGATTATACGAGAAGGTTTATTTCTTTCTCGTACAATTGGCACCGTCTGTGGGAAGCTCAGACAAGAACAACACCTCTTGATCAAGTTAAACTTTCTAATCAAAAGCAATGGCGCACAACAAAGATTTGCCGCAGTCCGCCATTGACGGACAAACCCCGGAAGGAGGTGGGAGGCGTGAAGGTTTGCCTCTTATCCCTCCCGTGGCGGACTTGGAGCCCCAGCGACAGAACCCCTAGAGGGATGCAAGGGGTAGGAGATGGACTAACAGCCCCGTCTCTCTAGCTCACCAAGTCCTGACAGACAGAGACGAAGTATTGATCCTCAAGCTCTTGAGGATCGCGTGAAGGAGCAGGACGAGTTGATACGACGGATGGCGGCGGACATGGAATCTATGAAGCACCAGATGAAGACAAAAAGAGTGGCGACAGGAGAGGGGCGCAAAAGCAAGACGCCCCCTCGCCACTCGGAAGATCGTGGTAGGCATACCACACCATCACAAGCAGAGAGTAGAAGCCTCAGGACAGGCGATACTCAATCCAGAACCTCCGGGACTCGTTGCTCCAGGTCTGAGAGAACGAGGACTGAGAGGTCATATACTGAGGGAAGCACCTATCGGCCCTTGTGCACGCACCAGACATCATCCAGGCAGATAGAGTTGCCTAGATCGTCCGACTTACGATCTGTGCTTGAAGAAAGGACACGATGGAAGGAGGAAACCAGGGCACACGACCTGCGCAGAATTTCAGCACTCCAACAGTTGGCTCCTCAGACGCATGGAAGCGTCGAGATCGGAATGCCAATAGCGCGCCCTGCCTACGAACCAACGGACAAAGCGTTAGCAAGGCTGCAAACCTCGCCGTTCGTTCCGGCGATTGAGAACGCTCCCCTACCTTCAGGCTTCCTTCAGCCCAAATTCACCACGTATGAGGGGAAGACAAACCCCTACATGCACCTAAGCCACTTCTGCCAGGTTATGGCGGTATATCGGCGAAACGAGGCTTTGATGTGCATCCTCTTCCCATCCAGCCTTGGTAACCTAGGCTTGACTTGGTTCGAAAAGCTGCCAGAAGGCAGCATAGCCTCCTAGCGCAATTGGCGGAGGCATTCGTAACAAGGTTCAGAACGAACACCAAAACCCCGGTGGAGATCGATCAGCTACTCTCCATCGACATGAGCGACAAGGAGACGTTAAGATCCTATAACAGTCGCTACTAGGAGACCTTTAACCAGATTGGGGATTGCCCCACCAATCTCGCCATTGCACAGTACAAAAGAGACCTTCTAGTTAGGGACAGACTAAGGGACTCAATCACTATGACGTCACCCTTCACCATGGAGGCCTTGATGGAGAGAGTGCACCAGCACATTCGGGTGGAAGAGGATGGCACCCGTGCTAAAACAAAGTCTGGCATAACCGTAGTACTAGACAAAAAGACCGCGACAAAGGTCAATACGGTAGAACATCCAAACAGAAGCGGACGTGACAGACAAGACAACGGAGAGGAGCAGGATAAAAGATGGTTGAGAGTCCGCACCGCCATTACCACGGTATTCAAGAAACCGATCCACCGAATTCTCAGTGAAATACGAGACGAACCTTTCGTCAGATGGCCAGCTAAGCTAGGAGAAGCATAGAAGGACTACGATGAAAGATCGCGGTGCACCTTCTATAAAGAGAAGGGGCACCGCACTGAGAATTGCACGCCATTGAGACAGTACCTGGAGGAGTTAGTGGCAGCTGGTCACCTGGACCAATACATAGAAGGAGGGACGCAGCTAGCCCCCCAGGACCACAATAACCCGAACGGAATGCCAATCGATGCCCCACCTCAAGGCGTGATCAATGTCATACACGGGGTATTCGAACCTGAGCGCGTATGTGACCTCAGGGGATCAATCAAGAAGGCTGAGCACTTAAGGGAGGTACTAAGCGCTCAACCTACCATCAAGAAGGGGAGAACAGAAGCCACGAACGTCATGTCTTTTTCGGATAAAGACTTGGCAAGGATATACTGCCCTCACAATAATGCTTTGGTCATCACTCTCCGCGTCAAGGATTATGACATCAAGCGGATTTTGATTGACCAAGGGAGCTCGCGTGAGATAATGTACTACGACACCTTCAAACAACTTAAGCTAGAAGACAAAGACTTGGCATCAGCTGTATCTCCCATGATCGGATTCAACTCAATGCCAGAATGGCCAGTTGGCAAGATAATCCTTCCAGTCAGAGCAGGGAGCGTGACAAAGCAAGTGGAATTCTGGGTGTTGAAAGTCCCTTCCACTTACAACATCATCTTGGGAAGAACATAGCTGCATGCCACGCGATCAGTAGCATCGTCCTACCATCAAGTAATGCGGTTCCCCAACGAAACCGGGGTAGTTGAAGAGGTCTTTGGGGACCAGATCATGTCCAAGCAATGTTTTGTCACGGTAAATGGCAGCCGCGCTGCCAAGGGATATGTTCATTCGGTGGAAGAACCGGAGAGCAATGAACTATTCACAGATGTCGGCAAAGCAGCTAATCAAAAAGCGGTGGAAGACTTGGTAGAGGTAAGAATAGATGAAAAGAACCCGGATAAGTTCTTTTTGCTCGGTTCGTCATTATCCAGCACTGAGAGAGTAGAGGTCTTGGAATTCTTGACCTCTAACATTGAAGTGTTCGCCTGGACACCATACGACATGCCAGGCATTGATCCAAACTTCATCTGTCACCAACTTAATGTCCACCCATCCGCTAGACCAATCATTCAGCGCACTAGTAGATCGGTACTCCACCACGCCGAAATAGTGGCGGAAGAAGTGGAAAACCTACTGGAAGCAGGGGCTATCAGAGAGGTACATTACCCCAGATGGATTTCCAACACAGTCGTGGTGCCAAAGAAGAATGGAAAATGGCGTGTCTGCGTCGACTACAAGACGGTCAACAAAGCATGCCCAAAGGACAGCTTCCCCCTACCACGGATAGATCAATTGGTAGACCTAACGGTGATGCACAACCGACTTAGCTTTTTTGACGCGTACAGAGGCTACCATCAGATCGCCATCTACAAACCAGACCAGGAGGTCACATCTTTTATAACACCAAGAGGACTATACTACTATAGGGTCATACCGTTTGGCCTAAAGAACGCAGGGGCGACATTCCAACGGATGGTCACCAAGATATTTGAACCGTTGTTAGGCAGAACAATGGAGGCTTACGTCGATGACATGGTGGTCAAGAGCAAGGCTGAGAATGACCATCTCAAGGACCTAAGTGAGATGTTCTAGATCCTGAAGAAACACAAGTTACGCCTTAATGCATCCAAGTGTGCGTTTGGAGTAGGATCTGGCAAATTCTTGGGCTTCCTGGTGACCAACCGCGGTATAGAAGCAGACCCTTCCCAGATCAAAGTAATTCAGGATCTAGAGAGGCCCAACTCAGTAAAAGAAGTGCAACATCTCATCGGCATGGCACCTGCGCTCAATCGGTTCATAAGTCGGTCGTCAGACAGACTACGACCATTCTTCTAAGCTTTAAAGGCCAAGTTTGAGTGGGACGAAGAATGCGACCGCGCTTTGGAAAATTTGAAAGAATACATGTCTTCTCCACCACTGCTTGTAACCCCCAATACCTGGAGAAGAACTCTTTCTGTACCTGGCAGTTTCATAGCACGCAATTAGCGTAGTGTTGGTCCGAGCGGAAGGAATCCAACATCTGCCCATCTTTTATGTCAGCAAGACATTGCTGGGCGCCGAAACAAGGTATTTACCACTGGAAAAACTTGCCTTAGCCTTGATGATGGCCTCAAAGAAGTTGTCGCACTAGTTTCACGCCCACACCGTAGTCGTCCTCACAGCTTTCCCATTAAAAGCTTTGTTTGAGAGGGCGAACTTTTTTGGGCGGATCTTGAAGTGGGTTGTAGAGTTGGGACAGTTTGATATCAAGTTTCAACCCAGGACCGCGATAAAAGCTCAAGCTCTGGCAGATTTTGTCGCAGAATTCACACCAGGAAGTCATCATATCTGCCCAGTCGACCTGACTGAAACAACCAAACTAGGGATGGAAGTTGACGCCAGAATAACGCAACCCCTGGTACATGTTACCCAGTCAGGCCCCAAGACGGACCAGAGTAAGGTAAGGGAGGAAGAAGCAAGCCATGCTGTACCAAGCCAAGACTCACCAACAAATGAAGACTTGGTACAATCAGATAGCGAGGGGCAAACAGCAAGCATGGACCTCGAAGAAAACACCAGCAACATTCTTGACCCCAAGGCATCATCTGATTCCTCCACTTGCTGGAAGTTGTTTGTTGGAGAGATGTGGAAGCTCTTCGTGGATGGAGCATCCAACCGGCATGGTGTTGGGCTCGGCATAGTCCTCATCTCACCAGACGGCCTAGTAATGGAGCAAACAGTCAACCTTGGCTTCCCAGCATCAAACAACGAAGCGAAGTATGAAGCGCTTCTTGCAGGCCTCAAATCAGCATTCTATACGAAGGCCACCGAGTTAATGGTTTACAGTGACTCACAGCTGGTGGTAAACCAAATTTCAGGCGACTACGAAGCAAAGGATGACAAGATGGCTAAGTACCAAGAATTGGTCAGAACAGAGATCAAGAAATTTGAAGTAGTACGGATAGAAGCGGTCGGCGAGAAGAAAAGCGATCGGCGGACGAACTAGCGGGCTTCGCTTCAATGGCAGATACATCCATCCATCATCCATTGCTGATTGACTACCTGCCAAGACCAAGCATTGAAGAGCCCGAAATAGCAGAGGTATGTTGTGCCGAACTAGGCCCTTCATGGATGGATCCCATCATACTGTTCCTAAAAGACAGCATCTTACCGGAAGAAAAGAAAGAAGCCAACAAAATTAGAGCAAAGTCACAGCGATTCTGGCTCTCCCCATCTATGGCATTGTACAAGAAGTCATTCTCAGGACCTTACCTAAAGTGTGTCCATCCCAGCAAAGTTGAAGCATTCTTGTTCGTGATACACGAGGGCGTATGCGGAAGCCACCAAGGAGGAAGATTGTTAGCTTACAGAGCCATTTCGCAAGGATATTTGTGGCCATACATGCAAGCGAATTTAGAGAAGTATGTCAAAAAGTGTGAGAAATGTTAGAAGTTCGCACACCAAATTCATCAGCCAGCCAGAGAACTCCTACCATTGACAAGCCCATGGCCCTTTGCAATGTAAGGCTTGGACATAGTAGGACCACTTCCAACCGCACCTGGTAACAGAAAGTTTTTCCTTGCGGCAATAGACTACTTCACAAAGTGGGTGGAGGCAAAAGCATTAGCGTCAATCAAGGAGAAGGATGTGAAGAAGTTTGTCTGGCAGAATATCATTACTCGATTCGGCATACCAAAAGCCTTAATATCAGACAACTGCACTCAGTTCGATGGCAGAATCTTTAGAGGCTTTTGTGAAGAGTACAAGATCGAGTTCTACAATTCTACACCGGCATACCCCAAGCAAACGGCCAAGCGGAAGCATCAAACAAAGTCGTTTTGGACAGACTGAAGAAAAGGTTAGAGAAAGCAAAAGGCAAGTGGGCAGAAGAGCTCCCTCATGTTTTATGGGCTTACTGCACCACACCTCGGCACTCAACAGGAGAAACACCATTCTCCTTAGCTTATGGCATGGAAGCAGTAATCCCACTGGAAGTTGGCCTCCCCACAATTAGAAGCGAAAATTTTGATCCAAAATTAAATGAAGAAGCCATAACATTGGAGCTCGACCTTGCAGAAGAAAGAAGAGAAAGAGCACTGGTTCACATTGCTTCATACCAGAAAGAATTGTCCTGAAAGTACAACAAGACAGTGTATCCAAGGCAATTCAAGATCGGAGATTGGGTGCTGCGCAAAGTGATGGGAAACACCTTGGTACCGGGAGATGGCAAGTTAGGACCCAATTGGGAAGGACCTTACAAAGTGGTTGGATTAGCAGGAAAAGGGACATGCCACTTGGAAGATGAGGATATCAAAGCCATTCCCAGGCCGTGGAACACTGCTAATCTCAAATTATTTTATTTTTAGCTTTTTTTAAGCATTTGTAATTTTCCTTTTCCTTTTCCTTTCTCAATAAACAAGTAGATTCTTTTCAGCATAGTTATTTTTTGTAAAAGATAGTTTTAGTGAGTTAGGAACATTGTAAACTTAGAGGTTGGCTGGAAAAACCAATCTAGAGGTTGGCTGAAAAAACCAACACCCCTCCTAAGCCCATGATAAGGATCCAGGCTGCAGGACGTTTGGTCGGAATAACCAAACACTTTGCTCTAGGTTGGCTGGAAAAACCAACTTAGAGGTTGGCTGGAAAAACCAACACCCCTCCTAAGCCCAGGATAAGGATTCAGGCTGCAGGATGTTTGGTCGGAATAACCAAACACTTTGCTCTAGGTTGGCTGGAAAAACCAATCTAGAGGTTGGCTGGAAAAACCAACACCCCTCCTAAGCCCAGGATAAGGATCCAGGCTGCAGGACATTTGGTCGGAATAACCAAAACACTTTGCTCTAGGTTGGCTGGAGAAACCAACTTAGAGGTTGGCTGGAAAAACCAACTTTCAGTACTCCTCAGCCGAGATAAGGATCTAGGCTGAAGAGTGGTTAACTGGAAAAACCTTTAGTGCTCCTCAGCCGAGATAAGGATATAGGCTGAAGAGTGGTTGGCTGGAAAAACCAACTCTTGGTACTCCTCAGCCGAGATAAGGATCTGGGCTGAAGAGTGGTTGGTAGGAAAAATCAACACTTATGGTGCGTCAACCGAGATAAAAGATCTAGGCTGAAGCGGTTGGCTGGTATGCCTAGTCAGATTGCTAAGTTTAGACCGGGATGAATTATCTCGGCAAGAGAATGCTCTATTCCATTCAAATTATAATAAAAAAGCAAGTACAAACAGGGAAGTAAACCGAGATAACAGTTGGAACAAAAGCAGATTTCATTGAAAACTCAAAGCAAGTACAAAAGAAGGGGCCTCAGCCCGGTTACAATTTGTATCTAAAAGAAAAAAGAAGAAAATACAGAAATCAAGCAAAAAGAAGAGAGAGGCAAAGTCAGGCAAATAGATCATCAAGATCAGCATCAAGATCAACTCTGAGCCCGGTTTCAGTCGGGAGCACGGTCTCGGTTGGCAGCACGGTCTTGGTTGGGAGCACAGTTTCTGTAGGCAGCTCATTAGTCAGGTCTTCCACCGCTGGCTCCAACCGAGCTGACTGATCGGCAGGATCATTGACAACCCGGGTATCGTTGGGCACGATTTCTTCTTCATCATCTGATTCTTCAAGAAATTGTTGCTGAAGGGTCGTAGCGTACTCCGCCATTGAGCTCGGTATGAAATATGGTTGAGGATTGTAGACCTCGGTCTCTGGTTGATGACTGAGCTGCGTCACAACCGCCCTCCACCCGCATTTGAAAAAAAAGATCCTTTGCAGCTTCGCACTGCTTGATATACAAGGCTTCGCCTTCTTTGAAACCCTGGTTTTCAGCATCCTCCAGCTTCTTCTCTAGCTCAGCTATTTCGACTTTCTTTTTACCTGCAAGTTTAGCCAATTCGCGCAAGTATTTGTCTTTTATCACGGCTGCAGCCTTTTGTTTGTCTGCTTCAGCCGAGCTAACAAGACCAGTTAGACGACCGTTCTCGGTTTTTAGCTCGGCTATCTGCTTCCTGGCCTCTTCTAGCTCGGCAGTTTTTTCAGTTACTTTGGCCATGGCTTGCCTTGTTGTCTTGCGAAGTTCCAACACACGCTTGTGAGCGATGTAGTTCTCTGCATGGCCTGCAAAAGAATGGAAAGACTTGTAATCAAACCGAGCTGAAAGTTGTGCAAATTAGAAAGATTAACAGAGGAAGCTACTTACAAGCACCATGGATTTTGTGGCCGAGCGGATGGCCTTCAGCTCGGTCAAATGATTGTGGTGCTCCATGTCTGCTGGAAGGCAAACACTCTTGGCAAGATTGAATGCCATTAAGTGATCTTTTTCAGCAACCATCGAATCAGTGTCCTGAATAGCTCGGTTCTGAAAAGTGATTTTGGGTGCCCACTTGGAGGAGCTAGCTCAAACGGAACGCTCCGATTGTGGGCTCGGTGGAGGGCTTGGTGAAAGAATGGTTTTGTCTTCATCGACAAGGTATTGCTCGGTTGGGGTAGTCCGAGCACGCTTGCTTGGTTGAGATGAGGAGGGTTGATGAGATGGAAGGCCACCACGGTCTCCTGAGGTTGACCGGTTGGTAGTACCTCGGTTGGGTTTGTTTCGGTGAGTAGGGCTCGCACGGCTCTCTTTTTGGCCATTTCTTGTTCAGCGGTAAGTGGGATGAGATTGATTTGAGGCAAATTTGGGTCCGGTTAAAGAGAGGCTTCTAACAAAAAGTCAGTTACCTTGGTCTTTCTCTTACCGCTGTATCGGTACGTCGGTTCGAAGTTCAGTAGCTTGGCCCAACTTCTTTCAGGATATCGCAGTGCGGCGCGAAGTGTGTTCAGATTGGGGTAACTGTATAGCGACTTGAGGTGCGCTGAGTCTGCATAAAGAAGACAACAATTAGATCGGTTCAGGAATAGGAAACCGAAATATTGAAAATCATGCATAGAGCCGAGGTAATTATACCGGTGGTCCCCTTATTCCAGTTTATTCGGCCACCCGGGATCTGGGCTTCTTGGTCTTCGAAGTTCCCAGAAACCCAGAAGAAATCATCGTCGTTTATATCTTTGTCTGGGGTATCTTTGATTATTTTCTCTCGGCGGCGTCGTATTCTTAAATAGTAAACCCAGCCATCTTCTTTTGATCCTATAGAATATTGGTGGAAGAGTTCGGCTAAGCCGAGGTTAATGCCAGCCCGGCGGTTTAGCTCGGCTATGTCATTTATTATGCGGGGTGAATTTGTGGAAAGCTGGGTAGAACATAGTCTAGTTTGCCTAAGAAATTCACAAAGTAAGGGCTGTACAGGGAAACGGAGACCACACTCTACAATGGAAATAACATTAAAAGGGACAAAACCTTGCTTTCCCCAGGGAACGGTTTTTAGTTCAGCCAGTGACAGATGGACATCATCTGGAATTTGGTAGTCTTTTCGGAATTTGGCCAGGGCACCTGGTGAATTAACTAAAAACCTATATTTTCCCATTTGTGGTTTAAGTTATGTATAAATTAAACTCGAGTGTTAGCTCGGCCGAAGAATGGAGCTGAGTAGCTCGGTTGAGTGCTCAAAGGAGTGTCTGGGCAACCTAAGTCTGCAAAGTAAAAAACAAAGGTGTTAAGCACAGATCGTGGAACCGTGCCAAAAGAAACAAAGGCAAGATAAAACAAGTCCTAGCTCGGCTATGCAAAATGCTACGGGTCATAGCTCGGTTTGTGCAAGGGGATTGTTATCTCGGTTTGAGCAAGGGGTTTGTTAGTTCAGTTTAGGCAAGGGATTTGTTAGCCTAGTTAAACTTCTAGGGGCAGCATTCTTAGTTCGGTCTAAACTAAGAAGGCTAGTTTAGCCCCCAAGATGTAGCCCGGTCAAGATTGAGGCTTTCAAACACACTATTGCACAGACTTAGTACGGTTTAATTAGCTTGGCTAAGTTAAATCAAAAGGTGGATTTATTTGTTGAAACTACTGGCATAGCATGAAGTGTTAGTTCGGTGGGTTAGCCTAGTTAGATCGACATCAGCTACAAACAACTTTTTACTTCGGTTACGTTGTGATTTTGGATCAAATACAGCGTTTTACAGGTTGTTTCATGAAATACAAATGGTTCTAATAAAGGTTTTTCCCAGAAAACGTAGAAAATGAGAAACATGTGTTTTGCAACAACATCAAACGATATGCTATGGATTAAAACAAAGGTGAAAAAAAGAAAATTAGAACAGATTGGTGTAGCTTACCTGACAAAGATTGAGGAGGGAGCAACAGCAGCATCAAAGAACACGAGCTTTATAGTTGCAGGATTGAAGAACAATAGAGGCTCAGAAACAAGAGAGAGAGAAGGAGATGAATAGTGTAATGTTGGATTCAAAATGCTAGGGTTTGTTTTGTAAAAGGAAGGACAAAAGCGTGGGACTGTTCAAATTTCACGAGATACGAAGACGGCGCGACAGCTGCCTTCAGCTAATCAGAGTGTGCCACGTATCCTTGGAATGAGAAGCGATTCAGTTGTTGTGATTGAAGAGACGTGTTGACCAGACAAGTAGAGCTCGATATGGATCTAGCTCGGTTGTAAGGTTGAAAAATTTTAGCTCGGCTGTACAGCTAAAGTTTGTAGCTCGGTTGGAAGGCTGAAACTTTTTAGCTCGGCTGGTAACAGGTAATCTCTACCATACTGTGCAGATGGAATTAAGGGACAATTGAGAGGGAAATTTATGTGTATAAATTAGGCCGAGCTAGGTAAATGGGCCGTTGTGGGCCATAGTAAGAAAGGCAGAGTAAAAGTGGCCTTGGCCTTAGTCCGGTCCCAGAAGGCCTTGTTGTTATCTCGGTCGCCACGGCCAGAGTGTTTAGCCCGGTCATAATCTTTGAACTGAGGTATGCTGAGCCTTCTTCAGGACTTTTGCTCTTGGTTAGCTCGGTCCAACTCTTCTACAGATAGCTCGGTCTTGGCATGCGAGGCCGAGGTAGAAGCAAGGAAAGGAAGAACCGAGCTGGCAGTAAGCTCGGTCGTATCAGCCAGTTTAGCATGGCAATGTTATCTCGGTCGTATGGTCATCCTGCCGAGGTAAAACCATCGCACTTGGTTTAAGCAGTGAGGAGGGTATTGAAGGATAAGCATTATCTTTCAGGAGTGTGAATCCTAGGAGGACTCTACATGGAGGAGTAAGAGTCCTATTGGGATTGTGCCACGCGAAACCTATAAAAGCTCATAGCATCACCTATGGAGAGATAACATAACTTTGATTCCCGAATACACAAGAGCTTTTTTGTCTATTTGTCTATTGTTCTGACTTAGGTATCGAAGAGGTATCTGGCACACACCCGTCGGCTAGCTCACGTTTGTGTTTTCAGGGAGTAAAGCGACGGCGTACGGAGGAGCGCAGACTTGATCAACAGGATTATACGAGAAGGTTTATTTCTTTCCCGTACAGGTATATATGCAAACATTAGTAGCAAACATCAGTAACGTCGGTGAACAAACGTCTGCTTCGTTACCCCCATTAACATCGCAGTCGTACACAAACACTGCAAATTACGCCAACAATTCAGTCATCCCCGGAGTTGCTAACGTTGATGATGTTGCTAATGTTAATCATGTTGATGATGTCGATGATGGTTGATGATGTTGATGATGTTATTGATGTCGCTGATGAAGGCCAAATGTTGATGATGTTGATGATGTCGTTAATGTTGCTGATGTTGATGATGTTATTGATGTCGCTAATGAAGGCCAAATGTTGATGATGTTGATGATGTCGCTGATGTTGGTGATGTTGGTGACGTTGATGATGTTGCTGATGTTCCTCATGTTGGTGATATTGATGATGTTGCTAGCAGATTGGCATCCATCGGAGTATTTCTGGTGAGCAATGGAAGAGTGAGGGAGTGTATGGACGAGTGTGAGTTCTTTCTTTCCCTCTTCAAACGGCTCGAACACTACACAGAAGAGGCGTTTGTCCGATCACTTGGAAGCGCAACCCACAAACCCATTTCCGAACTTGGCATACGAAGAACCCCACAAAACAAAGGTCCAAAAGGGACCCAGATTGTCCCCATGAGGGTCCAAGAGAGAGAAAGCTGACCCAGTTCGGAGAAGCATAATGGTGTTTGTATAGAGAGAGAGAGAGAGAGAGAGAAACATGATTCCTGAAAGCTTACATGTCCCAAAATAAAACATTATAAACCAAACGCGAAATTGGTAATGGTGAAACCACTTTCAGAACACAAATATGGGCAAAAATGTAAATTTCATACATAATATATCAAAAACATATATCATACTAAAAATAAAAAGACTAAATGGTTTTAAAAAAAAATACTCAGGACTAACTAGAGTAACATTTGCCAAAATGAGATTTATGAGTAATTTTTCCATAGTTTTAAATTACAAAAATATAAAAAAAAAATTGTAATAAATATTAACGTGATGAGATTCACTTTTGATAAAAAAATAATTTGGATAAATTGTAAATACACTCCTAATATTTGTTTAAAATACAGATTATCTGTTGTGATTTTGAAAATTATAAATACTTTCATGGGAATTTTCAATTTAATAAAATTTAGGAAAATTTACCCGTAAGTCCTAGTTTCTGAAAAGTTGAACCATTTAGTCCTAAATGTTTTCTTATGCTCCATTCAGTCCCATTTTTACATCATCATGATGTAAATGATGTAAATGAGTTGATATTTCATTCTATAATTTCAAAATTTATTGAAATCTGATGAACATTAGATGTTTGAAATCTAATGTTTGAAACATTCATCCTATAATTTCAAACATTATTGAAATCTGATGAACATTAGAGTTTGAAATCTGATGTTTGAAACATTGGTCTAATGTTTGAAACATTGGAATGGGACCTTTCAGTCTATAAGAAAACTTTTAGGACTAAACAGTGTATAAGTTATTAATTTGGGATTTATTGGTGCATCTCCCTAAAATTTATAGAGAAAATAAAATTTCTAACAACTCTTCTTTATAACAATAAAATTATTTGAATTGTTAATTAAAATATATTTTTGACATCATTAAAAATTATTAATTAACTTGATGATTTATTAATAAAAAATAATCATTTGTTATGCTATTAAAAAAAGAAATATAATTTATAAAATCACAAAGAATAATTTATATTTTAAATAAATATGAAAAAGGTAGTATTGATAATTTTCCTAAATAATAAATAGATAAACAATAAAAGAGAGGATCACAATCCTAAATGCTATACAAAACACACATGTACCGAGACAGAGGTGCGTTATGGAATACAATTACCTGGAGTGAATACGACGACAAAATAAATTTAAGGCTACAGAGTTCACTATTTTTTTTTTTTCTTTTTTTTAAACCATGTTTCATGTTATAATGTAATTTACTGAATTACAATTACAATAAAGATCAAATATAGCATATATTATTATTGCAAAGAAACTCTCAAAACTGTTGGGATGCCTCCTTATTGGAATGTGAGACCCAATGGGTTTTGAAAAAGAGTTTTAATTTGGCTTGGTTTAGTATAATATATTTTTATATATTATATTTGTGGAGGCCCAATCCAATTTGGATACAATTAGGGTTTGATTACAAAACCCTAGATTCATTATATTATATTATATTTTGTTTATTGGAGGCATTATGTTTTTTTTGGTTGTTCAACACAAGAAAAGCAAGGTGCGGCGGCTTAGACACTTGGGAAACAGTGCTGAAGTTCATACATTGGTTCAATTTGATTTTTTTGAAGCTTGGTTCTTTGGGCATCTTCGGTTGGTGTCTGGTTCATTATTTTGGGTCGTCTTCAACTTTGGTTCTGAAGATTTTGGTTCATCTATTTGGTGAGGTCGTTCCTCTTGTTTATTTGTGATTATTTGGAATTCACCTAAGGGTGGTTTTGTGAGACCATTCGTGTCTCGTTTGTAATCGTTTGGAATTTATTTGGTTGATAGTGGAATCGGATTTCGATCCCGTGGACGTACCTCACATTGAGGGAACCACGTAAAAATTCTTGTGTTGCTTTTAATTTAATTTTTCCGCATTAGTTTATATTCCCATTGATTGATTTACTTGTGGGGATTCATCGATTTTCCCTAACAAAAACAACATAGAAAAAACTCCAAACAAATATAAGAAAAACAAAAACAAGATCTACATGTATAAAATGAAAGGAAAATGGTATATAAGCCCATTTTTTAGACCCACTTTCTAGACTTAGTGATATGTCAAGAAGATAATTTATTGATAATTATTTAATTATCAACCAATCATATTTTTAACACATTGTTAATTTAGAAAGCAAGTCTAACTTTTAAACTTGAATAACAATACTTAAATTGAAAACTGCAAAGTCACCACCCTACTTACACATACAACATAGAAAGATAGAAAAGAGGAGAAAGATACATAGGTCTACCTACCAAATAGATACATGGTAACCATTTGGTTTTTATTTGAAAATCTACTTATTCATCCGACCCATCCAGCCATTCTCACTGTTTTTTTATTTTATTTATTAGCCAAACTCTTCATTGATGATAACAAAACAGAATACATTCTGGAATACATCAACAAAGAGGGAAGACAAGAGCCAAGAGCATCAGCTCAAGCCTCTCAAAACCTAGCTAGGTTGGAGAGAAACCAACCAAAGAGGGAACAAACAAAACAAAAATAGAGGAGCAAAACATAGCACAACAATACCAGACAGACATAGCACAAAAACCAGACCTACTAAGCACTGCCACACTCCAATTGTAAACCAGATAATCACACAGATCACTAAAATAAGAGACAACAAAAAAGAGACTGAGCAGAACAAAAACAGAACCACACTGAAGCACAAACTCTGATATAAGCCGAACGACAACATAGCAATAGAAGGCCAGAAAGATACCATTCAAGAACTCAATCCATTGTTAAGCCCATAAAAGCACAGAAACTGAATTTGACTCCTCCCCCAGCAAATTCTTGCAGTGACAAACTAGATGAACTACCAACAACTCAAGTCTATCCAACCAAACCCACTATTGAAAACCTGGTCTGATTTAAATTGGACAAAAAGACCTGCACCCACGAACCTAATGCATACTGCTGCCAATAAGTTATTTCTAATCCCATTGCATATTTTGAACTACAAACCTCTGATCTACTAGATCCTTACTACAATCTGATTTGGTAGAGATTGGACACTATGTCTTGAACTGAATAATCCACCTTCAAGTGCCATTTGGATCATAAAGTTACTTGCATCTTAACTTTTTCACAGAGTTCTTGGAGGTCAGGAAGAGCACCCTTAAATAAGCAATGGTTTCTCAACTTCCATACTGACCATAAGACAACAGAGGGAATAATCTGCCAGACTTTTAGTGCCTAAGACTTGAATTTGAACTTGCCACCATTCCACCACTGCAGCAAGCCTTCTACAGAACCTAGAATAGCCCAAACCTAGTCCCACCAATCTACTACGTGAGACCAGCACTTCCACACCAGAGGACAAAGCAGAAGCACATGTTCAACAGTTTCTATCTCAGCTTGGCAGAAAACACACAAATTACTAGAACTCATTTGAAGAACCCCAATTCTTTAAAGGAATGATGAGGTTTTAACCCTGCCATGCCAAGCCAACCAATAGAAAAATTGCATCTTTAGAGGGGCCAACCTCACCCACACCCCTGCTGGGACTACCAAACCATGCCCACTAGCTGTAGCCCTCCACCTCTACATAGAGGCAACTGAAAACTGCCCTGACCTCTCTGCTAACCAAGAGCAAGAGTCTTCAATATCCTCTCTGAGACTAGGAGATAATATCAACATGCCTAACAACCTCTGCAAATTCTCTTCTTCCCAAGCTAAGAGATTCCTTCTAAATTGAATCTGTCATCCTCTTGAGGTACCAAACTTTGCTCTAAGCTGCTGCAGAGAATCCTCCTGCTCTGTATATAAACTGAACAATCTAGGAAATTCAACCTTCAAACCTCTGCTACCTAACCAAGGATCATACCAGAACTTTATTCTCCTTCCATTGCCAACTATGATTTTGACATGTTCTCCTAAAAATTCACTCATTTGCTGATTAGCCACAGATAGCAGTGAGATATCTTTCCAAACCATTGAGACCTCTATTGACTGATTCAATGTAGGTGTCCATCCCCCACCAGTTTTTCCATACCTAGAGCAGATCACTGATTTCCACAAAGCTTTATCATCACTGCCATACCTCCGCCACCAATTTAGCAACAAGCATTCATTTACCGCACCTAAGTTCGTCACTGCCAAACCTCCTTGATTCTTGCTTTTTGTGACCTCCTTCCATTTGACCATGTGCACTTTTCTATTGGTAGCAGAACCTTCCCATAGAAAATTGGCCTGAATCTTAGAAATAGACTTGACAACCCCCTTTGGCATTTTAAAGATTGAAAAAAAGTAGATAGGCAAATTGGATAAGGCTAATTTGATCAAAGTCAATCTACTAGCATAAGACAACAGTCTCCTCTTCCAAGAAGAGTGCTTCTTCTGAAACTTCGCCACTACTGGAGCCCAAGTACTCTTTCTTATGGGATTGGCCCCTAAAGGCAAGCCTAAAAAATTAAGAGGCAGTTTCTTAGGCAAACAATTCAACACCTTAGCAAATTCCTTAGGTTGGTCTTCATGATAGCCCACCCCACAAACCACACTTTTGTGAAAATTTATTCTTAAACCAGATATCACCTCAAAGCACCTCAAGACCCTTTTAATATTCAAGGCTTCCTCTATGCCACCTTTACAAAAAATGATAGTATCATCTGCGAATTGAAGATGTGAAATACCTAACTGATCAGAGCCAACTGATGCACCCTTAATCAAGCCCTTTTCAATAGCCCTTTCCAACAATAGATTAAGGCCTTTAGCTGTTACAATGAACAAAATTGGAGATAGAGGGTCACCTTGCCTTAACCCCTTATGTGGTTGAAACTTCCTAATGGGTGCACCATTAACTAAGATAGGCACCATAGTTGCTGTAATATAAGTCTTCATCCACCTAATCCACCTAGCACCAAAGCCAAAACTACCCAACATTGATAGCAAAAATCCCCACCTTACAGAGTCATAGGCTTTCTCGAAATCCAACTTCAGGATGATGCCTTTCTTCTTAGCTCTATGCCACCCATCTACAACTTCATTAGCTATCATCACACCATCTAAAATGTGCTTACCACTGACAAATGTTGACTGCACCTCACTAATCATAGCTGGGAGGACCTGCTTCATTATTTTGGACAACACCTTGGCCAAGATCTTATAGATGGAGCTGACCAAGCTAATTGGCCTATAGTCTCCCAATCCAGAAGGATTATCCCTCTTAGGTATAAGCACAATGAACAAACTATTAATCCCAGATGATAGTTTAGCATTTGTGTGGAAATCATTAAACATTTGAATAATCTCACTTTTCATAACAGGACAACACTTTTGCATACATGCTAGATTAAAACCATCTGGTCCAAGGGTCTTGTTCCCATTACAATCTTTAAGAGCTGCCCAAATCTCATCTTCCGAGAATACTGCTTCCAAGTTAGTTGCTACCTCTGAGCTAATAATATTGAAAGGGCCTGAAATCTTTGGCCTCATAGACCAATTTTCCATAAACTGCTTCCTAAAATGCCTAACCACAACCTGTTTAATCTGAGCAGGGTCCTCAAAGCACACCCCCTCCACACAAACTGAATCTAGCAAGTTCTTTCTCTGTCTCCTGCTAGCCATAATGTGGAAAAACCTAGTGTTTTTATCACCATTTCGAGCCCAAAGCATTCTGGACTTTTGATGCCACAACCTCTCTTTATCTCTGCTTAATTTCCACACCAGACTTCTAGCTTCTCTTCTTCTTCTAATATCCTCATCAGCCAAAGACCCAGAGTCTGCCTTCAGCTTCATGTCCTTCATTTTTTTCTACATGACTTGGGATTAAACTTGTTGGAGATTGCGAATGTTCATCATCGGGGCATTTCTTTGGTAGTGGAGCTTCACAGAGTTCATCGTTGCCAATGTAAATAGAAGGTTCATCAAGAGTATGAGGTTGCTTTCCAGTTGGAATATGTCTAGAGAAGTTGTTGTATGATAGGTTCAAGTGGCTCAAAAAATTCAAAGCAGACATGCTCTTCGGAATTGTGCTTGAAAGTTGGTTGTTAGAAAAATCAAGAGATTCCAATGATTTTAAGCCACTGATATTCTTAGGGATGCTTCCTGTCAGATTATTATGTGATAAATTAAGCCCAAGCAAACCAGAAAGAAGCGTTAGTTCTTCAGGGATCGT
Organism: Camellia lanceoleosa; assembly: GCA_025200525.1. Taxonomy (NCBI): domain Eukaryota; kingdom Viridiplantae; phylum Streptophyta; class Magnoliopsida; order Ericales; family Theaceae; genus Camellia; species Camellia lanceoleosa. Next base: position 18,275,635 of record CM045764.1, on the reverse strand, counting down.
TCCAATCTGATTATTCCTTGAAAGGTCCATGTTGGCGACATACAATAGTTCAGTGGTGTATTCCAGTTCATTTCCTTTCATGACTTGCCTTATGTTCTCATCCAACCATCCTCCTAAATTATATTTTATACTAGTTTCATTTGAATCATGCCATTGAGATTGCTAAAACAACGAGGGATGGTTCCTTTTAAATTATTATCTGCAAGGTGCATGATTTGGAGTTGAGGCAATTGGCATAACTGCGAAGGAATACTGCCATTGAACATATTCTTACGCAATCTCAAAATGGCCAAGCCTTTAAATTCTCCAATCCATCTAGGTATGTTTCCATTGAATCCATTCTCACCAAGATTCAAATATGCCAAACTTCTGCAATTTCCCAAAGTAGAAGGAAGCTCTTCATAAAGACTATTGTTGTTCAAATATAACCCTAGGAGAGTAGTCACATGTCTGATAGAGTTTGGAATTGTTAGAATAAATCTTATGTGTACAGTTGTAACATGCAATACTTGCACAAAATATATTACCAAATTATATAAAAAATATAAGTTGAATATAACGTAAATTGTTTGGGTTAAACCAAATCAAACCATATATCGAGAACCAAAAATACTTACAGAGAAGTAGATAACTTACAAACAGATTGAAAAAAATCTAGAAACAAAAAACAATTTGATCGAGGCTTGTGTTGGACATAATTTCCTTCAGACAAATTCGTTTCTTGCTATGGTACTCACGAGTTTTTATTGGACGTTCATCTCCCAGGATACAACGATCGAACCTTACAGAAGTAGCACTACCAGGGCAAGTCTGGCGAACCTTATTGTGTAGAATTCTCTTACAGAAAAAACAGAGTGCAGAAGAAAAGAAACATAAGATGAATTTTCATTTTAAAATTAATGTAATGGGGGTTTGTTTATATAAATGAATTGGTGCCTTTTCGAATGGTCATGGTGACTTTTCAAAATAGTCACATCTTTTTTATGAAAATGTGTAACTAGAAGACATGATTGTTCTTTCAAAAGAATTCAAATTTTGAATCGAATCATGTTCAAATTTAACACAAAAAAGTAACGAATTTATTTAAATAAAATCAAATTTTACATTAAATAAATATTGTCTTAAAACCATTCTCAAATGGTGTATTTTGGAGTCAATTTCTCATTCAACTATTAATGGTTGCCAAACCATTTTTCCAACAGGAATAACCACTGAAAGCTTGTTGGATGAAAATTTCAAAATGAATAGGTTGGAGAGTTCCCCCAAACAATGAGGAAGATTTCCAGATAACATATTTTTGGAAAGATCAAGATATACCAAATTTATAATTTTGCAGAATGACTTTGGAATAGAATCATTTATCAAATTACCAACCAGATACAAAGATGACAAAGTAACCATATCTCCAATATTTTGAGGAAGAGGTCTTGAAATGAAGTTATTGGAAAGATCAACTATGAATAAAGTCGAAGGAAGGTTTGGAATTGGTCCACTGATATGGTTGTTAGGGAGACCCAATACCAAGAGATTCATGTCATGAAGCCATTCAGGTAGGGTTCCTGATATGGTCGTATTGACAAGATCCAGATAAAAAATTTTCTTTTGTGTTTCAAGCCATTGAGGAAATTGAGTCCCTAATTTGCAAGTCCAGAGTGATATGATTTCCAATTGAAAAGGAGGTATCCATTTAGATCTCAACTTCAATATCAAGAATTCAGAACGCCAATTCTTCTAACATTGAGAGGTTGGCAAAATGAGCTTCAATGACTACACCTTCTAGGGAATTAAAAGATAGATCTAAGGTCTTAAGGTTTGATAGTTGTCCAATAGAAATAGGAATGGTCCCATTTAACTGATTGGAAGAAAGATCTAAAACTCTCAAGGTTGACAAGTTCCCTAGTGATGGTGGGATACCCCCAGTTAACAGACTACCACCAAGGACTAAATTCTGCAAGTATGACAATCTTCCCAAACATTTTGGAATCGAACCATTAAATGAGTTAGATCAAGGTCTTTCAGATGCTTAAGTTGTCCCAGCCAATTCAGTAAATGACTGGTGAATCAATCACCAGTTAAAATCAATGTCTCTAAAATCAATGTCCATACGTGGTGCATCAAGTGTGGACATCTCCTCTCCATGGATTTGGTTTTGACTTATCGAAGAATTTCTAAGTGATTCATTCCTTGTATGATTATCACATTTGTTTATCCCAAGACATGATTTTATTTTAATTTTCATACATTATTTCAGTATCTTGTGAATCCATTTAGTTTATGACTCAAATAGAACTCATTTTTATAATAACTTTTCTTTATTATTGTTGCATTGTGAACAATGACTTCAAAAATCATATATCAGCTATGTCATTTAATTTTGTTGTAGATAATAGTGCATGTCATAGTTGTGTTATTTATTTACTACCATGGGAAGTCGTTCAAGGAACATAGAAAAGCTGCATATCTTCATTCACCTTATATTCCACATATTTTAAAGGTGATTACAATATCGTAAGGAGCAGTGACCTTTTCCTCAATCTATGTCCTCATTATTGCTATCAGTGTACTTATTGTTGTTGCTTGCATTTATGGATTATGCTATCTATTTGTATTAATCAGTGGATTTGAAAGCCTTCTTTTGTTTTTGTTCTTGTCTATTTATTATTATTATTATTATTATTATTATTATTATTATTATTATTATTATTATGTTACCACAGATTGGAGAAAGATAGGAACTTCAGCTATTTTTGGGTTCGATGTGCAAAACTTCTGTGTAAGTTTCTATAAGAAATATTTGGTTCCACAAAAGAGAGGAACTTTTTGAAGATTATTGATCTTAATAGTCTGCTGTTGTCTGCATAGGTAACTCTCTTTGCAGTTCACTGTGCTGGCTGCTTGTACTATCACCTTGCTGCTCGTTACAAAGACCCACAAAGGACAAGGATTGGGCTTGCGATGGGCGATTTCGATAGAAATCAAGCAAGAAGAACAGAAAAATTTGGAAGAAGAAGACATGACATCATAGAATAAGCTGAGAGCCTTTTTCAGTAGTTCGAGTGGAGGTATAATTATTCTCTCACATCAATTAAAAGTCTTTTATTTTGCCGTCTTGAGATTGAAAATCCATAAAAATTTCATGAAGGTTGAAAAAACAAGTTTTGCAGTGTATCTTGTTAATATTAATTGACTGACTTTAGCTTTGTGTGTGCTCAAAGCCTTGGAAACCTGCCTTTTCCAACAACATATTTATTTTTAAGTTATTATTATTGTATTGCTATCTAGTAATACAACCTTGCTTTGGACTAATTGCTAATAGATATGGAATCTTGATTAGAATAATTATGGTTGGTAATGACTAGGTTATGAGCAGAGCCTATTGAAACTCCATGGCCAACAACTATATAGACGTCGTTTTGGTTATCTTGTCTATTACATTGAAAAAACTGTGTATGTGTATTTGTCATTGTGGCCTTAGGCCATCTCTGACCCTTGCTCAAAATTTTACTCAAATTTGAGTAAAAACTTTATTTGACATGAACTACTCTAATGGACCTAATGCCAAGACGAACCTCCCTAATTCCTCTCAAACCTTGTCTAACTTTGCCATAAACCTCTATATCATCTTCATTGCGGCATCTAGAACACCGGGGCCCTCCTAAGGATAGGCCACCCACCCTGCTCCCCTTCCTTTATAAGACTGGAGTCTCCCTTGTCCCAAAGTTGCACTATACGTAGAAGTGGTTTGAAATACTCCTCGAGATCTGGGAGGCGCTGGTGATCCTCGGCTAGTCACGAAAAGATACAAACACTCGGTCGAGGTGCTTAATTAGCACTCTGACGGACAAGTCAGTTCAGGCACTCAAGATAGCTTGTTTACTAAGTTTAGTGAAGTGATTCTTACATACCTCTCTAAGTCCATCATCCCTATATTTATATCTATTCTCCCTGGTCCTCGGGGCCAGGGCCTACTTTTTAATCATTGCCTTCCCCATTATTCGGCTTTGAGGATCTATACTTATTCGGCTCATATATTGTATTCGGCTTCCCAGTCTCGTTGGATTCGGCCGTTTATCATCAGCCCTCTGAAGTACGTACCCTCTGATTTTGCCATATATTCGGCTCCCAGAATTGCCCCCCGAACTCTCTATTGACGGAAGTTAATCAGCGTGTTTGGTCTAGAATTGGAAAAGTTAAAATAAGTTAAGCAACTTTGTACGCCCCAATACAGATGTTAGAATGCGCACACTTTTTCGGTCATCATTACACTTTCCCGCCTCATTCGTGCGTCTCTTCGCATTTATTGCGATTTGAAATTTCAGTCCTTTCGAGTGCACATTTTGTTGTGTATTCGAGACTCTTGGACCGCCAGCGGGTATCCCTTCTCTGATTTGCATTTTCTGCAACTTCTCTCCATCTATCCTCGTTCGTTTAATCTTTGTAAGTTTTCTTCTCCTTTCTTTACAATCCTATTTTCTGTTTGTCATTTTGATTTTGGCGAAACCTTGAATCCCTGCAAAAATGGCTAAACACTTGAAAGATCTCCTTTTTGAGGGTCGTATTTCTGGATTTCGGCAACATTTTTCCATTCCCGTCCACTTGTCTCTTGTAACAGACAGTGCTCTTGATATGGAGAGGGAGGATCAAAATACGATCGTCTTTCCTCTCTTATCTATAGCGGAGGACGGAGTCTGCTTTCCCCTACATCCACTGCTTAGGGTCGTCCTTTGCTATTGGAGTCTGATTCCTTCTTAGCCCAACGTAAATTTCTTTCGAATCATCATGGGAGTGATAAAGTTGAACCGACGTCTTAAGATCAACCTTGGCATTCCGGCGATTCGGCACTACCACGCTTTGGCCAAATCTTCCGGTCGACTGGGGCGATACTTTCTCAGGGCCAAGGACACTGATCATCACTTGATAACCATGCTTGCCAGTTTTGGTTAGAGGGTTGACGACGTAATGGTCAATGTCCGAGGTAATTGGGAGTTCGGGGAAGGCAAAGACCGCCTAGATCCTATTCCCAGACGGAAGGGTGATCTAGGTTGCCGTGTAACGCCTTGTGTTTGTTGACTTGCCTTTTATTCGGTTTTTTTTTTTTTTTTTTTTTAATCATCCCTTGTTCTTTGTAGGTAACAGTTTGAAGAAGATTCTCCCATCAACCAACGACGCAGTCCTTGAGGAGATCAAGTCTGCACTCAGATACTTCGGCCGTCCAAACGTACAAAAGCAAGGAAGAGTTGCTCACATACTCCTCCGATACGAACCTACTTATACTACATTCTCGGCCGCGGAAGGCATTCCAATTCCAGTCGGCAATCAACACCTTTCGGCTCTGCTCTTTCCCAGCTTCAAGAGCCTTAGGAAAATTGGCCTTGAAGATTCGGATTCGGGGGCAGACGCGAAACCAGTAGTAGAGGTGGTTGTCGAACCAACCAGAGAGGTCGCTGAGGAGGCCGAAGAGGTTGACGAAGAGATACGCTCGGCGTTCGAGGCTGCCGGACTTAACCAGCCCTCACCATCCACTTCAGGTCGGCCAGAGTTTTTTTTCGGAGTTATTTTTGCAAATTTGGAAGACCTACCCGGCGATTTTTTCGAAGGTATGGCTGGGGAAAACCTTACGCAGATGGCGCAAAAGAAAAATGCCGAGCGAATGGCTGCTCGAAAGAAGGCCGAGGCCGCCCATTCTGAGCCCACCTTGATTAAAACGTTTGTACCCGTTATTGAAGAGACGGTTCAGGTTACTGCGGCCGAAACAGGGGAAGGGTTTGATCAACAAGTCATTAACGAACGGTGATTCGAGGACGCGGTAGCGTAAAGAAGGAGAAATTGGTCGGAAGTTAGCCTTTGCGCTTAACGGCCTCGTTTAGAAGAGCTGGACGTGGTTGCGCCTTTTATTGTTCGGCCAAAGATCAAAGATATGCCAGTCTCTTCCGATGCTTCAGCCATTGAGGATCCAGCCGTGGCGTTGAGCCTGGCGGCTTCAATTTCCTTACCGGCTGACAACGCAGCCTTTCGCGCCGTGCCGGATGTTATGGCCGTAGCCTTATCTGCACAGTCGGCGCTTCTGGTAAGTGCATCTCAGATTCTCTTGAATTTGTTTTCATTAAGGTATCTGACGACCTCAACCTGTTTTGCAGACTGTTGGCAGGATCGCGGACCTAGGCCGCCGCCTGCATGATGCCCTTGGAAGGATTGAGCGTTTGCAAGAGGAGGTGGACGGTCAAAACAGTAGGGCCGAGTTTGAAGTGATGAGAGCCGTGGTGGAGAGTGCGCGAGCTAAAGTAGAAAAGGAAAGGGCTCGCTCAGCTGAACAGTTCTGTTTTGAGGCTGAGAGTAGGGCAAATGCGAGCGAAGAATCGCTCAAGTTAGCCAAGGAGGTGCTTGCTGAGGCGGAGGTTCAGTTAGCGGAGCTCAAGGCGGCTAAGGAAAAAGCCGATTCTGAGGCTTCTGGGGCATTCGAGGCGGGAAAAAGCGCCGTCTTCACGGAATATGTAGATGAAGTCCCCAAATTCGAGAATCGGGGGTTCAAACATGGGTGGCTCAAAGCCCTTGCTGCCGCTGGAGTTACATTGGCCTTGCCAATTCCTTACGAGCAAGTGGATGTTGAGCCCCTTGAATCTGACCCCGAGGATTGATCTGGGAGTCATTTCAATTATATTAAGTAGCTTTGATTTTGATGTAAGCTTTTGCTCGGTAGACTTTTGTTGGCTCAGGGTAGTTTTCATGTATAAATTGGTTACTGTTTGCTCTCAATTTAGTAATAAAAATTACCTTGGTATTTCACCACCATTTGTACATAGTTTGCGAAGTTATGTTAAAGAAGAAAGTTTTGCCTTTTACTAATTTGGATAAGATCACTTAATACGAGTTTTGAAAAATAGATTCATGAGCCGGCTAAGGTATTTAAGCCGAATAGATTGATGAATTCGCCCTTGCCCCAGGCGGTGCATGATCAAATGGGGGCCGAATGAAACGACCTTAAGAGTTTTGAATAGATTCATGAGCCGGCTGGGGTAATTAAGCCGAATAGATTGATGAATTTGCCCTTGCCCCAGGCGGTGCATGATTAAACCGGGGCCGGGTGAAATGACCTTAAGAGTTTTGAAGAATAGATTCATGAGCCGGCTGGGGTAATTAAGCCGAATAGATTGATGAATCTGCCCTTGCCCTAGGCGGTGCATGATCAAACCGGGGCCGGGTGAAACGACCTTAAGAGTTTTGAAGAATAGATTCATGAGTCGGCTGGGGTAATTAAGCCGAATAGATTGATGAATCTGCCCTTGCCCCAGGCGGTGCATGATCAAACCGGGGCTGGGTGAAACGACCTTAAGAGTTTTGAAGAATAGATTCATGAGCCGACTGGGGTACTTAAGCCGAATAGATTGATGAATCTGCCCTTGCCCCAGGCGGTGCATGATCAAACCGGGGCCGGGTGAAACGACCTTAAGAGTTTTGAAGAATAGATTCATGAGCCGGCTGGGATACTTAAGCCGAATAGATTGATGAATCTGCCCTTGCCCCAGGCGGTGCATGATCAAATTGGGGCCGGGTGAAACGACCTTAAGAGTTTTGAAGAATAGATTCATGAGCCGGCTGGGGTACTTAAGCCAAATAGATTGATGAATCTGGTCGATTGAGGTTTTTCTCAATTAATGAGATCGCCTCGAGGGTGCTGCCTCTGTAAAGGAGAAATGAACAAAGGTACAACCTTTATGAGCTTAGTAAACAGCTGATTCCAGTTCTTGGAGGGAGATTTATCGTGTGAATGTCAAACAGACTCTTCTTTAATAGCAGAGGGGAAGCGAGGACGCTAGCTGAGCTGGGTGGAGATATGAATCGAGGTGGTGACCCTTCGCGCACCGGAAGCAAGAGTTCCAGGGATCAAGAGAGGCGTCAGTCTCCTCGACGTCGAAGCAGGTCGCCCAGGTGGGACAAGCAGTCGCAGCGCAGATCTCCTTAGCCTCGAGTCAAGAGGGGACCTGACGCAAATCCGTGCCCATTAAGCTTTGTGGTATTTGTGGGGAATAGACCCATGACAGAGGCGGACTCAGTCATTCAAGACCCAAATGTAGCGGTCGAGTTTGCTCGACAAATTTTTCCTCTTGAGGTTCAGCAATCGATGGTAGGTCGAGAGGACTATGACATATTTCGTGAAGGCATTCACGGGGCGGTGAAGGGGCTTTACATTGCCTATGAAATCGGCATGCGGCTGCGCGCTGCTCGCCGAGAAATGGAAAAGAAGGAGGAACGTATTCGAAGTTTGGAGGCTCGCGCGGAGGCGGCTGAGCGCGAGTTAAGGACGATCAAGGCAGCTCAGGCACTACCCACGGGGCAGGGGAACCCAATCGTGGAAGAGAGGGTTACCAGTCGGCTCATCAGTGCCGCACTCGCCGATCGTGAGACGGCGAGTATGTTCGCATTGGAGACCATGAAGGGGAGGGCCTATGAAAAAGGTTTTCACGAAGGCCGATTAGTTGGAATCGAGAAGACCAAAGAGAAGCTTGCCGAAGAAGTTTGTCGATGTGAAAATCATGGGTTTAGGCATGATTGGATCAAGGCATCTCAGGCCGCGGAAACTCTTCGAGCATCGGGAATTGATTCGGCATCGCCATTCTACCATAGTAAACATTTTCTGTTTTCCGCTTTTGAAATCGAGAAGAATGAGGACGAGGGTGACGCGGTATAAGTATACTTATTGTAATGTCATATCGTAGATCATGTTCGAAGCTATGTAATATAGTTTGTTTGACTGAATAGAAACGTTCTATTATAAATGTTTCGGTGCGGTTCATATTCGGCATGTACATGTTTTGTTTTGTAATATAAATGTTTGAATGTATTAACATTGATTGGCCCCAGTATCTGTTAAGTGTTTAACTTGAGGAAGCCGAATAGATTGGCTAATATACCCGTGCTCCAGGCGGCGCATGATCATTCAGGCGCCGGTCGACACGAACTTGGGAGTTTTATCAATTCATGGGCTAGCTGGGGCACCTAAGTCGAATATATTGGCTAATCTGACCTTGCTCTAGGCGGCGCATGATCATTCTATCGCGGGACGTGATGAACTTGGGAGTTCTGAAGTCGATTCGTGGGCCGGCTGGGGCACTTACGCCGAATGGATTGGCTAGTTTGCCCATGCCCCAGGCAGCGCATGATCATTCGGTCGCCGGACGAGACGAACTTGGGAGTTTTGTCGATTCATGGGCTGGCTGGGGAACTTAAGCCGAATATATTAGCTAATCTGCCCCGAATAGATCCCAGATGCTTGGCCAGCGCATATGTTTTGAAAAGTGAATGTCAATCGACGTTCATCCCATGGGTTTTTGTGTTAATGAGTTAATGAAATCACCTCGGGTTGGGGCCTCGAGATAGCTGCCAGTGTTGAAAATAAAAGGAGCGGGTGCTTCGCGCACATAAGCAATTATTTATTATGTGAGACGCCAATTGTGAAGATGTTAAAGAAGCTTAGACTTCAGCCGAGCTTGGTGTTGCAATGGAGCGCGGTAGAGAACCCACCCGTATAGGAGATAGGGCGTCCAAAAGTTGGCTTGAGTCATGAGGTCGTCGAAGCAGATCGCCCCGAAAAGAAAGGCAACGACCGTTGGGTTTATCCTTCCTTGTCTTGGATCTTTGCCTTGACATTGTCAGTGGTATCAGGGGAAGTTTGGCCACGTGCAAGTCTTGAGCTTGTGCACAGTTGAGTCAGGGCACTGCAAATTGTGGAGGACTTCTGGGTGACGGGAGTTGATTCGGCGCTACCGCTTTACCAATGCATCTTTTCCCTTTTTTAGCTTTTGAGGCTGTAAATGGATATTGTAATGCTCAAATGCGGGTTGTGTTTATGTAACAACTGTTTGATCAAATAAAAAGTTCTATTTCAAGCATTTGCGTCTTATTCTGAATTTTTTATATGCTTAGTTAGGCACCTTATTTCGGACGTTGGCGCGTTTTGTTTTATTTTGTTTTGTTCTGTTTTGTTTGTATCGATGGTTGCTTCCAATTCAGAGGTATGATTTGCCCTAGGGCGTTACGTGCCAGAAGCGCTGCGAATTCGGAGTCTTGATCGGCCCAAGGACATCTTGCACTGATGGGGCTCCGTAACCGGCGTTTCGTATGTGGGGAACTAAAGTGCTGCCCTCGAATATAGTTGGATCGGCTTAGTTCAGGTGTCATGCGCTAAGAGGCTTATTCGGCCTTAAGAGGCTTAAGGTGTCATGCACCAAATGGGGCTCCAAATCCGAAGACTTAATTTGGCAAATCGTGACATCCATGAAGGGCGCTCCGAATCCAGAGGATTATTCGGCCTTTAAGAGGCTTAGTCGGCCCTAAGGTGTTATGCACCAAAGGGGGCTCTGAATCCGGAGACTTAATTTCGCCAATCGTGACATCCATGAAGGGCGCTCCGAAATCGGAGGATTATTCGGCCTTAAGGTGTCATGCACCAAAGGGGGCTCCGAATCCAGAGACTTAATTTGGCCAATCGTGACATCTACGAAGGGTGCTCCGAATCCGGAGGCTTATTCGGCCTTAAGAGGCTTAGTTGGCCCTAAGGTGTCATGCACCAAAGGGGGCTCCGAATCCGGAGACTTAATTTGGCCTATCGCGACATCCACGAAGGGCGCTCCGAATCTGGAGGATTATTCGGCCTTAAGGTGTCATACACCAAAGGGGGCTCCGAATCTGTAGACTTAATTTGGCCAATCGTGACATCCACGAAGGGCGCTCCGAATCCGGAGGATTATTCGGCCTTAAGGTGTCATGCACCAAAGGGGGCTCCGAATCCGGTGACTTAATTTCGCCAATCGTGACATCCACAAAGGGCGCTCCGAATCCAGAGGCTTATTCGACCTTAAGAGGCTTAGTCGGCCCTAAGGTGTCATGTACCAAAGGGGGCTCCGAATCCGGAGACTTAATTTGGCCAATCGTGACATCCACGAAAGGCGCTCCGAATCCGGAGGATTATTCGGCCTTAAGACGCTTAGTCGGCCCTAAGGTGTCATGCACCAATGGGGGCTCCGAATTAAGAGACTTAATTTGGCCAATCGTGACATCCACGAAGGACGCTCCAAATCCGGAGGATTATTCGGCCTTAAGGTGTCATGTACCAAAGGGGGCTCTGAATCCAGAGACTTAATTTGGCCAATCGTGACATCCACGAAGGGCACTCCGAATCCAGAGGCTTATTCGGCCTTAAGAGGCCTAGTTGGCCTTAAGGTGTCATGCACCGAAGGGGGCTCCAAATTCGGAGACTTAATTTGGCCAATCGTGACATCAATGAAGGGCACTCCGAATCCGGAGGATTATTCGGCCTTAAGAGGCTTAGTCGGCCCTAAGGTGTCATGCACCAAAGGGGGCTCTGAATTCGGAGACTTAATTTGGCCAATCGTGACATCCACGAAGGGCGCTCCAAATCCGGAGGCTTACTCGGCCATAAGAGGCTTAGTCGGCTCTAAGGTGTCATGCACCAAAGGGGACTCCGAATCTGGAGACTCAATTTGGCCTATTGTGACATCCACAAAAGGCGCTCCGAATCCGAATGATTATTCGGCCTTAAGGTGTCATGCACCAAAAGGGGCTCCGAATCCGGAGACTTAATTTGGCCAATCGTGACATCCACGAAGAGCGCTTCGAATCCGGAGGCTTATTCGGCCTTAAGAGGCTTAGTCGGCCCTAAGGTGTCATGCACCAAAGGGGGCTCCGAATCCGGAGACTTAATTTGGCTAATCGTGACATCTACGAAGGGCGCTTTGAATCCGGAGGATTATTCGGCCTTAAGGTGTCAAGCACCAAATGGGGCTCCGAATCCGGAGACTTAATTTGGCCAATTGTGACATCCACGAAGGGCACTCCGAATACGGAGGCTTATTCGGCCTTAAGAGGCATAGTCGGCCTTAAGGTGTTATGCACCAAAGGCGCCTCCGAATCCAGAGACTTAATTTGGCCAATTTTGACATCCACGAAGGGCGCTCCGAATCCGGAGGATTATTCGGCCTTAAGAGGCTTAGTCGGCCCTAAGGTGTCATGCACCAAAGGGGGCTCCGAATTCGGAGACTTAAATTGGCCAATCGTGACATCCACGAAGGGTGCTCCGAATCCGGAGGCTTAGTCGGCCATAAGAGGCTTAGTCGGCTCGAAGGTGTCATGCACCAAAGGGGGCTCCGAATCCGGAGACTTAATTTGGCCTATCGTGACATCCACGAAGAGCGCTCCGAATGTGGAGGATTATTCGGCCTTAAGGTGTCATGCACCAAAGGGGGCTCCGAATTAGGAGACTTAATTTGGCCAATCGTGACATCCACGAAGGGAGATCCAAATCCGGAGGCTTATTCGGCCTTAAGAGGCTTAGTCGGCCCTAAGGTGTCATGCACCAAAGGGGGCTCCGAATCTGGAGACTTAATTTGGCCAATCGTGACATCCACGAAAGGCGCTCCGAATCCGGAGGATTATTCGGCCTTAAGAGGCTTAGTCGGCCATAAGGTGTCATGAACCAAAGGGGCTCCGAATTCGGAGACTTACATTGGCCAATCGTGACATCCACGAAGGGTGCTCCGAATCCGGAGGCTTAGTCGGCCATAAGAGGCTTAGTCGGCTCTAAGGTGTCATGCACCAAAGGGGGCTCCGAATCCGGAGACTTAATTTAGCGTATCGTGACTTCCACGAAGGGCGCTCCGAATGTGGAGGATTATTCGGCCTTAAGGTGTCATGCACCAAAGGAGGCTCCGAATCCGGAGACTTAATTTGGCCAATCATGACATCCACGAAGGGCGCTTCGAATCCGGAGGCTTATTTGGCCTTAAGAGGCTTAGTCGGCCCTAAGGTGTCATGCACCAAAAGGGGCTTCGAATCCGGAGACTTAATTTGGCCAATCGTGACATCCACGAAGGGCGCTCTGAATGCGGAGGATTATTCGGCCTTAAGGTGTCATGCACTAAGGGGTGCTCCGAATCTGGAGACTTAATTTGGCCAATCGTGACATCCACGAAGGGCGCTCCGAATCCGGAGGCTTATTCGGCCTTCAGAGGCTTAGTCGGCCCTAAGGTGTCATGCACCAAAGGGAGCTCCGAATCCGGAGACTTAATTTAGCGTATCGTGACATCCACGAAGGGCGCTCCGAATGTGGAGGATTATTTGGCCTTAAGGTGTCATGCACCAAAGGGGGCTCCGAATCCGGAGACTTAATTTGGCCAATCGTGACATCCACGAAGGGCGCTTCGAATCCGGAGGCTTATTCGGCCTTAATAGGCTTGGTCGGCCCTAAGCTGTCATGCACCAAAGGGGGCTTCGAATCCGGAGACTTAATTTGGCCAATTGTGACATCCACGAAGGGCGCTCTGAATCCGGAGGATTATTCGGCCTTAAGGTGTCATGAACCAAACGGGGCTCCGAATCCAGAGACTTAATTTGGCCAATCGTGACATCCACAAAGGGCGCTCCGAATCCGGAGGCTTATTCAGCCTTAAGAGGCTTAGTCGGCCCTAAGGTGTCATGCACCAAAGGAGGCTCCGAATCCGGAGACTTAATTTGGCCAATCGTGACATCCACGAAAGGCGCTCTGAATCCGGAGGATTATTCGGCCTTAGGAGGCTTAGTCCGCCCTAAGGTGTCATGCACCAAAGTGGGCTCCGAATTCGGAGACTTAAATTGGCCAATCGTGACAACCACAAAGGGTGCTCCGAATCCGGAGGCTTAGTCGGCCATAAGAGGCTTAGTCGGCTCTAAGGTGTCATGCACCAATGGGGGCTCCGAATCCGGAGACTTAATTTGGCGTAACGTGACATCCACGAAGGGCGCTCCGAATGTGGAGGATTATTCGGCCTTAAGGTGTCATGCACCAAAGGGGGCTCCGAATCCGGAGACTTAATTTGGCCAATCGTGACATCCACGAAGGGCGCTTCGAATCCGGAGGCTTATTCGGCCTTAAGAGGCTTAGTCGGCCCTAAGGTGTCATGCACCAAAGGGGGCTTCGAATCCGGAGACTTAATTTGGCCAATCGTGACATCCACGAAGGGCGCTCTGAATCCGGAGGATTATTCGGCCTTAAGGTGTCATGTACCAAGGGGGGCTCCGAATTCGGAGACTTAATTTGGCCAATCGTGACATCCACGAAGGGCGCTCCGAATCCGGAGGCTTATTCGGCCTTAAGAGGCTTAGTCGGCCCTAAGGTGTCATGCACCAAAGGGGGCTCCGAATCCGGAGACTTAATTTGGCCAATCGTGACATCCACGAAGGGCGCTCCGAATCCGGAGGATTATTCGGCCTGAAGAGGCTTAGTCGGCCCTAAGGTGTCATGCACCAAAAGGGGCTCTGAATTCGGAGACTTAATTTAGCCAATCGTGACATCTACGAAAGGCGCTCCGAATCCGGAGGCTTAGTTGGCCATAAGAGGCTTAGTCGGCTCTAAGGTGTCATGCACCAAAGGGGGCTCCGAATTCGGAGACTTAATTTGGCCTATCGTGACATCCACAAAGGGCGCTCCGATTCCAGAAGATTATTCGGCCTTAAGGTGTCATGCACCAAAGGGGGCTCCAAATCCGGAGACTTAATTTTGCTAATCATGACATCCATGAAGGGCGCTCCGAATCGGGACGATTATTCAGCCTTAAGTGGCTTAGTCGGCCCTAAGGTGTCTTGCACCATAGGGGGGCTCCGAATCCGGAGACTTAATTTGGCCAACCGTGACATCCACGAAGGGCTCTCCGAATCCGGAGGCTTAGTCAGCTCTAAGGTGTCATGCACCCGAATCCGGAGACTTAATTCGGCCAATCGTGACATCCACAAAGGGCGCTCCGAATCTGAAGGCTTATTTGGCCTTAAGAGGCTTAGTCAGCCCTAAGGTGTCATGCACCAAAAGGGGCTCTGTATTCAGAGACTTAATTTGGCCAATCGTGACATCCACGATGGGCGCTCCGAATCCGGAGGCTTAGTCGGCCATAAGAGGCTTTGAGATAAATTGAGCGATGAAGAAAAATGGTTTGTATTGCAGAAGTGGTATATATACAAGTATCAAAGCCCACAGGTCGGGTCTGTGATTGGATTTTCATAAAATATCTGTTTGTGCCGATTGCGGGGAGCCACAGATTTCTTCAATGCCATGGGCTGTTGGGAAGCGCACAAGCTGATGATAGGTGCTTGGAACGGCCTTCATGACATGTAACCAGGTGCGGCCCATGATGGCATTATACGGCGAAGGAAGCTTTACGACCAGGAATTCCACGTCGACCATTCTGGAGCCCGCTCGAACAGGTAGCATGATCTTCCCCAATAGGTACTCAGGATTCGTATTAAAGCCGAACAATGGGTGAGGCGCCGGAGACAGATCTGACTCGTTGAGGGAGGAGTTCGTTGACGAAGATTTCTCCGTCGTTAGCGAAGTTGATTAGTTTTGTAATACAAAACCTCTGAAGTACTCCCTGGGTCTATGAGGATGCGTTTAACGGTGAACCGATGTACGCGTAATTTGATGACCAAAGGATCAATGTGGTAAGCTGTTGTCCCATTGAGGTCGGAGTCGTTGAACGTAATTGTCAGAGCTTCTCTGGGCCTTTCGGTCGGAATATGATGCTTTTGGGGAATTGGATGCGATTGAATTGTGTGCACAGTTGGGGATACTGGAAGGCTGTAGATTACGTGGATCACGCCAAGTGGAGGTGAGTCCTGCCTCAAGGCTGCCTTGATTGGCTTTCCCTTGCTCACGTACTGTTGCAGTCGGCCGTCTTGTACCAGTTCTTCCAGGTGATTCTTTAATGCATAACAGCTCTCAGTTTTGTGGCTGTGATCTTTGTGGTACTCGCACCGCCTGTCCCTTCTCCGTGTGTCGGGAGGCCCCACCATCTTTGACGGCCATTTGAAGAATGGAAGGTGTTGGACTTTGGTCATTATTGCAGTGATTGGTTTTGTCAGCTCTGTGTACTTCTTGTCGACGCCTCGGCGCTTCTTTGTCGACTTGCAGTTGTTCATTCGTCCGGTGGGAGCATTGATCGCTTGATCGGTGAGAGTCCCGCCTTCTGTCTCGCTTAGCGCATTGCCGTGGCTCAAGGCTCGAAGGTGGCACGGAACTTATTGGTTGAGCAATTTCAAGAGGGGCCATTTTGTTGGACATTTGTCCGGCTTTTATTCTCAAGGCATCATCTTCCACTTTGCAATACTCTTCAACTTTCTTCATCAACGCCTGGTCGTTTTGGGGGTCTTACGGTCGAGGCTGAAGAGCACCGCTCGGATGTAGTCCTATTTTGAAGGTGGTGATGGCCATGGGGTCGTTGCAAGCATCGTCGACGAGGTTGAAGCACTCCCAATAGCGGGTCGAATACGCTCTGAGCGTTTCTCCTGACTGGATCTGCATAACCCAGAGAGAGTCGGCTTGTTTTGGCTGTACCTCGTTGGTGATGAACCTGGCCCTGAAGGATTTCTGTAATTGGTGGAAGCTTTTGATCGAGGCCGGCTCCAGCTTGTAATACCACCTGACAGCTAATGGCCCCAGGTTGCTGGGGAATATTCGGCACATGAGGGCTTCATTGTCTGCATGCAATGTCATGGCCTGCTTGTAATGACATATATGATCAGTCGAGTCTGATTTTCCGTTGTAAAGAGTGAATGAAGGACCTTTAAACTTCTTGGGCAGGGCCGCTCTTGCAATCCGTCGGATAAAAGGATCGTGCTGGTTCTCTTCGTCTGAACTGCTTCTTCTGCGCTTGTTCCTTGTATGTAGACTCTTTTCGGAGGAGCTGGAAGTTTCGGATCGTCCCTTCTTGTTGAGCTCTGTGGATAATGAGTTGGAGTCGCTATCGGTATCCTTTAGTCGGGCTCGAGGTCGTTGTCTACCTGCCTTCGGAGGTCGTTCGGGATCCTGGCGCACGGCTTCTCTGGATTTTGCTACTTCTAGGGCCAAATCTTGATGGAGGCGTTCATTTTCATCGATCATGTTCTCAAGCCTTTGTTCATTCTGCTTTGCTTGTTCCATGATCGCTTGCATTGTCTCTTGCGCTGAAGTCGTTGGTGAGTCGAAGTTCAAGGCGCGTCTTGCCGCGATGGTTTCCTTTCCGAGCATATTTGCTGAAGTGAGGTCATCTCTGTGTGTGGTCTCGTCAGTGGCTATCGGAGGATCTTCAGTCACGCCTGCCATGGATGTATTTGAGTATTCCCACAGACGGTGCCAATTGTGGAGAAGTGGTTTGGAAATACTACTCAGATCCTGGGATTGGTGATCCTTAGCTAGTCACCTGAAAAGATACAAACACTCCGGTCGGGGGTGCCGGAATTAGCACTCCGACGGACAAGTCAGTTCAGGCACTCAAGATAGCTTGTTTACTAAGTTTAGTGAAATGATTCTTACATACCTCTCTAAGTCCATCATCCCTGTATTTATATCTGTTCTCCCTGGTCCTCGGGGCTAGGGCCTACTTTTTAATCATTGCCCTCCCCATTATTCGGCTTTGAGGATCTATACTTATTCGGCTCATATATTGTATTCGGCTTCCCAGTCTCGTTGGATTCGGCCGTTTATCATCAGCCCTCTGAAGTACGTACCCTTTGATTTTGCCATATATTCGGCTCCCACAACTTCCATAGGGCATCCTTCAAAGAAAAGGTAGTAAGAAAAGATAGCCCATTTCAAATGAGTCTTTGATTTGGATTATTTTTCCCTTTGATTCAAGCAAACCCACTTGATACTAATTTTTCTTCTTCCACATTTTTCTTATATAAGACAAATCCGGTTTTTGTTTTGGTAATAATGAATGGTTTATATCTGAGTATTGGATGTTTTTTCTTTACAGTTAAAATAATTGGTTTGCATTGTCAGCTATGGTGATGACTTTGGCCATTTTTATTTTGTGTTTTGGGGCTTTCTTGATTTCATAAGCAATTTTTAGACTTCTTTTATTTGTTCATCAAATCTTTACGGTTAATGATTATCATAAGCATACTTGATGGCCATCTTATGATTAATGTATGGGCAATGTAAAAAATTTATATTTTGCCTCTTTCCATTGATTGTTTATTATAATTTCTGCTGAACCACTCTTTATGTAAATTTTAATTTTGATTTTAACTGTGTACTCATTTTTTGGTTCTTCATTGAATTCTTTGGCATGCTTGGTGATGACAATATCGTCAGAGTGGATCTCAACCTCCTTTTGCCATGGATGTTAATTATATTAAGGTAAATTTAATTTGTGTTCAATTTTTTAGGAAAATGCATTATCTCATTTGTTTTGATTTCATATTTTATTTTGTGTATATTAGTTGTATTTAGGGTTATGATGTCAATATTTCTCAACCTCAACCTCAACCTCCTTTTGTCATGGGTGGTACAAGTGTTCCTATGTGATTTCATCCTTAATTTATTTATTCTTCTTTGTTCAAATGTCTAAAAAATTTAGTCAATACAGAACTATAAATTTTGCATTAATGAATGAGCATTCCTTGTTTGATCAAAATTCATTCTTTTATGTTCTTTTATTGGCTTTGTTTTTATTTTTATTATGTTTTATGATTGGTAGAGACCGAGAGGATTGAAGGCCATGGGAAGCAACATGGAGAGTGATTCCGAATGACAGTGAAGGATGGATGAGGGCTTTCCTTTGGATTCTTATTTCTCTTTTTGTCTTTTTTTCCTCTGATTTGATTGCGGGGTTGGGTATTTTGGTTCACTTTCTTCTTATCTTTTGGCTTTGTATACAAAGTAGTAATTTTTTAGTTGAGAATTGTTTTTGGATATGCTATTTTGTGGGTAATGTTAAAACATCATTTGTGAGTATGTTATTTTGTGGGTAATAGTGATTGGATATTAAATTGAATGGGAAAGTGAATTAATGTTGCATTTGCTATTTGAATGGGAGTTATTATTTTATATTAGTGTAATTCAGTTTCATCACAGGTATTTTTTTTTAGTTCAATCACAAAAAATTAGCATAATTTCAACAAAAAATAAAAGAGAAGAGGATATCACGGTGTTTCTCAAAACGCCACCTAAACCTTAAATCTAATGGTCAAATTTAAAAAAAAAATGATATGACGGCGTTTCAAAAATGGCGCTGAATATCATAGTGATGTCATCCTACCGTTAGGATAGGACATTTGGCGGCGTTTTTAAAAATGTCGCCTATATTAATATAACGATGTTTTTCAAATGTCATAAAGCTATAGCGACGGTCGCATTGTCGGCGTTTGGTACTAAACGTCACAAAAAGAATTAGCGAAGTTTTTAGTACCTTTAAACGCCGCTAAAAGTAGATTTTCCAGTAGTGCTATAGTCATTTGACAAAAGCCTCAGAAACCCACCAGTGTGGTTAAATTGATTGGAGCCAAGATTGAGATGTTCAAGGCTCTTAAGGTTTTCGAGATAGAGAGGAATAGAAGAATTAAAATAATTGAACGAAAGATCAAGGACTCTCAAAGAATTCATGTTACTGAGGCGATTTGGAAATTCACTTTCAAATGAATTATGACCAAGATCTAGGTACTGAACATTAGAAATGGTAGAGTTCACATACATATGAGGTAAATGACTATTATCAAGTCCACAATATGACAAACACAACTTTAGTAAAGAAGGAAGCATGTTTAGTACCTTGTGCAAATTGTGCGCTTCACTAAGATTCACTCTACTCATGTCAAGGTATTGTAATGTTGAAAGACGAGACACTTATGTGAGATCATCCATAAACATCAATCAACTTCATCAATAACTTAAGAGTTACGACATTGCAAAATTTCTCTCTTTTCTTTCAAATAAAAGTCCTCTTTGTTGAGGTAGAAAGAATTGAAACACAATGATCTGATAATTGGTTGGCAATTAATCTTCTGTAAGGATTTATTAATCCTTACTGGCACGCTTAAAATTAAAATACTAACCTTCGAAAGCCAAAAAAGCCAACATATATTTTTGGCACACCCAGTGGGACTAATTGAAATGGCTAGATGTAGGAGATAAGGAGAAAATGAACGCTTGGAAGAAGGTATGGAAGGAGAGGTAGAAATACCTAATCTAGAGGATAATGTGATAACACATCCTTTGGAAGTACCTGTCTTATTAGAACCTATGGTCGAACAGACCAGCACTTCGGAGCAAGTACCACATGTTCAAAATATTGGACGAGGCCATGGAGTTGGACCATCCACTGTTCCATCTACTCAGCCAATGAATCCATGGGGAGGCCTAGTAGATGCCATGGGATAGCAGTTAATGAACACAATAGAAAGATGGGTAATATCCTTTATGGATCGAATGAATACCTATCAACCAACTAACGCAAGGCACATAGAGGAAATGTCAAATGTCCCTCAACAAAGATTAGCTAGAGATAAACAGCCTATGCAAAGTAATGGACATACTAATGGTCAAACTAGTAATCAAAACTATGAAAGACCATCACCTCAATCTTAGTGTAAGCCTTTTTTGAGGCCTGTGACAAATCAAAATGCCTCATTACTTAACAATGAAACCATGAAAATTGGTGGATCTGGACCAACACAAGAAAATGGCATAAGGATACTTCCAAATCCCATGTTCGAAGCCATACCTGGCCCAAGGGGGTTCACTAATCCTTTGTTCGAATTTGTACCCAGGGGGTTGGAAATGTTTCTTGAGACTGGAAGAGACACAACACTTGTTCCAACACCTTTCGTAGGACAGGCTCAGAGGGGTCATCCATACCCTCAACAGCAGCCAGCACCACAGGGACAACCAATCCCAAATATACCTCCCTATGGACCAAGAGGACCTCAGGTATAAGGTTGCCCACCAAATCCTGTGTTTGTTCCTCCAGTAGTGGTTTAACAAGCACAAAATATGGTTCCTAGGGACTAAATTGCTGATATTGTTAGAGAGATGTGTGGACCGATGGCTAGGGGGGTTCAAACTCCTGTGTACAGGAAACTATATCCAGAATGGATAGATAGAGTACATGAATACCAAAGAGGGTTTAGAATACCAGACTTTGCTCTTTTTTATGGGAATGGAAACCAGTCAACGGTAGAACATATTGCTAGGTTTGCTGCCCAATGTGGTGAATTTACCAATAATGATTACATGAAGTTAAGACTGTTTCTAAATTCTCTAACTGGGGCAGCTTTTGTATGGTATGTTAACCTTACACCCGACTCTATCCAAACTTGGTAACAAATGGAGGTAGCGTTTCATGCCTAATTCTTCCAAACGGAGCCAGAAGTTCCCATGGCAGACTTGGCAAGGTTGAGTCAAAGGCCTGACGAGAAGGCTGTTCAATTTATTGCCAGATTCAAAAGAGCACGAAACAAATGTAGGATCATTCTACCAGAGCCTGAATTCGTGAGATTGGCTCAAAATGGTTTAGAGTTTAGGCTTCGAAAGAAGTTTGACTCAACTGAGTTTAGAGACTTAGTGGAACTAACCTATAAGGTATCTAGGTATGAATCATTACTAGAGGAAGAGCAAGATCGAAGTAATGCATCATACAAGACGTATTATACAGATCCTAATTATGAAATTGATGCAGCAAAGATCGTAGGGAAAGAGCCAGTGATCTGTGAGGCATTACTTTATAAAAACACTACAATAGACCAGCAGTTTAAAAAGAAAGACCTTCATAGGAAATATTCTTTCGATTTAACAAAGGTAGATGACATTTTTGATCATTTGCTTCCGATAAACTTCTCAAAGTTACCAAAAGGAGTCAAAATTCCTTCTCCAGAAGAACTTAACGGAAAAGTGTATTGTAAATGGCATAATTCTTGGTCTCACTTAACTAAAAACTGTATTGTTTTTCAGGACAGGATCCAAGAACAGATTGGAAATGAGAGTTTAAAATTCCCAGTTAAAGCAGAAAAGGCTATGGGGATTGACACTAATCCATTCCCACAAGTTGGAGAAGTTACAGCCAATGTTATTGTACCAGACCTCCAGAACTTATCCTTGAAGGAATTGGAAGAGGTTAATGGGCAAATGCATATTGCCAGCCAGACTACTGTTAAGAAAGATGCTAGAAGTTCACCAGCTGATGAACAGGGCTTTGTAGACCAAAGGGAAGACTCTGATGAGGAGGCACTGGATGATGACTCATTAGAGGAAGCTGTCATGCAAAGAATGTGTCCTAGATGCAAGTTGAGCTACAAGTGGTTGAAAGGGCTTCCGATTGATGGGAAACAGTATTACAAGGATGTGCAGAGGTGTCCTAAACCAACCAGTGCCTATAACAAAAGGCCATATCCAACTGGTCCTAGGCAGTAGCAATTCATGGCTGGGCCAACAGCCACTAGAGTGCACTCCAAGGGCAAGAGACCTCAACATGAGTTTAGACCACCCAACTATTACAGAATGGAGGAAAATCATCCTGAGAGGACATTTGAAGTGGGCTCAAGTTATGGGATCAAAGCTAGAGATTGGCCCCCTAGACCAGCTTCACACAAGATGGAAAGTGGCCACCTTCATGCAAGGCCTAAATTAGGCCCAAAAAAGGGAGTCAGGGCCAAACAGTGGCCTTCACATGCAGCTTTGAAACTGGCTTTGAAGGAAGAAAAAGATAGTTCGACAATTGAGCTAGTGGGTTCATGGGTACCTGGAGTTCCAGATTGGTTTGTCATGCAGAACAAACCTAAGGAAATACCTACCCAAAGAAATGTTGTTGGAGACCAGGGTAGGATGGTTAAAGCTCCCTTGGTGGCTTCAAATAATTGGGTGTTACTAAAGCATCCAAAAACAAAGGAACCAAACAGTGATTTCTAGATCCCAAAGGAGGAAGATCTAACGAAGGTACACTCAGTACCAGAAGGATTTGAAAGAAAGTGGGGAAAGCTTTTCATTGGTCTAGCCAAAGGGCCAAACAGAGGGAAGAAAAAGTCCAAAGTTAAATCATAGTCCAAAATCGACTCCTCAAGACAAAAAAAGTTGCAGCAAAGAGCAGTTGGCCAAAGTTCACTTCGAACTGAAAGTCAAAGAAAGATCCAGTTTAGTAGGATTGGAAAGGGCCTTGATAGAAAGCGATAGTGAGACAAAGGGAGAAGTTGGCCTAGGCCAAAGGAAGGAGATGGTTGAGGAGGAAATGTTTGAAGCCTTCATGGCTAAATAGACATTTTTGGTCGAAAAACTAGCAAAAATAGACCATTTGAAGGAAGTCACTAGTACTGAAGTGCCAGAATGCAGCATGGAAGATGTTTCTGAAGTAATTGAACAAGTTGGCCTGGAAAATAAATAGGTACAGCCAGTGGTCCAATTTGGCTCGTTTCCTCCAAAGGTCGATGAATATGGTGCATATATTACCACAGAGTTCGGTGAAGATGAAAACCAAGAAGGTTAGGAGATTGACCCAATTCCGACTTCTAGTGAAGATTCCGCAGTTAGTATGGTGCAAGACGAATCCGAAGTGGTCACACTAATGGAAACTGGAGACGAGAGTGAGGAAGAGGTGAGTATTAACCTATCATACCCTTTTGAGTATCCTACGACATCCATGACACAACATGTCAAACCCTTGTATATGAAGGATTTCTTTGATGGGATACAGATGAACTAGGTATTGGTGGATAATAGGGCAGCAGTAAACCTGCTTCCAAAATCTTCTTTGAAGAAACTAGGAAAAAGGAACCCTAGATTAATCCCAACCAGCACAACCATTGCTGGTTTCGCTGGAGACAAATAGATGGCTCAGGGTATTTTGCCCATCAACCTGAGTGTGGGAACCAGGGATTGCATAACGACATTCTTCATTATCGACATGAATGCTAAGTATAATGCTCTACTTGGTAGAGATTGGATTCACACCAACAAATGTGTGCCTTCCTCTGTACACCAGAAGATAATGATGGCCTTGTGCAATGGAGAGACAGAGGAGATCAATGCAAACCCTCAACCCTTCATAGCTTGTGCAGACTTTACAAAGGCCAAATTGTATACTGAAGGAGTGACACCACTCAGTATATTGAGAAAGCCTGATGGATCAACCAAAGTGACAGCTGATGAGGAATTAGCACACCTGAAGCACTTAGTCCAGGAAAGTACTGATGAAGAATTCGTCGCCAAGGATGACAATGATGCCTGGTTGTAGGCAAAAAGATGGAACCCATGAGGACAGATCTTTGGCTTTAATTAAGTTCTCAGCAGTGGACATAAAATCAATAGTCCAGAAGGTGCAAGAGCAAGAAAAATAAGCCATGGTAGTTGGCTGTAAGCAGGAGCAACAACATGCCAGGTTTTTGGCCTTTGATAAATACTGTGCGTTGGACATCGAAACAAAAGTTTAGGAGATACAGGAAGAAGAAGCCTTATGGACAGACTTTGTCTATGAGGAGGAGGGCAAAGATGTTAAATAAAAAAGAACTGGGAGCAGAACAAAGCAAAGAAATTGCTTCGAAGACAGAAGAAATTTAAAAAGAAGCATTAGTGAGCTCTCGGATACAAGACCCGTTGGAAGAAGTTAACTTAGGGGAAAGTTCTACATAGTAGCCCACCTATATAAGTGCTTGGTTAAGTGCTCTTAACAGGAACCAGCTGTTGGTGGTTTTAAAGAGATATAAAGATTGTTTTGCATGGTCTTATAATGAACTACTAGGATTGGATAGGTCATTAGTAGAACATAGGCTACCTATGAGGCCTAATTTCAAGCCATACAAGCAAAACCAAGAAGAATGAGTCCTGAAGTGATTCAGAAGGTCAAGGAGGAAATTCTTAGACTCCTTAAGGCAGGCTTTATTAGGACAGCCAGGTATGTTGAATGGCTGTCCAATATTGTGCCTGTAGTTAAGAAGAATGGTAAAATGAAGGTATGCATCGATTTCAGAAATCTGAATTTAACAACTCCAAAAGATGAGTACCCCATGCCCATAGTAGATTTATTGGTGGACAGTTCAGTAGGACACAAGATTTTATCAATGATGGATGGGCACTCTGGTTATAACCAAATCTGCATTGCAGAAGAGAATATCCACAAGACAGCATTCAGATGTCCTGGAAACACTGGCACCTTCGAATAGGTTAAAATGCCATTTGGCCTAAAGAATGCTAGGGCTACATATCAAAGGGCTATGAACACTATCTTTCATGATCTCATTAGAGGATATTTAGAGTGTTACATTGATGACATTGTAGTAAAGTCTCAATCCATGGAGGAACATTTGTTTCACTTGAAAGCAACTTTTGAAAGAATGATAAAGTTCAAGTTGAAACTTAATCCTCTCAAATGTGCTTTTGGCGTATCAGCTGGAAAATTCTTGGGCTATGTAGTACAAAAGAAGGGAATACAATTTGATCAGAACAAAGCCAAAGCTATCATTGAAGCCAGACCTCCATTAAGTAAGAAAGAAGTACAAAAATTCCTTGGACAGGTTAATTTTCTTCGAAGATTTATTTCTAATACTGCAGGGAAAACTAAAGTATTTTCTTCTTTATTAAGGTTGAAAAATGAAGAGGAGTTTGTGTGGACAGCAGAGCATCAAACTACTTTCGAAGGAATCAAAACCTACTTGGCCAAGCCTCCAGTGATGATGCCACCAAAGGGTGATAAGCCCTTGAAGTTGTATATTGTTGCGGTAGAAGATTCACTGGGAGTTTTCTTAGCCCAGGATAATGAAGAGGCAAAGAGCAAGCAGTTTATTACCTCAGTAGGTATCTAAATTCTTGTGAATGTAAATATTCAACTGTACAAAAGCTGTGCCTTGCATTGTATTTTACTGTAATAAAACTAAGATACTATCTTTTG
This sequence comes from Camellia lanceoleosa, assembly GCA_025200525.1. Classification (NCBI taxonomy): domain Eukaryota; kingdom Viridiplantae; phylum Streptophyta; class Magnoliopsida; order Ericales; family Theaceae; genus Camellia; species Camellia lanceoleosa. Next base: position 18,249,965 of record CM045764.1, on the reverse strand, counting down.
CCTACAACTGTCTTAGTAATTATAACCATAGATTTGGTTAAATATATGTTGTCTAGACCTATGTTGAGAGGAAGAATTGGCAAATGGATGCTAGCTTTATCAGAATTTTCTCTAGAATATGTCTCCCAAAAGGCAGTAAAAGAACAAGTTTTAGCTAATTTCTTGGCAGATCATCCATGTTAGACAGAAAGCCAAGAGATAATGGAGCTTGGTATGGTTAGTGTTGAACCATGGCAAATGTGGTTCAATGGATCAAAAGCCAACGATCTAACTGAAATTGGTGTGGTGATTAAGTCACCATAAGGAATAACAACCACACATGGTTTCAGAGTGGATGAAATTACTTGTTCCAATAATCAAGCTCAATATGAAGCTTTAATAATGGAACTGGAAATACTTATTGGATTACAAGCTCATGCAATTAATATATTTGGAGATTCTTAATTGGTGGTTAACCACGTAAAATGAATTTTTAAGTGTCAAAGTGCAAGCATGTTGCCATACTATGTTGTTGCATTACATTTGTTTTCTCAATTTCAGATAGCAAATGTGACTTATGTCCCAAGATTCTTGAATAATAAAGCTAATGATGTGGCTCAGAAAGTTTCGAATTTCAGGAGAAGGGATAACACTCAAATGAACATAAGCCAAACAACATATCAAAAGGTAATACCACCCTTAAATAAAAGGTACGTGGTCTTAGAAGTCAATCATAATGACTTACAAGAACAAGATTAGAGGCATCTAATAATGCGGTATTTAGCTCGCCTATCTTCGAAAGCCAGTAGAAAAATCAAATTGCAATCTATGCAATACATAATGTATGGTAATGCTCTGTACAAAAGGGGGGCAGATGGGTTATTATTGGAATGTTTAGGCCTAAAGAAAGCATTGACAGCCATGACTGAGGTTTATGAAGGCATCTGTGGTGCTCATCAGCCTGGTGTGAAGATGAGATGGCTGCTTCAAAGACATTCCTACTATTGGCCAACCATCCTTAAGGATTGCATAGAATATGCTAGAGGTTGTTAGGCATGCCAAAAGCATGGCACAATAAGACATGTATCCATAACTGATCTGCATGGCCGTTTAGAGGATGGGCTATGGATATGATAGGGAAAATATATCCACCCTCTTCGAAGCATCATTGTTTCATCTTAGTGGCCACATATTACTTCACTAAGTGGGTCGAAGCTAAACCACATAAGGCTGTAAACCAGACCGAAGTTATTGGATTCATTAAAGATCTGATCCACAAATTTGGCATCCCACAGACTATAACTGTTGATAATGGTACTGTATTTGATGGGAAGATGGTAAAGTCTTTTGTGGCAAAGTTTGGAATTAGCCTTGTTAATTCTACCCCCTATTATGCACAAGCCAATGGTCAGGCAGAATCATCCAATAAATCTTTGAAGAAAGGAATACAGAAAGTTGTAGAAGACAATCCCAGGGATTGGCATAACTTATTGTTGGATGTATTATGGGCTTATAGGACTTCTCCAAGATCAAGTACATGAGTCACTTCTTATGCCTTAGTATATGGGCATGATGCAGTACTACCTGTAGAAATTAACATTAAGTCCTTGAGGGTGAGATACCAGGATCAGTTAGCTCTTGAGCAGTACTATCAGAGTATGTGCTTGGAATTAGAGAATGTGGATGAAGCTAGAATTTTGGCATTAAATAGCATTCTTTCCAAAAGAAGAAAGCAACCAAAAACTAAAATAAGAAGGTCAAGCACATTAGTTTTGATGAAAGTGATTTGGTATGGAAGACAATACTCCCAATAGGGATTAAAAGCCAAAAGTTTGGCAAATGGTTACCTAACTGGGAAGGACCGTATCAAGTTCATAGAGTCTTGCCTTGGGAAACATATCATTTGAGAAATTTCAATGGGTATGTACACCCCAAGAAAATTAATGATAGATATTTAAAGCCTTATTATCCAACCGTGTGGGAAACATAAGGAATATAATAAGTGCTAAAAGAAAGGAGCATGAAAACACTCAAATAATAAATAAGGATCTTATTTCATAATGAGTTGAATACATGCAGCCATAGATTGGCCCAAAAGTTAGTACAATGCTTCAGTTGTTCCTTTACAGTTGACTTTATACTCTTAAGAGATGGGAACAACAGAATGGCTGTAGCCATCTCCTGCTTTCGATCAGTTAACCCTTGGTTAGTAATCTGTAACTTGGTGGCAATTCTATCTAAAGCCAGGTTGACTGCTGATAACTCTTCTTCAAGCTGAGCTTTCTTCTCTAATAGTTAAACTCGAAATTGGGAGACAGAGGAATGTTATTCTTTTAATTCTGACTCTTCAGCATGTATCTGGGAAACAAATTTCTGGTCTCTCAGCAATTTCTCTTCTGCAGCTTTGGCAACATGGCAGATATTGATGTAAAAGTCAATGGTAGCTGCCGTATGAGATAAATGACTTGAAATAGTCATACTGGATTGCTCAACAACCTTACAGCACTAGAGGAAGCCATTCTTGATAATAGGCCTTTGCAAGGATTCGAAGGGAATCCTCGAGAAGAATGTCAGCAACTCCAAACAACTGTCCAAGTCTAATGACGGCAAGGAAGTCTTACTAGTGGAGAAAGAGCTCTAAAAAATTGCTAAGAGAGAATCAGCTAGGACTAATGGCTTAGTTTCATTGCTAGCTTTTGGAGTGGTGGAAGACATGTTAAAAAGGCTAGCTAGTCTAGCTTAAAAAATGTCCACTTCTTCTGTTGACATGGTTGGTGCAGAAAGGGCTCTGATAGGAGGAAGAGATGGCTGCATAGGGATAGGAGAGGAAGATGAAGTATCCCTAGCAGTTTCTATAGTCTTAGCTACCAGTAAGTCAAGAGAAGAGGCACTAAAGCTAGATAGGGATAGTGGACAAGGAACTGGCGAACTACCAGTTTCTTCTCTATGGGAATCAACTATCACTAGAGATGAAGTAATAGCTAGAACTTCCTCAGGAGGGAAAGGAGCAGCAATGTTTGAAGGGAGAATAAATTGGGTAGAGTTGAAGGATAGAAGAGGAAAGTATGGAGTTAAGCCGAAAGATAGGGATGCAAGAATGCTTTGCCTCAAGAAAGATATGAAAAATGTAAGACCATAAAGTGGGAGTATTGCTTGAATTGGCTCCACAATTTGAGGTCTTTCAACTTTAGATGAAATTGAAGGAGTCCTTATTAAAGGAAAAGGCAGAGTAGTTGTTGCTGCAAAAGAAGAAATACAAAGTAATGTTAAGCCTTAATATCAAGAATTTGAGAAAGAAAAATAGAGGCACGAAGGAAATTACTAGTTTCAGAAGTGATGGCAATGGTTGGAGAGCTGCGAAGGGTATAATGTTCAACAGTTTGTTGTTTTCTTGTAACTTCTCTTTGGAGTTCATTAGCAGCAGTGGCTTCATCCCTAAGCATTTGTTGTTGCCTTCTCTTCTCAGCCCTCTGAAATACAATAAGTTCTTTGGAATGTTCTGCTTCTACTGCTTTAGTAGATGTTTCGTGAATGGGGTCTCCAATGAAATCAGAAAGAGAGACAATCATTTTCTTCTTTCTTTTTAAGGGTGTCTCTTACTCTTTTTCTATCTCTTCCTTTTCTGCTTCCTTTTCTTCTACATGAACCTTCGATACCTCCTCTTCAGGGTCAAGCAAGAGCTTTCTTTTCCTTTGTTGTTGTTGTTTGCTCTTAAGAAGCTTTAAAGCTTGAACCTTTTGGGGAGAATCTCCCTATGAGGCACCCGCATCACCTACACCAAAGAAAGAACTATAAGTGAGGGCAAGAGCATCATAAATGAGGAGAAGAGAAAAGAAGCAGGAGTATATACTTTTCTTCGAGGCAGCTCGAGTAACTCTAGGAGGAGGTGAGGTAGCAGGAATAGACTTTGTAGTGGCAGGCGCCAAAGCTGGAGTAACATGAGCAGTGGAGGAGATAGTAGCTCCAGTCCCTTTGGACTTGGCTTAAGGTACATCCAGTACTATTAACAGATCTTGAGGAGGAATGGCCAAGTGCACCTCCAGATTGGCCATCCACCAGTTCTGGCACTTTTTTAGTATGTTGCTTTGATGTATGAAGGATAAGTACTCAAAGTCAATTAAATCTTGGATGAATTTGGAAGTTGCTTCTTCCAATCTAGATCTTCGAATCTTCAAATCCCTGTTGGTAACGCTTAAATTAGACTGACTGTAGAGAGGAATAAGGACCCCTTGTGAGAGTCCAAATTGCCTAGCAAATTGGGCAGGACAATAGGGCTCAGAGATGCACTTGTAAGCTCTAGGATTCATAGTCCCAATGAATAGTTCCCTGGGAATCAGGATAGAGGCCCACATGTTTTTGTGTTGGGGTGTAGAACAGGACCTATCATTCAAAAAGGTCCTCAACCAGGATGGGCCAATATTGGTAGTTTCGAAGGGACGAAAGCTGTGAGAAGAAGGGGAAGCTGAGAGTTGGTGGAAGAAAGAAAAGTAAAAAGTAAGGTTGGAAGGATAGAGTAAAACATTGGCTAACTTCATACCATGAGTAGTAGGGTTTGACTCCAAAAACCTTAGGCATTTAGACTATAAATCGGTGAAGTATGCAAAAAGCCAAAGTTGAAGTATCCAAAATGGGCCTCCCTGATTGGCATCCAAGGGTTTTTCACAAAAAAGGGAACAAAGCTCTATAGACATGACCTAGAACGTATGGAGCTAAGGCCACATTTCTTTGTAAAACAAGGGCTTTGGCAAGAGGGGCAAACTCAGGCATGATCTTCTGAGAAGAGTTACAAAAGAGGAATTTGCAAAGCCAATACAATATAAAAGAAAAAAAATTCCTTATCAGTCATAGGGCCCTCTCTTTTGTTCTCAACCTTGACAAAGTCACTATAGGATGAGTTCAGAGAGGGGAGGAAAAAATGGGTCTTGAAGTCAGGATAGTCTGGACCAATGGGGGTACCGGTAGGGGATAATCCTAACAGATGGCAGATGTCAAGGACAGTAGGAGTCATCATCTCACATCTAAATTGGAAGAAATTGAAAGTAGAATTCCAAAAATAAAGAGCAACAGGTATTAAAAAAGGGTCCTCTGAAATGGTGAACCTGGACAATTGAAGGGCGTTGAGGAGACAGAGCTCCTAAAGATTCAGTGTCCTATCAGAGACGACCCGATCATACCATTCCTCCCATTCTGGTCTTACTGTGGGCCAGCAGCGATGGGGTCGGTTCATCCTCCAGCTTCCCCAATCAAGACCCCTTTCATAAATGAGGCAATGATCTTCTAGATGAGGATACATAGCTGAGAGCTTAGTGGAATCTCCTTAAAAATGGGCCCCAGCACGTATTCTTGTTGCTCATGGCGACGGGGAATGAAGATACGTCCGTCGATGGCACTTTTCTCACCAACCTTGTATTTCTCACACTCTTCATCAATGATCCTTTTCAAGGTTACGGATGGACTCGCACGTTCCACAACCGGTATTTTCAAGAAAGAAGAAGCCATTAATAGGAGTTTTTTCAGAAGACGAAGTTGGGAAAGAAAGTAAAGGGAAAAAGAAAGCCCACAAAAGATGAAGGGTTTGTGTGTTAGGCGACCAAGTGAATTGGGAGCACAAAATAAAAAGGTTTTAAACCTTTATTCAAAACACCCAATCGTTTTATGTGGGCTGAATTCATAAAGAAGTACTAAAATGCAGTGCAAAAAGTTTCTCTCAATGTTGATAGTTATGGAGGGAAACGTATCTCAAATACTAATATTAGCTTCAAAATAAAATGTTTGGCTTCGAAGCCAAGTTTTGGCACCAAAATCAAGTGACAAACAGCTTCGAAAGCAAAAAGTTAACTTCGAAGCACATTCCGCACCTAAGGGTGCAGGAATGCTTAGGTATTTGTTTACTTCAAAAGGATTAAAGACCTACTTTTAGGTTTCTTGATGAGAGTAAAATCCTTCGAAGCAAAATTTGAAATATCTTACGATTAGAGTTTGTTTGTTCTAGGTTTCAAACCAATAGTTGGTTTAGTAGTATATAGAAGGAATCACTTTTTTAGAATAAAACAGTGCAGTCCTTAAAAGAGGTTTCCATGTTTTAGAAAATATAGACTGTTTGTTCAAAGCAAAATTAGTTGATTTGAAACTACTTGATTGTATTAACCATATGTTTGGGAATTGGATATGATCAAATCAAGTTTCAAAGGACAAAATTGGCGAATTCGAAGCTCTGATTATGAAAGGAGACCTAAGGCAAAGGCTGTCAATTACACTCCATATGTTGGAAAAGTTCAAATTAGGTTTCCAGTATTTCATTAGATATGATCGAATCAAGTTTTGAAGGACAAAATTGGTGAATTCGAAGCCCTAATTTTGTTTGTTTTTGACAAATGGAATAAAATCAGACCATGCCAAATAAACAGGAAACATCTTAGCTTTATTAAGACAAAAGCAATTATATCAGAAGCCTTTTTTGGTTACATATTCAAGTTCATAAAAATAAGGAATAGAGTAAATGACAAGGTCATGGAATTTGTTCCAACTATGGCCAATGAATTTATGTTCCTTTTAATTCTATCTTTTATCTTCTTCAGGCTAGGCTGCTGAAGTTGATATGCTCTTATTTGATAAAAAAAAATTTCGACCTTTATTTCAAACTCTGTTTCTTTCAACCCTTGTTCTATATATTTCATCCATGTGCAAGTCATCCTAGTATGCAGTGTCTTTATTCTTGAAATCATTATACTCGTCGATAAGGTTCTCTACTTCATACCAGGTATGAATTCGACGGGCTGAGATTTGGTCCAAAGATCGAATAGTGGCCACATAAATTTGATGCCAATGAAGAGGCAGTGGGAGTTGGTCTAAAAACATCTGGAGCTCTGCTTGGGAGATGGGGTTTAGGACATGACCCCAGGTCATAACATCATAAGCCCATCGAAAGTTCTTAAGAGGAACATCATCCTTGAGAACATTGAAGGGCAAGTGAGAAAAGGCTGCAAGCAGAAGTTGGGCTTAATATCGCTGAAATATAATAGGGGGAGATGGAGAACTATAGGAAGGGAGAAACTGGTCCTCAAAGAGAGTAAGTTTCAGTTCCTCTATCCAGTGAGGATTTTGCGGAAGAGGAGGTGCAGAAGCTTCCATCTCGAAAGAATGAGGGAATTGGGGGTTGCTGACGCAATCAAGCTAGTCAGAAGAGCAAAGTTTTGCTTTCTGGGCTAAGAACGACAGGCTATACCCTTGTGCCACTTCTGGACAACGACTGGCTTGTACTATCTTTGTAGGCATGGAGGATGTGTACCATGCTACGAGTTAGTTGTCTTCTAAACAGTGTCGGCGGTTGATGTGTACATATGGGTAAACCACCGAGCTCCGAGAAAAGGGAGAGAAAGTTAGAGGATTAACAAATTCGACAAAATGATGATTGATTTGCTCTTTTAACTTGGACTCCTCAAGTTCTGGCTAGCTTCTCCAACCAGAAGCCTCGGAAGAAGAAGAAGCTGCAGCCTCATCCCACGCAGAAGGTTTTGGGTAAAAAGAAGAGCTTCAAATATCCATGTTTACAAAATTTTGGGTTAAAGAATTATGGACAATAGGTTCGTAATCCAAAGGTTGATAGTTTGCAAAAGTTTCCATGACTTGAATATAGAAAGGTGGGTAAAGGTGGCTAATCAATACATGAAGGTTCTTTCAAGGATGAACAACATTATCAAACAACTCTTCATATGCTTGATCGAGGTAAGAAAAGGTTTGCTTGGCCATTGAAGCTGTACCAGTTTTTTCGAATATTGAGATAGTGGAAATGTTCAAAAGATAGAAGAGAATTTAATGCAAATGTTCATTGATGAATGACGGCTGCATTTCTGAAAAAATGCAAAGCCCATGCACGTTCTAAGACGTGGATAAAATACCTTGATCCACTAATATCACCAACTATTGGGTATATTAGTGCGGGGGGTAATGTTGGCTACATATTTTGTATAGATCAATCACAGTTCAATACGTAGCAGGATGAGGGTAATACGGGAAGACAACTCAAATCTTCAATCGTAATCACACACGTGACAGTTAGTATTGGTTATTGTGGATCTGCATAGCATTGGATCAGCAAAGAGATGCAAGATGACGTGGCTTTAACAGTTACTCATATATTTAAATTCAAAATCAGGAGGGAAGCCTAACTGCAGACATGGCGTAGTGGAGCTAACTGTGAGGAAACATGATCAGCGATCATGGAGGGATGATTTGACGGTTAGAAGCTCATTTCGACGGTTATCATTAAGCAGTATAAATAGCCGAGAAAGCCCCAGAAAGAACCCCCAGACTCAGATCCAGAAACTAGTTTTTATCTACTTTATTTTCCTTCTAGTTTTTACATTTCTTGTTATTTACATTTCTGTACTTCAAATTCCTGCACTGCACTTCATTCATATGAGTAGTTCCAAGTAGCTTGTCGTTGTAAACCTCTACGAGACTGAATTATATCATTGTAAATCTTTCATTTTTACTTAATGAAATGCTACAATTGTTCTTTATTTAATTGTTGTTTGCTAGATTCTCCTAAACAAAGCCACCAGTAAAAGTCCTCTTCGTTGAAATTTGAAAAAACACAATCATCTGATAATTGGTTGGCAATTAATCTTCTGTAAAGACTGATTGATCCTTACTGGCACGTTTAAAATTACAATACTAACCTTCGAAAGCTAAAAAAGCCAACAAATGTATAAAAGGAAAAAAAAAGAAAAAGAAAAAGAAATGATGTAATTAAGTCCATTAGGAAATACATCCATCGTCGTCAACCTTGTCAACAAATTGGACTCCACAACTCACTTTCGATCTTGCTTTCTCCCTTGCCCCTCCCTCAAGGATAGATGTTAGATTGTTGAAAAGAATCACCTTGTTTGGTTTCTAAATTTTGAATCAACTTTTTGAGTTTTTTATTTTTATTTATTTTTTTAATTTAAAAAAAATTGAATTTTTTTAATATTTGAAGCAAAAATTTAAATTTTTAAATACATTTAACATAAATATACTTAAAAATAATTATTTTCGACCATGTTTGGTTTATGAATGGGCTTAGGAAATAGGGGTGTAAGTAATATTTCAAGTTGTAAATTTTTTATTTTATTTTTTGTCATGGGATTATTAGATGATATTATAAATATCACGAGATTGTTTGGTTAGGTGGGATAAAAAAAATATGGTTTGATTTAAAGGATTATTTTTTATTGTTAAATGATAGAGGAAACAGTACAACATATAAGAGTTTTAGAAATTAAATTTTTATCTCTGAAAGTAAAAATTTTGTTGCAAAAGACATTTAAGAATCAATTTCTATCATCATGAAGATAGTCGCTAAAAGATCGTCCCGAAAAATAAAAAATAAGACTTTTAGTAATAAAATTTTGAAAATGTCACTAATAAATAGACTTTTATGGACAAAATAATTTGGTCTAAAAATAATTTATTTTTTGAGGCAAAATTTGGTCCCAAAAGGATAATTATTCATCACTAATGTTCAATTTTCATTGTTAAAAATATAATAACACTTTTCGCAACAATAATATTTGATCCCTAAAAAATAATTTTGTTCCTAAATTTTAGTTTCTAAAACTTTAATTTTTTGTAATGAAAGATAATCTGTGGAAATAATACTTATCCCATGGAAGGTGGGATTGGATGGTCCCCTATTGAAAATTAATAGTCTAATCTAGCACAACAAGCAATGGAATATGAGCAATTTGAGAACAAATTTTGAATCATGGACCTTACGACACAAGAAGTTAACGTTACGTTTATTTGTTGGAAAAGGAATATTTTAAAGAAGATCATTTCTAATACTTTATTTATTCAACCATCAGTTGTTGAATTTGTGATTTTTAAATCAAATGTTAAATGATGAGTGGATAAAAAAAGTGATAGAAAGGATGTGAATTCAAAATATAGGATGGGTCATTAATTACTTATTTACCTTTGGTGTGCATGGCACGGTAGATCTCTCCCGGCCCTTCGGTCATGTTTGTTTGTTGGAATATGACTTTGTTGAAAGATAAAAAATCATGTTTACTGACAGGGAAAATGGTCCTAGATGTACAACAGGGAGTGCCGTGTGCCAAATACATTGGTGCGTTTGGCTTCTTCTCTCTTTTTTTTTTCTTTTTTTTTTTAAAATTTTTCCTTTTTGTTATATTTTTTTAATATTTTAATATTGGTGTGTGTGTGCTGCTGTTGGTTTCTTTACATTACTTTAAGCAAAATTAACAAAAATAATGAGGGAAAATTATTTTTAAAAAATCTCAAAATTTGACTCTTGTAATAAAATAAATTGTGAATTTTTTTATTTTATCTATTTAAATTTAAATATTTTGATTTATTTTTAATCTAAATCATTGACATATTTTCGTTAAGTAAATTGACGCAAAAATAATATTTTGAATATTTTATGTATATCTACGTTATATTTAATAACTAAAATATTTTTTTCGTTAATTTTACCTAACAAAAATGAGCGAATGATTGAGATTGAAAATAAATCAAAATAGTACCGTTTAAATTGATAAAATTAAAAAAACTCGTGATTTATTTGATTACAAGAGTCAAACTATACTCATGTTTCTTATTAAGTTTTTTCTAATCGTAATGATAATAACATCAATATTGCTCTCATTTAGGCACCACAGTTACAAAAATTATAAAACCCTTAAAATATTACTGTTAAATTTACTTGCAACGATGTGTATTATTACATATTATTTATTGATTTGTTGGAAAATCAACCAATTAATTTGAGTCTCTCCAATTAACTTCAAAGTCTTGAGATTATTCGAGGTGAGTACAAGTTGGCCATATACTAAATACATAGCAGAGGACTTGTATTTATTTGTGAATAATAGAATATAAGTAGTTATACTTTAATAAATATATCAATGTCAAAAGAAATATAATTAGTTTGATTTTAAAAACATTAAAAATATAATAATCAATAGTTTTATTTTGTTTTGTTTCAAACCGACAACTCTCTCTCCCTCTCTTAAAATTTTAAAAAAATAAAAATAAATAAAGAATCAAAATTGTGCTGTTTTGTATGCACAACAGACCCTGCTGTGCTTGTAGTACAGCAGACACCCCTTGTCCTTAGTGACCATACCCTAAGTAGGTTCTCCGATCAGTGAGTCTACGTTAGGAAGAATTTTCTTCCTTCTCAATATCCAGATGAATGTGCATTTTTCTCAATATCTGTTGATTACTTATATATGAAAGTGAGAGAAAAAGTAGTAAGAGCAATAATAGATATAAAATTTGAAATGCACACAATTTCAAATACAAATTTTTCATATTTTTTTAGAGATGTATTAAATGTGTGGGTTTCATTTTATAACAATGTTAGAGATTTATATTTTACATCCACAAATGCATCTACAATGATCTGACAAATGTGGTGGGTCTTATATAATTGAGTACTACATAACCAATAAAAAATTGACACTTGTCAGATCACATCGATTGTGGGAGATTTTTGATGGTCTCAAATATTTTCCTTCATTTTATGTGGAGTTAAACATTTTATTTCAATGTCTACCTATCATTTATATTAATTTTAGTTATTTTAACTTTATTTAAAATGATGTCAATGTAATTATGTTAAACTTATAAGATTTATTGTATTTTCACCAAATCTTAGGAGAAATTAGTATAATTTACCCTTGCATTTAAATAGTAGAATTCACTATATCTTATGTATAGTCTTGTTATTGTGGACATGGTGTCGCTGTTGACTATTGTGTGGCCTATATAAATCTGAATCGTTTAAATTTTAGGAAACATTGAGAAGAATATACTTATAAAAAATTTAATTAATCGGATATCGATGACCTTTTTCATCAAAGCACATCTGTATATATATATATATAAATGAATATGTATCTATCAAACTAAATATGAATATAATTTGATGAATGAGTTATCGATATCCGATCTACTTGATTTTTACAAGTATATTCTTCTCGATATTTTCTAAAATTTGAACGATTCGAATCATCAAAACAGAACTTGAAAGGAGTCTCATAAATTGTAAAAAAACAAATGTGTAGAGAAAAGGGGAAAAAAAAAGGTTTGGATTCTTTTAAGTTGGTCATTTCAATTTGAGAGAGCATTTGGCTTTTTTGAGTCTATTTTGGCACCGACTTCGGTAATATGAATTGTTCACTTTTTAATAATCGTTAAGTAAAATATTCGTGCAAAAAATTAAAATGATCAAATATTGATAATTATATGTTTGAATAACATTTGTACTACAAAAACAGATGGCTACTCTTAAAATTATAATTGTCATCTATTTTTTTAAAACAAATGTGATTCAAACATATGGTCACCGATGTTCGATCATCAAGCCTAACAACGGGGCCAATAATTTCATCACATTGTACTCCTTTCCAATTGCAACAATCTTGGCTATGCCAAGAATGGACCTAGGAGGGAGACAAGGGGGCGATCGTCTCCCTTACGATTTAAAAAAAAAAAAAAAACTTGCTTATTATGAGTGTTGATTTCTGACTACACAACCAAACAGGGAACTTAGCTGGAGAACACACGGTAGAATAGATGAAACCAACCATCTATCAACAAGAAAATGAGAATACCGCAGTGGTTCATCCATTCAGGAGCACTCTGACGATCAAATCAATAAATCAATTTCTCAAAGATCTCACACAAGTACTCAATACACAAATTAAAGTGTCACAAATAAAAGCATACCTTAGACCCACGGGGGTGTCTCACCTTTATAACCAGCAGTGACCTAGTCCCCTAAAAGGCTCACTTTATAGGGCTCAAGCTTAGTGCTCATCTCGAACTCTCGGCTGGATAGAGATAAACTCCTCAAGAGCCTTATCCTTATCCAGACTAAGAGCCTCATCTTATCTAGGACACTTGTCCTCTATCTAGATATCTCATAATCCTAGTATTACTATATCGAATCTCTGCGATACTGCGATCATCTCGGCAACTATGACCCACCCACGTAGCTCTTTAGCCAACGTCTTTGGAACCACCTCGGCAAGGTTCTATTACTATATCGAATCTCTGCGATACTTCCCTGCAATTGCCCCCAAGGTTCTATTACCTCAGCAAGCTGAGGTGATGGAACCTATACATATACTTCTCCAACTGAGATCATGACTCATCGACGCCAAGAAACAAAGACTCATGTGGCCACTTCATCAAGAACCAAGAATCAAGAACCAAGTTCTTTCAACATCCCAACTGAGATCGCTTCGCTGGCCGAGGTCATTCCCCTACTAGTCCAAGAATTCAGAGAATCTCTATTGCTCATGAGTTGTCACGCTCCATTGCCCCAACCATTTCTTCCATGTGTCCTCTTCTAATTGGTTCGCACCTGTCATGCACCTGTAGACACCCTAATTTGACCAGCCCTAAGACTTGGGCGCTTTCTGTTGATTACCCGATGATGATAATCAGAATGTGTTCCCCAGCAGCCCTCAACAAGAAAAATGGAATTTGAGTTTTAATCCCAACCATCACACATTTTTGGCCAAACTATTTTAGACCTTAAAACCTTCTTTTCAAAATATTTTTCTAAATGTTTCTACGATGTTCTAAGGCTCCCATTTCAATTAAAATATTGCACTTTTTAGTAAACTGAGTAAGGGCAAAGTGAAAATAAATGGAAGGGGGGGTGAACTCTTTGAAAAAATATTTAAAAACATCTTCTTTAGAGGTTTGGATAGGTTTGGATTTGAAGGAAATAGGAGGGGATGGAAGAAAACTAGTTTAGGAAAAGAATGAGCATCAAATCATTAAGAAGGAAATGAACAGCCTTTACTAAATTAGGCATATCTCTTTGTACACTTTGAATTTAGATATGAGGCTATCACCATTGGAAATTAGACTTTCAGGGTTTCAATTTACACCCAAGAACCACCTAAAACCAAGTCCGGATAAGGGAGATATGCCCATTTGAAGTTGGGCTTAAGAGCAGATTTTGTTGACCTGGCCCGAGAGAAATGAACAGCCTTCACTAAATTAGGCATATCTCTTTGTACACTTGGAATTTATATGTGAGGCCACCACCATTAGAAAGTAGACTTATGGGGCTTCAATTTAGACCGAAGAACCACCTAAGCCCAAGTCCGGATAAGAGAGATATACCCATTTGAAGTTGGGCTTAAGAGCAGATTTTGTTGACCTGGCCCGAAAGAAAGAAACAGCCTTCACTAAATTAGGCATATCTTTTTGTACACTTGGAATTTATATGTGAGGCCATCACCATTCGAAAGTAGACTTCTAGAGCTTCAATTTAGACTGAATAACCACCTAAAACCAAGTCCATATAAGGGAGATATGCCTGTTTGAAGTTGGGCTTAATCGCAGATTTGGTTTACTTGGCCCAAAATAGCAACATGCCATTTTTTTTGGTTTTGGCTCGGTAGGGACACCCCATTGAGCCATTTTTTGATCCATTCAAGTGTACCCACTCATCCTCCATTATCTCCACTCATCCCCCATTGTCGAAAAGAAGTTTTGTTTGCATTCATAAAGGAGTATCCCATGTAACCACCTTGAAAATTTGTCCTCCTATTACATTCTTGTCTCCCACCTTCTTTTTGACCTTCACTCTCCCTCATTGCCTATATAGAATGGTCATATTGTAATTGAGAGAGAGAGAGAGAGAGAGGACCACGAAATTGAAGAGAAAAGAGTGAAAAAATAGAGAAAATTTGAGTTTTTTAGCCAAACATACTCCTATCTTCCATAGCTACCAAAATTTCTCATTTCCATACACCAAAACCACTCCAAAAATTTTGATATAGCCAAAGATCAATTGCTTTGAACATAAGGAAGAGTGTTTAGTGATTGAAAGTGAGAAAAACTAGAGAGTTAGCCACTTTTCATACCATAAACTCCATAAACTCCATAATTTCGAATTGAGGATTTGAGAACACACTTCCTACACTTGAGGGTGAACAAGAGGGAGTTTGTGAACTAACGAGTTCATCCTTTTCTTGGAAGGTGAATTTCACAAACTTTTCATTTTCTTCCATTTCTTATATATTTTGCTCTTTTGCTTTGATTTCTTTACTCTTTTACTTTCATTTCTTGTTATATTATATATTGTTGTAATCTAATTGAAAGTGGTGAGTTGAGACTCCCATATATATTATTTTTAGTTCTATTTTTGTTGTGGAAATCTAAGAAAACAGAGTTTAGTTGAGTCTACTGGGCTACCCGGCCCTGTTAGTTGGTCGGGTAGCTACCTAAAAGTAAACCATCGGGCCCGCGACCTTCATAACCTTGCTCGCGACCTCTAGACAAAATCGAGCAGCCTTCCGACGTTGAGAAGATCAATCTCCGATGATTTTTTACGCGTTTGAAGCCACTATTTTCTTATGTTTATTTTATTTGAGTGTTTGTGAGGATTTTTATACTGTGTTGTAATATTTATTCATCTCCCTTGGATTTGTAATATTTCAAGTATTGTAATAATTTCTCATCCTCACTTCTTATCTACCCCATTCTTTAATCGCATTCCATAATTGTGCACATGTATATATCTTACATGCCATCCATGCTTTTATATACATGATTCATGCCTAGATCCGGGTAAATTTGCATCTTCGTGCTTTAATTGATTATTACATGATTTTGTGCGCTATCGCATGTTTTGCAATGTTTCATATGTCATGTTTTAGAAGCTGGATCTTTACAAACATTCTTGTGTATGTATTGCATTAGGATTTTGTATATAGGATCATGTATATTTTACTAACTTTGTTTTGTAGCTGTTCGGGGGACATCAGTAAATATGTAAGTTGTTATGCTTTAGCATCCCGTTTGAACATGATTTTTTTTTTATTTTGTTTAGCAACTTACCATGTGGCTATTTGCTTATGTGATATAATTGTATGAATGCCAGTGAATGGAGGTTGTGTCGCTTGATTTGTAATGATGTTGATTTTCATGTTTATAAACTCAATTTATTTGGATTGTACATCTTCAACACTCTTTCAAAACTACATGAAATCAAGTTGTTCCAAAGTGGGTGACATAGTCTATACTTGTATGCTTTGCATGGTAAATTTTAGGATTTATTAAATAATCAGAACATGAACATATAAAGAAAATAAAATTCATATCATGGTTAGTAAAGGTCGATCTTTTGATTGGGTCAGCGGGGGGTGCTCAATTAATGACCTTTCCCTCTCATACCTAAGGTTCCGAATGAGACAATTTTGGTTATAACGAATAGTGGCCTTGGCACGAGTCATGGGTTTCCTAATTTTCCAAAATATTAGGTGGCAACTCCGAGATCTAATGACGCAGTCCATTTCTGGCAAAATATGTTTTTTGCAATAAAATGGATTTTCTAAAATTTGCCAAATGTGGACTCTCATCTGTGTTTCACATTGCATTCGTGAGACTACATCAAAGAGATCTTGAGAGTCCAAACTATTTAACGCGCGCGGGTATTCCCCGGATATGTTATAGTTTCTGGCAACTCTGCTAGGGATTTTATGAAACCTTGACTTGAATTCCATGATATGACTTTTATTTTCAATTATATGTTTATTGCATTATATGCATTGGTGCACTAAAGTTCTTGTGTTGCCCAGATACTGGTGGGTGCAATGGCATACTTTTTGTGACACTACACCTATCTCTACGTTACTTTGGAGGCCTTGTGTTATAATCTTCTGAGATCTGAAGGTTCTCAAACTTTGAAAAGAGGCTATATTGACTCTTCTGATTTCTTAATATCTTCATTGGTTATGACCCAAAGGACTCTTTGGTAACATCACCTTGACTTTAACCCCTAGAGTGGAGCCAACCTTATGCATATAATGAGCTATAATACCTTCCAAAATTAGGACAGGATGTTCTCCCATTTCTAGGATGTATGATGTCGTTTGTTTGAATAGTGAACCCTAGATTATTTCAAAAGCTAGGACAGGGTACCTCTACCCCCATAGGGGTGTTTCTTCTCTTTCCTGCTATGTGTTATGTGCAATGTATTGGATCTATATAGGGGTTCTCAAATTCGAATGAGTGGTTCAGGCATTTCAGTTTGTGAGGTTGAGTTTAGTTTTTCAGTGATGTATCCAGCGGTTAGTTGTGCGAATTGGGCCAAAGTGCTGCCATAGTTATGATTGGAAGTTCTATTTTTGCTAAGTTGTTGTAGCACCATTACTTCAGAAAAGTCCGATATCCCACAAAGTCTATTAGTGTAAATAAATAGAACTTGTGGGATATCCAACCATTTCTGTGATTGGGGAGTGACCACCTGTTGATTGCACGAACTTTAGTTTGAATGTTGTTGATGGCCTACACTTTGACTAGCAATTTGAGAATAGTTTTATTATGAGTTCTGAATTGAGCATTGAGTCTAAGTTTGATTCTACCGAGTTTGTAGAGTTGGGATCAGGATTGAGTCATTCTAGTGAGTTAGAATCTATTGATTTCGAGAGTGCTAACCTAGACATTTCTGTTTTGTCAAGGTCTTCTTTGTCGTTTTCTTTTGAATCTGTTGTCATCGCTGAGTCGTAGTTTCTTTTCAATAAAAGTGTCATAGATTTAGCCTACTTCTCTGTGCCTTTAATTCATTGCATTGGCCAAAAATTACAAAACTTTTTCCAAAACTCTGATAAAAATGAAGAGGAAGAAATTTTTTCGAGATTTGCAAATTTTGATCAACTGAGAGGAATAAATGTGTGCTAAGCCCTTGATGAATGAGATCATTTTTGTTAATGTGGGTACTGAGAAGGATCCTGACTTAGTCCAGATTAATTCTATATTGTCTTCGTAAGAGCACGAGCTCACTTTGTTAAAAGATTTCAAAAAAATATTTTTGTGTGGTCCTATGAAGACATGCCTAGAATTGATCTTGAGATTATACAGCATAGGATCTCTCTCTACTTGAAGTCTGATCTCCTTAGCTTTCAAACCTTGATTTAGAATGTTCAATAATCAACCAAAGTATAAGGCTTGCATAGCCGGAATGGAGGCAGCCCTTGAACTAGGGGCAATAAGGTCGGATGTGATTCAGATTGGAAATTGCCCTTGAACTCAGAGAAATAAGGTCAGATGTGATTAGGATTAGAAGCAGCCCTTGAACTACGAGCAATAAGGTTGGATGTGATCAAAATTTAAAACTGGATCGTTCCTCAAGCTAATGAAGACCGAAAAAGAAGTCAAATCCTGAAATCTGAAGGAATGAGTTTTATTATTGAAGGACAGTCGAGTTCCAATCCACGACACTAGGGGCAAATTCAGACCCAATTAGCCTAGTCCCTATATCATCATATCTATCAGGTCAAGTGTAGCAATCATTCTTATAGATTTAGATGGCCTAGAGATCTCACAACCAATCAATATGGACAAGCTAAAACAAAAGTATCATCCTTGAGAGGCTTACTGGGCTGAAAACCCAAAAGGGCAACCTAGGCAAAAGTTAGAGCAGAAAAACAAAAAATAGAAAGTAAAAAAAAATGAAAAAAATAGAAAAATAAAAAATGAAAAGCTTGCAAGGTTCATAACCCGAAAAAGGCTTTGGCAAAAGTTAGAGCACAAAACGAGAGTGTCAATACTCGAGTGAACCTTAGCCGGAACTACGTATGGTTTGATTCCTATCTTTGGGATACGTAGGCAGCTTCATCTTGAAGTTCGGCCCTAATCATTTTTCAACTCACTCATTTCGTCCATGTTTGATTGGTGTATCTTTATTCAACTTAACTATCCATATTTAATTGACTCGTTCCCATTTGATTCTGTTGTCCTATTTCTCCTTCATGACAGATTTAGTTACAAGATGAATTCAGTTGTACATCTCAAGGGTTGATTTCATGTTGATCGAGTAGTGGTCATTTGCAAAATTAGATTTTAAGGACTTTTAATGAAGTTGACTGATTTTCTAAAAAATTATTCCATTTTTGCAAAACTCAGACCATTCTTTGGACCAAAAATAGAAAATTTTCAATGTTCATAATTTGGCTTATATGATTTCAAGATAGAATGGAAGAAGTGTGCTAATTTACCTCTCATGTTGATCAAAATCGCTTTAGCAGAAAGGAACAAAAAAAAAACAAAAAGGGGTAAAGTGATGAATTAGGGGCACAGTCGAATCAAGTTTTTTGTTCTTTACTTACACTTCAAGTTCTTATCACCTTAATCAAGCAATCGCCGAAAAATGCATAGTAGTTGTTGCCGACGATGCTTTTCCGTCAGGCAGTCAACCGGTGTTGCTTTGTTTTGCGTTCATTTTACTTCGACAAGCGCAAAGGGGTGTGTTTTGGGATGGTTTTTGCTTCATTGTCATTTCCTTAAATTGTATTTTGTGTTTTGGTTAGTTATAGACTTAATATTCAGTTCCGAATTCACTAAAATGCAGCCATTTTCAAGTTCAAAATTCAAAACAAAATGATTTTTATGTTCAGTGCTGTGTCATTCATGCCATCCAAATTTGCAGAATAAACTTATTTTATTAATGCCAGGGATCAATCCCGATCAAAGTTGTACAAAAGAGAGTTGAAGCTATAGGTGCCCACTCCAAAAAAAAAAAAAAAAAAAAAAAAAACAAACAAACAAACAAAAATTGAAAAAAAAAAGAATAAAAAAAAAGGGACAAACTTCTCAGATTCCGACAGTGGCCCGGCGGTGATGGATACACGCTGGTTTCTATGCTAATACCTTCTTTGCTTGATTATTCCACTGATCACTTATTCTTGCCTTCATTTTGGGAGGCTCTTGAAGACCCTGCCTCGGTGTCTACAAAACGGCCGAAAGAAATGATCCCTCGCTAGCCATCAAAGGTAGTCTCATAACGAGCTGCGGTGGTCACCTGCCATTTCAACTCCATGATTTGTTTCTTCAATCTGCTAACTTCCCCTTTAGAATCTTTGTACATATGTTGAAGTAAAGAAACTTGTGCATTCAATCAATGCACCTCATTCGTCCTGCGCTCCAAGCGACGGGACAGATTGGAGACCGCAGTCATGGTCTCCATGCATGCTTTTAGTGTGAAAGAATTGGCCTCAATGTCAGACTGAGCAGCCATCAGTTGTTTGACTGGCATTGTAGGGAAGTTGAAAATAGGGGAATGAAGAGGAGCACGCGGTTGAGGCAAGGAGTCAGAATCAGTGAACTCTATTGTAGACTCATTGAGGTCTAGAAAAAGAGAAAAAGAACGGTGAGAGGCCATGTCAAACGAGAGGGATGCAAAAGAGGGGTTGCAGAGTAGGTTTTGCAGCCTTTCATCTCTGCTTAGCTCTCTACTCTGCCTCCTTTGCACAACTCAGATTAAAGAAAATGATGAAGCCAAAAAAGAAGACAAAGAGGGAGGAAGGCCGAGTCGATCATTGACAATTGGGGCAGGATTTGATAGCCTGTTGGTTAGGTGCCGTGATTGTTGAAATCGCGCGTCAGACATGATGCTCAAAGAAGATAAATGAAGAGAGAGATAGAGAGAGACAAAAATAGGGGAGGAGAGAGAGATGTGTATATGTATACGTATATGTATGTATATATTATGTACGTATATGTATGTGTACATGTAACTTTATATATTTTGTCTGTATATGTATATGTGTGTATCCGTATATGTATATAGTTTGCCTGTGTGTATATGTATACGTATGTAATACGTATTTTGCATATCATTGTAGACACCCCATTTTTGACCGTCCTCAAGACTTGGACGTCACCGTTGGAACACTCGATGATTATCCATGTTTGTGTTTGTTCGGAGTTCCCGGAGTTCTCGGCTCGCGCGCCTTGCCTCAGGACCTCCGAACTTGACTGTTTTGTGTTTGGTTTTACACCAAACACTTGTGTTTTGCCTTTGGAGGTCAGGGAATGGCTTCCGAGTCATCCCCACATACCATTTGTGGCTAGAGGCCACCGGTGGTAGTGTTACCAAACACTATTTTGTGATGCGTCACTCTTGTGCGGTCGGCACTCATTTTAACAAAATTACCATTTTGCCTGCCGACCACTTTACTGTTGCTTCGAGATATTTTTGACAGTATGCCTTTGTTTCCCCTCCATACACGTGTATGGAGGGATGAGCCTTTGGATGACTTAGTTTGTAAGTCTTTGGTGCCTATACAAGAGGAGGCTCTTCTCTTGGCTCAAGGGTGAACAAAATTTAGAGAGTTAGAGAGAAAAAGAGAGAGAGAAGCTTTGGTTTTTCTAGGGTTTGAGTTGCATACACCTTCTATCTCTATCCTTCTCTTGTGTGTCTAGGTGTTTTGTGCCTTACTATTGCACACAAACACCTAGTGTTTCACCTTCTCCTTGCAACTGAGGTTCTAAGGGCTGGTTTTTGAAGTTCTTGACAGATTTTGAGCCTAAGGAAGCATCAACTACATCTTTGTCAAAGAGGTCAACAAGGGTGAGACACTAACTCTCTTTTTACCCCATTTTTGTACCTTATTTTTACCTAGTTTAGAACTGTTTTTGTGCTTAGTATATAACATATAAAAGTTCTATTTTTTTAAGCCTCTTTATTGTTCATTAAGAGTGTTTTGTGGTTTGAGCAAGTTTGACCACCCTTAGGCCTTGAAAAGGCCACTTTTTGTGCTATTTTGTGAAGGATCCGAGACTTTGGTGTTAGGATCCCTTCACCACTGAAATCTTGAGGGATTTCAGTGGTGAAGATGATGCCTTAAAGTCTCCAAAAGGAGAGGGCCACCCCCTCTCCTTGATGTCCTTGAAAAGGGCAAGTTTTGCTCCCTTATGGAGCTTCATGCCTGAGTGTGTGTTAAGCATGTTTGACTTGTTTTCCATGCTTATATTGCCATGTTATAACATGATTTCAAGTTGGTTTAGGTCCCTTATGCATGCTTAGCATAGTTGCCTTGTAATGCCTCTTATTGCCTTAATATGCCTAGGTTGTGTGCCTTCATTTCTAGCATGTTTTAGGCCTAGATCCATGAAGCTTGTATGCTCATTTTGCCATGATCTAGCTCTGTCCATAGCCATTTGGTCGATCTCATCATGCATTACATAGCTCCTTTGCATTTGGCTTGTTGGCCTTGAGAGCATGTGAGTGTAGCATGACTTGCTTGCTTCATTTTCAATGATTTGAAACCATCTAACATGCCATTTCAGACCTTATGATGTGCTTGTTTGATTGTCTTGCATGCCTCTTTAATGCTTTAAGAGTATGTGCTAAATGCTCCATGTTTTGGCTTTAATGCATGCTTTTGGAATCATGTCATCTAGATGCCATCTAGGTGGTTATTTAGGCTCAGTTTTATGTGTTAAAACTCTGTTCTTAAGTGTTTAAGTATTGCCACATGTGGTTGTGTTAAGTGTGGTTCAATGCCTCATTGACTTGCTTTGAACCTTAGACCATTTGTATGTCTTGTTTGGCTTGCTTTGTTAGTGGATTTGGCCTCATGTTTTGCATGGATTTCAGAGCTTTTCATGTATACTAATAGTCCATGTTTGTGCCTCTTAGATGTGTTTAAGAGTCGCTTGATTATGCTTAAGCGTTGGTGCCTTAACTTGTGCATGTGTGCATGTGTGTTTGGCCCTCTTGACTTAGCATTTGGCTACTGATTTTGGGCCTTTTAAAGTTGCCTAATTCATGTATAAGTCCATCTCCCATTGGTTTGCATGCTTGCTTGTATGCCTTGCACAAGTGCATCACATAGTCCATGTTGCATGCCTAGTTGACATGTTTAGGGTTGCATTTGTATTGTGCATGCTAAGCCTCTTGAAGTGAAGTATGATGGAGGTTGAGCACCCTTGTTTGCTTGTTTGCATTGCATGCATTTGAAATCAAAGTTGCATGCTTGGTTCTCTGGGCCATCACGCATGGAAATGCGCAATTGGTGGTCCGGGAATCGAGGTACATGCCCCCTTGAGTCAATAACATGATAAGGGGTGTGTATAGTGCATAAATACCTTGAATCACATTGCCATGCATGTTGTTGTCCTCTGCTTTGTGAGTTGCGAGTCTGCGGTGTTAAGTGCGGTAAGGCACTATTTAGTGCCGACCGTGATCAATTGACAACCGATGAATCAATTCGATGCGGTGGCCTCCTTCTTGATCGGTGGTGTTCTACGGCCGGTGGCACTCCCGGTGCTCGAGAGGCACCCAAGCTTTGGCAATTTTTCGAGGAGGAGAGCGAAGAAACAGAGGCAAATCATGCATGATGCGATTAGAGCCGGCCTTGCGCATTTGGCCCTCATCCCGAGGCGATTTACTGTTTAATTAGATTAATTATTTTATTTAATTAATTTAGTTGATTTGTAATAATTAATTAGCTTGCGTAGTTAATTAGTTACTCAGTTCTGTATTATTATTTAATCCCTCCGAGTGAGGGCAAAACTGTAATAAGTGTGTGTGAGTGGGTGTATGTCCTCCAATCCCCATTTCTTTCTCCCTTTTATTTACCCGCTTTCGATGGTAGATTAGGGCACATCTAAAATTAGCATACCTTATGCAATGCATGCGTGCATTCGTGCATTTGTTTACATGCATCGGGCTCGGCACATCATGCAAACTGCATCGTACTTTCAATTCCGAATTGAATACGTGGTAGTTGCTGCATTTCATGTGCCATGTTTAGGGTAGCCGAGCCTATTCCAGATTGCATCTATGTTTGTGTTGCATTAGCCACTTAACATGAACTAGGTCATGCATGTTCGCTAACCGGTTTATTGTTTTGGCGCGGAGTACGATGTAAGTTTTACGCTTTAGCATACCACATGCGTGTGAATGTTGCCATGACAGTAGGCTTACCATGCGGCTAAATGCTTATGTGTTATAAACTGCTTTAATGCCTGTGGGTGAAGGTTGGATTGCCTGAGTTGGAACAACTCGTTGAAATCCGTATTTTAGTCTACTTGCGAGTAGCAAAATCTAACGCGTTTTTCGAGACAAAACGGATATGCAATGTTTAGTTCCAAGTTAGGCAATCTAGTCTATACTTTTGTGTTGTGCGCATCACATAGTAATTCTAGGTTAATAACCGGAATAAGAACGCATAAAGTTTTCAAAAACGGATATCACGGTTAGTAGAGGCCGGTCTTGGACGGGCGAAAAGTGCTCATAGTGACCTTCCCGATCGTACCCAAGCTCCCGAGCCAAGACCACTTTGGTGATGACGGACACGTGGCCTTCGGCACCGAGTCAGGGTTTCCTAGATTTCCCATTTTAAAAAATATTTAGGTGGCGACTCTGTAATCTGGCAAAGCAGTCCATGTTTGGCACTACTTTTCAAAAAAAATCTGTTTTCTCAAACGATTTGCCGGATTTGGACTCTTTGGTTCAGATTTAGAACCGCGACACGAAGGGAGTCCGAACTGTAGCCGAGGTCCCCCGCGGACGTGCTACAATCATCATATCCCATCTTTGCTCATTTTCACGTGAAACATGTTAGGATTTGACGTTTACCTGGTTAAAAACTTTCCCCCTCTCTGTATGAGATATGGTCAGGTATGCTTGTTGGTTACACCACTTTTTCACCTTTCACGTGAGACGTGTTAGGATTTGACGTTTACTTGGTTAAAACCTTTCCCCTCTCCGTATGAGATACGATTAGATATGCCTGTTGGTTACATCGCCTTTTCACCTTTCACATGAGACGTGTTAGGATTTGAAGTTTACCTGGTTAAAACCTTCCTCCTCTCCGTATGAGATACAGTTAGGTATGTCTAATGGTCACACCACTTTTTCTCTTTTCACGTGAAACGTGTTAGGATTTGACGTTTACCTAGTTAAAACCTTCCCCTCTCCGTATGAGATACGGTTAGGTACGATGTTGGTTACACCACATTTTCACATTTTACGTGAGACGTGTTAGGATTTGACATTTACATGGTTAAAACCTTCCCCTTCTCCATATGAGATACAGTTAGGTACGCCTATTGATTACACCACCTTTTCACCTTTCACGTGAGATGTGTTAGGATTTGAAGTTTACCTGGTTAAAACCTTCCAATTCTCCGTATGAGGTACGGTTAGGTACGCCTGTTGGTTACACCACCTTTTCACCTTTCACGTGAGACGTGTTAGGATTTGAAGTTTACTTGGTTAAAACCTTCCCCCTCTCCGTATGAGATATGGTTAGGAACGCCTATTGATTATACCACCTTTTCACCTTTCACGTGAAATGTGTTAGGATTTGATATTTACCTGGTTAAAACCTTCCCCCTTTTCGTACGAAATACAGTTAGGTATGCTTGTTGGTTACACCACCTTTGTTCCTTTTACGTGAAACATGTTAGGATTTGATGTTTACTCGGTTAAAACCTTCCCCCTCTCCATATGAGATACGGTTAGGTACGCTTGTTGGTTACACCACCTTTGCTCCTTTCACATGAAATGTTTTAGGATGTGACGTTTACCTGGTTAAAATCTTTTCCCTTCCGTAGGAAATACAGTTAGGTATGTCTGTTGGTTATACCACTTTTCCTTCTCTCGCTTGAGACGCGTTTGGATTTGTTCACTGTTTCTCCTCTCGCGTGAGACGCGTGTGGATTTTTTCACTATTTCTCCTCTCACGTGAGACGCATTAAGATCTCAAGTTCACCTTTCTCCTCTCGCGTGAGACGCGTTTGGATTTGTTCACCATTTCCTTCTTTCATGTGAGACGCGTTAGGTTGTTGATTCACTTGGTTAAAAACATTAGGTGTGCCTGGTATTCACACCATCTTTTCTCCTTTCGCGTGTGACGCAGTAGGTTGTTGATTTACTCGGTTAAAAATATTAGCTATGCCTGGTGTTCACACCATCTTTTCTCCTTTTGCGTGAGACTTGTTAGGCTGTTGATTCACTTGGCTAAAAACATTAGGTGGGCCTAGTGTTCACACCATCTTTTCTTATTTCGCGTGAGATGCGTTAGGTTGTTGATTTACTTGGTTAAAAATATTATGTGCGCCTTATGTTCACACCATCTTTCCTCCTTTCGCGTGAGACGCATTAGATTATTGATTTACTTGGTTGAAAACGACAAGTGCGCCTGGTGTTCACACCATATTTCCTTATTTCACGTGAGACGCGTTAGGTTGTTGATTTACTCGGTTAAAAACATTAGGTGTGACCACCAACGCGTTAGGTTGTTGATTTACTCGGTTAAAAACATTAGGTGCGCCTGGTGGTCACACCATATTTCCTCCTCTTGCATAAGACGTGTTTGTATTTCAAGTTCATCATTTGTGTTATGGCATATTTGTATGTGATGCACCCCTCTTTCATTTGTGCGGTATGCACATTTGTATGCGATGCACCCCCCTCTTTCATTTGTGCGGTATGCACATTTGTATGAGATGTACCTCCTTCTTTCATTTGGGCAGTATGCACATTTGTATGCAATGCACCCCTTTCTTTCATTTGTGCGATATGCACATTTGTATGCGATGTACCTCCTTCTTTTATTTGTGTGGTATGCCCATTTGTATGTGATGCACCCATTTATTTCATTTGTGTAGTATGCATATTTGTGTGCGATGTACCCCCTTCTTTCATTTGTGTGGTATGTACATTTGTATGCGATGCACCATCTTTTATTTCATATCATTTGCATGAGGCTTACTTCACTATACATTTCATCTTGCATTGTGCACATCATGTGTTTCCAAAATAAAAGAAGAAAAAGAAAAAATCGACTTTCACTAGCATTAGCATATCATTTGCATAGTTACATGTTGCATCACTTGGCTACAATCTATTCACATCACCATTTGACATAGTTTATGTTGGCTCCCACTTTTTGGGTTGTAAAAACCACTCGTTTGTACTGGCTCCTTTTTGGGATGACGAAACTATCCCTTTCTCGGGTTGACAGTCCAAACCATTATTAGTTAATACCTCCATTTTCTTGGGTTGTTGGTTAAGACTATCCCTTGGTTAATACCTTTCTCGTCTTGGGACCATTCATCGATTACATTTCGTTCTCTTACGTGGATGTATTCGGGTTGTATCCCTTGTTATGCTTCATAGTACTTGTTGTATTGCATTAGTCATGCACTTTTTCAACAAAAAAAAAAAAAAAAAAAGAGTTCAATTTTCAATTGCATATCATTCGCATTCTACCCCTGAACTACGCAGGTTTGATTCCTTGCAAAGGGATACGTAGGCAACCTTCAGGTTCAACCACTTGCATTGTATCTTGTTTGTTTGCCCAAGTCTTACGGCTTTGTCAAAAGAGTCGTCTTCGGGCTTTGAGATTCACTCACGTCATGAAATGAGTTCGAGCTTCGTCAAAGAGGGGCAACTGTAGACACCCCATTTTGACCAGCCCTAAGACTTGGGCGCTTTCTATTGATTACCCAATGATGACAATCAGAATGTGTTCCCCAGCAGTCTTTAACAAGAAAAATAGAATTTGAGCTTTAATCCCAACCTTCACACATTGTTGGCCAAACTATTATAGACCTTAAAACCCTCTTTTCAAAATATTTTTCCAAATGTTTCTACGATGTTTTGAGGTTCCCATTTCAATTAAAATATTACACTTTTCAGTAAATCGAGTAAGGACAAAGTTAAAATAAATTGAAGGCAGGTGAACTCTTTGAAAAAATATTTGAAAACATCTTCTTTATAGGGTTGGATAGGTTTGGATTTGAAGGAAACAAGAGGGGATGGAAGAAAACTGGTTTAGGAAAAGAATGTGCATCAAATCATTAAGAATGAAATGAACAGTTTTTACTAAATTAGGCATATCTCTTTGTACACTTGGAATTTAGATGAGAGGCTATCACCATTGGAAAGTAGACTTTCGGGGCTTCAATTTAGACCCAAGAACCACCTAAAACTGACAACAACAGGCCCTTTTTTTTGTTTTGGCTCGGTAAGGACAACACACTGAGCCATTTTCTGATCCATTCAAGTGTACCCACTCATCCTCCATTATCTTCACTCATCCCCAATGTCAAAAAGAAGTTTTGTTTGCATTCACAAAGGAGTATCCCATGCAACCACCTTGAAAATTTGCCCTCCTATCACATTCTTGTCTCCCACCTTCTTTTTGACCTTCACTCTCCCTCATTGCCTATATAGAATGATCATATTGTAAGAGAGAGAGACAGAGAGAGAGAGAGATAGAGAGATAGAGAGAGAGGACCACGAAATTGAAGAGAAAAAAGTGAGAAAAGAGTGAAAAAATAGAGAAAAATTGAGTTTTTGAGCCGAAAATACTCCTATCTTCCATGTACACCCGATATCTTCCATAGCTACCGAAATTCCTCATTTCCATACACCAAAACCACTCCAAAATTTTTTATATACCCAAAGATCAATTGCCTTGAACATAAGGAAGAGTGTTTAGTGATTGAAAGTGAGAAAAACTAGAGAGTTAGCCACTTTCCATACCATAAACTCCATAAACTCCATAATTTCGAATTGAGGATTTGAGAAAACACTTCCTACACTTGAGGGTGATCAATAGGGAGTTTGTGAACTAACGAGTTCATCCTTTTCTTGAAAGGTGAATTTCACAAATTTTTCATTTTCTTGCATTTCTTACTTATTTTTCTCTTTTGCTTTGATTTCGTTACTCTTTTACTTTGATTTCTTGTTATATTATATATTGTTGTAATCTAATTGAAAGTGGTGAGTTGAGACTCCCATATATATTGTTTTTAGTTCTGTTTTTGTTGTGGAAATCTAAGAAAATAGAGTTTGGTCAAGCCTACCGAGCTACCCTGCCCGTTAGTTGGTCGGGTAGCTACCTAAAAGTACACCATCGCGCCTGCGACCTTTGTGACCGTGCCCGCGACCTCTAGGCAAAACCGGGCAGCCTTTCGACGTTGAGAAGATCAAGCTTTGATGGTCTTTGAGGCGCTTGAAGCTGTTGTTTTTTATGTTTATTTTATTTTTTGAGTGTTTGTGAGGATTTTTATACTGTGTTATAATATTTATTCATCTCCCTTGGATTTGTAATATTTCAAGTGTTGTAATAATTCCCTATCCCCACTTCTTATTTATCTCATTCTTTAATCGTTTTCCATAACTGTGCACATGTATATATCTTTCATGCCATCTATGCTTTTATATACATGATTCATGCCAAGATCCGGGTAAATTTGCATCTTTGTGCTTTAATTGATTATTACATGATTTTGTGTGCTATCGCATGTTTTGTAATGTTTCACATGTCATGTTTTAGAAGCCATATCTTAAGAAGCATTCTTGTGTATGTATTGCATTAGGATTTTGTATATAGGATCATACATATTTTACTAACTTTGTTTTGTAGTTGTTCGCGGGACATCGGTAAATATGTAAATTGCTATGCTTTAGCATCTCGCTTGTAAATAATTTTTTTATTTTGTTTAGCATCTTACCACGTGGCTATTTGCTTATGTGATATAATTGTATGAATGCCAGTGGATGGAAGTTATGTCGCTTAATTTGTAATGATGTTGATTTTCATGTTTGTAAACTCAATTTATTTGGATTGTACATCTTCAAAACGCTTTCAAAACTACATGAAATCAAGTTGTTCCAAAGTGGGTGACATAGTCTATACTTGTATGCTTCACATAGTAAATTTTAGGATTTATTAAATAATCAGAACATGAACATATAAAGAAAATAAAATTTATATCATGGTTAGTAACAGCCGATTTTTTGATCAGGTGAGTGGGAGTGCTCAATGAATGACCTTCCCCTCTCATACCTAAGGTTCCGAACCGAGACAACTTTGGTTATGACGAATAGTGGCCTTGGCATAAGTCATGGGTTTCCTAATTTCCCAAAATATTAGGTGGCAACTCTGAGATTTGATGACGCAGTTCATTTCTGGCAAAATATTTTTTTTGCAATAAAATGGATTTTCTAAAATTTTCCAAATGTGAACTCTCGTCTATGTTTCACATTGCACTCGTGAGATTAGATCAAAGAGATCTCGGGAGTCCGAACTATTTAACGCATGCGGGTACTTCCCGAGTATGTTATAGAACCATCAAGTCACATTGAAGCTGCTTACACCGCCTGACAGGCACATCGTCCAAGGCAATTTCATTATGTTTTTCCATCTTTTCTCATTTTAACAAAACTATCCCCTTCTCTCTCCATTCTTTCACTTCTGTCATTCCAATCTCCCTCTTGCTTTATACTTTCTCTCTCTAAGATCTCTCTTTGAAACCGCCATTGAGGTGCTTTCAAGCTTTTTGCACTGCTTCATTCAACCCTTCTGGTGAGTTTTCCATCATTCCATACCGATCAAGATCCTCATTTAACTCCAATGAACATGAATTTGGCATCCTTTCCTCAGCCTCACTCTGTAAGTCCTCAGTTTCTTTTTCTTTACTTCCAGTTTCTTTCTGTTCTTGAATAAATTTCTTCTTTGAATTGTTTATACACCACATTTTGCATTTGTACTCACATTTGTGTCTACCATTAAATTCGTATCCATGCTTAAGTCTCTCTACTCCATACGTCTTTTGTCCTGATTTGTTCATGTTCTTGACCTTGTCTTTTCATGCTCTATTTTCATTTGAAAGTTATTTACATGCCGTGTCCACACTTTCACACTCTTGCCCACTGGCTCACTTGCATTTTGAATTTTGTCAATGTGCTGAATTTGCTCCTATTTCTTCTGTGTTCTTGAATGCATAGCACTATGTTTTCTATATCTGTGTTCTTTTTTTCCTTGAATCAGTTTTTGAATCACATCTTTCTTCTGCTTTTTTAGGCTTGTTTCCAGATTTTTGCCTTCGAATCTTGTTCATCTTCATAGATTTTAGGTTTGGGAATTGTTTAGACATCATACACCTAGAAGAATTGAAACGAAACATCCCTTAGATTTCTAGAATCCCTACCCTAGTACTTCTTAGGGTTTCGCCAAGGTCTTTCAACCTAAATAATCCACTTTTCCAGCAGTAAACCTTACAAAATTCCCTTAGTCGAGATCATGGGAATGTTTAAGTGGAGGGTAGACTCACCTAGTAAGTTAGCATATTTCCGCCAGGAGTTCTCTATTCCAGCCAATGTTCACTTTAGGTTGGCTAGAGAGGACTCCATGATGCCTGGGGAGTTCTATATGCCATTCCCTGTAGTGTCTATCATCGAGGGTGGGATTAGATTCCCTCTTGACATTCTCTTTAGAGTGGTCATCTATTTTTACAAACTCAACCCTATGCAACTGGGCATAAACACATTTAGGGTCATCAATGGTATTGTCGAGTTAGCATGTCGGCAAAAAACTAGGATAACCCTATCCGATATCCAATGCTGCTACACCATGTATGGCCTTAAGTCTGCTTAGCTACACATATTATCTCAAACTAAGATCCACCAAGTACAAACTCATAGCCGACCTTCTTGACTCCAACAAAGGCGCTAAAGATGACTACCTGATTGTCTCAGGCAATGGGAATTCGCGTCAGACAACGATCTTCATCTCTACCCCTTGTGCCGAGGATTTTTTAGGGAAGATGATGGTAAGAATTTTTTAGTCAAAGTCCTATTCTTGTTATACTTTAAGCGCTTATCTCTTTAATTGTTATGATGTTTTCTTTTTTATTCTTTGCAGAATTGCCTCAGCCACCCAAGAACTTTCGATAGAGTTATATCCATAGCCGAGATCTTATCAGGCTTCTCGGCTTGCCTGTCGAGGTTCATAGGGCCCCCATGTTGCTAAATTACGTGCCGATATACCATAGTCCATTACCCGACATCCTCAGAAGGAGCAAGACTCCTCTATTTGCTTCAACTCCACTTGCTGCTTCTTCACCAAGGATAGGCCAAGCTTCAACGTCTGACCCTGTGGACCAACCCTTTACCTCTGCTCTAGATCACCTTGTTCCACCATCGTAACGCCAACGTCATCACTGACCTCCCAATGCCCCTGATATCTGAACACGTAGCAGAAGGTGCCAAGATTCGGAGGCATCGACTTACGATCCCACTAATCCTCCAATAGCCCTTCCATCTTTCAAGCTCAACACCGAGGTTACTATCACCACCATCGCTGAAGAGATGGGTCACAAATCGACAATCACCGAGGACTTACCCGATATCCTCAGAAGGAGCAAGACTCCTCTATCTGCTTCAACTCCACTTATTGGTTCTTCACCAAGGGTAGACCAAGCTTCAACATTTGATCCTGTGGACCAACCCTCTACCTCTGCTCTAGCTCACCTTGTTCCACCATCGCAACGCCAACGTCATCACCGACCTCCCAATGCTCTTGCCTGCCGAACATGCAGTAAAAGGCACTGAGATTCAAAGGCGTTGACTTACGATCCCACTAATCCTCCAATAGACTTTCCATCTTTCAAGCTTGGCACTAGGGTTATTATCGCTGCGACCGCCGAAGAGATAGGTCGTAAACCGACAATTGCCAAGGACTTACTAGCTAGTCAGCTTGACGTCATGCTTCTGCAGTCCGTGCTATCTTTTTAGTCCCAGTCAAAACCAAGACCAAAACGAGTAAAAAAAGCCAAGGCCAAGGCCACTATAACTGAGATCCCTTCTAATTCTGAAAAAGATCTAGAGCACTCAATCCCAATAACAAAACTGAAAAATGTCGAGAAAAGGCCGGCCGAGGCTAAGCCATCCAATGCGCCACCAGCAAAAAAACCGAGGTCCAAAGGTCAAGGTGGAGAAAGCAGCTTCTACCTTGAGGACATTTGGACCCCCTGTAGCTTGCTTTTCATGCTCCTTTCAGAAGACGATCAACCCTACAATTCGAATTCCCGTGGTTCTGAATCTGATTTCACAAGTGCAATGCGAAATAGATAAACACTAATGAGTTCAAATCTGGGAAATCTTTTAGAAAATCGATTTTGGATCAAAATACCAAAAGTGGACTGCATTACCAGATTTCAGAGTCGCCACCTAAATGTTTTTGAAAAATTTAGAAAACCCGAGACTCGTGCCAAAGGCCACGTATCCGTCATCACTAAAGTGTCTTGGCTCAAGAACTTAGGTACGAGAGGGGAAGGTTATGAATTGAGCAGCCCACTCGTCTGATCAAAGATCAGCATCTACTACTCATTATGTGATTCTTATTTACATTATATGCTCTTGTTCCGATTATTAGGCTAATTTTTTACTAGGTGATGCACACACCAATTCACAAAATTTGGAACACATTGATGTTATGTTTGTTTTGAAAAAGTGTTTTGAATACGCGTCACTTAAAAAGTGAGTTTGTATGTACATTAATCAATGTATTCCAATTTATTTAAAAAAAGACCTTCATCCACCGGTATTCAAACAAGTATATCACTTAAGCACTTAGCCTCATGGAATCATGCTTAATGACATGGCAATAATCACACGCATGTGAATCAATTTGGTAGCATGCGAATCAATTTGGTAGCATGCTATCTAAGCACGTTTTTAAAGAAATAATCAATAACAATGCCTATTACAATGATGAACCGAGCTTTTATGCATGCAAGACAAGTGGATGCAAATTATGGAAAATGCTAAGGAAACATGATACTCTATGCTACCATCATAAGCGGATAAATAAAAGAGAGAAAGAAATGGGGGTTGAAAGACGTACATACTTATTACAATTTTGCCCTCATACAAGAGGGTCCGAATGTCTAAGTGTCCGAATTAAACTAATTATTACAAATCCGAATAACAAAGAAGAAATAAACTAACTATCTAATTTATTACAACAAGGATAATAATGAGCAATAAACTAGTTATCTCAGTTAACTAGCTATAACAATTACAAATAAACAATAATAATAATTACAACCATATTAACTTCAACAATAATAATTAATTACAACAATAATGGGAACATTAATTTACAACATTGATATAAACAAAGATACACAAAGATCGCATGCGTGATGGTTTTGAAGCGCTCATTTACCTCCCTAGGAATCATCGTTTCACCTTCGATTCGCCCTTTGTTTACGCAAAAACACTTTGCTTACCAAACATCGGAGGCCGTCTGGCCCCTAATGAGGCCCGGCCAGGTCCAAATAAGGCTGGTTGTGCCCTAACTTCAAGCAGAAATCTGCTTCTGTGCTCTGAGGTGAAAACAACATAGATAGAGCCTTTCTGAGCTCTGTTTGTCCTTTATGCTCTTCTCTATCATAGGAAAGCTCAAAAGAAGAACTTGCTGTAATTTTTTATCTTTAGTTGTAGAAAAAATAAAAATAAAAATAAAAAAATCAGTACAATAGCGATATCACCATCTGTGGGTGTTGATTTTTAACCTCACAACCAAACAGATCTCCCTGTCAAGATCTAGAGAACTCAGCTAGAGAGTACATGGAAGAATAGATTAAGTCAGCCCACAGAAGAATAGATTAAGCCAGCACAAAATCTAAGGAACTCAGTTGGATAGATTAGGCCAGACAATGAAGTTAGTAACTTATCTCACAAGATATCAACTCAAGTAACAATGCACAAGTGAAAAGAATACCTTAAACCCACAGGCGTGTGTTACTTTTATAGCCAGTAGTGTCATCGTCCCCTGGAACTCTTACTTCATAGGATTCTATCCTTTACAAGAATATTAATTATACAAAACTCCTCATATTTGGATTAAGATCAATCTCTCAAGAGTCCAATCTTACCCAAATAGAGAATCTATCATCATCTAATACTCTAGTCCCTCATTGAACCCCTCGGATTCAAATGTGGTTTGACCACACCTCGACCAATTAGAATCACCCACATGACAATTCGACTAACCATCTAAGCCACATGAACAACTTAACAACTCAAAATTATGTCCCCACACCATTTGATAATATATTGTCATTTGTTCTATAATATATATGGCAAGATAGTTATATTTTTTTAAAAATGGAATTCACCCTCCATATGTAGGTTTAGTATTTGTTAATGATAATACATATTAATGGTGACATGATATGACCATAATATTGAATTTTTATTCGTAAAAAAGGAATAACCAAACTATATTGTGATCTCTCCAACAAATAAGAAACATTATTCATACAGAAATTTCAAACTCTTACATGAGGGTGAGTGATATGTGGGAGCTTCTGTTTTGTATACCGCAATTTGTGCATGTAGCAGTGCTGCGAACAAATTAGACTCTACAACCCACTTTCAGACTTGCTTCCTCATTTCCCTCTCTCTCGGGGGAGATCTTAGCTTGTTGCCGAAGAGTAAAAATTTAGTTGAACGGTGATACTGCTGATGTAGTATCATCAATACACAATAAAATTATATGATGTTAAAATAAACATTAATTTTTAGGTACCACGCATATATGAAGAATGAAAGATAAGAAATAATTAGATGGTGATATCAAAAATGTGGTACCACCATCGTATTTATTTATTTATTTATTTATTTTTTTGGGTTATAAAGGAATGGAACTCCTATCATCATCTTCGGTCTTGTTCATTCAAAGATAAAATGGTTTTACTGGAGAAGTTATTTAGTGGTTCTGAAGCATAGTTAAATATTGTCTCAGAAGTGTCGAGATTAGTGGTTGGGGCCCTCAATTTTTTGTTAGAACATGAGAAACAAGAAGGAAGCTTGGCATTTGGTAATTGATAGAGAAGACATGTGATGCTCTTAAGGAAAATGTTTTAGAGCTTTAATTTATTTTTTTCTTACTATGATTTTTTTTTTTTTACAATACAAACGGCATAGAACTCCATTTAAAATTCTATATTTAGGGCTTTCTATCAGTGCGGTACCCCTAAACCATTTAGTAATTTTTTTGTTTTGCACTTATTGTGGGCCACATGAGTAATGCTTGTGTTTTAACGCATACTCCTAAACCATTTAATAATTTTTTGTTTTGCACTTATTGTGGGCCACATGAGTAATACTTGTGTTTTAACAGAGCGAGCAATAAGTTTATTATTTAAAATTTATTTTTCATATATATATATATTTTTGGAAAAAATTATTATAAGACATTTAGATTAATTTTTGATTATATATATTCAGAAGTCTAATTAATATTTTAGCAATTATTTATGAGTAAAATAAAATTTTAAATAAAGTTTTTGTGCTATGTTAGTAATTTTTGTTTGATTATATTGACAACCTAATAAAATTGATTAAAATCAAATAATTTAAATATAAAATTAATATTATTAAAAAATTATAATTATATTTAATTTTAAATAATAGTGCGAAAGACGAAATAAAATTTTTTATTCCATAAAATAAATGAGCATTTTTTATGTGCCTGTTATCTTGTCAACTTGTAATCATGGCCTTCCAAGAGAACAAAAGTAGCATTGGTAAAATTTTCTAAATATGATTTGAGAATAGAGTTGTATTTTGAATTTTTAAGTTTTAGACTTGTGATTTGAGTTTAAAAAATTTGTTTGGTTATGAGTTTTAAAAAGAGTTTTGAATTAACTTTTGGAGAGAGTTTTGAGTTTTTGAAATTAGAAAAGTTATTTGATTTAAAAATTTACAACTCATAACCAAACACACAATCAAAATTTCTATTCAAAGCTTATATAAAAATTAAAAAAATTCCTTAAATATTTTTTATTTACAATATAAAAATAACAGGTGTAAAAAATTATTTAAAAAAAAAAAACCGAACACTGTTTCGGTCAATCGGTCGGACGTCCAGAGAACATCCGGGAGGACGACCGGATTAGGCAAATTTTCTCGCCGGAAAAGAGTTTTCAAAAGTGGATATAGAATTATAATTTGAAAACTGAAAACAAACACCACACTCACGAAAGTGGGTGAAAATGTGTTTGGCAAACATAACTAAACACAGAAAAAGTTTTTACTTCTATTGCTATGGTTTTAAATTTTAAATTGAATAATTTAGTGTTCGTACAATTTAAATTCAGTTTCTTAATTTAGTTTTTTCTTATAAAATTTTGTAAATTTTTTCTGTGTATATCTTACGAAAATTATAAGTGTTTTAAAATCGTTGATTATAACTGTTGACTATAACTTTTTAACTTTAACGAAAAGATTAAATTAAACTTGAATTTAAAATATAAAAATCAAATTATTGAGTTTAATAAGTCTCTGAGTTAATTTTTGATATAATCCTATGTCTTTGGTTGTAGACGAGGGGTTAAAGCTATGATCAACCATTGGAGGAATAGATTGATCAATGCTAACCCACTTTCTATTTGCTTCTTCCAAAAGGTACTCTGAATAATTAAAGCATGGAAGGGCTTTGAATATGACCACTAAAATGGTCAACTTCCCCAAAGTACCCAATGTCTTGAGCATTTGGTTTCAACATTAAAATGATGGGTTTGAACATATAAATTGTTGGACAATTTTCTCTATATTTAATGAAATAAATTTTGTTTATATACTAAACAATAAATGGAATATAAAAAAAATATAGGAAATGAGAGAGATTGTTTGATTACAAAAATCAAGCTAATAAATAAAAATAAATAAATAAAAATAGATTTTTATTTTGTTACAAAAACAAAGTCAAAAATCAAAATCTGATTTAAATAAATAATAATAAAACAGAAAATAAATTAACAACTTACTTGATTAATTTCTTGAACAAATTTTTTTTTTTTTGGATCAAGTCCAGTGTTTAACACTGTGTCCTTAAGACAAATTCATCATCTCCACGGTGCTTTCAGATTTGCGGACGTCTATCTCCCAAGATAAAATGATCAACAACGAATAAATGCAGCACTACAATTTATTCGCACGACGAACACACTTTGTATTTACACTCTTTCTTACAAGAAAATAATGCAGCAAAATGTAGAGATAGTAAAGTAGAATTTGAGGACGAAAATTCAGTGAGTAATCCAAATGAGGACCTGTCTTATTTATAGATGGAAAGGTGGTTGTTTGTTTTGAATTAAATAGGTACCAAACCTGTTTGAATAGGTGCAAGACACATTAAGCCTTTGTTGAATAGAAAACCGAATTTGTTAGGTTTAATTTACCAATTTGAATTTGTTTGACAGATAAAATCATGAGAAAAAATTGAAGACGAGTAAGCAAAGTTTTGAATCTTCCAACTGAAAATTTGAATTAAAATTGCCAGAATTTATTTTCCCAAAGCATAAAAAATAAATTCAAATGTTATTGGTCCACAAAGATAGGTATTAGGACGGACAAGCCCCACCCAACCTCATACCACACACCTGCGCCCAAGCCCAGTGGCACCTCGACTGACAGAGGCCCATGTGGCGCATATTTTTGTGTCCAATGGGTCTAACCCATTTTGTCCATAACCTCCCTCTCTACAAAACTTGGGTACCTCTTGGGGCCTATCCCAAGTTCCAATCCCACGCCTTATAAACTCATAAAATTTTTCCCATCAAACCAATGTGGGACAAGCCATTATTCAGACCTTAAGGAATTTCCACCAAAAAATCCATTTCCATGAAGCTCACTTTGACTTCAATTTTCCATTCACCCGATAATGTTTTTGAGCAACCAAATATACCACGTGAATCACAACGCAGCATAGAATGTGTTACCACTTAGACCTGCTAACAATAGTGCATGGGTCCCACCCAAAAATTAGACCAAAGTTTAGAAAAAAATCTATTTTTTTCCAGATTTTTTCAAAAACCATTTCTAACAATCCCCCACATGAATGGAATTTGATGACAACGGAAATGCAACAATATGCAGAATTTGTTGAAAAAGTATAAATTGAAAATATCTTGCATCAGGATAGGTAACTTTTGGCCTTGAACCTTCCCTAGTGATAACCTATCGGACTTACTAGCTAACCAATGGACGCGGTGCCTTGAATTGTTTATCCATTTGTGTAAGCCAAGACAATAGATTTCACACAAAATATCTTCTGACACATCGTGGTTCTCACGGTTGTGTTCATTTTGGCCTTGAACGTTTCTGGTTTTTTATGAGTGCTTCTAGAGAATTTAGCCTCTTCATTCTCATAGAACCGGCCCCAGTTCGACACTCATTTAGGCGATTCTTATTGTGAGTATCTCCTTATACTCGTTTTGATTTTTATGCCTAGATCAAGATATAAGTAATCATTAAAAGCAAAGCTTATCCTTAGACCCCTGCATACAACACATGTTGCAGATATCACTCTCATCATTGGGATGGATAGGGAATTTTAAGTGATTTTTGGTGAGCCACACATAACTTAGTTGTCCCTTTGAACTTAGTTCTTAAGATGTCCAGTCATATAAGTAGGGTTACCATTATGATGACTCTTATGTCATAAGCTTTAATCCCATCTCCTTCGATGAACTATACACTTGCTCTTTTGTCAAACCTTTTGTTTAACGGATTCGTAATATTCTCTTTAGTTTTTATATAATCTGTTGAGATTATTCCATTTGAGAGCAATTGCCTTACGGTATTATGTCGATGATGAATATGTCGTGACTTACCATTATACATATGATTCTGTGCCCTGCCTATTGCAGATTGACTATCACAATGAATGCAAACAGCTGGCACAGGTTTTGGCCATATTGGAATGTCTTCTAAGAAGTGACGAAGCCATTCTGCTTCTTCTCCTGCTTTGTCTAAAGCAATGAACTCATATTCCATTGTGGATCGTGCGATGCATCTTTGTTTCATGGATTTCCAAGAAACAGCAGTGTCTCCCAGAGTAAAAACATATCCACTAGTGGATTTTGAGTCTTTAGTATCCGATATCTAATTGGCATCACAATAACCTTCGAATACTGCTAGATATCAAGTAAAGTTCAAACCATGATCATTGGTAAATCTTAGATATCTAAGAACCCGAATGATCACTTTCTAATGGTCTTCTCCAGGGTTACTGGTGTACTTACTCAATTTACTGACAGCATAAGCTATATCAGGACGAGTATAATTCATTAGGTACATTAGGCTTCCAATGATTTGGTAGTATTTTAACTAAGACACCACATCACCTTTATTTTTTGATAAATAAAGACTGATGTCTATAGGTGTTCTCGCTATATTCATATCATCCTTGATAAATTTACCAAGAATTTTCTCAATATAATGTGATTGAGATAATGCATATCCATCAAATGTTTTAGTAATTTTCATTCCTAATATTACATCCATGACCCCCATATCTTTCATGTCAAATCTTTTGTTCAGTATTTGTTTAGTTGATTTGATCATGCTTTGAATGCTTCCAATGATAAGCATATCATTCACATAAAGACAAACTATGACATATCCTTGGTCAGTGTTTTTAACGTAAACACATTTGTCACATTCGTTTATCTTAAACCCATTAGTAAGCATGGCATGATCAAATTTTTCATGCCATTACTTAGGTGCTTGTTTTAATCCATAAAGAGATTTTACAAGCCAATAAACTTTTTTTTCTTTCCCTGGCACTACAACCTCTTCAGGTTGCTCCATATAGATCTCTTCATTTAGATCACCATTTAAGAAAGCTATCTTAACATCCATTTGATGTATCTCTAAATTATACCACGCTGCTATCGCAATAAGCATGCAGATGGATGTCATTCTTGTCACAGGGGAATATGTGTCAAAATAGTCCAACCTTCCTTTTGTCTGTAACCTTTTACTACGAGTCTTGCTTTATACTTGTCTATTGAACCATTTGTTTTCATTTTTCTCTTGAATATCCACTTATATCCAAAAGGTTTAGAACCAGGTGGAAGATCCACCAATTCCCAAGTATGATTTTGCATAATGGATTAAATTTCATTATTAACTGCCTCTTTCCACAAAGGTGCTTCAAGACCTGTCATTGTTTCCTTAAAGCTTTAAGGTTCATTTTCTAACAGGTATGTCAGAAAATTTGGACCAAAGGATTTTGATGTTCTTGCTCTCTTACTTTGTCTTGGTTCATCATTAGTTAAATCCTGTTGGTCAAGACCATTACTAGTCTCTTGTGTTTGATTGTCATTAGTCTCTTGACTTTGTGTACAATCATAAGTTCTTTTCTGTGAACTTAATTCCTGTCCTTACTTGTAAGGAAAGACATGTTCAAAAAACACAGCATTCCTTGACTCTATAATAGTGTTCACATTTATATCAAGTATTTCTGATTCATACGTCAGAAACATATATGTACTACTATTCTGAGCATAACCAATAAACACACAATCCATTGTTTTTGGTCTTATCTTTGTCTTTTTCGGAACAGGAACTTCTACTTTTTGCCAAACACCCCCACACTTTTAAATATTTATAGGAATGTGGCCGACCTATCCATAATTCATAAGGAGTGTTGTTGATTTTCTTGTGGGGTATTTTGTTAAGAACATAATTAGCAGACAATATTGCTTCCTCCCACAAGTTCTGCAGTAAACCTGAACTTAGTAACATGGCATTCATGATTTCTTTAAAGGTTCTATTCTTTCTTTCAGCAATTCCATTTTGTTGTGGAGAATAGGGTGTTGTAGTTTGGTGAATAATGTCATATTGTGCACAAAATTCATTTAATGGTGCATCATATTCACCACTCCTATCACTTCTAACCATTTTAGTGGTTTTTCCAAGTTGATTTTCAACTTCAGTTTTGTAGAGTTTAAACATTTCTAAGGCTTCATCTTTACTTCTAAATAAGTATACATAACAATATCTTGTGTAATCATCGATAAATGTTATGAAATACTTTTTGCCTACTCTAGTTTGAACAAATTTAAGATCACATACATCTGTATGAGTTAGTTCTAGAGGTTCGATTTTTCTTTCAATCGATTTAAATGGAGCCTTAGTTAGTTTCGCTTCTACACAAATCTCACATTTGTGATTAGGATCAATTTCAAACTTTGGTATATAATCCAAACCAATTAATCTACGCAAAACATCAAAATTTACATGTCCTGATTACTATGCCATAAATTCGACTCAAGAATATAAGCAAAAGATGTGTTATTCTCATTAATAGCAAGTTTTGGTATAACCATCATTACATTCAACTTGAAGAGACCATCACTCATGTATCCCTTACCAACATACATACCACTACTTGTTAATACAAATTTATTAGACTCAAATACAAGCCTAAAACCATTTTTACTTAACAAAGAACCTGAAACAAAATTCTTTCGGATGTCTGGTACATGCAGTATGTTGTTGAGGGTAAGTTCTTTCCCTGATGTCATCTTCAAGATCACCTTTCATTGTTTAGCCACAGTAGAAGTAGAAGAATTTCTTATGAAAAGTTGTTCACTATTTGTAGCCTCATTGTAAGTAGTGAACAACTTCTTGTCCGCACAAATGTGATGAGTTGCCCCAGTGTCAACCCGCAATTCTTTGGGATTTCCAACCAAATTAGCCTCAGACACCACAACAGAGAGATTGATGTCATTTACCCCGTCAGAGATGTAATCTACTTCTGTCACATTGGCTTGATTGGTGGTCTTCTTGCTTGTACTTCCGTGATCCTTTTTAGGGCAGCGATAGTCAGAAGCTCGATGTTTGGTCTTGCCACAATTATAGCATTTTCCTTTGAACTTCTTATTGTTATTATTGTCGTCTTATTTAGGACCATCTCCAGTAAACTTCCTCTTTTTGTTATGTGGTTTGTGCACTTGTTCAACCACATTAGCCTTCGACTCAATAGGATTTTTACCATTCCTCTTTTCAACCTTTCGGTTATCTTCCTCAATTCTCAATCTTACATTCAATTCATCCATGGTCATCTCCTTGTGTTTATGTTTTAAATAATTTTTGAAATCTTTCCAAACCAGTGGTAACTTTTCCACTAAAGCAGCGACTTAGAAAGACTCGCTATGAGACATACCTTCAGAATGAATATCATGCAAAATTATTTGAAAATTTTGAACTTGA
This sequence comes from Camellia lanceoleosa, assembly GCA_025200525.1. Classification (NCBI taxonomy): domain Eukaryota; kingdom Viridiplantae; phylum Streptophyta; class Magnoliopsida; order Ericales; family Theaceae; genus Camellia; species Camellia lanceoleosa. Next base: position 18,207,346 of record CM045764.1, on the reverse strand, counting down.
GAAATTACTGTTTGGGAGTCTACCATAACAAAGTCCAGAAATTTACCGACAACAAATTTTTTTGTGCCGGCATCCTCTGTGTTGTATTTTTTCTCCAAAGAATCCCATAATTCTTTTGCTATTTTCAGAGGGCTGTAAACATTATATAACATGTTCTCAAGGCCATTAAGGATGTAGCTTTTACACAGTAAATCAGAATTTTTCCAAGCGTCCACAGCGGCAACAACTTGCCGATCACTTTCATCCTCTCTAAGTATTAAAGCCTCTTTACGGAGAAATCGGGCCAAATTTAGAGTTGTAAGATAAAACAACATTTTTTGTTGCCATCTTTTAAACTCAGTGCCATTAAATTTTTCCAGTTTTTCTCCATGATTTATCGGAACTTGAACATGGTTCTGGATAGGGACCGGAGTCGTTGTAACGATCGGATTTGAAGTACTACTTTCCAGAGCCATAATATTTGATTACAAAAACCAGAAAAAACCAAAACATAAATTAATTTCCTAGTTACTAAAACCAGAAAATAAATTATAACACAAAATAATTTTATTTTTTCTTGTTACTAAAACTAGAAAAATAAAATACCACAATAATTTTTTATAACACAAATTAATATTCTGCAATTATTAATGACACCAGTATATTATTACTAGTTGTCAAAGAAAATAAACAGTATATTACTACTATTTGTATTTTCCGACCAGAATATCACTTTGTGAAATCACAGAAAATTAAATACAATGAAGACACTAAAAATTAATATATCTTAAGATTGTTGGACAATCTTCACTGTATTTAATGAAATAAATTTTGTTTGTGTACTAAACAACAAACGGAATACAAAAGAAATATAGGAAAGGAGAGAGATTGTTTGATTACAAAAATCAAACCAATAAATAAAAATAGATTTTTATTTTCAAAATCTGATTTAAATAAATAATAATAAAACAAAAAATAAATTAACAATTTACTTGATTAATTTCTTAAACAATTTTTTTTTTTTATCAAGTCCAGTGTTTAACACTGTGTCCTTAAGACAGATTCGTCCTCTCCACGGTGCTTTCAGATTTGCGGACATCTATCTCCCAAGATAAAATGATCAACAACAAATAAATGCAGCACTACAATTTATTCGCACAACGAACACACTTTGTGTTTACACTCTTTCTCACAAGAAAATAATATAGCAAAATGTAGAGATAGTAAAGCAGAATTTGAGGACGAAATTTCAGTGAGTAATCCAAATGAGGACCTGTCTTATTTATAGATGGGAAAGTGGCTGTTTGTTTTGAATTAAACGGGTAGCAAACCTGTTTAAACAAGTGCAAGACCTGTTCGGCACTGTTGAACAGATAACCGAATCTGTTTGATTTAACTTGTACATATTTGTTTTTGTTTCGGACAGATAAAATCTATACAGAAAAATTGAAGAGGTGTAAGCAAAGTTTCGAATTTTCCAACTAAAAATTTGAGTTAAAAATTGCCAAAATTTATTTTTCCCAAAACATAAAAAATAAATTCAAATGTTTTTGGCCCAAAAAGATAGGTATTGAGCCGAACAAGCCTAACTCAACCTCACACCACACACTCGTGCCCAAGGCCAACCCAGCCCGCCCGCGGTAATTTTTGGGTCCAATGGGTCTAGCCCATAACCTCTCTCTCTACAAAACTTGGGTGCCCCTTAGGGCCTACCCCAAATTCCAATCCCATGGCTTACAAACCTTTAAAAATTTTCCCACCAAATCAATGTGGGACAAGCCATTATTCAAACCTTTAGGAAATTTCCACCAAAAACTCCATTTCCATGGAGCTCACTTTGGCTTCAATTTCCCATTCACCCGATAATGGTTTTGAGCAACCAAATATATCACGTGAATCACAATGTGGCATAGAACGCGTTACCACTTAGACTCGCCAACAATAGCGCATGGGTCCCACCTAAAAATTAGACCAAAGTTTAGAAAAAATTATATTTTTTTTCTAGATTTTTTCAAAAACCATTTCTAACATAAATATCACAATTGTTTTGTTTTTTATTTTTGTATTTTTTTTAGAATGGGAAAAACCTAAAGATAGATTACAATTCTGCGAAATCTCCTCTATCTAAATAGATAGCCTAGAAGCTTTAGCATCCATTTCAGCTAAACCATGAATTGTTTGATTACCAAGTCATGGAGTATAGAAGATACACAAATGGCAAAAATCATGACATCTCTCAAAAGATTTTTGCAATAAGTGACCACAAGGGGAAAGCAAAGATTCCTATCGTTGAAGAGCTTTAATAGTGTTAAGTAAGTCCCTTTCAAAATGAACATCATGGATACCCAATTCGAAAGCAAAAATCACTGCTAGCAACGTTGCGAAAGCTTTAGCACAACCTTGCCCCCATCAATTAATCTTATATGACAAGGCCACAAGCACCGCTCCATTGTGATCACAAACAATTATACTAATCCCAACTGCCTTGAGTCGATTGAACACAATTCCATCAAAGTTGACCTTATAAAATCCAATGTTTGGAGCTTTCCAACGGACGTATCACATTTCACATTTGTTGAAAGGGACTAGTTTCTCTCTATGTGAATTGGACGGTCCAATTCAATTTATTAAGTTCGCATGTTTTATTTTTTAAATCTCTATGTATAGATTTTTGTAAAAAATAAATTGATCTAACACTTGTAACTACCTAATTTTATTATCTTTGTCTTCAAAACAATGAACAACAAATATAATTTCGACAATAAATCATTTATTTATTTTTAATATGAACCTATTGCAAAATTATAATCTTTAATTTTAAAGACAATTTTGCCCCTTTTCTCTCTCTTCCTTTCTCCTTGCTCCCTCATGTTTTTTTTTTCTTCTTCTTCCCCACTTCTGTATACCCCGCCCCTTCCCTCACAGAGAGCTAGCCATGAGCATGAAGTTGTTGGCCTTGTGGCTAAAGTTACTATATTTTGGATTCTTTGTTGCAATAAAAGCTTGTATTCGAGTCATGAAAATAGACTCTTTAAAAATAAAAATTAGAATCCTCTCGAAAACTCAAACTCTACTTCTTGTGAATTGACTCAAGGATAGTACACGCATGAGGATTTTCATCGCTGAAAAGTGAAGCAACAACTTCATCCGATGCAACTGCAGGAGTGTGGAAGAAACTATGGATATTGGTTGGAGAGACATTTTTGAATGTGTCATAATAGTAGTGGTTGACAATGTGAGAAGGGTACTTGTAAAATGAAGTGAAATGAGAGTAGCCTCCTAAGTATGGCCATGGCTCTCACTACAACAAAATGCACCTTTGGCGACCACTTTTGGTGACTAAAAGATTTTTAGTCGCCAAAAGTACAATTTTTGGCGACTAAAAATTAATTTTGTCAACATTGGTTCAAGATCTAGCTACTAAAATATTTTAGTCGATAAATATTTATTATTGGCGACTATATTCAAATTTAGTCGGCAACAATTCCACTTTTAGCGACTAAACAGGATATTAGTCGCCGTTAGTTCACATTTTAGGGGAAAAAAAATTTAATCGGTAATATTGCTTTTTCCCGACTAAAATAGAAATTAGTCGCTAAATAGGACTTTTGGCGACTAATATTTTCGTCGCTTGTAGACCGCCTTGAACTCGCTCCGCGCGCCCCTCCTTTCGGAGAGGGCGCGAATTAAGTTCTAGCTACTACAGTTCAGACTCCTGTTACGGTTCTGAATCTAATCTTACAAAGTGTAATGTAAGACTGATAAATCATCAAAAAGTCAAAATCTAGAAAATCATTTTGGAAAATCGATTTTAATCGAAAAGCGCCAAACATGGACTGCTTTGCCAGATTTCAGAATCGCCACCTAAATATTTTATTTTGGGAAATTTAGGAAACTCTGACTCGTGCCTAAGGCCACGTGTCTGTCATCACCAAAGTTGCCTAGGCTCGGGAACTTGGGTACGAGAGGGGAAGGTCCTGAAATGAGCACCCCCTCTCGCCAGATCAAAGATCGGCCTCTACTAAACATGATATGTTGTTTTTATAAACACATGTGTTCTTATTCCGATTATTAGCTTAACTTACTATGTGATGCGCACAACACACAAGTATAGATTGAATCACTCAAGTTGGAACAAAACAACTCGTGTTTGTTTTTCAAAAATGGTTTGAAGGTGCTACTCGCAAGTAGGCTGAAATGCGAATTTGCCACCCTCAAGTGGGCTTAAAACATGATGATTTGTCACTTCTCAAAGTAGGCTTAAAACATATATTTTGTTGAATCGTCCCAATTCAAGCAATCAAGCCTTCATCCACAAGCATTCATGCAATTTATCAATTAAGCACATAGCTTCGTGGCAAGCATGCTGTCATGGCAACACTCACACTCATGCAAGGATGCTAAAGCGTAAACACTTACAATGTACTCCAAGCCAAAACAAAAAGCTAGTTAGAAATATGCATGATCCTAACTATGTCAACAATGCCTAATGCAATACATGCAAAATGAAACTAAATAGGCTCGACTATCTAAGATGGCATATGAATGCAACACTTGATAACATGCTTTGAAACACGTATTCAAATAAGTGTATTGAAATACGATACAGTTTGAATGATGCGCTGAGCCCGGTGCATGTAAAATAAATGAATGATGCAATCATGCAAGCATAAGGTATGCTAATTGAAATATGCCCTAAACTAACCATCAAAAGCTAATAAGTAAAAGAGAGAAAGAAGTGGGGGTTGGAAGACATGCATACACACACGCACCCTTATTACAACAACACATCCTCGCAAAGGAGGGTCCGAATGAATAAGTTAGCTAATCTAAGCTACTTATTACAAATCAACTAATTAACTATGCTAAGCTAATTAGTTACAAACCAAATTGAAACTAGTTATGCTAAGCTAATTAGAATATTACAGAGATGAATTAACTTAGCTAAGCACATTAACCAATTAATTACAAAATCGGTAAATCAACTAGCTAAGTAAAGCAGTAAAATGGCCTCAGGTGGAGGGAGATATGCATGCTCGGTTTGCTTCGCCCGAAAATCCATCGCCTTGCCATGAGTTGCCTCTATTTGCACTCGCGGTGATCTCTGAAAATTGTGCCAACCTCCAGACTACCTCTACTTCAAAAAAGGGACCTCCTAGTGGACTGCCAGCCACTTCAACTGGCCGGTCAGCCAGTTGAAGTGGCCGGTCGGCCAGTTTCTTTCCCAAATCTCTGGTTTTACTGCAACAGAGAACAACAGAGCCAAGACGATGCATTTGCAAGGAAATGTGTGTACTGCTACCCTCCTTATCATGTCCCAAGCTCAAAAGAGTGTGGTGCTTGGCTCTCAAGCCACCAATCACGCATCTCAATGCCTGATGGCCAAAGAGTCAAGCTTGCACAATGTTAGTGATTGCACAACAAGACTCGAAAAGTGTCATCACCCTATCATGCACGATCAAGGGTGACAACGACCAAGAAACGTGACACGTTTCATCACTATGAGTATGAAACATTTCACATTTCTCGTGTTTGGATTAACGTCCGATCCAAACACATGCAATGCAATCAACATGCTTATCTTAGTCATGTTTTACTTGATTCAATTTTGTTTACACATTTTAGCTTACCAATTAGTCCATGAACCGGTTAAGTTCAATGTGATTGTCCTCTAATGGGAAAGATGGCCTCAGCCACAAGCACTTTGAATATGAAAGAGGTTTCATGTTATTGGTTAGTAGAAACCCTCAAGGGAGGATTAAAACCATTAGGCATGCAAACCTCAATTCCATATTCAAGCGATCAAGGGGCTCAAGACTACTTTCAAAGCAAATGAACAAATGAAAAATGAAGTGATATGGCAAGCATTTCAGTGCTGAAATAGGATGCTAAAGACACTAAACCATGCAAGCAACGCATGCACAACATGTTAAGGGCCAAAGGCATTGAAACTGGTGATAAGCATTACACTAGAGGCATGCAATATCAAACTCAAATGGCCAAACCAGCTCTGGACAAAGCTAAATCATGTCAAAACAGTGGCCTGGATATGCTGAAACTTAGGCACAAAAGGCAAGAAAAACATGCTCGCATGTTGGCTCACAAACAAGACACAAAGCACAACTCTCAAAAACAATAAAAGAGTGAAATATGTGAGAATGTGACAATGACATATGCTCTGAAATTACATGATAAATGATGCTATGGCATGCAAACAACTCAAGCAAAGCATGTTGGGAGTTTTAAAACTCAAAGCTAGTTAAGGTACTTGCACTACAGCTATACAAAGCAAGCCTCAAAAGGCCAAAACCACTCAAAATAGTCCTAAAGCATGCTAAAACATTAGCAAAAATGTGTTGGAGTGAAGCATACACATGCTAGATTAATAGACTAAACCATCAAGTACACTAGGCTAATAAGCAAGATTGCACTACAAGTGCAAGAAGCATGCAAGAGGTGACCAATCCAGCCAAAAATAGAGTTTAAACATGTTAAAATATAGCCAAAAACATGCTTGAACTAAGCTAAGACAAGTCACAAAAACATGTTACTTTGCAAGGCTAACTAGGCATAGCATGGAGAGACAAGGAGGGGAGGCCACCCCCTCCTATTTGGGACCTCAAAACAAGTTTTCTACCACTAAAATTCCTCTAAGTATCAGTGGTAAAAAGGGCCAAAAAGTTTGGTTTGAAAGCCTTGAAAGATGGCACAAAAAGCTATACAAGCTAAGGAACAAAAGGGAGAGACAACCCCCTAACACAAAATAGGCGTAAACCACCATTTTTAGGACTAAAAAATAGAGATTTTCTCAGTTCAAAACCACCCCAAAAACAGTGTAGAAAGATGGCAAAACAATAGTGCACAAAGAGCTTAAAAGGGACAAGAGGTTACCTTTGAAGCACAGCAGCAAAACAGCCCCAATTCTGAGCTAAAACCACCTTTCGGAGCTCAAACAAAGTCCCAAGCTACCTCAGCCCAAAGATGATCAACTTTGGTTAAGGGTCTCTCTGCAAAAGTACAGAGAATTCTAAGCTTAAGGCACAAAACAAGAAGAAGGAGAGGCTCCTAGAGAGAGAGAGGCTAAAATTTTTCTCACAAAACTTTGTAAAGAGAGAGAGGGATTTTAGAGAGAGAGTCTCCCAAAATTGCTAAATTGTTCTAACCTTTCAAAACATGAGATATGGCCTCCATATATAGCAAAAATGGAGCCTTGGTCGAAATATCTGAGTTTGGAAATATCTGGAGCAGTGTAGGACAGCTGGAGAAGAAAGATTTGCAAAAAAAACTGAGTTTTTGACAAAAGTGGCCGGTAGGCTACTTCAACTGGCCGGCCGGCTACCTCAACTGGCCGACAACAAAAATCTGCTCTGCAGGTCAAACTTCAAATGGGCATATCTCCTTCATCTGGACTCATTTTTAAGTCATTCTTGTGTCCAAATTGAAGCCCCGAAAGTAAGCTTTCCAATGGTGACAGCTTCACATCAAAATTCCAACTTTGAAAAAAGTTATGCTCATTTTAGTGAAGCCGTTTAGTTTCAATCCTTCCCGGATTCATGCTGAACTTCTCCTAAACTAGTTTTCTTCTCTCCTATCCTCTTTTCTTCAACTCCAAACCCTAAACAAGATGTTTTGGAAGATTTTTCAGAGATTTCACCTCTCTTTCGTTCATTTCCACTTTGTCCGTGTTCGGTTTACCGAAAAGCGCAACATTTAATGAAATGCGAGTCTCGAAGCATCGTAGGAACTTTGTTTCAAAAATATTTTGAAAGAGAGGGTTTTAAGGTCTAAAATATTTTTGATCAAAATCGTTTTGGTCCGAAAATGGGGTGTGAAGTTGGGATTTAAAAATTATTTTGGTCCAAAAATGGAGTGTGAGGTTGGGATTTGACTCTCTCATTGCCGATGAAATCGAACATTTGCACTGCACACCTTTCATCACCAAGTAAACAATCAGTAGTGCCCAAGTCTTAAGGGCGGTCAAAAATGGGGTCTCTACATCGCTGTTGAGTGATATTTGGCTACAAAAGCTGTTAGTTGGCATATATATGACCATTTGTCGGTGTACATATATGACCTTTTGTCATGGTCTATAGAAAAACTTTTGTCGTGGTATATATATCACCTTTTGTCGTGTTACAGATTATGATGGTAATTTGTACTATGCCAAATGGTAATTTCGCTTGGTAGTAAATGTATTTTTTTGTATACAGAGGACTTTGATTTTTGTATGACATATTTTGTATGGAATTATTATTTTAGTTTAGACAATAGTTGGTTTGTATGGACTTTGACATTTAAAGTTATTTATTTTTTGTATATGGATGCAGACTGTGGAATGATTGATAGTATCATTTTATTTATATACATATTATAGGTTGCATGGAATATAAACAGGCTGTGGAGAAATTATAATTTTGCCATAAAACATAATATCATGTTTTTTACGACTAAACAATTAGCAGCTAAAAAGAAATTGGAAAAATACTTTGGGCAGCTAAAAGTTTTGTAGCAAAAAAAAAAAAAAAAGACATTTGGTGACTAAAAGTTTTGTAGCAAAAAGAAAAAAAAAAAATAGACATTTGGCTACTAAAAGTTTGGTAGCCAAAAGAAAATCAAACATTTGGTGACTAAAATGTTTGGCAGCTAAAAACAAAAGCTAAAGAATAAAAACACTTTTACAGACTAAAAATTTAGTAGCTAAAAATGTGGGACTTTAAACGACCAAATATTTAGTAGCCAAAACAAGACCTCTTTGCCAACTAAAATTTTAGTAGCAAAAAATGTGAGACTTTAGGCGACCAAATATTTAGTAGCCAAAACAGGAGCACTTTGCCGACTAAAATTTTAGTAGCCAATCATGTAGGACTTTAGGCGACCAAATTTTTAGTAGCAAAAACGGGAGCTCTTTGCCGACTAAAATTTTAGTAGCCAATCATGTGGGACTTTAGGCGACTAAAAGTTTGGTCGCCGAAAATGTAGTAATTTAATTTAATGTCAAACATTTTGGCAACTAAAAATTTAGTCGGAAATTGAATAACTTTGGCGACTAAAATAATTTTAGTCACTAATGACCTTCACCGACAATTCTTCGATGACTACTTTTGCAACCAAATAATTTAGTCGCTGAAACCCTTCGGTGATTAAAAATTAACTTTTGGCAACTAAAAATTTAGTCACCAAAAGTGAAAATTCTTGTAGTGCTTGTTGCTTTGCCTGCACAATTGATCGATTTGAGCACGTTTTTTTTCCTCTATGGCGTAGCCTCTCATCGTTATCTTTTGTGTCTCCATGTCTATTTCTATCTCTTCCAATCCTAAAAAAAAAATCATATATAGTATTAATTGAATGAGTATTTACACCCCACCAAAAATTAAATAAAATGAAGAGATGAAAAATCCAGTCTTTAGAGAAGAAAAATTATATATCTTTTTATTCCATCCCCTTGTTCATGTGCAAATGCAATTGCAAAGCTAGTGTCAGTTAGGATCATGAGATACATATTGTTCTATTAATTATTGCCCAATAAATGCTAGTTAAAGTTTAAATAATGTCGAAGTTTTATAATTGTAATATACATTTTACAAATTTTCATATACTTTTTATGAGTTTCAGTATACATTTTATACATGAACTATCTTAACCAAAACTCAATTGACAGTGATTAGTATTTTTCCTTTTTGCCTAGGGGACAAACATGGAACTTGTACCAACAATTGGGGTGAGGGTGCTTCTATTTACACACACTAAATATTTCATTACACCCACCTTTTTCTCATATGCATTCAAAATTATGCCCTCACATAAGTGGGTGTAAATAGAAATATCCTTTCGGATATCATTAAATGCATTCACAAAATTCCTCTACACGCCCACTTTCCTTCTCTATGTATAGAGAATTGTGATTCACTAATGTGGGAATAAGAGGAATTATGTGGGTGTATTTAGCATCACCCCACATTGTCATTAGACAGTGATTAGTATTTTTATTTTTTCAAATGGTTATTTTGCTATGTCATACATGCCAAATCAGTATCGGGTCGAAGTCACCGACCTACAACAATAAGTCCGGTTCTATCGAAGCTAAGTCAAAATTAACCAGCACAACAACTATTATAGAGTTAAATTACCGAAACGCCCAAATAGCTCCCTATATTTTCTTTTCAAAGCATTTAAAAATAAATAAATTGAAAAATAAAATATCAATCAAACTACTATTTTTATCACTTCAAATCAAGAACACATGTTATAATGCGTCAGATGAGTAGAACTGATGAATTTTATACATGACATATATTATTATGTGTATTCACATTATTATAAGTGAAAAAATATCATTAAAATTTATTCAGTGGCATATAATATAACAATAACAACCCTTTATTTATTTTTGGTAAACAGCAACAATAAATAAATAGTAATAATAATAATAACCAAAAAAAAAAAGAAGGATTATTTATGCAAAGACCCTCTAAACTATTGAGAAGTATCATTTTGACCCCCTAAACTATAAAAATATACAATACACCCCCTCAATTATTGAAATGCATCACTTTACCCATAAATTATAAAAGCATTCAAATAACCTCCCTAAATTATAAAAATGTATCAATTGGACACTCTTAACAAAATGTGACACCCCAACTATTTAATTAATACCACGCTACTACAAAATAATAATAATAATAATAACAACAACAACAACAACAATAACAATAATAGTGGTAATAATAGTAAAATAAATATAGAAATAAAATAATATATCTAATTTAATAGTTATGTGTGCCTACAATATAACTTAATTAGGAATTATGGTATGCTATTAAGAGAGGATGATGTAATTTTTTTATTACTTGGGACACAAGAATAATTAGTTAACAAAAGCTAAGAGGTGGCACTATTAGGATGAGTATAAATCTAATAATAAATCTAGAAGAATTAAGAGAGCATTGTTGGAGGCAACCAAATTGCGCCACCTATGCACATAATGATTAAGGGAGAGCACTTCGGACATGTATATATAGGGGTGAGGTAGTAAGCAGAGGATCACAAAAATAGAAGTAGAAGCAAGGAGTGAGGTTCAGAAAATCGAAGGAAATAGAAAATAATAAGTATCAATATTAAGGTGAGTTATATTATATCTTGAACCATCATAACATGTTTTATATATGTCTTGCGTCATCATAATATTTACGAATGTTTTGAGTTACCACATTCAATTTTATATTTTATGATTATGTTAATGTTTCAATTATGTAGATTATTTCATGAATTCTATTTGCTTAAAATGAAACCCATGGATATGTTTGTTTAAATTTTAGAAATTATCTGACAATGATTTTGTAAACAGTTATTTTCTGTAAGTACCACCACGGGAGTCTCATACCTTGGGAGACTTAAAGAACTATTGGCCCATGTTTGGCCACTTTGTGGTCCTCTGTTCGTCATAGATCCATTGACCCCTGTCCTGATTGTCACTCTAGTGACCTCCATTCTGTTCTGTTCTACCGTGGTTATGGTTGTTTGCTTATATGATTTCCACATTATGCTTCTGTTATTTAAAATTAATTATTTCAGTTACCAAACTAATCCCTATTTTTAGCCAAATAATTATCCATGGTAATTTATATACCCTCATGCTCATTGTAATGCCCTCAAAATAAGACATAACTCATTCATTCATAAGATCCATAAAAAATGTAGAAGAAGTATTATATTCCATACATCAGAGTGTTCTTTACAAAGATGTTACATGCTTGCCAACAAAAATAGATGCCCAACGGCTTACAACCTCCCAAGTTAGTACTTGGTTACACAAAAGAAGAGTTCTAACTCTTTTACATATAAAGCCCTTGGCTTGAATTACATTTAACACAAAAAGGTAACAACAAAAGAAGCCTTCAGCCCCTAAACCTCCCAAGCTATGTCCTTGGAGGCGGCATATCATCTGTACCTGAAAATGGTGTCCCAAGTAGTGTGAGCCACAACCCAATAGAGATATGCTAAACGGTATATGAGAATTAACTAAAACATTAACATTTGATAAATGTTTAACACTTATAAGCCAACTTACATTCTTTCCATAATCAATCAACATTTACAAACCACTTCCTTTCATTTATCCAAATCAATCCACTTACATTATTCAATATTATCCAAACAATTTAAAATGAGACTACAACTCATATATCAACACTTCAATAATCAACAACATTCAACACTTCCATTTTCTTGCCATTTTACGGAACTACGTCCGAGGGAACCGGCACCCAAATATATAAAAGATTTCGAGACTTTCACCCTAGACACTCCGGGCAACTTAATTATCAATGGAGTCCATCCCCAATCTCCTCCCAAACAAATGGAGTACATCCTCTATCTCCTCCCACACAATATACATATACAATGTATTTAAACACATAGTCATATATAATGACCCAACAATTCACATATTCAATGCGTTAATTCCACCGTCACATTCAATTACATAATCCAATTCATTAGTTTCAGTTTCCCTAATCATCATGCAGTGTCTACAACAATTAAGACTATCCTCCACCGATAGCCCAAAACAGTTATTTCTAAATAGATAAATAAATCTATCAAACAGATAAATTATTACATTTTCCATTGGTGAGTGATTTATCAATCCAACTACACCATTCAATCACAATTTCAAGATTCTCAACCCAATTTCCACTACTAAAAATTGGACTTTTTGCGACGGTCTCAAACGTCGCAAAAGGTCCATATATCGTCGCAAAAGACTTTTTGCGACGGAGTAGCGACGGAAAATGGGGGGTGGCCGAAGGGGGCGTGACAAAAAGTATTTACGACGATTACAAACCGTCGCTTTCTTGTAACGACGGCTAATCAATGATTTTTGCGATGGCTTAAGCTGACACAATAAAGGGGGAAAAAACTTCAGTTTTCGTGACGATATTGGTTGCCGTCGCCAAAACTTTTTTAGCAACGGTATTTGACGTCGCGAAAAATATTATTAGCGACGGTCTAAAACATCGCAAAAAAGTGAAATTAAATTAATATCATATTTGCAACAGTTTAAACCGTCGCAAAAAGTATTATTAGCGACGGTCTAAAATGTCGCAAAAAAATAGAATTAAATTAATACCATATTTGTGACAGTTTAACCCGTTGCTAAATATTTAAACTAATATGTATATGCTACAGGCTAACTCGTCACTAATAAAATGTAAGGAAATGATGATTACATTAGTGATGGTTATTATTGTCGCAATAAAATTATTTTTATAGAATTAATATATATTTTATTAATTCATTCCCTATACAAATTATTAATATTTTAAAAAATAAAAGATATCCACATCCACATTCACATTCACATTCACAAAATCATACGTATATATATATATATATATATGTACCCTGCAACAATTGTCAACCAAATATTCTTTACAAAAATATATAAAACATCCTCCAACAATACTAATAATTTTTGATATTCAAGAACTTAAATTTTTGTATCTAAAGCAAAACAAAAGTATCAACAATACAAATAAAAAAAACATATATATTATAGTTTGTTTTTATATCAACAGTAAACTCCAATATCTATATGCGAAGATATCATCACGTATTGGATTGCATCTGCAAAAAGAAACACATAAAAAAATCATTTATAATATAATTAATTTTAAGCTTACAGAACTCTAACTGCTGCTAAATGGCGCAATGTAAATATATTGGTCATCAAATTACCATAATATGATGTTAAATTCTGGAGGATTAAAAATAAAAAGGATTCCCAAAAATGAAATCAATTCCAATTACTCTAGGTTCTAAATGTCAACAAAATCCATATCAAATACAATAGAATGGCATGTAACAAGATGGATAAGAGCACTACCAAGTTCAGATGATGAACATGTGACTATACCTTCAATTCAACAAGGAATTCCTTTGAAGCTTGCATATCCATATTCTTGATTGCAGCTTTTTGCACCCAAGGGAGCAATTAGGAAAGATAATATAGATACTTAGCATCAGAAATCAACACAACACTCTTAAAGAGCAATAACTTATGCTTGCCAATCTATGTGCAAATAATATTCACAAAAACTACTTGCATTACATGATCAAAGTGCATGATGCATATGTAGAAGTGAAGAGATATTACAATAGGCAATCATGAGATTCATAACTTTTGACCATAAGAGATGTTAAAGAATATGAACAATTCAAGCTACATGTTACAAGAAAAGATCAAGTGCTAATAGAACTGCTTGTCAATTTTTTTTTTTTGGTCACATTCACATGTCACTAAAGCTGCTAATAAGGCTGCAAATGTGAACTGATGAAAGGCTTGTAAGATTAAAGTTGAAACTGAGGTCTCTAGAAGCATAGGAACAAGGATGACGACCATTAAAAGAAAATGGTCAGTTGCTATAGAGCTCTCATAATAATCCATCACCAACCAATCTTCCCTCAGTTCACCACCATGGTAGCATAGGACAATGGGCCAAAAGACAAGAAACTGCTTAGAGTACCAGCTGCAGATGCAGGGGAAGTGTGTGTGTTTTTGTAACTTCGATGGCATTGTATCAGTACATTTCTAGAGTTGGAGAGTGCCTTTTTAGTACAAAACCCCAATTGGCAGATGATTTAGAGGCCAAAAAAACATATAAAAACTACAATGATGAAAGTTATATCATACTTACATGTTGGAGTTCAACTCATATTAACAAAATGCAGATTAAATAAAAAAATTGGTATATGGATCTAATATTACCATTTCCTGGTATAATCCAACTGTTAAACATGATACAAAAGCATTTATTATGAAGAAATTAGATATAATAATAAGTAAAAATTAGGACTCAATATTGATGTTGATATTGATATTGTCCATGGTTTGAATTGATATGAACACCGAAATTGCTTAAGAGGTTGACACACAATGGCTATGTAGCGAAGAAACTGCTCATTTTAAAGGAAAAATAAAATCATAGAGAGTACCTTCTAATTTGAAACAAAAAAAGATAGATTACATAACCATGTCATGACATCAATTGATAAAAGCATTGGTTAACAAAAAAATATTGATGAAATTGCTTACCAAATCAACTGACAGAACTCAAGACATGAAAGAAAGCATGCCCACAAAAAAACAAAAGCATGAGAGAGAGTACCCAAATGGAACTTAATTTAATGGTAGTAAAAATGGGAATAAAGAAGAGACTTACTAGAAGGGGGCAATTGGAATAAAGAAAACTCACTGCTCTTAACCTTGGTCCTTGATGGACTTTGGGGGCCCACATCTCCAAAAATAAAATTAAAAGCGTCACAGATAGAGAGAGTGGAAGTTTTAAATTTTTAATCAGAGGCAAATAAAAGTTTCAAATGATCTTAATAAATCTGTGCCTATGTCATTCCGAAGAATAGAAAATATAAGTAAGCAAACTCCATTACCCATTATCCAAAATCAACTCCCTAAAAATTGCCTACTGTTTATTATTAAAAATAATATCCAACTCCACTATTTGTATCACCAATTTGAATACACCTCTATTTTTGCTAAACTTACCACCATACACTACATTTTGGAGAGGTTGTTTAGTCATTTACTTGGCTTGTTATGATAGATTCACTCACTATTTGAACAAAAAAGTAAAATTATATAAACAACTGGTTTAATCAAAAGAAAATATACTATTTTAATTGAGGAATTTTACCGAAACATGGTGTATGCACAAAGACACGCAAAATATAGAGGGGAAAAGAGATAAATTTTAATTGAGGCAATATTCTTGGTTGTGAGAAGTAAATGAGAAACAATTTACACTATAAATGAGAAACAAATCACATAACATAAAAGGAATGCCTGACATGAATGGGGACGTATACTAGATTAAGCAGAAACACAATGGTCTTAGATAAATAGTAAAAATAACTTCAAATATTGCCCATATGAATTTAACCTGGAATATAGAGAGAATGATAGATGAGTAGAAAATTTGCAATTCTATCTACAACAATGTCTCAATGAGTGAATATATAAACATAGATTTGAACAAAAGAAATATTCGAACTGATGGCGATGCAAAATTCATATCACAGATGAGACTCACTTTGAAAAGTGGTGTGTAAACTATAAATTACACAGTGCTTGATGTCCAATACATTCGATAAATTACAATTTACCATAACACAAATCTAATCGTCATTCCAAGAAGCTAGACACTAGTTATGTCAAGATTATTTCATTGAATACGAAAATATATTATCAATATATACATTACAGAAAATGACCTATCACATCTTATGGGGCAAGATAAGATATAAAATAAAATAAAGGATATATAAAGCAGCAAGATTTTAGCTTTCATTTCATGTGCATATTACCAAATGAACTGATAGCAACCTAACAGTTGTCCATTTTAAGATTGTGAAAGCTGGGACAAGGGTATCAGGTGTTGGCATTTTAACCTTTAGTTACTCTACATCTTTCTAGACCCATGTAATTGTTGCCAAAGTTGTTCTAAGGATACAATATTTAGCTTCCCTTACATGCACACTGCTTTTTATCTATTAGCCTACTTCAAATATGTGAGAGAATTCTGCCGAGAGACAAAGGGCCCCCACATGCTCTTAACATCATTACATTTTGCTCGAGTTCACACATAAGGCACCAATCTTTCATGCAACCTAGCATTCATGTCATAGACCAAGGACATTATAATGAAACCGAACAAAAATTATTTGCTATAATCACCACTAACAGGAAGGAAATGTGAAAAGAGTAAAGAACAGGCTCTAGAATGTGATCTCCGGAGCAAATAGATTGTCAGAGGTCTTGTGCAGGTCAAGCAATGTAATACAGAATTGGCATAACAACTGCACCAAAAAAAAAAATTTAATTAATGAAAACGATATACTGATCCTAAGCATCGGTTATTACTACTAATGCTATAAATCCAAAAACAATTAAATGGGTTTAGTCCATTAGTTGTTATTGCTGGAAGTTCAATAGAGAAAAATAAATAGCAAAAACTTTAATACATATTCCGACAATTGATAAGACCTCTAGGAGATATGTCATAAACTTCATATTGAAAAAGCTTCACAAATTCTTCATAAGGTAATAGCATCTGAGAATTCAAATAGAAGACCATCAATAAGAGCTTCTATTTATATCTCAAGGCCCAAAAATCAAATAAGATAATTCAAGAGATTTAATCAAACAAAGAGGGGTGCTAGTAACTAAAAACCGACCTTTAATTTCTTATGCCCTTCACCAACAACTTCTGAATTTTCCTGTCTACCAAGCTTCGATTGACTTTCTCAGACCAAACATCTTCATGATTCCCATGCTTGCATCCTTATTGCTTCCTTGTTGAGGAATGGCATCCCTTATTCCAGCAACTTCTGCATCACCACTAAAAAATCAAAGGAAGAAACCAATTGCAGTTTTAATTTAAGGATAATAAGTCACGAACCAACTTGACTCATTCACAATTTGTTCCTTTTTTTCCATTTCTGAACATAGTTGCTCTCTTGACATCTTCATCGTTGATTTCTATGATTTATGCATTTTTGTTCCAGGATGATGTGATACACTTTTAGCTTTTAATGCTTCTCTTCATTGAGGCTATTTCAGAAGAGTGGTTCAACTCTACTGTTTAGAATTAATTCCCTCCCTAAGAAAGCTTTCTCTACCTGACATGAAGTCTCTTTCAATGTCACACACAATTGTCTCAGGCTTTGTTGAACATAACAAGTCTGAGATGCCAAAATTAGTTCTTGAATCAAGTATGTTTCCATGTTGACTTTGTAAATCATGACTACGATGCATTGTGCTTCTTGAACTAGTATGACCATTACTAAATCCACCACAGATGTTGACATTGTGCCTTCTGGGAATTTCTTCTTTTGAGAGCACATAATCAAAATTTTGAAACTGCAGCAACAAGTACGAATTATCAGAAATCTAATTATAAATAATGAACAACCAATACATACTATAAAAACTAAGAATGGATAAGAACCATGTGTTTCATATACACCTCTTTCCTGGAGGCTCCTTTTATAGAATGTAATACAGCCCCATCTTCTATTCTTAACTTAGATTTAATAGAAACCCTCTCGTCTATAGATCTTATCTCCATTATGGGACTCCAATGGTATCAATTGAGATATAAGCAACCATAGGAGATGAGATACAGCTGTTGGTTTCCAGTTGCTGGCACTCAGGCTTGTGACCTTGCCTCCAATGAATTATCTGACACTCCCCAGAACTGCATCATATTATGAGCTTGAAAAGTTAATGAACTTTGAAAACATCCAGATCATGTTGCACCACTTGTATACCATTTATGTGCAAAGCTGAGAACATGTCTCGCACAGATTCTCTCTTCTTTAATCTCTTTTTAATGTCAAAACTTATTAGTGAATAAGTTTTAGAATAACCGAGTATATGAGCATGAAGAACAACTTGCGAGTGTGCGCGCGCGCACACACACACACAAAAACTGTTACTATTTTGGTAAAATAAAAGTTTTATATGCAATTGTTCAAGTTCAAATAACAAAATTAATCATGCTCTGCCATTAGCAAACATTTAAGACGAAATTGCATAGATAAGACCAACCAACATGATCTTAAGGCCCAAAAATCGGGGTTTGATCATACCAAGAGTGACTTTGCATCGTGAACAACGTGTAGTAGCTGGACCAAAGCATCTGGCACACTCATGAATTCCATTCTTTGAAGCATGTACGAGAGGGATAACAGTAGCAGCACTCATTCCAAGTTTGCAAGAAAAAGATGCAACATCTCCTGAAATGTTGTGCCGCTTCTGCCCTGCACCACTTAAACAATTTCTCAAGATTATGGTGAACATGATGTAATTTTCATCATTCTCACCTCCTAAACCCCATACTTAAGTCAAGAAAGTACAACTTACACCTAGATAGTAACTTTGTTGCAAGTTTCAATTATTAATTTTTTTTTAAGGAAAAAAAAAAAAAAAAAACTAAAGACGAATTCCATAGTTTTTCTCAGCAATTAAACAAAATTAGTTGACTTTAAAATTTCAGGAATTGCATGTTCCAAGCTATTAACAGTCAAATTGAAGGCAAAACGTAAACTTCACATTCATCACACCTTCAAATCAAAAACCCTTAAACAATTGCTAGCTTGAAGAGCCAAGAAACCCCAAATCATCACTGGATTTAGAGACAAACCCATCTGAAATCAAGATAACTAAAACCCAATTGATGAAATCAAGATTATTACTAAAGCCCAATAGAAATTTAACAAAAATAAACAGTATAAACAAGACTGATCAGAGTTCAATTCGTCAAATAGATAAAAAAAAAAACGAGAAACCTACCCTAAAAACAAGTTATAATCATATGCAAATCGGCCATGGGCAGGGCTCTTCAAATAGAGATGTACCTGTGGAGAGAACATGGGTGAGGCAGCGGTGGCAATGAGGCCATGGATGGGCAAGAGAAAGAGATGGAGGTGCGCTTGCACTGATCGATGTCCCAATACCGATTTGATGCCCTCTTGTGCAGAGGTGGCGCTGGACAGAGATGGAATTTCCGGCCGCTGCCACTCTCTCTCTCTCTCTCTCTCCCCCCCCCTATGTGGCTTCTGATGTATTAACAGCAAGAGCAAGAGGAAAGAAGAGGAGAGGAGATGAGTATTACCTGGACGCTGCCTACGCTGGTGTTGTTGCCGCTGCGAGAGAGAATGACGACTGGGCGCGCGAGAGAGAGAGAGAGGGGGAGAATAGGGTAGAAGACTGAATTTTTTTTTTTATCCCAAGAGAATAAACAAAGTTTGGGGAAAACAGGAAAGAGGGAGGGACGGGGGGTGAGGGGTGGGCGCGAATTCAGGGATTAGGATTTGTGACGATGTTAAGAACCGTCGCGAATGAATAAGTAAAAATAAAATATTTTGCAACGGATTAATAAAGGCCATCGCCAAAAAAAAAATAAAAAAATAAATAAAATCGCAAGACATAAAAACAATTTGTGACAAGTAACGTACCGTCGTGTATAATATTACTTTTTGCCACGGTCTTAGATTTTCCGTCTCAAAAAAATTAATTTCGCCATGGCTTTATTTGCCGTCGCATATAACCTTATTTTTTGCCACGGTCTAACTTTTTCCGTCGCAAAAAATATAACTTCCGTGACGGTACTTAAACCATCGCAAAAAGCAAGCTTTTGCGATGGCACTTAAACCGTCGCAAATTGTTCCGTGTCAAATGCTCCTTTTTCTAGTAGTGTTCATATTCCCACAATTTACCAAATTAATTATACGAATTAATTAATTAAGTTCAATTAGGGCATTTTTCCCACTTTCTCAAACATTGATCCTAAGACCAAATTTCATCCATTCTACCCAAATATCCCCATTTTCAAGACCCCACATACACAATGAAGTCCAAAGATAGAAAACCCCTCTTTCCAATATTTCAAATTTCAAACCCTAACTTTCCAAAATTACCAAATCTCACTATTTATACAAAATGACTAATGTCTATGTTAAAGCCCATAAAAAACGAGTAGATTATCCCTACCTCAAATGAAGAAGCTCAAAGGAGATGAAGAGAAAAACCCAAGATGCTCCAAAGTCTAACTTTTTCGGATCAAATGATAGCCCACACGATACTCTACCTTTTTTTACCAAGGAAGTAGGGTAGACACACTCTAGATCAAGTGTATTTGTAGAGAGAGAAAGAGACAACTGGATCTAGGGTTTGAAGTGAAATGGAGATGAAAAAGTGAGGTAGAATCACACTGCTGCGAACTGATATATACAGGGCTCGCTCGAGCGAATGAGTGGTCGCTCGAGTGACCAAACACAAAAGGACCTCGCTCGAGCTCAAGAAGCGTCGCTCGAGCCAAAAATGCAAAGCTTCAGGTCTGCAACTCAGAGACACGCTTGAGCGCAGGAGTCCTCACTCGAGCGAAGAAGCAAATACCCAGGCCTCGCTCGAGCGTAAAAGCCTCGCTCGAGCGAAGAAGCCAAATCCTGGGTAGCAACCATTTGTTCTAACTTACAACCAACTTATTCCAAACTCACCCAACACATCCCAAAACTCAAATATAAAGAATCAAAGGATGGAAACGAGATACAGACAACAACATACAACCACGAAACTCGAGTCCGGAATATAGTAAATGACAGAGGAAAACTAGGATCGCTATACTCATTGTATAATATTTCTCACTCTGCCATGTGCTTATATCTGTTACCTCTTTCAGGTGATGAGATTTAGCAGGATCGAGATTGGGAATGAACCGTAGTGTTTTTTTTTTTAATTTACTATTTGTAATTCTGATCAGACTCTTGTAATAAAATAAAGCTCAAATGACTATTTTTTTTTTAAAATAAACTTTTGGTACCCCTTTGTTTTATTTAATTTATCCGATTGCGCTACTACTACAGAAATTTTAATTATTTAGTTTTTATGGTCTTGTTGCAACACCAAACCTTTGGGTACCGGGTTTGGGTTGTGACAAAAGGAGTCAAAGTGAAACACGCCAATAGAGGGTCCATTTGTACACTTTTATAGCTTAAGAGATAAAGTGATACTTTTTAAGAGAATTCATTTGTACACTTTTATAATTTAAGGGGTAAAATGATACTTCTTAATAATTTAGCAGTCTCCATGTAAATAACTCAAAAAAACCCCAAGGCAAGTGGCCGAATGGTAAAGTCTGGAGGATAAAATCCATAGGTCTCGAGTTCGAGTCACCCCTTGGGGCCACTGGAGGTTTGCCCGGTCGTTAACTTCAGGGCCCTCAGGATTAGTCCTGGCTTCCCTTAAAATCAACGGGTTGGAGATACCTGAGTTATCAAAAAAAAAAAAAAAAAAAACTCAAAAAAAGAAAAAAAATTCTTTCAAAGCATTTTTATTATGTATTATTATATATAATTCACACATACATAAATCCTGTCAAAATATTTCAAAATATTATATATAATTCACACACATAAATCCAAACCTTATATAATATTTTTCTTTGTGACAATCAACGTGGAAATTTTTATTTAATTTTGAATAGAAATTAATTTTAGAAGTAAATTGAAAAATTTTTGAAACCTAAAGGGTCAATTAAAAAAAATTAAAAGTTAAAGTGAAAAAATAACCAAATATAAAAGACATAAAGTGTAATTTTTCCTTCATATATTAGTCAGTGACCTTCCCTTAAGTTACACGGGAGATGCGTAATTCCTACGGCTGCAAACGAAGCAAGTTGTTTATGAGCTTGGCTCGGTTCGTTAAGTAAATAAATGAGCTTGAGCCTAACTTTTAGCCTCATTTATCTTTATTTAAATTGTAAAATAAATATATTATTTATACATTAAATAACATAAAATATGTGTAAATAATAGCATAAATATATTATTTATGTTAAAATAATATAAATAAAATTTTTATTTATTTTTTATCAAATAATATATAAATATATTATTTATATTTCAAATAATGTAAATAAATTTAATTTTTTAATTAAATAATGTATAAACATATTATTTATTTATTTAAATAATGTAAATAATAATTAATTATTGAGCCGCTTGAGTTAGATAATTGAGCTCGAGCCCAGTAAAACTCAACTAAGTTTGGTTCGTTTGCAACTTTAGTTGCCTATGCGTGAATATTGGGCCGTGGTCAAGTCTATCTCGGCCCACTCATAATTTTTAATTTTTTTAAATGTAATTATAATATGAGCCAGATTTAAGAAAGAGTGTTTCAAACTCAATTCCTCAACAAACTACATTGAATAAATTATTTAAAAAAAAATCATAGTTCGATTTTTATTAAAACAAAATAAATGTTTAATTTTAAATGTTATCAATTTAAATTTTAAAATTTTAAATTTATTTTCAACTTTAATCATTTGTCTGTTTTCGCTAAGTAAAATCAATGAAAAAAATATTTCAATCATTAAACTCAACAACAAAAAATATTTTAGACATTTTATATACACCTACATTAAGTTTAATGGTTATAATACTTTTTTTTTCAGTCCATTTTACTTGATGAAAAGGGTCAAACCTTGTAAATTTTTTTTAAAAAATTTCCAACTATATTTTATACAATACATTTTTTAGAGTTAATTACCTAAAAAGTCCTATTTACAAATGTTATGGTAGCTCAGGTCCTATTTAAGATTTTTTAAACTAATAAGTCCTATTTAGTAAAATTGAGAATATTATCAATTTTTTTTTTTAATTTTTAAAACTAAGAACATTATCAATTTTGTAAATAATGTTCCAGATAATTGTTTCACTAATTGATAAAAAAAAACAAAAAAAAAAACAAAAACGCAGAGCATGAGATTAAACATTTTTGCCCTTTTACTTATTGATTTGATTCAACTATCCAATAAAACTGATAATGTTAACATTTCTTTTTTTTTTTTTAGTTTTAAAACTGAGAACATTCACTACAAGAAATTACACTTTTGGCGACCACTTTTGGTGACAACGTCAATTTTTCACAGGCAAAAGTATATTTTTGGCAACATAGTGATCATTTTTGTCAGTAAAAATAGGCCTTTAACAACGCAATTTACTACTGTCGCTAAAAAAACATAACATTCAGTAGGCCCCAAAATTATTAGTTTGTGCCAAAATTTTGAAAATTTTAGCAATGATAGTTATTTTTAGGCAACATGATAAGTGTTGTTATTAGTCAATTTACTTTTGGAGATGACAAGTTGGCGTGGACAAATAGTTAAACATTTAGCGACGGTAAAATTATTTGTCGGCCAAAGTTTCATTAGTGAAACATGATGGTTTGGTGATTTGCATTTTTATTAGAACTTTCCAAAGGGGTTTGGATTTTCACAAGTTGGCCATCCAATTTGAAAGAGGCTTGCTGAGTGCATTTTGGGGTTGACCTCGGTGATTCAAACTATTTATGTTTTAAGAATTATATATTAAGTATAATTTTATATAAAAAATTAAGATAGTCAGACATTAGTAGCTATATATTTGAATCATATTTGTTTTTTTAAAAAATAAACAATAATTATAATTTCAATAATAGCTATTCATTTTTTATAATGCAAATATGTTTTAAATATATAATTACAGATATTCAATTATTTTCATTTTTTTCATGAATATTCTAGTCAATAAAAATTAAAAAGTAAATGGTCCGGATGGCCAAGATGGGTCTTAAAATAAGCCATTAAGCTCAAATACTCTCTCATATTGAGATGACCAAATTAAGAGAATCTAAACTCTTTCCAAAATTGAGGTGAGCCATGTTTGGTTTAATTTTTTAAAACTTGTTTGAGGTTTTTTTTAAAAGAAGTGAAAAAATCAAAAAACATCAAAATTGGTTATCAATTTTACTTAATTTTACAAAGGATATGAGTAATTTTTAAACATTTAAAAATGATATAAGATAAAAATTAGAAATTAAAACTCAAACCAAACAGGGACCCCACTTTTTCACAATCCCTTCCAAATTCCCCTCTCTTTTTACTGGTAGGTAAAAACTCCTCTCTCTCTCTCTCTCTCTCTCTCTCTCTCCACGATTTTCACTCGTTCTCCCACGATTGGAGGTTCTCTCTCTCACAGTTTCCGCCTTTTGCTGTTGTTGTCATTGTGCTACATGTCGCTACTTCATTCTGCTTCAGTAGGTTGTCCCTCTTTGCTCTGTATCCCACCCAAGGAATTTTGGATTGGTTTTATTTATATTAGTACATTGTTCCTCCACTCAGTTTTGGGTTGGAATTCTTGTATTGACCCAGGTTTGTCTAGTTCTAGATTTGATAAGAATTTGTGTTGAACTGACCTGGTGCAATCTTATCCTTAAGCATGAGATCACCCATGAAGATGGATTAATGGCTCTCTGTTTAGGAAATAGATTAACTTGTTGTATATTGTAAAATAAAAATAATAAAATAAAAATTGAAAAGGATATAAGATGACAATGATTTCTAGGGTTTTAGATGCCCAAAATTGCTATTCTATATTTGAAGAATACAGGGTCGTGGGCGCCGTAAATTGATTTTTAAAAAAAGGCTCCAAAATATTTTTAGCTATTATACTAGTCCACAAAAAAATCCACCTAAGTTTAAAAGGACTCGACAAAATTCAATGAAGATTCAAAACTAATAAATAATTGATGTGGTGAATTATTTAAACTAATAGATGATTGTTTTTACTTCAAAAAATCGAAATGCCTATTTATTTGATGAGTTATTTGAAATTAATGGATGGTTGTTTCCCAAATTTATGAATTGTATATAAACTACGATTAATTACACTAGTTACAATTATTTCTGAAGAAAAAAAAAATCAAATTTAAAATTAAATAAATCTTACCATTGTTTTATTATTTTATTTTTGTTTATATGATTTTGTATGGATTATGAATCTCCTAAATTTTCCCAATTTTATTAGATTTGAATGTGTTCTGGTGTGGGTAGGAAAAGGATACCGGGTTTGTATGTTTAATTTGCATGTTCAAGTTCAAAATTTACCATATATTTTTATTTAATTTTATCCCTTATAAATTTATATATTGCATAATAAATTTAATTTTTCTAAATTTCCTGAATAAAATTAATTTATACAGTGATGTAGTGGCTTTTATTTATTTAAATGTAGTGGCTTCTATATATACATTGAATTAATGTTAGTTTTTTTTTTTTTTTTATTAATTTTGATTGTTTGGTAAAATGATATTGATCTACATTGCAAATACACACACACATACATAAAATTTGTCGTGTCCCCTATCGTGTTCATGTCCCCATTTTTTTGAAATCATTGTGTCCCATGCCTGTGTCTGTGTGCGTTTGCATGTCCGTACTTCATAGCATGGTAGTCTTCTTTATTATGGTGCTAGAGCAGCTCCTCATCAAGTCATTTATTCACAGTTTATGATTCATATTTTTAGATTTCCAATGATGGTGTATTCTATTGGCTTGAGTAATATCGATGGTTCTTCAATGTTCTAAACTAAAAATTAAAAATTGCATTACCAATTTATTCATTTGTATTTTCCTTACAAATAGTCTTTTTAATTAATTTCTTTGATTTGCAGCTATGTTTCTTTGTTTTCTATGTCAAATTTTATTCAGTTGCATACTCCTTTGCTTCTCTAAATGTTAATTTTGTGCACTTCTAGATCGCGTTAACCATTTGGAAACATTCTTTTCAATCGCAGGAACTTAAGTTATAATTTGTTTGGAGATTCTCTACCCTCAGGCCTGGATCTTAATTCTCTTAAAAGGCTGTAAGGTTACAAACCATCAGTACATTAGGGTACGTAGCATTGTTCCTTACTCTATATGAAGTCTTCTTAATGTCATCTTATAACTTAACCTGTATCATTTCTAATGCCCAGAGGCATTTTGAGATTTACCTTTCATTGACTGATTGATAAATGTATGCTTTAAAATATTCTCTCTTTTCTCATATGTTATTGTGCTTTATGTACACCATTTTCCTTGTAGTTACTTGGCTTAAAACTATCATGTTGATTTTCTAGGACTTCTCATCTTATTTTTTAAATTAGCTGTAGTGTCCACCATGTATTTGAATCCCTCCAGAAGGAAGGTTGCTTGCATACATACCCAACAGTTTCTATGTGGCTATATTCTACAATGCTTGTGAAAGTGAAACAAAATGGAATAGATGTGCATGTATCAATCCTTTAAAACACTTCTGCTAGATTGGGCTGAAATAAAATAGGATAGAGAAAAACAAGTTTTCATATTTTTAATGCTCCTTTGTCTGCCACTGGCACATGTTTAATTCCTTAAGAAAAACAAGTTGGCAGCCTTCATACAATGCTCAACTTATGTCTACTTCCTCAAGTTATCAAGTTATAATTAAGATTTCATATTTTTTTTTTCCACCCGATATGCTTAGGCTTGCTGTTGCTATTTCACTTTCCTTTTGACACTTATCCAGGGAAGTACTGGGAAAAGGTTGGTCTACTTGAAGGGATATGGGATCCGCAAGGACATTACTTCATCTTCCATACATTTTGCGACTCTTAACTCTGAGGTGATTGTTCTTCGACAGCAATTAGTTGACCAGCGACAACAATTAGCTAACCAGGGAAAGGATGTAGTTGACTAGGCTCAAAACATTAGTACAACGCAAGTTGTTATTCAAATGTTGGCTGCAAAAAATGGGATAGATCTAGCAAGCATTCCAAGGTTAGTTACAAGCAACAATGTTAGGGAGGATGCATCAGGTGTAAGGGAGGATGATACTTCTCTCGGTTGAAATAGAGGTAAATTTGACACCTCATTAAATTGATTTATTTTATTTAACTTGAATAACATGTGTCAACAACTTAAAATTATATAAACTTACAATATGCAATACATTTCTATAACAATCTAAAACATAACACATTAGGTTTGAAAATAGGACATAAATCTAAACTATGACAAGACTCACACCACTTAAACACAGCTCTCAAAGTAGCCCCTACTCGCACCACTTAAACACAACTCCCAAACCAGGCCCCATCAATTGCTAGAACCCATCAAAATCTGTCAGTTATGTCTCTAACATTATATTTGCTTAGTGGTAGTTTAAATTGTAAAAGGTGGTCAAATTTTCATATTTGCAAATCTTATATCTCTGACTTCCCCTTTCCCTCTTTTGTTTTCCACTATTACAGCTTTATTGTTTGGAATCAATATATCATCCACATTGTGAAGAAAATAACCCAAAAAAAAAAAAAATTAATACTGCTTCAAGGGCAATGATATTGAGATTATGCTAACATCAAGTTCAATATTAATCTTGATTTTTTGCTAATAAAATCTCAGAATCGTTTATGTATACGGTCAATTAAAATAAGAAAAAATTTAAGAGAAATAAGAAATGAAGAAACTAAAAGTAAATTAATGAAATGCAAGTTAGAACTGTGTATCAAGACACAACACATAAGCAGCCACCTCTAACAAATGGCCCAACACATGGCACTCTAACCTTATTCCTGTGTAGTCCATAGCAGCCTTTAGTATATACCTAACCTAGCTGGGAATAAACAAAACCATATGCTTGATGTTACCAGCAACAGTATCAAAAATATCCAAGTAGCACTCAACACTTTGTGGCATGATTACTACTGTATTGGGGCTGGTTTGGTTGCTGTCTTTGGGTGCTGATTTGTGGTGCTTATATGGTAGATTTGATGTTGCTGGTTTAGGTCTTAAGTATTGTTTCTTGCTTTTAGCTCGACTTTGAAACAGGGGAAGCAAGGTTCTGTTAGTGTTTGTCTTTTTGATTGTCTTTTGTTGTGGTTGACTTCTGTTAAGGGATCAATTTCTTGTGTTTGAACATTAGGATCTTTAGTAGGATATGTTCCTAGTTCATTTGGTTATTAAGTTTAGGATATGGGCCGGGTTTTCCACCACATTCTTAGAGGCAACTTTATTCCTATGAAGCTCAAACTTGCGTATATGAACACTTCACACTTTAAAATGAAATAACTATAACTAATTCAATTAATTTTAAATATATTTGTATATTATTTTTGAAGTTAATGCATTGATAAAATACTCATGTTTTTATCCTTTGTTCATAGGTTGGTGATGGACGTTCGTTGTTCAGTAGTGATATATATGGTTATTAAAGATATGATAATTTTTCGTTTCGCACGTAGCCATTTATTTTATTTTTCTTTGTTTCGTTGTATAGGTTATTTTGTTGAATATTTGGATGCTTTTTGGAATTATTATGTTTAGGATTGTTGGATAGTTGGACACATTTCAGGATTCTTATGTTTAGTATTGTTGGATATTTGAATGAAATTTGGGATATTGAAATGCATTTGATATTAATTTTGTTATAATACTGATTGTTGCAATGTAGTGTTAAGGTTAGTTTGTATTATTTGTTATATATAGATTTTTTTTTTGGGTATGTTTTATAGAGAAATACAGGTTATTATAAGGGGAAAAAAGTCACAGGGGAGCATTTTATAGAAAATTATTGTCAAATGTGTAGTATATATATGCCAGTGATTTTTACATTTTTAGCAACACAATCAATCGTCGATAAAAGAAATCTTATACAAATGTAAATAATTTTCAATTATTTTTGCCGACACAAATTTGTCGTTGCCAAAAAGTAAAGCTTTTTCAACAAACAACTTGTCGATAAATAGCAATATTTATCGACTTAAATGTGTTGCCAAAAGTTCACTTTTGCCAACTCATTTTGTGTTGCTAGAAGGGTATTTTTTGCCGATACAAATTTGTCGTTGCCAAAAGTAAAGCTTTCTCGACAAACAAATCGTCGGCAAATGGCAAAATTTACCAACATAAATGTGTCGCCAAAAGTTTACTTTTGCCAGCTCATATTTTGTTGCTAAAAGTATTTTTTTGCCGATGTAAATTTGTGTCGGGAAAAGTGCCACACAATCATCATATTTGAACTACTTTTACCGACGCAAGATAAATTGCCGACGATGGATGAAGGCTTTTATCGACGACTATGTTTGTCACTAAAGGCATTACTTTTACCAATGGAATGATAATTTCGTCGGCAAAAAGTTTTTCTGACTCACTTTTACCTACGGGTTGTCGACGTAGCTCTTTGTGTCGGCAAAACTCTTTGCTGATGAGTTTTCCCTTTTAGCAACATATTTTGTTGCATTGCGAAAAATGCAATTTCTTGTAGTGATTATTAGTTTTTTCATTTTCAAAGGTTTTTTTTTTTTTTTTTTTTTTCATTTTTACACGTCAATGTTCCATCATCATGCTTTTTTATAGACACAAAATTTACAGTTTTGTAGAAAAAAAAATAATTGAGTTTTTTCAATTTGAAAGTTTGAAAATCAAAATAAATATCAAATCATCATGTTCCTTTATAGATAATCATAAATGACAAATAATCATTGTTTGAAGGGCAATTCCGACTATTAAAATTTTAATGGGACTTGAAGGTCCAAAAAATCTTAGTTAGGACTTAATGGAGTATAAGTTCATAAATTAGAATTTGTATGTAAATGTCCTTATTATATATACATATATATATATATATATATGTGTGTGTGTGTGTGTGTATTTTCCATTATTTGACTTTATTTCTTATAAGCATAAATAATGTATTACTAGTAATGTAACGAATTAGTTATTATCAATTTGAACTACTAGTTTTGATTAAGTTAAAGAGACATCCAAATGATTAGGATTCGTTTGGAAAGTTGGGTTAACTTTTTGACTTTTTAGTTATTTTAGCTCAGGTTAAAAAGTTTGTTTAGTATTTTTTTTTTTTTTACTTTTTTAAACTTTTGTAAGAGAAAAAATAAAATAATTATGATTTAAATGTGATATTTTATCTTATTGATTAGTTTATTTTGTCTTTTTGTGTCAAATCTAGCCAAAAAGTAAAAAGGTCCAATTGTCAAATGACGGCTTAAATTAATTATAGTTTTTATTTTTAAATATGAAAACATATTTATAGTAAATAATATTTTCATATGTTTAGTAGTCACCTTAAAACTACTATATTTGTGGTGGTGGTGAAAATGATAGTAAAGTGTTGACATTGATAAAACTTCCATCCATAAAAAGTTTCTACCTTTTAAAAATAAAAATTATTTTTTGCCCAAATTAGTTTTTTTTTTTTTTAATTAACTACCCAATGTCAAAAATATATGAAGAAAAAAATCAACAGAAATAAATGAAAATTTTATTGAAATTTATATTTTTTTCATTTCTCTTTCTAATGCTAACATCTCCGTTGGATATTGGTAGAGCTCATGTAAGACCCATTGCATTAATAATTGTAAATATGTCACAAGAGAGACTAAGTTAAATGTGATATAGAAAAATGATAAGTGTAACTTAATTTATTATATTATAAACATGTACTGAATTAGTGTAACGAAATCATGTATTTTTCTTTCTTAATAATGCCCGTTTTAATAACTGTCACATATAATAACTAACCGGGCGCTGTTTAAGTGTGCAACCCCCTTAAGGTTGCACACCATATGCAACCCAATTTTTAGCCGTTAGATTATAATAATTGATCAAGACCATTTAATTGTTTAATCGTAAAAAAGTTGAAACCGGGGCAACCGGTCAATGCTCGTATTTGCATGATTGCATCCCACTCACTCTCTCTATTTCGTCTTTATCTCTCTCTCTCTCTCTCTCTCTCTCTCTCTCTCTCTTCTCCTCTCCGTGTAAGGTTGAGTGTGTAACCCTTGATTTCCATTAACAGTGAGAAGCCCCTGCTAGGTTCCATTGACGAAGCTCTATAGGGAACAGTATAACGGGTGATTTCCAACAACAGCGGAACTACAAGGCTGTGTTGGTTCCATTGCTGAAGTGAAGGCGTTCTCTCCAACTAGATATGAGGTATGGAGCTGTCTCCCTCTCTCTGTCTCTCTGTCTCTCTCTCTGGCCTCTTCATTTCAGCGATTTTCCCTCAACTAAACCCCCATCCTAACTTCAACCGCTCTACGCTTCGCTCAAATGGAAACCCCTCCATTGGCAACTAACCTCTCTCTTTCTCAATTGAGTGTTTGTGTTTGCACAAACAATCCAACCGCGTTAAAATGTCATGTTTGTGTTTGTGTTAACATTTTGTGGTCATTAAGTAATTGTTTGTACTAATGGCATGTACAGTATGGCCCCAGCGGAAGTTAAAAGTGAAGGTGATGATTATGACATTCCAAATAAAGCAGATGACATCTGTTTGATCAATGAAAGTCGGGCGCAACCTTGTCATGGTTGCGAAGCTGGTCCTAGCAATGAATAAACAACCAACATGAACGTTGAAGACGGCAGAGCCGATGTGAAACAAGAAATGGTTGACGATGCTCATCGCAATGACATGGTTGGTGATGTTGAACGTGCTCTTCTAGAACAGAAATTTGATTCGGTCGAAGATAGAGAAGCTTTCTACAACGCGTATGCTAAAGCCAAGGGATTTAGTATACGAAAATCCAGGTTTAACACAAATAAACAAGGAAAGGTTATTAGTAGGCTGTGGTTGTGTTCAAGGGAAGGTCAGAGATTACCAAAATACTTAGACCGTGTTGCTAAGAAGAGTAGAGTTCCCAAGGCACTAACAAGAATAGGTTGCAAAGCCCAATTTCACATACGGTACGATCCAGATGCTGGTGAAGGGGGAAAGTATGTTGTGACTCATTTCGTCGCAGACCACAACCATGAATTGGCGAAACAACACTGTGTGATGTATCTGAGGTCACATCGCAATTTAAACAGCGCTGACAAAGCTTAAGCAATGGTTATACGCAATGTCGGTGTGAAGACTAGCCAAATCATGGACTATATGGTAAATCAATCTAGGTCTTGTGAGAATGTTGGTTTCATCCGTACGGATCTGCACAACCATATTCAAGCCGAACGTAGAGCAGATGTTGAGGATGGTGATGCGCAGGGTGCGCTGGTTTACTTATGTGCAAAACTTGATGTTGACCCACATTTTTTGTACAAGTATCATGTGTGTAAGGATAACAAGTTACAAAATCTGTTCTGGGCAGATTCGAAATCGTGGGCTGACTACGCAAAGTTTGGTGATATGTTAATATTTGACTAAACTTACAGAACCAATGTGTACAAGAAACCTTTTGTCATGTTGGCTGGTGTGACTAACCACTTCATGACCATGATATTTGTATGTGTTTTTCTAGCTAATGAGACAATTGATACATACACATGGGTTTTGGAAACATTTATGGAGGCGATGGGCAATAAAGCACCTGTGTCCATACTGACAAATGGGGATAAGGCGATGCGAGAGACAATCAGAAGAGTATTTTCAAGCGCTATTCAAATGTTCACAAAAGTAGCTTTGCAGATGCTTTTAAGCAGTGCATGGACATGGAAACAGATGAGGCAAAGTTTGAGGATGGATGAACGAGAATGGTCAAAAAATTTGGACTTCAAACCAATAGCTGGGTGTTTGTGACATATGAGAAGCGTTATATATGGGCTGAGGCATATATGCGTGGACATTTCTTTGCTGAGATGAAGGGCACTCAGCGCTTAGAGAGTATGAATGCTTATTTCAATCCCTTCCTCCAACAAAAATTAAAGCTATATGAATTTGTTAGGCACTATGATCGGGCTCTTGCAAGGATAAGATATAACGAGGCTGGAGATGATGCTGAAAAAAATAACACTTTTCTGGTATTGATTACTCCATTGCGAGATATAGAGAGGCATGTAGCTAAGCTATTCACCCGAAATATATTTAGAATGTTCCGTGATGAAATCTCAGAAGAGGGGAAGTTGAATGTGAATGATGTGTTCCCTTTGCCGGATGGTCAGAAATGCTACTATATTCATAAATACAAGGTGAAGGATAGATCGTGGATAGTAACACACAATCCAGTGAATGCCGCAAGAAGATGTTCTTGCATGAAGTTTGAGTTGTTGGGGCAACCTTGTTATCACATGATATGTGTTATGAAAGCCGAAAATTTAACGCAAATTTCCCCAACTTGTGTGCTGCATAGATGGACAAGGGCTGCAAGTAAGGATGGCCAGCAATGGTGTCAACCCTCAATTGATAGCACTACAACACAGATGGCCCGATATGGGATATTGAGTTCTTCCTACAATGAAATGTGTTTCTATGCCTCGCAATCACCGGAAGGTTTCAAAGAGGCTAGGGTTGCATGTCTTCCGATGACGAGCCAAATGAAGAAGTTATATAAGAGGAATCTCAACGATAGGGATGGAGACAAAGGAAAACATTCAATCCCACGACAATTTGGAGTAGAAAATCCTGATCATGTGAAAACAAAAGGGAACCCGGGACAGGCCTCGTCCAACTGTCAAAGACCAAGAAAATGTGGGAATTGCAAATGTATTAGGCACACAAAGCGAACGTGTCCTAAGGTTCGATTTAGCCAAATAGTGGGTAGTAACTCAGATGCAGATACAACCCACATCACTGACCGTGAGTACAATGCAGAGTCATTGCCCATTCGCTGTAAAACTAGGTTGGTGGATCCAAGTACACCGCACATTAAGCAATGACGACTATTTTTTGATATTTCTCCTGATTCCAAATAGCCAGTGGGCCAATACGGTAGTGTCGAAGCAGAAGTGTGCAAAAATTATTCAACCACAATTGATGAGATGAATTAGGTAATTGTATAATTTGTATGATTTACTTATTCCCTTAATTGATTAGGTACACAGTACTAGCTAGTGAAAACACATCATTGCGAAGAACATGGTAGATATGTATGTAGTTTTCATTTTGCACGGATTGTTATACGTAACGTGTAAATAATTGCTTACGTACAATGCCAGGAAATGACACAATGTTACTTATGTACACGGCCAAGAACAGTAATTTCCCATATTGTTTAGAGTGATTTTGTCATTTGTGTTTGCAGTGACTTGTCATTTTGAAAACTAATTGAAGGTGAGATACATATTGGTATTTGTTGTCTGTGTATTGTTTTAGGTTGGAAATTGGCTTATGTCTGTATTCCAAGATTCCTATTGTTTTAGGTTGGAAATTGGCTTATGTCTGTATTGTTTTAGGTTGGAAATTGGCTTATGTCTGTATTGTTTTAGCTTTCTTTTGTTTGGTCTGTTGGATGGGAACGAGTCAAATAGGTAGGCTACATTGTCCACTATATCAATTTTAACACACAACCAATGCGCTCCTTTGTAATTGAAAGGCATGTAAATCTACACGCAAACATAA
Source organism: Camellia lanceoleosa (assembly GCA_025200525.1). Taxonomy (NCBI): domain Eukaryota; kingdom Viridiplantae; phylum Streptophyta; class Magnoliopsida; order Ericales; family Theaceae; genus Camellia; species Camellia lanceoleosa. The sequence continues at coordinate 18,172,669 of CM045764.1, read as the reverse complement.
GTGTAGACATTGTTTAGAGGGCATGTAAACATGTACTGGCTTTCATATTTTCGTTTTAATATAACGGGATGAACATTGATATTACCCTCTGACATGCATCAATCGCTTTTGCAGTATCTGTCATGTCCAAAAAATGATGTGACAATATTTTCATGGTGCAGAGGTTGCGTATTTTTATTCAGAATCAAAGTTTGCATGTGTAATGCATAAAGGTCATTGACGGAAACATTTGTCAAAATATGTCATATACAAAACACAACCTAGCTTTAAACACTTATTTACTAACAGATATAATGGAAAGAACCAATTAGTATGCCACCCGTCATTGTGTAAATCCCTCTGTCGATTAGTCAATTGCACCGCCACCAAGTTGATTGGCTGGAACATTGTATGTAAGACACAAGGCAAGTTGATTAGAAAGGTTTCCAAGTTCTTCAAATGAAAAACACATATTCATATGTGTGCAACTAACACTTACAGTGTCAGATAGCCACGAACCTAGTTTTAGTGTGCGCATGTCACGTCGGGTACCAACTTCACATGCCCATCCATAAAGATTCATGTAAACAAAAATGTCCCTACAAGAAATAATGATCCTTAGAACGATAATTATTTCACAATGGACTGTCATTTAAAATTTGCAAGTACTAAATGAAACAATACATTTCATTTTTGTTATTGTCAAATACATAGTCGACAAGTTTTTGTTCCTCCGCCGACAACAACCCGTCGATGTCCAACATTCTTAATCTTGTCCTACAAAAATAAACAGACAACTAACACAACACATCTCATAAAAAAAATTGAAGCTTACACAACAAGGTTGTTTGTCATAAAAAAGAACGTGAAATGATGTATAACCTTTGAACCTCCAAGTTTTTCCAACTTGTGATGTTTGGTTCGGAGTTTGTTAGAAATGTGTAAAAACATATGCCAGCAATCATAAGTTCAAACATGCAATTGTTTGACAACTAGTACAATACAACACAAATGATTGTAGAATTAGTGATTCACATTATTGATGTGAGCATGAATTGGTTATTCAGAACTTGTGGGGCATTAAAGGCAGTATTTGTACTTTGTTTGCCTTATTCAGACCATCAACATCCAAAGGTGAACTGATGTCATGAATTCACAATTTTCATTCTCAGAACTCCACTATTTGTTTGGCTATCAATGCACAAATGCATATCCCGACCTCGTGGCTTGAACTTCTCTTCGCACATTTTTCCTTTTTTCTTCCATTTCCTCTTCCTTTAACGATTCGCTTGCTTCCAATGGTTGGCTAATCTTAGTAAGAGAAATATGCACATCGCATGCCACTTTCTTGACGCCCACTAACCGAAGCTCAAGAGTGTATTTATCTTCGCCAGATGTTTACTCCAAGTGAAGGCCTCCTTCTTCTAGTTGTCCCCATCTTTTCGATGTTCAGCTTATGTCCATCATGGAAATCACTTTTGACCCTTGCCAAGGTTCCCTTCACATTTTGTTGTTGGTGATCCACCCCTTATACATCTAAAATATTACACTCCATTGGGTTAACTTCGTCAGATGGTTTGACCATGCCATCGTCATGCGCTTCCACTCCAACAGAAGGGTCCACACCCTGTTTGTCCATGTCTGTCGATTGTGGTCTAGAGAATATACCTTCGATGACGTGCTGTAGCATTTGCTTCAGTTTAGCTAAATTGGTTTGTTCAGTCAACGATTCGTTGTAGCCCAAACTGAAACGTTGAAGCAGTTGCTTTAGCATTTCCTCCAGTTCAGCAACATTGGAGGAGAGGTTAATGATATACACATCATTGCCTTCCATCTAATCATACAAACACATATGCCAACTTAGTCTTATAAATCATCTTCAAATGATGTGGTTCAACTATGTCAAATTTGCGTAATGATTAGATAGATTACTGTGTCATTATCAACAATTTGCTTGCCTTGGAAATGTCGCAAGATCTATCTATTTGGTTATGAAGAACTTGCTTCATGATTTCCTTCAGTTCACGAATGTCGGACTGTATGTTGGTCATACGGACTTCATCGTACTATGCTTTTTGTTGGTTATCGACATGGTGTGCATCCATTTTAGCATCATCGGCGTCGTTTTTCTCGTTACTGTAATCAAACTCCACCTAATCATAGAAACGCATAAATGAAGTCTGTCATTGTATGTTTAAGACAAGTGGGTCAATGGTGTCAAATGTGCAGACTGATTGGAGTGCTTACCGCAATTGTTGGGAAATTTTGCTTCATTCTGATACGTCGCAGCGTCTCCTGTATTTGGGTATCACCTCAATCATAAAGCCAAGGCGTAGACCACGTTGTAGCCGATGTACTTGTGGAGCTCAGACAAACACAATCAATGTACAATAGCTGTGGACATTATTAAGAGGCACACCATAATTAATTTCTTCTTCCCACAAGAATGAACTATATTCAGTAACAATGACATTCATTCTTGTCAATTTTGCAACTGAACGTACATAGAATATTGATTTTGTTTACGATGCTGTGAACTTTATAGGCACATATCATGCAATGTTTTTTTGGGAAAAAAAATGTACAGCAAACCAAGGACTTTATTGATGAAACCAAACAAAAAAGTTATGTACATGTTTGTGTATATGAATGGCTAAAACCCAAAAGACCTTTTCTAGAAACAATACGTTTGCTTTGGTAATGGTCCTATCAAGGTTTCTTGTGTATATTCTTCTTCAACTCCACCTACAAATGTATATAATATTTCCTGTGTCAGTTCTGTGTCTGATTGATTATTCCAAATGGATGAAGATCAATCAATTATGTTCCCCTCTTCGCAACGTAGGAAAATTGGTTCCTCCATTGAGGTCCGTGATTTTGTTTTCCCTATACTCTTTATTCTTAAATTCATGATGGTGGTTGCAGAAAATCTCTTTCTGCGAATACCATACTTGGTCAGGAAGAGTGTTATTTGTCGTACTGACATACCAGGTAACATTGTATTTCCTAATGAAGCCCAATTTGTTAAACCATGACAGAACAATGCATGAAACATATGAACGGGAGAATGGAAAAAATAATCGAGTTATTGGCATACCATTAGCAGGAAAATACATCCAGTTACAGCGCGATGACCTTTGGTCCTATACTTGTGAACACCGTTGTGAAGGAATTGCAGTGTCAACTTTGCCCAATTACAAGCTCGCATACCATCCACGTCCTTCACGGCATGAATGAACGATGGACTCAAGGCGGTCATTCTGGTAGGACACAACATGGCCCCCAAGGCGTACATCGCAAATTTCCTCCAAAACTCGTCCTCTGCACCATCAGTCTCGGTTAGATAAAGTCTCAACTTGTTCAAAGGACTGACTCCGTTAACAACTCTAACCTCTTCGTAGATATTGGGATATGCTTCTAATGAACCAACCAACTGCACGTCATCGCCTTCACACCGTATTCCCAATAAACCATTAACTAACTTATAGGTGAACCTGAGTTGGCGACCATGAACATTCAATGAACTATTCTCAGGATCAAAGTTTTGTACCAACCATTCATAGAAGTCGTGATCTATATGTGTACACTTTATCCCCAGGAGGCCACCAAACCCAATATCAATGACTGCTTGCTTTTGTGCTTCGTTAAACTGGTTAACTAGCTCAACAATTTACTTCAATGATATGCGGAGTTGCCTTTTAGTCTGCACATTTTTTACCCTTAAATTAATACAAAAATACAACCAACAATGTCAGCAAAGCAAGACCTAGCCAAATGCATTTATGAAAACATGAAGTACGTAATTACCTTTTCAAAAGTGAAGTATGAAAACAATGTCATACTTCAAGCACAAAAGTGAAGTATGAAAACATGAAGTACATAATTACCTTCTCATCAGAGGGGAGTGCCTTCCACCTTTTCCCAAGCTCCTTTCTACTCTTTAAGCACAAAAGTGACACATACAAGACAAGTAACAACTATGAGTCCAAAATAACTGTAACTATAACTTTTGCCAAACGCAATCCGTGTGCATTGTTGGTAATTAAATAAGATTACAAATACAAAGAACAGTTGCATGAAAAATTCAGCAACAAAACATAGATAGAATTTTAGAACGAATTGAAATTTACAAAAATAGTAGGAATGTGACATTATTACATGCTACAATCCAACAAACGTGAAAGAATCAGAAGCCTAGTATGACCATTCAATACAACACGTGGATAGCAACCCAGTCATGTGTTTCTATCATAGTGTATTATAGGGAATACAGATTTCCACACTCACCATTTTTGGTTGAGTGTTGTCTGGCCCTTGCATTTCCTTCAATTGTTGCTGGCTGCATGTAAGCATCGTGAAGCTTATCATGACTAAATCTTAAATATGAATACATATATATATATATGCCAGTATTTATGTCAAGCCGGCCCCGAAATCTGCATAACACACCTTTCGTACATCTGGGACTGAATCGACACCAATTTAAACATTTTCACACATGCGGAACCAAACCAATTTCAAACATCACATGTTTAACTTTGACAAGGCGATACTTTCACTATAAAAATGTAATTCCAGATGAAAATGAACAAATAGTACCAGAATAATGAATGGTGCAATTGGCCGCTTTCGAGAAGAGCCATCGATAGTGTCAGACATTTGGATATGTTGTTCGCCAATTATCTTCAATCTTTTCTTTCCCCTTTAAGAAAGAGCAAATCATACAAATTAGATAGAAGGGAAAATTACAAGGGTGGTGTACACATTTTGTCCGTTGTCTAATTTGAATCGATACACTTTAAACTCCCTCAATTCTGACACTTCATTTTAAATTTTGTGGACAATTTTGGTCAAATTGCTAATGCTGTTTGTGATTTTCAGAACAAATATTGTAATGTCAATTGATTGAGATTAACTAAGTTGAGTAAAGTTATAAGTTCACTAAAAAAAAAAGTACACATGCCACATATATGCATATTTTCTGATAGAAAATAGTGAAGAGTTGTAATTAAATGGACGTAATTGAAAGAAAAGTTCACAATTGACGATGCAAAGCGAGGCCATTCAAAATTTGTGCAAAACAAATGACATAAAGACAAAAGTACATGGGATGTTGTAACAATTGATCTTAAAAAAAATTCAGGGTATTCCTTGGTGATGTATTTCATTTGTTTACAAACATATGTACGAAACCAACTGGTAGCAAGTCTTGAAGGAGAAAACTAACATTGTTGGTGCGAGGTGACCAATATCCATCAGATGCAATGATGACAATTCCTACAAAGTATTCCAATCAATATTTACAAGAACACAAAGAAACGGCTTTAACATGTGGCTGTTAATTTGAAAATTTTGCGAAAATACAGACAACAAAACGCATAATTTCCCAACACATATACAGATTTTGAAACGGTCAAAAGAAAGGACACACATCAAAATTTTGCATTTAGTTCAGACAGCTTACAATTGAAATAATTATTTATACAAGCGATAAATGCATAATTTCCCAAAAATTGAAGAGGAATGACTACATTTTGTTTTTGATTTAGGGCTCAAGGACTACACGCACATACTTTTATGAAGTCCGGACTACAAAGAACAAGGAAGCAACTAAACTATTTCATGACGGGGTTAAACTATCTGGATAGGATTCTGCTATCACTGAAATTGGTGGTCATCCCAGGCACAAAAAACAGATGAAACCCCATTAAGTTGAGAGCTTCAATTTCCTACTGAGTAACTTGGTTGTAGAGAATCCAGGTGGCTATATCCTGGCCCACGCTCCAGGCTCTCGAAAAACTTTCATGATAATTACTTTTATGCGGAGTTTTCTGGCCAAGTATCTCCATGCTAGACCACTGGTGGTGCTGCCAAGAGGCATTCTGGCTACATGAAAGAAAGAGTTCTTCACATGGCAAGTTGAGGACATTCCGCTATATGACGTCTACTATGTAAAAGCGGATAATCGAGCACAGTACCTTCAGGTGCTCAAACAGTGGGCAGATCAGAGAAAAGTACTTTTCCGAGCGTACAAGCAAGTTTCTTCAATTGTATATGACAATGAAACAAACAAGACTACCGCTACCTGCCAATAAGTACTACTAACGTACCCATCCATTCTCATTCTGGACGAAGGTCATACTCCTAGAAATGAAAATACGAATGTCATGAACTCGCTCAATAAAGTCAGATACCAAGAACTCTGAATGATGACTACATTTCTCTTCAAATGTAACTGCTATTCAATAAAAAGATGATAATTTCAAGAGAAAGTTAACTGTCATTCAAGAGTTGAGTGCAATGACAGGCAAGGTTCTCCATTTCTATGAATGAGATTTTCTTCATGAATTGCCTAGGTATGTTGACTTTTCTGTATTTCTTCACCTCAGCCCTATACATAAGTGTGAAGTCGAAGAACTGAAGAACTTAGTTAAGAAGTTCAACATCACCTGGGATGGGAGCACACTTTATGTGCACACACAGTTGAGATCTCTCCTAAAGAGTTCACCTACAGACACGTCAACCACAGAAAGAGAGGGGCTTGACGATGCCCGGATGGACCACATCTTAGAGATGTTGGATAATAGAGAAGAACTGAAGGCAAACTTCTTCCTTAATCTGTTAGGCTTGTGTGAATCAGGTGGGGAAAAGGTATTGGTTTTCAGCCATTATCTCCAGTCACTTAAGTTGTTGGAAAGGCTAGCCATGAAAGTGAAAGGTTCGACATTAGGAAAAGAATTGGGTGTGGGGAAGGAATAGCTCTCTACAAAATTTGAAAATCGCCATCATCATTTCAACTCTTTCAATTGGCTTTCCTATGTTTTAAGTTCAATACCGTCAACTATGCATGAACTTCAGCACTGAAACAAATAGTTATTTCCTATGTTACATGGACTCAGGTACAGGTGTTGAGTGCAGGTATGTATCTAGAGGTCGGACTTATTAAATCTTAAATTTAAGAGTACGAGGACTTGGAAAAAAAATCATATTTTTATATTTTTAATCTAATATGTGAGATAAAATGATACTATATGTAACTTATAGTGTCAAAATGACAATTATGGTAATTACACAATAATATGCACATATAATAATTGTGTTATATACAATTATATAAGAAGTATCCGTTGAAAAGTATCCGACACATATCCCATATCCTTGTCTGAGTGTCGGGTGTCTGACACGGGTATTTGATCTATTTTGAAAAGTTCGTATAATATAGGTTGTTTCTAAACATAAGTTCTGGCAATATGAAGTCACCGAGTATGACAAAATTGAAAACAGAACTCAACCGAGTGTGCTAGCCATTGCTGAATCAAGATTACTCATTGTTTGTTTCTCGTGTTTTTTTTTTTTTTTTTTTTTTTGGTACTCTAAAAAAGAATTGTTTTTCCCGTACCAACATTACACAAATATTTTTTAAAGTTTTTTTTTTTTTGTTATATATAACCTAACAACAATTGGCCATGTAAATGCAGGACACCTTTTATGCTTATTGCTAACTACTATGAAACTTATGTTCAAGTTGCAACACTAGTAGTAGAGGGAAGAGTTCCTATTCGAAATGGATAAAATACAAAAATCAAGTACAGAACAGTTCCTATTGGGTCGATTTGGGGTAGCAGAGGGAAGAGTTCTTATTCAAATAGCAGAAAATACAAAAATAGAGTACAGAACAGTTCCTATTAGGTCGATTTCAGGTTGGATGTGAAGGTATATACGAATGAAAGAAGACAAACAAGGAGACAGAGAGACACAAAGACAGAGAAAGAGAGAGCGCGAAATAGAGGACATACCAACCGGAGGAGACAAAGCAACGGTGGTGCTCGATTAACCCTTGCGGTTGTGCTCCAGCGACAAAATTCAACTTAAAAAATGAATTTATACATCCACTTTCATGGCTAGCCTTCCCAAGAACTTAAATGATTTTTGTTCGCTAAACTTAAATAAATAACTTCAAATATTTTTCTCTGTAAAATCCTATAGCTACGGGGAAATGGAAGAACGGAGAGACATGAGAGAGACAGACAAACAAAGAGACAGGGTCTGAGATAGAAGAAAGACGGACGTACCAAGGGAACTTATACCTTTTCTGAACACTTACCACTTTTTGAAAAATTTATACTTTTCTGACAACTTACTCCTTTTCTGATTTTACTTACACCTTTTATGAAAAGTTATACCTTTTATAAATTAATTTTGTTCATAAAAGTTATACCTTTTGTTGGAACTTACACTTTTTGTAAAAATAAAACTTGTACATTTTGTGAAGTCACTTACACCTTTTGTGAAAAAACATTCACCTTTTGTGAAAACATGACTTACATGTTTTGTGAAGTCACTTACACCTTTTGTGAAAAAACATACACATTTTCAGAAAAGTTACACTTTTTGTGAAAGAAATTGTTTTATAAAATTTACACATTTTGTTAAAACATAAACCTTTTCTGGAAACTTATACCTTGTAGTGAAATTACTTACACCATTTCTCAAAAGTTATACCTTTTGTAAAAAAAAAAAAATTTCAAAAATTTACACCTTTTGTTGGAACTTACACCTTTTGTGAATTTACTTAGATCTTTTGTGAAAAAACTTCCACAATTTCTGAAAAATTACACCTTTTGTAAAATAATTTCTTTCAAAAAATTTACATGTTTTGTTAAAACTTAGACCTTTTCTTACACCTTTTAGTGAAAATAGTTACACCTTTTTTGAAAAGTTACTGCTTTTGTGAAAGAAATTTTTCATAAAATTTACACATTTTGTTGAAACTCACACATTTTGTGAATACAAGACTTACACGTTTTGTGAAGTCATTTACACCTTTTGTGAAAAAGATAAACCTTTTTTTGAAAAGTTACGCCTTTTGTGAAATAAATTCTTTTATAAAATTTACACATTTTGTTAAGAACTTACACATTTTCTGAAAGTTTACATCTTTTGTTGGAAATACTTACACCTTTTCTGAAAAGTTACTCCAATTTTCGAATAATTTTTTTCCATAAAATTTACACCTTTTATTAGAACTTACACATTTTCTGAAAACAAAAGTTACACCTTTTGTGATATAACTTACATCTTTTGTGAAAACATTTACACCTTTTTTAAAAATTTACACCTTTTATGAAAAATTTCCTTTCATAAAATTTACACATTTTGTTAAAAACTTACACATTTTCTGAAAGTTTACACCTTTTGGTGAAAATATTTACACCGTTACTAAAAAGTTACTCTTTTTGTGAAATAATTTTTTTCATAAAATGTACACATTTTATTGGAACTTACACTGAAAACAAAAGTTTCACCTTTTATCAAATAACTTAGATCTTTTGTGAAAACATTTACACATTTTTTGAAAATTTACACCTTTTATGGAAAATTTCCTTTCATAAAATTTACACATTTTGTTAAAAACTTACACCTTTGCTGAAAGTTTACACCTTTTGGTGGAAATACTTACACCTTTTTTGAAAAGTTGCTCCTTCTGTGAAATAATTTTTTCAATAAAATTTACACCTTTTATTGGAACTTACACCTTTTGTGAAAACAAAACTTACATCTTTTCTGAAGTTATTTACACTTTTTCGGAAAAAGCATACACCATTTTTGAAAAGTTACACCTTTTGTGAAATAATTTCTTTTATAAAATTTACTTCTTTTGTTAAAAATTACACATTTTCTGAAAAATTAGAACAAAATGTGTAAGTTCCAAGAAAATGTGTAAATATGATGGGGGAAAAATTTCAGGAAAGGTGTAACTTTTGAGAAATGGTATAAGTATTTTCACCATAACATGTAAACTTTCAGCAATAGTGTAAGTTTTTCACAAAAAGTGTAAATTTATGAAAGGAAATTTTTCATAAAAAGTGTAAATTTTCAAAAAATGTGTAAATTTTTTCCAAAAGATGTAAGTTATTTGACAAAAGGTGTAAGTTCTGCTTTAAAAGGTGTAAGTTTTAATAAAAGTGTAAATTTTATGGAAAAATTATTTCACAACAGAGTAACTTTTCTAAAAGGTGCAAGTATTTCCAATTAAAAGGTATAAACTTTCGAAAAATGTGAAAGTTTTAACAATGTGTAAATTTTATGAAAAGAAATTTTTCATAAAAGGTGTAAATTTTCAAAAAAAGTGTAAATTTTTTCAAAAAGATGTAAGTCATGTCACAAAAGGTGTAAGTTTTGTTTTCAGAAAAGGTGTAAATTCCAATAAAATGTGTAAATTTTATGAAAAAAATTATTTCACAAAAGAAATAACTTTTCAAAAAAGGTGTAACTATTTTCACGAAATGGTGTAAATTTCCAAAAAAATGTGTAAGTTTTAACAAAATGTGTAAATTTTATAAAAGGAAATTTTCCATAAAAGGTGTAAATGTTTTTACAAAAGATATAAGTTATGTCACAAAAGGTATAACTTTTGTTTTCAGAAAAAGTGTAAGTTCCAATAAAATGTGTAAATTTTATGAAAAAAAATATTTCACAAAAGGAGAAACTTTTTAGAAAATGAGTAAGTATTTCCACCAAAAAGTTGTAAACTTTCAGAAAATGTGAGTTTTTAATAAAATGTATGAATTTTATTAAAGGAAATTTTTCATAAAAAGTGTAAATTTTTAAAAAATGTGTAAATGTTTTCACAAAAGATGTAAGTTATTTGACAAAAGGTGTAACTTTTGTTTTCAGAAAAGGTGTAAGTTCTAATAAAATGTGTAAATTTTACGAAAAAAATTATTTCAAAAAATGAGTAATTTTTCAGAAAATGTGTAAGTATTTCCACGAAAATGTGTAAACTTTTAGAAAATGTGTAAGTTTTTAAAAAATGTGTAAATTTTATGAAATGAAATTTTCCATAAAAGGTGTAAATTTTTTAAAAAAATGTGTAAATATTTTCACAAAAGATGTAAGTTATGTCACAAAAGGTGTAACTTTTGTTTTGAAAAAATGTGTAAGTTCTAATAAAAGGTGTAAATTCTATGAAAAAAATTATTTCACAAATGGAGTAAGCTTTTAGAAAAACTGTAAGTATTTTCACCAAAAGGTGTAAACTTTCAAAGAAGGTGTAAATTTTTAACAAAATATGTAAACTTTATGAAAAAATATTTTCCATAAAAGGTGTAAATTTTTTATAAAAAATGTGTAAATATTTTCACAAAAGTTGTAAATTATGTCACAAAAGGTGTAAGTTTTGTTTCAGAAAAGGTGTAAGCTCTAATAAAATGTGTAAATTTTATAAAAAAAAAAAAATTATTTCAGAAAATGAGTAATTTTTCAGAAAAGGTGTAAGTATTTTCATGGAAATGTGTAAACTTTCAGAAAATGTGTAAGTTTTTAAAAAAAAATGTGTAAATTTTATGAAATGAAATTTTCCATAAAATGTGTAAATTTTCAAAAAAGGTGTAAATGTTTTCACAAAAGATGTAAGTTATGTCACAAAAGGTGTAACTTTTGTTTTAAAAAAAGGTGTAAGTTCCAATAAAATTTGTAAATTTTATTAGAAAAAATATTTCATAAATAGAGTAACTTTTCAGAAAAAGTGTAAGTATTTCCACCAAAAGGTGTAAACTTTCAGAGAAGGTGTACGTTTTTAACAAAATGTGTAAACTTAATGAAAATATATTTTCCATAAAAGGTGTAAATTTTTAAAAAATGTGTAAATATTTTCACAAAAGATGTAAATTATGTCACAAAAGGTGTAAGTTTTGTTTTCAGAAAATGTGTAAGTTCCAATAAAAGGTGTAAATTTTATGAAAAAAATTATTTCACAAATGGAGTAACTTTTCAGAAAAAAGGTGTAAGTATTTCCACCAAAAGGTGTAAATTTTTAGAGAAAGTGAAAGTTTTCAACAAAATGTGTAAACTTTATGAAAACATATTTTCCATAAAATGTATAAATTTTCAAAAAAAATGTGTAAATGTTTTCAGAAAAAATGTAAATTATGTCACAAAAGGTATAAGTTCCAATAAAATGTGTAAATTTTAAGGAGAAAATTATTTCACAAATGGAGTAACTTTTCAGAAAAGGTGTAAGTATTTCCACAAAAAGGTGTAAACTTTATGAAAACATATTTTCCATAGAAGGTGTAAATTTTTTCACAAAAGATGTAAGTTATTTGACAAAAGGTATAAGCTTTGTTTTTAAAATGTGTAAGTCCTAATAAAATGTGTAAATTTTTTAATAAAATTATTTTACAAAAGGAATAACTTTTCAAAAAGGTGTAAGTATTTTAATGGAAACGTGAAAATTTTCGTAAAATGTGTAAATTTTACAAAATAAATTATTTCACAAAAGTGTAACCTTCTAGAAATAGTGTAAGTGTTTTCATTAAAAGATGTAAGTAACTTCACAAAAGGTGTAAGTTCCTAAAATCCAATCAAACTGATTTGTGTTGTTCAAATAATGGCAATTTGTGAGAGAAGAGGCTTTTGGGAGGGCTTGGTGTTTCTCTCTCTAGAAGTCTGAGAGAAGAGGCGTTTGTGTAACAACCCTCGCCATCAAGCATCGACACTCACCGACATTATTTATCGAGATCGAACATGATTGATAATTGAATTGATTAAAGTACCGAATCGACTAACCGAGATCCAAATCAATCGATTGATCAGAATCGCTAAATGCATAATCTATCTGCTTGATCGCCAAATTATTCGTTTCGCCTTATGCATTAAACTGCAAATTGAAGGCCTTATCGGCGGTCGAAGCCAAAATTGATTAATGTTTTGTGTTCATCATAATTAATGTGATTTTATGGCACATTTATCTGAGAATTAATTTGGTATGGTTAAATTAGATTAAAAATAGATAAAATGTAAAGTTTGACTTATTTACCAAAATGCCACTTAGTGGCCACTACCTCATACACTTAGAAGCTTGTACACACTTGATCAAAAACACTTCATCAGCTTCATTCCCTTGTCTCCACCGAAATATATATATATATAGAGAGAGAGAGAGAGAGAGACTAAGAGAGTTGAATTCATCCCACTTTTGCTTGAACTTGGATGAATTGTTGGAGGGTTACAAAATTGAGCTTATATTCTTGAGTTAGAGACTTAAGGTTGGTGTTTCATCTTCTCATTGATGTGTTTAAGTTGCTTATTGCATGATTCATGTTAAATTGTAGAATTAAGACATGAATTGGTTCAATAATGTTGATATGAAGTCTAATTCATGCATACATGTTGGTATTGTTGAAATTTGAGTTGATTTCATGGCAAAATGTTGCATGCATGTTCACATTTATGTACAAGTCCATGTTTTCATCTTGTTTTGAAAGGATTGAGCTCATTAGAGCAAGAATTGAAGCTTTGAAATGGTTTTGACCCATGCATGTCATGTTTGAAGATTGTTCTTGAAAATGGGTTTGAAAATTGGATTTAATTGACTCACTCTTGGGCTTTAAATCCACAAATTGAGCTTTAAAACTTGTTGTATATTGAATTAAGATGTGTTTTCCAGAATTTGGGCCCAAGGGGTCGAGTATAGAGTGGGAGAATGCTTGGTTTGAGCTTGGGAGGCGAATCTGGAAATTCCAGAATTTGGCTCCTTTGCTCGAGCAAAGGATTCCTCGCTTGAGCGACCATCGTTTGTTCAGAGCTCCGCTCGAGCGAAGAAATGGTGGCTCGAGCGTAAAACTCAAAGATCCAAGATTTTTGCATTTTGGACAGACTGCTCGAGCGAAGGATTCCTCTCTCGAGCAAACCTTTTGTTTTTGCAAGGTCGCCCGAGCGAAGGAAGGCTCGCCCGAGCGAGACCCCTGTTTTCAGCAAGTTTTGTAAAATGTTTTCTGAGTGCATCTTTGCATCCTCATCCCATTCTAGGCATTCTTAGGCCTAGTTTAAGACATCTTAATGAGGATATAGATGTAGAACACACCGAGGCAAATTAGGGATTAAGTTATTGATCTTCCCCAACTGTATAGCATAGTGTGTTCATCAGATATCGTAGGGTTGGCTTACCGAGGACGCTTAGCTATCAGAACTGTAACTCGTGAGTAACAACTGTAAAGATATGTTCAAAATGATTATCTTCAATCGCTTACTTTATTAAATTGTTTACCTTATTGAGTTGTCTACTTTATCGAATCTGCTTGTCAACCGCTCACCGAATCGACATGTTTACTAAATTGAATCGCATTTAAATCGCCATCAATGGAACCGTTATCGAATCACATCAATTGATATCAAGCATCGAATCGATATTGTTTACTAATTGAATCGTCATCGAATCGACATCGTAATCAATGAACGTATGTCTCATATTCGAATCGCATCAGGCATCCTTGGCACCTATCGCTTATCGTTATCGCAGAGATACCTCGCCGGTTCCCAAGTTTGGAACCACTATCAGACACCCCATTTTGACCGACCTTAAGACTCAGCGCCGCCGGCTAAGCGCTTCGGTGATATTTCATGTTGTGCTCATCCGAAGTTTCAGAGTCGCGCCGCGCCTCGCCTCGACTTCCTGCTGTGCCTTGCCTCGCCATAACCGTGCTCGGTTTCTCTGCTTTTATTCCTAAGGGAGGAGAAGTCTCAGAGACCATCTCTCAATGGCCGCAGTTATTTTTCGTGGTCACATGCCATTTTGCCCATTTCGGAGTTCCTTGGTTTGCAAAGCCGTCAGGCCGTGCCTCGGTTGAGACCGCCTAACCATCTCCGATTCCTCCGTTTTGGTATACATCTTATTTACTCCTTTCAAGGACACTGTCTCAGATACCCACTTCGTGACCGAATGCCACTTTTGCGTCTTAAGAATTGCTGGATCCCAACTACGTGTTCGCCCCGAGCATTCATTTTGCATCGATTGTCGCTCATTTTTGGTGTACATCTGTTTCATCATTACCGAGGACACTGGGTGGGAGGATAGTAATTGTCTCAAAGAACCGCTTATCTCCTTCCGAGCCCTCCGACGCCCATTTTTCTCACTTCCACTAATGTTGAACACCCTAGGCCATTTTCTTCAAGCCCAAACCACATATTTGTGTTGTACACACACTGGAGGATCCTAAAACACATGGCCGGCCAGAAATTTCATTTTCATTTTTGAGCCTCTTCTTCAATTGGATTGTTGTCTCTCCTGCTTCAGAGTTGCCAAATTCCAACCATAGGTGTTGTAGAGGAGACCGAGGACCCTAATCTTTGATGGCCGCCGAATTCACTTCTTCCATTTTACCCCTTGGCGTCGGGCCATGGAGGTAGCCGGCCGCCACCTCCACCAAAGTGGGGTGCCGCCATGCTCCTTGGGATGTGTGCATGGCACCAGATAATTGCTTTCTTCAAATATCTTTTTGAATCCAGGGGATATTTTGGAGGGAAGCACTTGGGTGCATTTCCCTCCACCTAGCCCCTCTCTTTTTGGCCTTTATAGTTGGCTGGCCATGTTCTTCATTAGGGTTACAAAAACTTTCCTTAAGAGCTCCTAAGCAATAACATACATCTTCCTCTCCAAAAACCTTGAAAATCTTCAAGTCTTGGCTCCATTTGTTCATCAACACCAAGCCTCACCATCACCACTTCCATTCCAGCAGCAAGGGAAGGATTTTCAGAGGCTAAGAAGCAACAAATTCAAGCCAAGAAGCAACAAAAGTGTAGTCTTCAAGGGTAAGTTACTATTTCCCCTTTTTGACCCTATTTTTGCTTCATTTTTCTACCCTATTTTCTTGAGGTTTTGGGCTCCGACCCTAACTGAGTTTAGGCTTATTTTGAGCCCCTCTACAACATTATAGAAGGGCTCAACCTTGTTTGGTGCTTCTACATACCACTTGCTTCAATATCCACCTTATATGCCATAATCTTGCATGATATTTTTAGCTTATGTGTATTTGTTTTTGGAGCATTCCATAAACTGTGAATGTGCTTATTTTGAGTTCCTCTACAATATTGTATAAGGGCTCAACCTTGTTTGATGCTTCCATGCATGACCTCTCTTTATAGCCCCTATTTGGTCCATATTTTGCATGATTTTTTAGGCCTATCTTGCTTCTGTTTTTGGCCATGATCAGAACTGAAAATAGTCTTAAAATGACCCACTCTTCATGTTTTGTTAAGGGTCTTAGTCTGTTTGAAGAATGCTTGGTATACCTCTCTTTATAGCCCTCTTTTGGCTCATATTTTGCATGCTATGTTTGCCATATTCGCACACTGTTTTGAGGGCTTCCATATGCTATAAATGTTCATATTTTTGGTCCCTCTTCAGTGTTTTAGAACTGTGTTTTTCAGTTTGAGCATTGTATATATCACTTGCTTCATATTTCCACATTTTTTCTCCATTTTTGCATGCTGTTTTTGCCATATTTGTGATTGTTTTTTGGCCATTCTTTGTACTGGAAAAATGCTAGCTTGGGGACTTCCTAGCATCTGTCTTTACATATCATGTCCATATTCTGCATATTTGGCATGGCTGCAAGTCATTTCGGGTGCTTAGCATAGCATTTCGGGCATCGGGTGTAATTTTGCTATAATTCGGGGGCTGTTTTTGCATCATTTTGGCTGCTGAAATTTGCATTTTCCATATGCCATATGCCACGTCTCATTTGCATGCCATTTCATGCCTTAGGGCCATTGTTCGGTTTATGCGTCTGCAGCACGCTTTCGAGGCACTTCATTTTCATCTCGGCTTCTTATGTGAGTGTGGCTGAGGCTCGCTCACGTTAGTATAAGTCCAATCTGCATTTGGAGTGCCATTTCATACTTTAGGATCATCGCCTCGGTTTGCGTGCCCACGGGCACGCATTTCGAGGCACTTCACTTTTATCCGACGGCCTCTGTGTGAGTGTGGTGAGGCTCTCATGTTAGTGTAAGTCCATATTGCACTGTTCGTACCATCGCCTCGGTTTTCGTGCTGCAGTGCACGATTTCGAGACGCCTCATTTTAGTCTCATCACATCGTATACCATCGCTTCGGTTTGCATGCCCGGCGCACGATTTTGAGACATCTCATTTTAGCATCATTGCATTGTGTATGCCATTGCCTCGGTTCGCGTGCATTCGCGGCGCATTTCGAGGCACTTCACTTTCATCCGGCCTCTTATGTGAGTATGGCCGAGGTCCACTCGTGTTAGTGTAAGTCCAATTTGCATTGCGTATGCCATTTTATGCCTTAGGATCATTTTTTCGATTTATGTGCGCGGCACGCATTTCGAGGCATCTCATTTTCATAGCATTGTGCATGCTAGGATTGTATTTTAGTCGCATTCATGCATATCATGCATATTGCATTGTGTTCGGGATAGGAGTTAGCCCGGGCACGGGAAACGAGGCACGTTTCGTACTCCGAGTGACGGAACGGGTCTCAATTCCCAAGTCACCGACACTCCGGATTACCCATGATGGAGTTAGGTTTTGTTGTAGCATTCACCTGCATTCACCCCATATTGAGTTGTGCAATCCGACTCCTCGGCCATCATGCATCGATATGCGTTATTGGTGGCACGAGGATCGAGGCATGCATATATTTGTGAAATACATTGCTATGCCCCTCTTCTGCTCTCTGTTACAGCAAAACGAAGAATCAGCAACTTTCCGGAGTCTGGCACGCATTTCGAGAAACATCGCAAACAGAGGCTAATCGGGGCATCCCAGTGGATTTCCGCGCAAGGCGTTTCAACATGCATCATTTCATTATTCAGAGCGGAGTCAAGGCAGTCCCTGGCTTGCATGCCAGTTTTACAGCTTTCTTAGTTAATTTGTACATTATTTGGACTGTATTATTCGGACTGTATTTCTTTTATTTGGGATCAGATATTTTATTTGGACCCTCTGTGCGAGGGCATAAATGTAATAAGTGTGCGTGAGTGTGATGTATGTCTTCCAACCCCACGTCTTTCTTCCCTTTTATTTACCCGCTTATGATGGTTAGATATAAGGCATATTTCAATTAGCATACAGTATGACAAAGATGTTTGCATCATTCATCTGCTTTTGCACGCACGGCTCGGCGATCATACAAATCATTTGTATTTCAATTCCAAATTGAATACGTGTTAGTTGTAGCATTCCACATGCCATGTTTAGAATAGCCGAGCTCGCTATAGTTTGCATTTTTGCATGTGTTGCATTAGGCATTTCAGATACTTAGGATCATGCATGATTTCTAATGTAGTTTGCTTTTGGCTTGGAGTACTCGATGAGTTTTTATGCTTTAGCATCCTTGCATGCGTGTGAGTGATCGCTATGAATAGCATGCTTACCATGAGGCTATGTGCTTATGTGATATAACCGCCTTTGAATACGTGGGTGGAGGTTGGGTTATTTGGATTGAGATAATGCATTGACTGTGAGTTTTAAAGCCCACTAGATAGTGGCAAAATCATGTTTTTCTAAGCCCACCCGAGGGTGGCAAAATCCGCATTTCAAGCCTACTTGCGAATAGCAAACCATTTTCACAAACAAACATGAAATGTTTTGTTCCAATTCAGCGATTCATTTATACTTGTATGTCAGGCGATCACATAGTAACCTAGGCTAATAACCGAATAAGAACGCAATGTTTTCAAAAACAGATATCATGGTTAGTAGAGGCCGGTCTTTGACTGGCGAAGGGTGCTCACGGCGACCTTCCCCAATCGTACTAAGTTCCCGAGCCGAGGCAACTTTGGTGATGACGACATGTGGCCTTTGGCACCGAGTCGTGGTTTCCTAAATTTCCCATTTTAAAATATTTAGGTGGCGACTCAGATTCCGCGGCGATCCATGTTTGGCACTTCTTTCAAAAATCTGCTTTCAAAACGATTTGCGATTTGGACTCTTCTGTTCAAGATTAAGAACCGTGGCATTTGAGTCCTTCGAATCAGAGTGACCCAATATCGAACCGTAACGGGGGATTCGCACTCCCTTCTCCCCGGATGCGCTTGGGGACGCCTCGCTTCGCGACTCAGGGATTTAGAGAACTTGACTCGAACCCATGATATCTCGGTTTTGACTACACTTGTGTGTTTCTTTTGCATTGCATTTGCATTGGTGCGCCTAGGACACCGTGGTTTGCCATATGCCATTCTAACGATTTGCCGGAGGCTTGTCTTGTCAAGTCATGACCATAAGGCCGACGGCCTGGGCTCGACAAAGATGGGAACACAAACCTCGGTTTTACCGGGCACCCTTTGACCATTCGACCTAGTGCATATTCGATCCATAGTGACCATTCCAACTAGGACAAAGTTGCTTACCCGTTTATAGGTTGTTTGAAGCCGCTGCGTGCGTAGTAAACCCTAGTTCCTGACAAAATAGGACAGGGAAACCCTACCCCAACATAGGGTGTTTTGGCTCTCACTTGCTTGTTATGTGCTTTAGAGTGCGTCTCTACAGGAATGCATGTATCAGTTTGCAACTTTGGGCATCAAAGTTCAAGGCACCAAAGATCGAGATTTTGGGATTCAATTTACCTAAGGGTAACAGTTTACAGGCAGAATTTTGGGGCAGAATTCAGTAGAGGGCACACTCTTTCAACTATGCTTGTATCTGTTTTGGTGAAGTTAGGCTGAGATGCTGCATGTTTTCCCTTTTGCTAGGGTAGTCCTAGAACCATAGCTTCGTATATTCAAATCCCCTGCACATTGGACTAGTGTTGATAGACTTTGTTGAGTCAGAGATTCAATTCAAGGGCAACCAGTGTTCTTTCGCTGAGGCAAGACAAAGAAGGGCCAGACAGGGCTCATTGGTTCATCTGATCCGACAGTCACTAGTCACATCATCAGTAGACCCGTGATGGCACAGGGTTCGGAAGAATTTGTGGCCGTGATAGCAGCGCTAAATCAGGGAACTGCCATGCAGGCTGAGACCAGTATTGAAACGCAGCGCCCATTTGGGGCATCTGCCTCACATCCAACTTTGGAACCCCAGCCGAACTATGACCCAATTCCGCCAACTGAAGATTTGCAGGGTCCAGATCCTCGATAAGGGTTAGCTCAAGCCCGAAGTTTTCGCACCTTGGTGCGCACCCTAATGAGAGGCGTTATCCCCTTGTTGCTAATGGCCTCGATGTGACCGCAGTGAAAATTGGGAACCTTGAGAAGCAATTCAAAAAGGCACAGGGGCTTAACTTCATTTCCGACATCGAGGATGGGCACCGAAGTTCTGCCGTCCGATCCCTGCATGCATTCAAAATGCCACATATTGACCGTTTCGACGGGTCTGGGGATCCAATGGTACATATCCGACTTTTCTTGGATGTCCTAAAGCCGATGGGTTTGTCTAAACCACAGAAACTCTCTCTGTATGGAAGAACCCTGTCCGGCGTAGCAGCCACTTGGTACGCTAAGTTGGAAGACAAAGTGAAGCAAAACTGGGAAGAATTGGCTGAGGCCTTTGTCGATCAGTATTCCTACAATACCCAAGTTGAAATGACCATCCAAGAGCTTGAAGCAACCCGCCAGAACCCAACAGAGCCTTTTGTGGAATTTGTTACGAGGTGGAGAGCAAAGGCAAGACAGATGATGACGCCGCCTTCCGAGAGGGATCAAGTGCGTATGATGGTGCGGAACCTCGAGCATGATATGTTGCGAAATTGATAGTCGCCCACTATTCACTTTCAAGAGTTTGCATGAACTGGGGTTCAGTCGAGAATGCGTCAACAAAGGAGATCATTCCTGAACAAGTGAACCAACGAGGAGGGTGATTTCAAGGAGTACCAATGCCGGAAGTAGCACTATTCCCGAACCCACTGAAATCAATACAGTCACCACAGCGAACCCTTTTGCCAAACCAAGCCTACAAACAACCAAATTTCAAATTTCGGAGCTCAGGCGTAACTTTCACCTCTCTCTATATAAGCCTGACTAGCGCACTAAAAGTCTTGATGGAAAGAGGGCATCTCAAACCCCTCGATCCTCAACCTCTTCCCCACCCACTCCCAGCTAGACATAACCCTCGCTAAGCATCAGATGTACCATCGCCAGCATGGTCATGGCACCGATCACGTTACCGCCTTCGTCATGAGGTCCAAAATCTCATCGACAACCGGACGATAGCTTCACCTTTAGGCCCCAATGACCAAACATTTCCCGCCTACCTCAATCTCATCTATACACTGCCATCCACCTATGACCCCAGCATATACATCACCCCGGCCCATCTACCCAAGCCTAAGGTGTTTATCCCAGAAAGCATGGACTTATGCATGATGGGTGCACCTGAACCCCAATCATCTCAAACCCATGAACCCACTACTTCCAAGCTGATGAGGATGATTGAAGATCTTCAGAGAACAGTGGCGGATTTAGCCTTTGGAGTTTTGGCTCCATCATCAACCACATCGCCTACCAGGGAGTTCATGTCAAAAGGCTCCCCAAGCTTGGGGCGGGCTACATCTGAGGAAGGCCAATCCCATGGCAAAGTGGAAGCGAGTGGAAAGAACAAGGTAGGGGTAGGCATGGATCCCCATGAGTATCTTCTGTTGGCTGTTGAGGCCTTGAAAGTCGAGGGACTGAACAAAGAACAAGTGCTCGCAGTTGTTGCAAAAACTGTGGACGGCATTTTCGCCACCCAAGTTGGGGGCAGTTTGAATCAAGGGGCAAGCCGGGAGAAGGGCCGATATACCAGAGGCAATCCTGTTAGCTCTAATCCTCAACTCATAAGAGATCAGCAAACCAGGCCAACACCTGCCAATCCCTTTGCTGGTGCACCCAGCAAAAATCCACAAGTCCAGAAGTACCAACCCCGAGGTCAGAGGGTCTTCCATGCCCTCCACATGCCTTTATCCAAAGCTTTCCAAATCCTTGTTGGACAAGGCCATCTCAAACCCCTTGAGCCTCGGTCTCTCCTGAACCCTCTTCCGGCTACACATGATGCTACCAAGATCAAGATACCATCAAGAACCGCCATGCTACCAACAACTGCCTGCTTTCGCCATGAAGCATGTGATCTATTGGACAACGAGGTCATCCTCCCGCCGAGCTCAAGAAAGTCTATCGACTGGGTCGCTGAACTTGGGGGATAATGTTATGTGAATGGGGATGAACCACTGCTGGCGGCGCCAATCAACACCGTGACGTGGGAATGGCACACTGCTTCGAGCAATATGCAAATACCATTTTGTGCTTTCGACTTGGGTATTGGGTCGATTTTTGTTACTTTGTTTTGAGTCTGCTTTTTGTTTTGAGTCGCCTCATTTGTCTTGGGTCTGTCTTGTTGTATCGAGTCATCTGTTGTATAGAAGTCGTGATTCCGGTGTTACCTCGCCACCATTTTGTTTCGCTTGTCTTTTGTTTTGTTTTGAGTCTGTTTTTCGCCAGGAGCCGCTTATGCCAACAGATTTTGAATGAAACAAAGATGATTTCCATACTCTCGATTTGTTTCTCGCAGGTGCTAGTTATGCCGGGATTTGAATGAAATGGCAGTGCATTCCACCTGCTATCTTGTGCCTTGAAGCCATTGTATTGACCTAAGTTTTTCAAAACCTTTTTGAGCACTGCAGTGAAAACAAAGAGGGAGGAATTCCTCGAGATTTGCAAAACTTTGATCAAATTGAGAGAAAGAGAGGCGTGCTAAGCCCTTAATGAATGAAATCATGCTTGTTAGTGTGAGTACTGAGAAGGACCCTGGCTTTGATCCAGATTGATCCTACATCGCCTTCAACATGAAGCGATTTGTCGCTTTTAAAACTTTCAAAAAATGTTTTGCGCGGTCCGCAAAGACATGTGGAATCGCTCTTGAGATTGTGCAACTTAGGATCGCTCACCGAGACTCGACCCCTTGGTTTTCAAACCTTGAATTGGCATTCGTAATGTTCAACTGACCACGATGTAAGGCTTGTGGCTGACGGATTTGAAGCCTCGAACATGAGGCACCAAAGTCAGATCAAGAAGGTCAGACCTCGTCAGAAGAAGCTTGCAAAGCTAGATCAAAAGCACCCCTCGAACTAGGGGCAAAAAATATCCGATGGGCTCGGAGAGCCAAAGGTGGATCTTTCTGCAAATCAATACAACAGCCACTCTCCTGAATACAGAGGGCTTCAATCTCAAAACCATTTGGCATGGACTTGTTACACTTCTACCCTTTGAGAGGCTCGTTAGGCCGAAAACCCGGAAGGGCGACCTAGGCAAAAGTTAGAGTGAAGAAAAGAAAAAAGAAAAGAAAAAAAAAAGGGGAAAGGAAAAGAAAAGAAAAAAAAAAGAAGAAATGAAAAGAATTGAAAAGAAAAGAAAAACAAAGCTCGCAAGGTTGAAAACCTGCAATAGGCGCCTTGGCAAAAGTTAAAGCATAAAAAGGAGAGGTTAAATACCCGAGTGTACCTTAACCCTAACTACGAAGGCTTGATTCCCATGTTTGGGATACGAGGCAACTTCATTCAAGTCCACCAGAAACAATTCAAATTTGATTGTGTCCATGCGATGGTTCTGATCATCTTCGCCTTCTCTGTATCTGAGAGTACGGTTGCAATCATCGCTCTGAGGACTGATTATAATGCGCTGTGGTATCATCCAAACAAGGGGCAACTTTCCGTTGCCATTCAATGCGCCGTGGTGCCGTTCAAACAAGGGGCAACTTTCCGTTGCCATGCAGCTCTCTTCAAGCACGGGGCAGTTTTCCTTTGGATCTAAGGTTGTGCATCTCAAGAGTAGGTTTCATGCTCGTTGAGCAAGTGGCCGTTTGCAAAAATAGTTTTTGAGAATTTTTACTGAGGTTGGCTAATTTTCTCGAAAAATTGTTCCGTCTTTTCCAAAAACTGGACCCTTTTCATGGACCCAAAAAAGGAAAATTTTCAGTGCTCATAGCCTGACTTGCATGATTTCAAATCAAAAATCGAACAAGCATGTTATTCTAACTCTCATTTTGGTCAAAATTGTTTTAGTAGAAAGCCACAAACGAAAAAATGGTCAAAATGATGAACTAGGGGCACAGTTGAGTCAGGTTTTCTGTCCTTTCCCTTTATCAACGCGCTTGCCAAGAAGGGCACTCTATCTACCAGAAAAGGCACAATTGAAGGGCACAACAAAAGGCTGAAAGCTCTCACATCCTCTGAGCGACGAGGTATCAAGCCAAGTGCGAAGCACGAACCGGAATGAGACCAGATATTTCGCTCCCTCATCCGGACAAATCTAATCACGTCCAAACTCCCCAACAGGGCATCATCGACCGATGTCAGCTGCAGATTTGCTACACACCCAAATGTAGCGCAACCCCTCTATGGGAGAAATTCACTAGCTGTGAGCGGAAGAAAGAGAATCGAGGTAATGCTAGGGCCCGAGCCCACAACTTTTGTTTATCCGCCAACCACCAAGGGAGGGATTTGAAAAATGAGAGATTGAAGAATAGAGATGTGCGATGAGAGAAAAAGTGAGAAAAGGGCTTTTTCGAAAAACAGAGCTCGAAGGCCGAGTGATGTGAGAACCACAAATGAGAAAGGGTGGGAAACACTACCCGGAAACAGTTCTCGTGCACGCCCGAGTGTCGTGGTCTTTTGTTTTATCTCGATTCTTGTTTTGGGTCGCTTCGAGTGTTACTCGATGCGCCTAGGTTGTGTGCCTTTATTTCCGTGTTGAGTCGTTTTGGTGGTCTTGTAGGCTCAATACCCTGAGAATCCTTTTCTCATTTTCAAAAGAAAAATCATCCTGCTTTCGAGTGTCAGTGCCATTCTCCGCATTTGTGCAAAACAGAATTGGTTCTTTCATAAAACCGCAAGGTTCAACCCAGGTCATGTCAGAATAGTCAAACAAGGACCTATCTGAAGCTATTTAGGTTCCGGACTGCAAAGCAAAAGAAAAGAGGGAAAATTTGGAGCATCTTAGCATGTCTCAACCTTAGCAAAATCCGAGACTGCATTCCAGGTGCACCTTCTCAGGCCTCGCCATTTCTCTAGAGTATGAATGTGTCTCGACCCCAAGTGTAAGCCTGCTTCAAGTCAGAATGGCAGTCCAAGTAGCACTCGAGGCTTTCACATGCAGATGTTATCTTTCGCCAATATGAACAGGGTGTGCCCTTTTTGAGCTGAGTGTGTTGCAAAGTCCTCTAAGAGGCAAATCAGAGGCACCAGAGTACATATTTGATGCTCCTCTATTACATAGAATGTGGACTTTCATATACACTGTTGTTGCATGCGTGCTGCGCATCGTTATGATTCATGCAGAGAATATGCTTGCTTTCAATATTGCATAAATTGTGCTTCCATACTTGCATAGAAAATGCCCGTATCTTTTGCATAGAAAATGCCTCCATACTTGCATAGAAGATGCATTTTATCGCACTTTCTTGTGCATTTTATCTCGCCAGACCGCCTTGTGCACTTACACCTTGTATCTCACTTGCACTGTCTTGTGCATCTTGTGATTGTATCTCACTCGCACTGTCTTGTGCACTTACACTTTGTATCTCACTTGCACTGTCTTGTGCATCTTGTGGTTGTATCTCACTCGCACTATCTTGTGCATTTCAAATCACTACATGTGCTTAGCGTACCGCTTGTTTTAGTGCATTTCAAATCACGCTATTTTAGCGATCGCTACTGCTTAGTGCATTTCAAATCACTCACTGCTTAGCGATCACACTATCTTGTGCATTTCAAATCACGCGCTTATTTTGCGCACCAATCGCAGACTGCTTTTGTGCGCTTTATCATTCGCTTATTTTGCACACCTCAATCGCACTATTTTGTGCGCTTTACATTCGCGCTATTTTGCGACCTAATCGCACTATTTTGTGCGCTTTATCATTCGCGCTTATTTTGTGCGATTTACATTCGCGCTATTTTGCGCACCACAATCGCACTATTTTGTGCAGTTTACATTCGCGCTATTTTGCGCACCTCAATCGCACTATTTTGTGCAGTTTACATTCGCGCTATTTTGCGCACCACAATCGCACTATTTTGTGCAGTTTACCATTCGCGCTATTTTGCGCACCTCAATCGCACTATCCTGTGCTTTGCATATCACATCACACTATTTTGTGCATTTTAAACCAATCGCGCTGTTTAGCGTATCGCACTATTTTGTGCACATTACTTGCATTGTGCATTGTATCATTTGCGCTATCTTGCGCGTCCCGCCTGCACTTGTTAGTGCATTACATTTCACTCGCGCTATTTTGCGCATCGCACTATTTTGTGCACCTTACTTGCATTGCGCATGCATTTTATCGTGATATCTTGCACATCTCACCTACACTTGTTAGTGCGTTGCATCGCGCTATCTTGCGCACCTTACCTGTATCACACTGCTTGATGCATTCACTTGCCGACACTGCGTGTGTCAAACTTTCGGAACCACAGGAATCACATTGAATATATGTTGTTGGCATATTGTTCTTGTTGAATTTCTCTCTTTTGCAGGCACGATATTGTATGTACGGTTCATTTGAGGTGCGAAGCACTGCGAATCGCGCAGTATCGTATCTTCTCCGCAGTGAGACGGACGAGAATTGAATGATTATCCGCATTCCTAACCGCATGAAATGTAGTTGTTGCTTTGCATTCTTGCTTAAAAGCTGCATCTATTTGCGAATACTTGCTTCATTACAGCTTGATGCACTTGCATGATCATTGAGTTACATCTGATCCTGTGCATATCATCTTGCATTTTGCCCCCCCTCCTGCCTGAGGGCACGCCTGCAGGCACATTTCTGTTTATCTTGTATGATTGTCTAAGTCTTCGGCCTTGTCAAAAATGGGTCGTCTCTGGGCTTTGACATTCACTCCCGTCATTGTTATGACTTCCGAAGTTCTCAAAGAGGGCAATCAGAGACACCCCATTTTTGACCGACCTTAAGACTCAGCGCCGCCGAAAGGCCTGTGATATTTCATGTTGTGCTCATCCGAAGTTTCAGTCGTCGCTACCGCCTCCAGACAAGGGCTTTCGTGCCTTGCCTCGGTTTGCGAACCAGCTCGGTTTTCTCTATTTTTCTTCCTAAGGGAGGAGAAGTCTCAGAGACCATCTCTCAATGGCCGCAGCTATTTTTCGTGGTCACAGCCATTTTGCCCATTTCGAGCCCAGTCTTTTTCGAGCTGAGCCGCCGTGTGCCTCGGTTCGACCGCCTAACCATCTCCGATTCCTCCGGTTTTGGCATACATCTTATTTACTCCTTTCAAGGGACACTCGTCTCAGATACCACTTCGTGGCGAATGCCACTTTTGCGGCTGCTTTTCGGGATCCGTCTTTGCGTGTTCTGCCCCGAGCATTCATTTTGCATCGATTTTCGTTCATTTTTGGCGGTACCTCTGTTTCATCATTACCGAGGACAATCAAGGGTGGGAGGATAGTAATTGTCTCAAAGAACCGGTTATCTCCTTCCGAGCCCTCCGACGCCTGCTTTTCTTCTGGCTAATGTTGAACACCCTAGGGCCATTTTCTTCAAGCCCAAACCACATATTTGTGTTGTACACACAGGAGGATCCTAAAACACATGGCGGCCAGAAATTCTCATTTTCATTTTTGAGCCTATTCTTCAATTGGATTGTTGTCTCTCCTGCTTTGAGTTGCCAAATTCCAACCATAGGGTGTTGTAGAGGAGACCAGGAGGACCCTAATCTTTGATGGCCGGCCAGAATTCACTTCTTCCATTTTACCCTTGGCTTGGCCGGGCCATGGAGGTAGCCGGCCACCTCCACCAAAGTGGGTGCCTACCATGCTCCTGGGATTTGTGCATGGCACAGATAATTGCTTTCTTCAAATATCTCTTTGAACTGGGATATTTTGGAGGAAGCACTTGGGTGCATTTCCTCCACCTAGCCCCTCTCTTTGGCCTTTATAGTTGGCTGGCCATGTTCTTCATTAGGGTTACAAAAACTTTCCTTAAGAGCTCCTAAGCAATAGCATACATCTTCCTCTCCAAAAACCTTGAAAATCTTCAAGTCTTGGCTCCATTTGTTCATCAACACCAAGCCTCACCATCACCACTTCCATTCCAGCAGCAAGGGAAGGATTTTCAGAGGCTAAGAAGCAACAAATTCAAGCCAAGAAGCAACAAAAGTGTAGTCTTCAAGGGTAAGTTACTATTTCCCCTTTTTGACCCTATTTTTGCTTCATTTTTCTACCCTATTTGCTTGAGGTTTTGGGCTCCGACCCTAAGTGATTTTAGGCTTATTTTGAGCCCCTCTACAACATTGTAGAAGGGCTCAACCTTGTTTGGTGCTTCTACATACCACTTGCTTCAATATCCACCTTATATGCCATAATCTTGCATGATATTTTTAGCTTATGTGTATTTGTTTTTGGAGCATGCCATAAACTGTGAATGTGCTTATTTTGAGGTCCTCTACAATATTGTATAAGGTCTCAATCTTGTTTGATGCTTCCATGCATGACCTCTCTTTATAGCCCCTATTTGGTCCATATTTTGCATGATTTTTTAGGCCTATCTTGCTTCTGTTTTTGGCCATGATCAGAACTGGAAATAGTCTTAAAATGACCCACTATTCATGTTTTGTTAAGGGTCTTAGGCTGTTTGAAGAATGCTTGGTATACCTCTCTTTATAGCCCTCTTTTGGCTCATATTTTGCATGCTATGTTTGCCATATTCGCACACTGTTTTGAGGGATTCCATATGCTATAAATGTTCATATTTTTGGTCCCTCTTCAGTGTTGTAGAACTGTGTTTTTCAGTTTGAGCATTGTATATATCACTTGCTTCATATTCCCACCTTTTTTCCCCATTTTTGCATGCTGTTTTTGCCATATTTGTGATTGTTGTTTGGCCATTCTTTGTACTGGAAAAATGCTAGTTTGGGGACTGCCTAGCATCTGTCTTTACATGTCATGTCCATATTCTGCATATTTGGCATGGCTGCAAGTCATTTCGGGTGCTTAGCATAGCATTTCGGGCATCGGGTGTAATTTTGCTATAATTCGGGGGCTGTTTTTGCATCATTTTGGCTGCTGAAATTTGCATTTTCCATATGCCATATGCCACGTCTCATTTGCATGCCATTTTATGCCTTAGGGCCATTGCCTCGGTTTGCGTGCCCGTGTGCACGCGTTTCGAGGCACTTCATTTTCATCTCTCGGCTTCTTATGTGAGTGTGGCTGAGGCTCGCTCACGTTAGTATAAGTCCAATCTGCATTTGGAGTGCCATTTCATACTTTAGGATCATCGCCTCGGTTTGCGTGCCCGCGGGCACGCATTTCGAGGCACTTCACTTTTATCCGACGGCCTCCTGTGTGAGTGTGGCTGAGGCTCTCTCATGTTAGTGTAAGTCCATATTGCACTGTTCATGCCATCGCCTCGGTTTGCGTGCCCGTGTGCACGCATTTCGAGACGTCTCATTTTAGTCTCATCACATCGTGTATACCATCGCCTCAGTTTGCGTGCCCGTGCGCACGCATTTTGAGACATCTCATTTTAGCATCATTGCATTGTGTATGCCATTGCCTCGGTTCGCGTACCCGTGCGCACGCATTTCGAGGCACTTCACTTTCATCCGCCGGCCTCTTATGTGAGTATGGCTGAGGTCCACTCGTGTTAGTGTAAGTCCAATTTGCATTGCGTATGCCATTTTATGCCTTAGGATCATTTTCTCGATTTGCGTGCCCGCGTGCACGCATTTTGAGGCATCTCATTTTCATAGCATTGTGCATGCTAGGATTGTATTTTAGTCGCATTCATGCATATCATGCATATTGCATTGTGTTCGGGATAGGAGTTAGCCCGGGCACGGGAAACGAGGCACGTTTCGTACTCCGAGTGACGGAACGGGTCTCAATTCCCAAGTCACCGACACTCCGGATTACCCATGATGGAGTTAGGTTTTGTTGTAGCATTCACCTGCATTCACCCCATATTGAGTTGTGCAATCCGACTCTACCATCATGCATCGATATGCGTGATTGGTGGCACGAGGATCGAGGCATGCATATATTTGTGAAATACATTGCTATGCCCTCTTACGCTCTCTATTCTGAAAGAAACGAAGAATCAGCAACTTTCCGGAGTCTGGCACGCATTTCGAGAAACATCGCAAACAGAGGCTAATCGGGGCATCCCAGTGGATTTCCGCGCAAGGCAGCCCAACATGCATCATTTCATTATTCAAAGCGGAGTCAAGGCAGTCCCTGGCTTGCATGCCAGTTTTACAGCTTTCTTAGTTAATTTGTACATTATTTGGACTGTATTATTCGGACTGTATTTCTTTTATTTGGGATCAGATATTTTATTTGGACCTAATGCGAGGGCATAAATGTAATAAGTGTGCGTGAGTGTGATGTATGTCTTCCAACCCCACGTCTTTCTTCCCTTTTATTTACCCGCTTATGATGGTTAGATATAAGGCATATTTCAATTAGCATACAGTATGACAGCATGTTTGCATCATTCATCTGTTTTGCACGCACCGGGCTCGGCGCATCATACAAACTGCATTTGTATTTCAATTCCAAATTGAATACGTGTTAGTTGTAGCATTCCACATGCCATGTTTAGAATAGCCGAGCCTGCTATAGTTTGCATTTTTGCATGTGTTGCATTAGGCATTTCTGTATACTTAGGATCATGCATGATTTCTAATGTAGTTTCTGTTTTGGCTTGGAGTACTCGATGAGTTTTTATGCTTTAGCATCCTTGCATGCGTGTGAGTGACTGCCATGAATAGCATGCTTACCATGAGGCTATGTGCTTATGTGATATAACTGCCTTGAATGCCTGTGGGTGGAGGTTGGGTTATTTGGATTGGGACAATGCATTGACTGTGAGTTTTAAAGCCCACTAGATAGTGGCAAAATCATGTTTTTCTAAGCCCACCCGAGGGTGGCAAAATCCGCATTTCAAGCCTACTTGCGAATAGCAAACCATTTTCACAAACAAACATGAAATGTTTTGTTCCAATTCAGGCGATTCAGTCTATACTTGTATGTTGTGCGCATCACATAGTAACCTAGGCTAATAACCGGAATAAGAACGCGCAATGTTTTCAAAAACAGATATCATGGTTAGTAGAGGCGGTCTTTGATCGGGCGAAAGGTGCTCACGGTGACCTTCCCAATCGTATCCAAGTTCCCGAGCCGAGGCAACTTTGGTGATGACGGACACATGGCCTTTGGCACCGAGTCAGGGTTTCCTAAATTTCCCATTTTAAAATATTTAGGTGGCGACTCAGATCCGGCAAAGCTCCATGTTTGGCACTTCTTTCAAAAATCATTTTCAAACGCGATTTGCCGGATTTGGACTCTTCGGTTCAAGATTAAGAACCGTGACATTTGAGTCCTTCGAACTGTAGTGACCCAATATCGAACCAGAACGGGGGGGATTCGTACTCCCTTCTCCCCAGGATGCGTTCGGGGACGTCTACAACTATCAAGCATCGTTATGATGGCCATTCTCAGATTTCGATATGGAACAAAGTGTCAGACGGAACTAAGTGCTACTTCGTGAGCCACCTCTAGAATCTACGGAACTAAGTGCTACATGTGAGCCACCTCTAGAATCCGCGGCGAGACACCTCTTGAATCCACAGTCTTGTATTGTTCTCTGAAATAATCATATCATTCTATCATATCGCATCGCCATCGATGACCATCATTTACCGTTTGGTTGCATTAAGACCCGGTCTTTTAAGACCCATCTTATCGCATACTATTATGCCAATGGATGTACCACATATCACCGCTTTAATCAATGACCGCATGACTGAAATATGAACCACAAATGAATGAGTGATAAACCGATGAAATGGCTGCTTTTTCAATCTTGAAAGGACATTTATTCTAACCCTTTACGCATTGTGTTATTCATCGGGCTTTAGCTCACGCTCATATATATATGTAGGTATCTGAGCACCGCATCGCAGCTAGGAGCGTCAGGCAAGCTTTAATTTTGTCAAGCCAACCACTGTGCCTCACTACGAGGTTCCGAGCCTATCAAGCTATGGCTTAGGGGCTTAGGGGTGTTTTATTTCCCCGTTTGTCTCTGTAACTGTTTTGTTTACTATATAGACTGATTGTACCGTACTGTACTTTTTAATAGGGATTAAGTCCCAGTTTTGACTGATTGTATATTTTGTGCATACTATTATGTACTGAAAGTATAAAGGTATGAAAAATCTTTTGCATCTGTTGTCGACTCATTGGAGATTGTTTATTTATCAGTATTGGCTTCGCCACGTTCTAACTCGCTTTTATCAGACTATCATATGTGCCTTGATAATCTCGGATTCTTGGCGATTCTGATGCTAAACCCATAGGGCCGGGTTTGGGTCGTGACAGAGTGGTATCAGAGCGATACTTAACCACGAGTTATACCCCACACACGTGTCCAAATGAGCTATAGGATGTCCTAGAAAAGAAGTTAGGGCATTGCATGAGCATAAAAAGTGTGTGTGGTTATGACATGACTGATTATATGCTAATGTGTTAAACTGTTAAAGTATGCAACTGTTTATGTTTATAATTGCTACCACTGCTTATAGTGAAATGAAACGAAGCCTATATGCATACTAAAGAAGTTAAATGGAATGACATGTGATGTTAATGTACTACTGACTGTGGAAATCTATAAGAAAATGAACGTGTGAAAGTGAAGGGTCATGTGACCGTGCCTGAACTGAAATGAAAGTATACACACGTCTGATATGAGATAAAACGTGAAATCAGTAAGACCCTCTCCTATATTGATAACCACCACGTTGTGCGAAACAAGGGAAAGGATGAGGAACATAGGCGAAATCGAATCTTCTGATGTTAGAGTTAACAGGCTAGAAGGAATGGTTGACGTCTTAACTGGAAAATTGAGGAGATAAAAAGGGCCGACATACGTGCTTGAATCAACTAAATATGAACTGATGACATTGATACAGAAACCCAAATAAACTGAAACCATCGGAATTTTCTGGGAGGTACTGAACCACTGAAAACAGAGACTTGGGTTTAGTAACTGAGAAAATATGTGAAGTTTCTTTGAAAAATACTTTCCCCAATGCATCCGAGATAGGAACGTACCTGAGTTTGAACAACTTGAAAGGTGATAAGACTGTGCTTAAATATGAGGTAAAATTTACCTAACTAGCTTGATAGGCACCCCACATGATAGGTACGGACTACAAAGACTAGAAAAGAACTGAAGGTGGGTGTGACCTAGATGTAATTGACTGAATCGACGTTTTAAAACCGCCAAAGTGTGTAGATGTCCTGGATAGAGTATAATGTCTGAGATAACGTAGCAGCATTGAAATATCCAAATCAACATCGTCAACTGAATCAGAAAGAATGAAACGGAAGTAACAGAAGGTGAAAATGACCGGTAAATCAATGATCTCCGTGAATGGAGAATGCTCGGAACATTGAAATGACTGACGA
Organism: Camellia lanceoleosa; assembly: GCA_025200525.1. Classification (NCBI taxonomy): domain Eukaryota; kingdom Viridiplantae; phylum Streptophyta; class Magnoliopsida; order Ericales; family Theaceae; genus Camellia; species Camellia lanceoleosa. The sequence goes on along the minus strand of CM045764.1, from coordinate 18,139,490 downwards.
GGTGTTACCTTAAATAGATGAAATTGCTTATATACGAACGTTTGTATGGGAATCGTATATTCCGTAATTTGGTATAGACTGTGACCATATTGACTGAACCGATTGAATTACTGGACTTATGAACCATACACTATAAGAACTATTAGGACTTGTGAACGGCGAGAACTTGCTAAGTTAAGTCCTTGTATCATATTGCAACGACTGAATGAGAACTGTTAGGTATGACCTTTTGAACTGTACTAGAACTGTCGACCATGGGAATACCTTATGATTGATCAGAATTCGAGAAATTGCAGACTATGATTTGTACTACATCATTACGTATTGACGGACATTACCGAAAGTGAACGGACCCTTGAACTCGAATTATACACGCGAATCGGTTGTGTGTGAGGCTATCATGAAACTAGGAACCCATACTGGTTTGTAAAGAGGAACTTCTGCTTATGAATTTGTGGACGAATGCCTACATGAAAAACTGATTTTGAACTCACACCTGTATACATGTTCCCATGCTAGTAATACTGTTAAGACTGAGAGGAATGGACTGTGGATAATGAATCTTTTGAAATCTACCGTTGATGCGGACTATATGTGCGACACTGTAAAACCTTATGTTAACATTTACCTGTGCTATGGAAACTGTTTAGACTTATGTACATATCTGCTTACCTTTGCTTAAGGATGTTATTGGACTGCATGGACATATGACTTATTACCTTAACTACCGTAATCGGAGCAACTGTTTTGTATTGTACATTGAACTTGGGAAATCCGAATTAGGAATGTTAGTAGACTCTGAACATGCACACATATGATGATACCTTTGCTCGGAATGATTGTTAAGTTATTTATCGATAATTTAACTGTTGGGACTATGACTCTGTAACTGCATGACTGAATTAAGACCCCAACTGATGAACTCTTGACTGGAATTATGATTGTGGAAAAATGACACGACTGTTTGATTAAACCTGCGAGCCTAGGTTTTAATGACTGTATGACTGATTTGGAACCCTTGTAGGGCAACTCACTATTATGTGTCACCAAGAACCTTGTGTGATGTATTACTGTGTACTATGTGCCTTTATGAAAGATTTCTTTGGAAAACTGCTATATTGACTGTGACGCTTACCTCTCAATGTGAATAACTGCATGCCTATGCATTTGCCTGTAAACTTATTGGGAGGAACACATTGTATGTGACTTGTACTGCTTGGATATGAATCGTAATGCTACAAGACTCCGATGTCGGTTGACAAATTGTGAAACTACTGATTATGTACCTAAACGAATGGAGTCTGAACTAACGTACCTCATTTGGAAATGATAGGAATGGAACTGTTATCCGATCTAATCTGATAGGACGGTGAGTTGATGACACCCTTTGTGTAACTGATAAAATGTCTATTGGATGCTTGTGCTTTGAACTTTTACTTGAAATGATTGAGCAGAACTTGCATCTGACATGACCTGGTCGAACTTTCATTGAATTGACCTGAGGGAACCTTTATTGAGAGCTATTACTTGATTTGCTTACAATGTGGGGAAAACTGAGTATGTGGCATGTGATGACTTACCCGGTATTACTGTTATGACCATGAACTTGTTTGACTAGGAAATGACTGTTTTGGTAATTACTTACTTCAGAACTGATGGGATCTGTTGACCACAGACTGGTTTTGATCATAAACTCTGACTGTCTGGAAGTATATGTAATATGTATGACTGTTGTCGTATTGATATGTGCTATGACTGAATCTGTGAGAACTGGAACTGATGAATAGTAAATGAAAACTTACTTCAGAACTCTGCCTACCGCGTGGAAGTAATGTACAATTCGCCTTACATTTGCGATAACTCCCGAAGGAACTGGACTGACTGTGAGGGATTACCGAATTGAGAGCCAAATTGAACTAAGACCGGGTGAACAACTCGGAAGAGAACGAATCGAAACTCTGTAACTTAACGGGGGAAATTACTTATGAAACTGAGACCAGTGCAAATCTATAACCCCGATAAATACGTAATATAAGTAGTGTGAATACTACGATACTCTTTCAGATCATATCAGATTGTTACCGTATCATTCAGATTATCATCAGATCTTGACATCGTTATGCACTCTTGTAAATCAGACTGCTACGCATTATATCTATTCTGTATCTGCTCTAGTAGTGCTAATGAATGCACCGTGTATGCCTAAGTAAGAATTGTGGCATCTATGTATGCTCCGGACAAGAATATCAAAATGAATATGTATCCGAATCTGTTCTTGACTGAAAATTGAATGTGCATAAGATTCTGTTTTAATTTAAGCCCCCAATCCTAATACGTGAGTTTTGATTCCGTTTCTGTGCATTGCCAAGATTGAGATTGGGCCATGAATCTGTTTTATGAATATGATTATGCGTGAAAGTTACCTTTACGATAGGCATCATCTCCGTTGTTAAATGTTACCTCGAGTTTGGAGGACCAAACTCTTTATAAGGAGGGGAGACTGTAACAACCCTCGTCACTGTTTACTGATTACTGTAGACACCCCATTTTTGACCGTCCTTAAGACTTGGACGTCACCATTTGAACACTCGGTGATTATCCATGTTCGTGTTCGTTTGGAGTTCCCGGAGTTCTCGGCTACGCGCCTTGCCTCAGGACCTCCGAACTTGACCGCTTTGTGTTTGGTTTTGCACCAAACACTTGTGCTTTGCCTTGGAGGGGCAGGGAATGCCTTGTGAGGCATCCCCACACACCACCGGCAGTGGCTAGAGGCTACCGGCTGGTTGGTGTTGCCATCGGCACTGTATTGTGCCGGTCGGCACTGTTTTGTGTCGGTCGGCAGTCAATTTTGTCAAAATGACAATTTTGCCCTGCCGACTACTGCTCAGTTGCTTTTTGAGATATTTTGAAGCAGCTGTATAGCATTTGTTTCCCCTCTATACACGTGTATGGAGGGATGGGCTTTTGTTTTGCTTAGCTTGTAAGCTTTGTTGCCTATAAGAGAAGGCTCTCTTCTCTTGGCTCAAAGGTTAGAGAGTTAGACATTTTTAGAGAGAAAAGACAGAAAAGAAGCTCTGGTTTTAGGGTTTGAGTTCTATATCTATCCTATCTCTCTTTTTCTCTCTTGTTTGTACACTAGGTGCTTTAGTCCACATTATTGCACACAAGCACCTAGTGTTTCACCTTCCTTTGGTTACTGAGGTTCTAAGGGCTGGTTCTTGAAGTTTTTGGTTGGATTTGAGCTCAAGGAAGCAAGAACATCATCTTTGGTGAAGAGGTCTACAAGGGTAAGACACTAGTCCTCTTTTTACCCCATTCTTGCACTCCATTTTTACCTATCTTTGAACTATTTTTGTGCTTGGTGTTTAATACAAAAAAGTTCTGTTTTTTAGTCCTCTTGATTGTTTGTTAAGAGTGTTTTGTGCTTTGGGGAGGTTTGACCCCTCTTAGGCCTTGAAAAGGGCTCATTTTGTGCTATTTTGTGAGAGCTCCGGGATTTTGGTGTTGGGGTCTCTTCACCACTGAAATCTTGAGGGATTTCAGTGGTGAAGATGATGCCTTGAAGTCCCAAGAAGAAGAGGGCCACCCCCTCTCCTTGTTGTCCTTGAAAAGGACAAGTTTTGGCCTCTTGAGGAAGCCTATGTTCAAGTGTGTGTTGAGCATGCCATGACTGTTTTTCATGCTTATTTTACCATGATATAACATGATTTTAAGTTGGTTTTGGTCCCTTATGCATGCTTAGCATAGTTGCCATGTAATGCCTTGTAATGCCTTTAACATGTCTTAGGTTGTTAGCCTTTATTTGAGCATGATTTAGGCTTAGACTTATGAATGTTTTGTGCTTATTTTGCCATGATTTAGGTCTATCCATGGTCGTTTGGATCGATTTTGGCATGTTTAGTATAGCTCCTTTGCATTTGTGGCTTGCCGGGCTTGTACACCTCAAGTATGTGAATGTGTAGCTTGTGTTTCTTGCATCGTTTCGGTGGTTTGGAACCACCTAACATGTAATTTCAGTCTCTTTGGCATGCTCATATGCTTGCCTAAGTCGCCTCTTTATTGCTTTGAAAGCATATGTTGTATGCCTCTTGTTTCGACCATTATGCATGCCTTTGAATTTGAGACACTTAGGTGCCATCTAAGTGGTCTTTTGGGCTTAGTTTTATGTGTTAAAACTCTGTTTTTGGTCGCCTAATGTATGCCATGTATGGTTGTGTTAAGTGTAGTCCATTACCTCTTTGGTGAGCCTTGAGTACTTGGGCCTTTTTGCATGCTTTACTTGGTTTATTTAGTTGGGTTTGGAACCTACTATAACATGATTTTTAAAGCTTATGATGCATGCTAAGTGTCCATGATATCCCCTTTCAAGTGTGCTTGAGGGTTGCTTACTTGGTGCCTAAGTGTTAAGTCTTAACATATGCATGTGTGTATGTGTGTCGGCTTTCATTTTTGGGCATTGTTGGCCACTGATTTTAGGCCTATTTGGGGTTGCCTAGATCATGTTTAAGACCATCATTTGCTTGGCTTGCATTGCCTCATGTTTGCTTGCATGCTTACATAAGTGTCTTGCCATGATCATGTTGCATATTAGCTAACATGCTTAGGTTGCATTGCACCTTGCATACGCGCCTTGTTCCTTGAGTTGGTGATGGGAATTGGGCCTTGTTTTGTTTGTTTGGTTTACATGCATTTGACATGAAAGTGCACAACTTGGTTCTTTGGGCCATCATGCATGGGAATGCGTGATTGGCCCGAGAATCGAGGCACATGCCCCTTGAGTCACAAATATGATAAGGGCATGATTGGTGCATACATTGTTGGAATTACATTGCCATGCAAGTTTTTGCCCTCTCTTCTTTGTGAGTTGCGAGTTCTGCAAACATTCGATTCTAAGGCGGTGTTTAGTGCCGACCGCAATCAATTATCACCGATGGATGAATTACGCGGTGGCCACATATAGCAGCCGGTGGCTATTCTGTTTAGCCGGTGGTGATCCCCAGCATCCAAGGAAGTAGTTCTGAGACTTTGGCAGTCTTCTGAGATGCAAAGCAGGGAAAACAGAGGCAATCTAGGCATGGCGATTGCAAGGCAAGGCCCGAGCACGTGCTGCATTTGGCTCTCCTCCCGAGGCGGTTTACTATTTTTCTTAGTTTAGTTAGTTTGTCAACTAATTAGGCTATTTGTAATATTTAATTAGCTTGCGTAGTTAATTATTTGTATTATTCTTTTGGTCCTTCCGAGCGAGGGCAAATCTGTAATAAGTGTGTGTGGGTGTGTGTATGTCTTTCAACCCCCATTTCTTTCTCCCTTTTATTTACCTGCTTATGATGGTAAATTAGGGCATATTTAAAATTAGCATACCTTATGCGATGCATGCGTGCATCCATGCATTTGTTGACATGCACCGGGCTCGGTACATCATACAAACCGCATTGTATTTTCAATTCCAAATTGAATACGTGCATCGAATAAAGTGCATTTCACATGCCATTTTTAGGGTTAGCCGAGCCTATCCTAATTACATGTTGTATGCGACGCATTAGTCACTCTAACATGAACTAGGGCATGCATGTTTGCTAACTAGTTTATTGTTTTGGCACGGAGTACGATGTAAGTATTTATGCTTTAGCATATCGCATGCGTGTGAATGTTGACATGACAGTAGGCTTACCATGCGGCTAAATGCTTATATGAGATGAACTGTTTGAATGCCTGTGGGTGGAGGTTGGGTTGCTTGAGTTGGAAAACTCATTGAAATCCGTGTTTTAGCCTACTTGCGAGTAACAAATTCCGAAACGCTTTCAAAACGAACGGATATGCAATGTTTATTTCCAAATTAGGCAATCTAGTCTATACTTGTTTGTTGTGCGCATAACATAGTAATTCTAGGCTAATAATTGGAACAAGAACACATAATGTTTTTAAAATCGGATATCACGGTTAGTAGAGGCCGGTCTTCGGACCCAGGCGAAAAGTGCTCATAGTGACCTTCCCGATCGTACTCAAGCTCGAGCCAAGACCACTTTGGTGATGGCGGACCGCGTGCTTGGCAGACCGAAGTCGGTTTCCTAAATTTCCCATTTTAAAATATTTAGGTGGCGACTCAGAATCGCAAAGCAGATCCATGCTTGGCACTACTTTTCAAAAATCTGTTTTTCAAGCGATTTGCGGATTTGGACTCTTTGGTTCAAGATTAAGAACCGTGACATTTGAGTCCTTGAACGTAGTGACCCTAATATGAACAGGCAGGACTTAACCTCCTGTATGCGTTAAGGGGCGTCTACAATTACCTACCGATTCATTTCATCGAGACTGAACATGATTGATAATTGAATTGATTAAAGTACCGAACTGACTGACTGAGATCCGAAACTGAATCGATTGACTGTAACTGTTTAAATGCATAATCTATCTGTTTGACTGCCAAATTATCTGTTCTCGTCTTATGCATTAAACTGCAAATTGAAGGCCTTATCGGCGGCCGAAGCCAAAATTGATTAATGTTCTGTGTTCATCATAATTAATGTGATTTTATGGCACATTTATCTGAGAATTGATTTGGTATGGTTAAATTAGATTAAAAATGGATAAAATGTAAAGTTTGACTTATTTACCAAAATGCCACTTAGTGGCCACTACCTCATACACTTAGAAGCTTGTACACACTTGATCAAAAACACTTCATCAGCTTCATTCCCTTGTCTCCACCGAAATATATATATATATATATATAGAGAGAGAGAGAGAGAGACTAAGAGAGTTGAATTCATCCCACTTTTGCTTGAACTTGGATGAATTGTTGGAGGGTTACAAAATTGAGCTTATATTCTTGAGTTAGAGACTTAAGGTTGGTGTTTCATCTTCTCATTGATGTGTTTAAGTTGCTTATTGCATGATTCATGTTAGATTGTAGAATTAAGACATGAATTGGTTCAATAATGTTGATATGAAGTCTAATTCATGCATGCATGTTGGTATTGTTGAAATTTGAGTTGATTTCATGGCAAAATGTTGCATGCATGTTCACATTTATGTACAAGTCCATGTTTTCATCTTGTTTTGAAAGGATTGAGCTCATTAGAGCAAGAATTGAAGCTTTGAAATGGTTTTGACCCATGCATGTCATGTTTGAAGATTGTTCTTGAAAATGGGTTTGAAAATTGGATTTAATTGACTCACTCTTGGGCTTTAAATCCACAAATTGAGCTTTAAAACTTGTTGTATATTGAATTAAGATGTGTTTTCCAGAATTTGGGCCCAAGGGGTCGAGTATAGAGTGGGAGAATGCTTGGTTTGAGCTTGGGAGGCGAATCTGGAAATTCCAGAATTTGGCTCCTTCGCTCGAGCGAAGGATTCCTCGCTCGAGCGACCATCGTTTGTTCAGAGCTCCGCTCGAGCGAAGAAATGGTGGCTCGAGCGTAAAAACTCAACATCCAGTACTTTTGCATTTTCGACAGACCGCTCGAGCGAAGGATTTCTCGCTCGAGCGAACCCTTTGATTTTGCAAGCTTGCTCGAGCGAAGGAAGGCTCGCTCGAGCGAGACCCCTGTTTTCAGCAAGTTTTGTAAAATGTTTTCTGAGTGCATCTTTGCATCCTCATCCCATTCTAGGCATTCTTAGGCCTAGTTTAAGACATCTTAATGAGGATATAGATGTAGAACACACCGAGGCAAATTAGGGATTAAGTTATTGATCTTCCCCAACTGTATAGCTTAGTGTGTTCATCCTGTATACTGTGTAGGGTTGGCTTACCGAGGGGACGCTCTAGCTTACTGTAACCCAGAACTCTGTGAGTAACAACTGTGTAAAGATATGTTCAAAAATGATTATCTTCTGAACTGTTTACTTTATTAAATTGTTTACCTTATTGAGCTGTCTACTTTATCGAACTGTTTGCTGAACCGTTCACTGAACTGACATGTTTACTAAATTGAATCATGTTTAAACCTTCTTGAATGGAACCAGTTCTTGAATGTTCTTGAATTGATCTTCGAATCGACATCTTTTAATTGAATTGCTATTCCTTTGAAGCATCTTGTGTCTTGAATGAGCGTATGTCTCATATTCGAATCGCATCGTGGCATCCTTGGCACCTCATTTCTTATTCTTATGTGACAGAGATACCTCTCGGTTCCCAAGTTTGGAACCACTACATCATTTCGTTATGATGGCCATTCAGATTTCGATATGGAACAAAGTGTCAGACGGAACTAAGTGCTACATGTGAGCCACCTCTAGAATCTCTGAACTAAGTGCTACTGATGTGAGCCACCTCTAGAATCTGGCGAGACACCTCTTGAATCCACAGTAGCATCTTGTTCTCTGAAATAGCATCTTTATTCTTATTCTTTATTCTTGCATCGCTCTTGATGGCCATCATTTCTTGTTTGATGCATAAGACCGGTCTTTTAAGACCCTCTTCATTTCTTATCGTTATGCCAATGGATGTACCACATATCACCTTTAATCAATGACGTTATGACCTGAAATATGAACCACAAACCGAATGAGTGATAAACCGATCGAAATGGCTTTTCAATCTTGAAAAGGACATTTATTCTGAACCCCTTTCCGCATTGTATTATTCACTGGGCTTTAGCTCACTGCTCATATATATATATATGTAGGTATACAGGCACCAAACCGCAGCTAGGAGCGTCAGGCAAGCTTTAATTTTGTCAAGCCAATCACTGTGCCTCACTACGAGGTTCCGAGCCTATCAAGCTATGGCTTAGGGGCTTAGGGGTGTTTTATTTCCCCGTTTGTCTCTGTAACTGTTTTGTTTACTATATAGACTGATTGCACCGTACTGTACTGTTTAATAGGGATTAAGTCCCAGTTTTGACTGATTGTATATTTTGTGAATACTATTATGTACTGAAAGTATAAAGGTATGAAAAATCTTTTTGCATACAGACTGTCAGCTCATTGGACATTGTTTATTTACTGTATTGGCTTACGCCAGTTCACGAACTCGCTTTTCTTTGTACTCTTGTTAGCGGGCCTTGGTAATCTCGGATTCTTGGCGATTCTGATGCTAAACCCATAGGGCCGGGTTTAGGTCGTGACAATTTTGGAGGGCTTGGAATAACGAGTCCAAGTCCAAATCCAACCAAGTATCTCAATGTAAAAGAGAACCTATTTTTAATATAGAGGAAGGGTGAGAGAGAGAGAGAGAGAGAGAGAGAGAGAGAGATAAACAGAGATAGACACACAGAGAGACTGAGATCGACAGAGAAGAGACCGAGATCGACACAGACAGACCAAGATCGATAGAGACAGACCGAGATAGACAGGGATCGATAGAGATCGGCAAAGAGAGAGAGACCGAGATTGACAGAGAGAGACCGAGATCGACAGAGAGAGAGAGAAAAAAAACCTTTGATTTGCGGGATGGTGTGGCAATGGCTGTGGCGGTGGCGATGTCAAGCGGCGGTGAGCAACGGTGGCCAGCGACAGTTGGGTGGTCAGCGGGGGTGAGGATTGGTGGTGACTGTTCTGTGTGTGTCAAAGAGAGAACATAGAAAGTGTTGGTGTGAAACAGAGAAGAGCGGTGCCGGTGGTAATAAAATTTTCAACCTTTAGCGACTAAACTATTATTTGTCGATAAAATTTAGACATTTTGTTGGAACTTACATCTTTTGTAAAAACAAAACTTACACCTTTTTTCTAAAATGTTACACCTTTTGTGAAAAATTTTCTTTCCTAAAATTTACACGCGTAGTGAAAACTTATACATTTTCATGAAAATACTTACATCTTTCTGAAAGAATTTAATTCATAAAATTTTGTGAAAATACTTACACCTTTTGTGAAAACTTACACATTTTTATGAAAATATTTACACATTTTGTTAAATAATTTCATAAAATTTATACTTTTTGTTAGAACTTACACCTTGTGTGAAATTACTTACACATTTTTTGAAACCTTTACACATTTTCTGAAACATTACACCTTTTATGACCTTTTATGAAATTATTAATATATTATATAATTTTATTAATTTACCTCGAAAGTGACCCGCTTAGCAGGTCATCAATATGTAAATTTTCAAAAAATCTCGTATAACCCAATACATAAAAGGTGTAAATGCAAAATAGAAAGGGTGTAAGTGCCTTGCATATCATATGCATGGCACACCTAAGAAAAGTCCTAACTTCAATACTAGATGAATAATACCTCAAGTATTGTACTTTGATTATCATCAATAAATTTTTTTTGCTGATAAAAAAATACTTGATGAATAATTTTTCTAATTCATCAAATTATTCAAAATTACCACTAATGAATTATTCATCAAATTAATTAAAAAGTTAAATATAAAATTACAAACACAATTTATTTGCATCCAACATTAAAATGTTAGTCCATTAAGTTGTTTTCGAGGTGCCCACCAAAATTGACACTCATGCCAAAAATTGACCATAATATTTTATACAGACGGCTTCATGCATAAAACTCACAAGGAAAAAAGATTCATGATTCCTAATTTTTTCCTTAACCAGCAATACTAGGTATCATGAAAAATCTTTCATGAAAATAATCATGAAAGTTTTGTGACCCTTGGATTACACTTAGAATAAAGCACTACACACTAATCAAGAAAATCTAAGGATCATAAATTTTTCATGATAATTTTCATGACAAAATTTTCATGATTCCTAATTTTTCCCTTAACCAGCATATCAACATCAATTCCTCTCATTAAAGTGATCTAAACGCTTTTATCATTTATCATATGAGCCTAGGTGTCTGGTGCTTTTGGGAACCATTTCTCTATTTCTCTGCCTTGTTTCTGTGTGTGAACAAGAAAAATGTCATAAGTATAAAAATTTATCTCGAATCTTATTTAAAAATAAATTTATGATGTATATTTAAAATTAGTAAGATACAGATTACGTTCACAATGAATATAGTTTATTGATTATTTTTTGAATTTGTAGTATTGTTAGGTGAAGAATAATGAAAAGATATGCATTTGTTTCTATCCAGTGCTTCTTTTTTTTTCTTTTTTTTCTTTTTTTTTTGTCTTTTTCTTTTTTCCGGTGGAGAATTTATTTGCTTTTGGACTTTGGTGATCAACATTCAGACTTTTTTTTTTTTTAATGAGAAAATGGACAGTGACTTGTTAACAAATAAGTTTCCTTTCCTTTTTTTTTTTTTTTTTTTTGTTTTTTGTTGCACAAGTAACAAAACCAGTTATCACATCATACAAAATTGGAGAATTTTTTTAAAGTGATGAATATTTTTGATATGTTATGTCACTTTGTAGTAAAATTATGAATAATTAATTTATAATGTGCATTTTAAAGTTACAAATATATCAATCTAAAAATAAAAAAAAAATTAAAAAAAAGATTACAAATAATACAGTTATGATATTTTGTGATCAGAAATTAAGCGACAAAATTTTGTAAATCCTTTTAGGAGGGCACATAATAGTCTCTCTCTATTATGAAAGGGCACATCCTTTTGAGTTGATCTTGATATTCTTATACTGCAGTTAAAAATGTACTAAAATAGAAAATACCTAACCAGAATAGAAAAAAGAAAAAAAAAATCCAGAATATTCCATTGAAGACTACAAAAGAACAGCAACTATTTTGTTTAATTTTATTTATTTACTTTTAAAATTTCCTCTCAAACTATTTTAATGCAATGGTGCCACGGGGAGTAAGAAATGCAATGATATATAAATAGAAAATTCATGCAAAATGATATGGTTCAAATTAAACTTTTCATTTTAAAATGAAACACTCATAATGATGAGTTTTTTTACAAGAATGATATTATCACGTTATTTTTGAGAAATTTTTTATATAATTTTTTTTTTCTTTCTATGAATAGAGTTTTCCGATCAAGAAAGGACTGAATAGTAAGTACTTAGGGTGTGTTTGGTAACGTTTACGTTTTCAGTTTATATTTACAAAAGTTTTATAAACTGGTTTTTGTTTATTTTTTGTTTATTTTTAGAAAAACATAAACTACAAACGCGTTTGGTAATTGACAAAATGTTTAAAAATATAAAAAAGAGTGAGAAATGGCAAGTGGTGGCAAGTGGCGGCGGAAGACAGTGGTGGAAAGTGATGACAGTGGGTGGTGGTGGGTAGGTGGTGGTGGTGGGTGGGTAGGTGGTGGTGGTGGTGGGTGGTGGTGGGTGGCGGTGGGTGATGGTGGTGGTGGATGGGTGAGTGGCCAGTGGTGGTGGTGGCAGTGGGTGGTGGTGTGGGTGGTGGGTGGCAGTGTGGTGGTGGGTGTGGTGGAGTGGTGACCAGTGGGTGGTGGTGGTGGTGGGTGGCGGGTGGCGGTGGTGGTCGGTGGGTGGCGGGTAGGTGACGGTGGCGGGTGGTAGGTGGTAGCGTGTGGGTGGTGATGGGTGGTAGGTGGTGGGTGATGGTGGTGGTGGTGTTGGGTGGTGGTGGCAGGTGGGTGGTGGTGGTGGTGGCTAGTGGGTGGTGAGTGGTGGTGGCAAGTAGGTGGCGAGTGGTGGATGATAGTGGCGGGTGGTGGGTGGTGGCAGGTGGATGGCAGGCGGGTGGTAGGTGGTTGTGGTGGTGGCAACGAGTGGGTGGCAGGTGGGTGGTGGTGGCAGGTGGGTGGTGAGTGGTGGTGACAAGTGGTGGTGGGTGGTGGTGGCGGAAGACTGGTGGAAAATGGTGGTGTGTGGTGGCTAGTGTTGGGTGGTAAAAAAAAAAAAAACTGAAAACTCAAAATGAAAAAAAAATTTTTGTGTTTTCATTTTTAACCAAAATTTATAAATGAGCCTTGATTTATAAACCAAAAATTTTACCAAACAAGTTTTTATTTGAGTTTTTTAAATTTTTGTAAATATAAACTGAAAACTGAAAACGTAAATGTTACCAAACGGCACCTTAGAATTTAGTGCTTTTTATTTTTTGTCATCCTCTTTCTTTTCTTCTTTTTTCTCTTCTTTCTTTTCCTCTTTCTTCTCTTCTTTGGCTGGACCAACTGATATGATATCAACCTTCCCAACTTTCTTCATCTTCTTCACAACTGCCACAGTGTCCATCTCTCCGATCACCGTTATTTTCTGCTCCTTCAGATCCCCCGCTATCGAATCTACTCCTGTTGTTCAAAAATTCAATACCCATACCCATCAAAACAAGAAACAATCAACATCAATTATACCTAATTAACCATCAACTCATTTATGGTTTTGTTGTATGTGTATATGAGAGAGATGACGAATCAGTAACAGTCGCGTAACGGTATCAATATCGAGCAATACATTTTCACTATGTTTAGTTGGAAGATTTGAAAAAGAATTTGAAAAATGAAAAAGAAAAAATGTATAAAATAATATAAAATGTAAGTATATTTTATTCATATTTTACTAACATTTTCTATTTCTCTTTCTAAATTTATTTCCAAATCTCCTAATCAAACACTGCGTTTAAGAATCGAGTGACACAGTTGTGAATTTAAAATTATTAAAAAGAATTTTTATAGCAGTCAAATCAGCTCTATTGACAGTATGCGATTTTCAATCCCACAAATATATCGGGGTGTGTTGGTATCAAAAGATCAAAATCCGATGGTCATAAGACCCCATAGAAGAAATAATTAAAAAAATCATCAAATAAAAAAAGGAAAAATTCATATCACGAGTACCGAAGATATCAGCAGCGGCTTCTATAGCTTTCTTCTTCGTCTTCTCATCGGTCATGGTCATCACCTTCAACACCAGCTTCTGCAATACAATTTGAATTCGAAATAGAAAAAGTAAATAAATAAAAATTAGGGGAAAAATATAAAAAAAATTGGTTCTCGACATCATATATAGCTATGTAAATAACAATTATGAAAAAAATTTACCTGAGCCATTTGAAGATGCAGGATTGCAGTTGTATGGAAGATAAGATACAGTGAAATTTTACCCTTTGGACACGAATGAAGATGCTTCTGGGGTTTTTATAAGGGTGAGATGGAGGCCTTGGTTTGGTTAGGCAGCATCTAGTGTATATATAGTCAATTATTTTATTCTATTTGGAAATAAATTACGCATAGCTTCTAGTAATTCTTAATTTTCATCCAGTGTAATTAAAAATAAGTTCTTATAAAATTATTACTAAAAATAATTTGTTGTGATGATTTTTTATATATGTTGTTAAAAATTGATAATTAATGACTTTTTTGTCATGATATTTATAAATTATCACTAAAACTTATAATTAATGAATTGTTATGATGAATTTGTCAAATTGTCTCTTGAAATTAAAAATTGGGTATATTTTTTCTAACTATTTTTTTAAACTGTTACTAAAATTTATAATTAATGACATTATTTGTGACAAAATTTTTAACTTATCACAAAAAATTAATAATTAATTACTTTTTTAATAATATTTAAAAAAAAACATTATTAATTATCATATAACCTATTAAATAATAAATTCACCTATTAATATCTCCATATAACTCTCTTTTATTTGTTTACACGCACAAAATTCAATTACAATCATTTTATAAAAGGTGAAATTTAGTAATGAGACTCATTATGCGTCCCACCCAAGTGAGAATATTTTACGGCGCAAGATTTTGTATGTTTTATTTTTGGATTAATTATCTAAAAGTTCTATCTACATATTTGATAGTACCTTAGATCTTGTCAAAAAAAATTTGAACCAGTAAGTCCCATTAACAGGTAACACCAAAACAGAGAATGTTCTCAATTTTTAAAACAGAAAATGATTTCAGTATATAATTATCAAAACTAAGAAATTTCTTAATTTTTTTTCCAATATGAACTGAGAATATTATCAATTTTGAGAAATTTCTCAATTTTTTTATGATTAAAATTGAGAATATTATAAATTGAGAATATTGTCAATCTCAAATCAAAATTTAGAAGAATCAGTAAGTGCTAACGATAAAGTTAAATTTAATTCCTGGTACACCATTTATGCCCTTCTTCTATTTCTATTTATCATTCACTGTTTTCCTCTCAATTGCATCATCATCTTCCACATTCGCATCATCATTCTTATCCAAACCCTTCATTCTCTCTCCTTCCTCCTCCACAACATGATTCTGTTCAATGCTCTCAACATTCACATGATCTGCAAATACAGCTTCAACATTCGTCACCTTTTCCTTGGAATCCACCACCATTCCCTTAACCTCCTCCATTGAATTTGTGATGATTTCTTGGTTGATTTGCTGTGCAGCGGCCTCTTCGTCTTCTTCTGCAACCTCTAGTTCAAATGATGATTCAGCTTCTTGTTGGGTTTCCAATTATTGATCTTTGTTTTCCAATTCCAACACAACTGTGTTGTTCTGATCGTCGAGACTCAATTCGATGTCTGCTTGTTTTGATTTACTTGCCCTCGTCGACGTCAATTTCTTGCCAGGCGCCATTCTGTCTCTCTCTCTCTTTGGACTCTGTCTTCTCTTTCTACGAAGGATATGTTTATCGAGCTCACTGCTTGTTTGGATATTAATTATAAAATCTATTAAAAATTAATGGGATTTGAAGGAGCAAATAATTTTACCTAGGACTTAATGGATTATAAGTTCACAAAATGGGACTTGTATGTAAAGGCCCTTTTATTTTTTTATATATACAAAATTAAATTACCATAATAAAATATATGGACAATTATATTAAAAAAAACCCCTCAAGATTTGAGTCTTATAAGAAAATAAATTTTTAATTTTTAATTTTATTAATTTAAATCTTAATCTCTTTATTTGTTTTTAATTTAAATCATTTGTTTATTTATATTAAGTAAAATTGATGAGAAATACATATTTAGATTGAAGATAAATTTAAAATTTAAAGATAAAATTAAAAATGTATTTTCTTTTATGGCTCAAACTCTTAAATTTGTTTTTGTAATTTCTCCTAGAGTATAAAAATGATACAATACAGCATGATGAAACCTACTAGGGCCTTGGGCATGTTTGGTAGGGCTTATAGTCCCGTTTGGTAGAACTGTGGAAAAGTGATTATAGATTATAGCTTAACAGATTATGATTTATAGCTGTGAATATAAATTGTTAACCTGTTTGGTGCAGCTATGAGATTATGTATTTAAGCAGTTGAGTAGTGTTTGGTTAATAAGCTGTAAAATAACTTTTTATTGTATAATTGTCCTTTTTGCCCTTATATGATATAAAAATAATTATTTTGTCATTTTTTCAGTTTTAATTTAAAAAAATTATCTCATTAATAAAGTTAATATAATTAGTATTACAAAAATTATCATTTCATTAATAGTATAATTAGTATAAAATTAATGGCTTAATTAGCATTAATTAATACTAAAATTATTAATAGTATCAGTAAGTATAAAATTATTTCATTTTTTCATTATAAATTAATTAGTGTCAATTAATGGCTTAATTAGCATCATTACTTTTTTTTTATTGAATTTATTAATTCATTACAATTAATATCAATTAATATCCATGTATTTATAATAATGTTGTGATGTCATTACATATTATTTTATTTCAATTGATTCTGTATTAATTCTTTGTGATGTTGTAACATCAATTTAAATTAATTCTGTTTTTATTCTTTTTTTCATTACAATTTTTTTTTTGAAATAAATTGTTTTTCATTTTATTTTGAAAAGTAAATATTAATTCTGAAAAGTAATTTTTTAATTATGAAAAGTCAATATTAATTGAAATAAATTGTGTTGAATATTAATTCTGAAAAGTAATTTTTAAAATTTTTTCATATTAAATATTAATTCTGTTTTTAATTTTTTTTTTTTCAATTTTTTTTTTCTAGGGTTTCAACGCCACCGACAAACAGTCGCCAGTGGCTAGGGTTTCAACGCAGATCAACATAGATCGTGATCGCAATGGTGACCGCGACAAACAACGCAGATCGAGAGAAAGAGAGAGAGTGAGGGATGGCAGTTGTTAGGGTTTTAGATCGCAATCTCGATCGCAAAGAGAGAGAGAGAGAGCACGGAACAGATCGTGATCGCGATGGCAGTGGTTAGGTTTCAGGTCGCGATCGCGATGGCGGTGGTGACGGGAGGTTCGTGAGAAAGAGAGAAGAGATAGCTGTTCGTCAGAGAGAGCTCTGGTTTGTTCATCGGCAGCCCTCATCGTCAAATCGAGAGAGAGAGAGAGAGAGAGAGAGAGAGAGAGACAGAGCTCACCGGAAATCGCCATCGGAAATCGCCTTTCAAGTTTTTGTCTCTTAAAGAAATGAATAGTGATTAAGAATAGGGGTTTATATATTGGTGTTTTGGTAATACTTGAAGTTGATGAGGGGCATTTAAGTAATTTTACCCCTTCTTTCCCAGCTTGCCGTTTAAGCTGATTTAGAAAAGCACCCCCATAGCCACTTTAAGAAAAAGTTGATTTTTGACTTATAAAAAGCTATAATCTGTATTCTTAAGCTACACCAAACACAACAAAATAACTTAAATTAAGCTAAAAGCTGAAATAAGCAGCTTATAAACCCTACCAAACAGCCCTTAGCCACTTCAAGAAAAAGTTAATTTTGACTAATAAAAGCTATAATCGTGTTCTTAAATTACACCAAACACAACAAAATAGCTTAAATTAAGTTAAAAATTTGAAATAAGCAGCTTATGGGCTTGTTTGGTAGAGCTTATAAGCTGCTTATTTTAACTTTTAGCTTAATTTAAGCTATTTTGTTGTGTTTGGTGTAGCTTAAGAATATAGATTATAACTTTTTATAAGTCAAAAATCAACTTTTTCTTGAAGTGGCTATATGTTTGGGAAATTAGCTAGTTTAGTAAGCCATTTTAGTTTTTGGCTATTTTAGTAGGTTAAAGTTTTTGTGTTTGGAAAGATGATTATATTTTTTTATAGTTTGATGTAATATTTGCGAGAGAAAAAATGAAATGATTATGGGTTTGATGTAACATTTTGTCTTATTAGCTATTTTAGCCTATTTTGTCTTTTTATAACTTTTAGCCTAAAATTGGCTATTTTAGCCTTTGCCAAACAAGGCCTAGGATTCCTTCATTTGTAAGTATCGTGATTAGTAAAAAAAAGTGAGCTCAATAGTGTTTTTTTTTTTTTTTAATTGGTGAAAATCAATAGTTAGTTATTAAGTTAGGGATGTTTTGAAATGTTGGTTAAAAACTAGTTTTTGACTTTTTTTGGTTCTGTTTGGATGTGTTTTGAAATTACATTTCTAACCTATCACTCCCGCTTCATGTTTGGATACCACTTTCAAAATATAATTCCACCATATAATTGAAACTACAATTTGAAAACCCGTTTGGCAGCTTTATGATTCATTTCTCCACTTTCAACGTCTTTAGCCTTCTTCCTTTTCTTTTTTGAAAAGCTTCCGTATCCATCGTCTCTGAAAAGGTTCATGTGAACTGATCTACTCATCTTTCTTTCTCTGTTTCAAAGATCAAACTGAAGATTCGTCACGGGTAGTGTTCACAGAGAACTCAGACCATTTTATAAATTATGAATCCTGTGAACCCGCTCTCTACTCATACCATTTCTCACAAATCAAGTGACTTACAATTTGTGCGTTCTAGAAGATTCCTTCTACGGGAAACCAAACAACAACGAGTGCGAGGTCAAATAAATCACAAATTTATTTCACATATTTTCTTATAGGTCACTGATTTGAAAAAAATCATCCCTAATTTTATTCCCAATTGTTTTTTGTCTCATGTCAAATTTATCAAACTTATTATCGAATCAGACGATTACGAAAGAGTCACACATTCAGTCACTGTACGCACTCCATTACCAGTGATAACTATTCAACTCCCACTAATCTGGTAAATATATCCTTCAATCATCTGTTATGTGCAAATGAGTTCTAAAATGATTTCTGAGAATTCCAAAATGAGTTCTGAAATGATTTCTAAGAAGTCCAAACGAGTATAGAGATAGTTTTTGATCTGTCTGAACTCTTTGCACCTTTTGTCACCTTTATAGCTGACTCGGTCGTCCCCTGGGTCATCCGGCCGGTCGACCTCCCTGCACCTTCTTCTACCCTCCTTATTCTTTTGCTTATTTCTTTTTCTCTTCTTCTGCTTATTTCTTCTCATGGCCTTCTTCTTCTACTTATTTGTGGTTATTTTTTTATTATGTAAACTTGCTTCACAAACTTTTTACAGATAATGTTACGTGATTTTTATTTTGTCTCTGTTTTGGCCATCAAATCATCTGCCTTTCCTACAGTTCAAATGAACGTTGATGTATGTGTTTTTATTTTCTCTCTGTTGCCCTTCAAATCATCTACTTCTCCTAACATTATTTAACAAGTTGAAGTAAACATTAATGTTATGTGGTTTTATTTTTTTATCTGTGTTACTCTTCAAACCATCTGCTTTTCCTAACATTATTTACCAAGTTGAAATAAATATTACTTTTGGTTCCTACATACATAATTGTAATTGGTTTTTACTCTGTTATTCTTTTATATCCACTCCAGAGTAGTTTGCTCTGTTATTCTTTTATATCCACCCCAGAGTACTTTAAATATAAATTGTATGTTTATAGATGGATGGAAACAATTCCGATGACAATCAAGATACAAAAATGTGGACTCCCAAAATTGAAATGAAATTAATCAACATGTTGGGAGAAGAGGTTAAAAAAAATCAAACAACGGGCCGTACTACTG
This sequence comes from Camellia lanceoleosa, assembly GCA_025200525.1. Classification (NCBI taxonomy): domain Eukaryota; kingdom Viridiplantae; phylum Streptophyta; class Magnoliopsida; order Ericales; family Theaceae; genus Camellia; species Camellia lanceoleosa. Next base: position 18,119,875 of record CM045764.1, on the reverse strand, counting down.
TGTGGACAATTAGGCATTGGAATCATTTTGCAAATCAGTTACATAATCTGTATGGATTTTGATATACAGCAAAACAGGTGCGACAAAAATATCAGCGATTGAAAGTTGATTACTAGACGTTTAAGCGACTCTAGGCACAGACTGGTCTGGGATGGGATCCCATTATAGGCACTATTGTTGCACCCGATGAATTTTGGGATAAGGTTTTTCATTAACCTGTACCATTTTCAAATTTTTTTTCAACATTTCATCACACATACAGTATGCTTAATTCTATATTTTTAATTATTGTAGGCTACTAGAAATGTAAAGAAGTTTAGGACAAAATGATTTGAGTATTTTCAAGAAATGGCTGAAATTGTTGAAAATTGTTATAAATTGGTGTGCCATAGGGGTCTTGTCTCGTACATCCACACAAGGAGCCCTTGACTCAGATGAAGAAGATGAAATGCTAAATAAATTTTGGAACCCTGAAGTTGGTGGGAGTAATGCTGCTGAAGCCATTCCTATTGACTTATTCGGCAATGAGTACATGGATCTAGCAAAGGGCAAAAGTCACAAGAAAGGCCCTACAAGCAGCCAGACTGACAGTGATCGTTCGAAAAAGTCACGGTCAAGTGGGTTTGATGATGTCTGCGCAGCTTTCACATCCTACGTACAGGCAAAAACAGAACATTCACGTGCACGAGAAAATGAGACAGAGGCTGTAAGTGTAGGTGGTGATGAGTATTCCCTTGATGCATGTCAAGATGCATTGCTAGAGCTTAGGGACATACCACCGGTGCAGTACGTTAGGGCACTGACACTGTTTAAAGATAAGGAATGTCGAAAGTTTTTTATGCGTACTCCTATCCATATGCGCCTAGCTATGATCCTCGCTTTGCATTGAAGTGAGAAGTTGTGTTTTGATTGTGTTAGCGAATCTCTTTGTCATTTTGCAAGATGATTTCATGATTCCTGATTTGTTTTTATCATTTTTTTTAATTCCATGACATGCTCTTTCTTTTCCATCTTCGTATGTTTAATTTTATTGAACTTTTAAGTAGTTTCTGTTTTTCAATATGTTGTGTTATTAAAAGATGACTACATATTAAACAAATTTACTTCTCGTATACATTTTAGTGGATGCTGGTAAATGACTAAGGCCGACTATTCATGTAGCTACTTTTTAATTCAGTTTCACCAATAATGGTAAGCGTTACCATATTGTCAAGCAACAGTGGATCATATTGAAAAGGAAGATTTACCTTTCTCCCCGTAACAATTAGTCGATTAGCGAAATTTGAATAAGCTTGTTCATGATGAAATGTGAGAAAATCAACAATTGGATAGTCATGATGTTGTTGCTGTGGTTCACGTTGTACAGGGTTAGAGGTTTCGCCACGTTCGGGTCTCGCTCTTTTTGTTCTTGGCATGATGACTGCAAAAGTTAAGAAACATGTATGAAAAATCAACAAAAAATGTATAGTAAAATGTATGATGTTGGTGTGAAAAAAAAGAATAGATAGGGAAACTGAGACACTGCTAAAAGGCAACCAACAGATAGCGAAACTGAGTGAGGTAGGCGAACTGGTGGCTGAATCGGAGGACTGGCCGGTTGATCGTCGGGATGACCGGCCGGTTGTCCCGTATGGTGATTCTTCGCTTGCAATTCGCCTTCCTGCAACTCAGCTCTGAAGTTATTTCAAACTAACCTCTTCTCTCTTTCTTTACACAGATATGTACACTGAATTTAGTTAATATTGTAGTGTGATGGAGTTGCTAAAGGTGTTGGAATGAGATGGTGAAGATAGTGTGGTTAAATGAATGCAGACTCAGATGACTTATATAAAGGCTGAGGTTCAGAAGGTCTAGAAGGGTTTTTTTTTTAATTTTTTTTTTCTTATTTACTTTTCATTTCTTATTGATTATTATTTTTTTTTTTTGTTTTCCTTACTTATTTTTAATTTCATTCGTATAGTGATTACTGACTATGTGTGCAGGTTTTTGGCTTCTTCTTTCTTTTCCTTTATCGCACAATGTTGAACAGACACCCAAGATAGGATAGGAGAGGTAGGTGTATTGGTTGAGTGAAATTACAGTATTATCATTTTCATTTTGTTCTTACATAATAACTTGCCATTCAAATCAAGAGGCGCGAATTGGTCATTTTGTACACAATTCACTCCCTCCCAATTATATGACCTTCACGGGTGGGTGACATTCAAAGTACAATAATGCACCAAAAAGAAACGATTTTTTTATTAAATTAATAAAATGTAATAAATGAAAAAATATTGATAGTGTTTGGTAACATTTACGTTTTGGTTTGTATTTAAAAATATTAAACACACTGATTTTTGTTAATTTTTATCAATATGTATTCTCCAAAGTTGTTGACTTCAACAAAATTTTTGAAAAATATTAAAAATGTATTATACAAATTGCTTGTACAGGCTTAAAAAATGAATTCACGGAAAAATTAATTGACACAAAATAATTGACATAGAAGTTATTTTTTTAAAAAAATTATTTGAAAAAAAAAATTATTCAAAAAAATTAATTAAAAAAAATTAATTGAAAAAAATTATTTTTTTATTTGAGTATTTTAAAAATAGTTTGGTTATGACTGTTGATCAAAAATACAGATATCGATATATGAGTTGTGTATTTGATTCAAAATTAATAGGTTGAATGGTTTTGAAAACTATTTTGAAAACTCATTATCAAACAAATTTTCTTATTTTACATGTCACATCAAACTTATAAAACTCAATTCCACATACAATTCAAAACACAATTCAACACTCTATTCAAAAACCATAACCAAACAAATTTTCTACACTCAAATCATATTTCCACAACTCACAAACTCAAAATACAACTCATACTCTCAAATCATATTTACAAAACTCTACCAAACGCAACCTTTAAGTTATTTTATTTTTTTTTATCTTTTTGTAAATAAAAAATATAAAGGGTAAAATGAATCAAAATAAGTTAAAAATCAAAAGTTAACTTTTAACTCGCTTCCTAAAATGCCCCTAAATATATCGGGGGAGTTAAAACACACATCCACACACTATGTAAAAAAAAATCTTGTCCCATCATTTTATTTTTGGAAGTAGGATCCATAATCTCTCCTTTAAAGAGAAACTTAATGGCTAGAGGGTTAGCCAATTAGGTTTGAATTCCTTGATTCAATAGTGTTGACATAATCATTCTTAGAACTTTTTTATGATTTTTTTTTTGGGAGGGGGGGGGGTTGTTTGATTCTATTATTTAATTCTATATAAGCTACAAAAATCTAAGCAAGATTACCATGATTTGTTATTTTGAACCACTAGATTTGTGGGGCTGTCCTTTATTATTTATGTATTTTTTTAAAAAATATTTTGCTTTAGAGAAATACTGTGTCACTCATTTTGTATAGGGTTGGGATAGACCTATATTACATATCTTATTTTGATAATTTAAATAATTTATTTTGTAAAATCATACATATATATCATTTATGAGAAAAATTATGTTAATTTGATAATTCTTGCCTCTCATTGTATTGTGTTTATCTCTTAAAATAATGAATAGCCTATTTTAAAAATATATTTTTTGTCTATTTTTTTTAAAACAAAAACGATAAAATAAAAATGTTATAGTTATTCGATCGAGTTTTTTTTTTTTTTTTTTTTATAAATGATATAAAGTGAGGAATTTTTAAAATGAATGGTTAGAATTATCACAACCCATGTAGGAAAAAAAAAGATAATTTACAAATATATTCCTTAAAGTTTACTTAAAATGCGGATACTTTTATGTGGTTTTAGAAATTACAAATACCCTCTTATAAGTTTTTTATTTATTTAACAGAATTGATAAAAAAAAATAAAAAATAAAACTCCTAACTCATTCCTATACAACAATAAAATTACATGAATTGTTAATGAAATATATTTATGACATCGTTAAAAAATGTTAATTACATGATGATTTATTAATAAAAGAGGTCAATTATTATATGATTAAAAACTTGAAGGGGAAAAATATAATTTCCAGAACTATAAGTAACAATTTATATTTTAAGAAAATCTCAGGGGGTACATCTGTAATTTATCCAAAGAAATAAAGGGAAAAAAAAAATCTAAAATTTGAGCTTTATAACAAAATAAATTATAAATTTTTAATTTTATCAATTTAAATCCTTATTTTTTGATTTATTTTGCAATATAAACCATTTACGTATTTTTGTTAAGTAAAATCGATTAAAAATAGTTTAATTATTAACATCAATGAAAAATGATATTTTAAATATTTTATGTACACTTATATTGAGATTAATGATTAAAATATTATTTTTTTCGTTAATTGTAACAAAAATAGACAAATGGTATATATTGAAAACAAATCAAAAGATTAGAAGTTAAATTGACAAAATTAAAAATTCAGTGTTTATTTTGTTACAATAATAAAACCTTTGTTTTGAAAATAAATGATAAATATTCTTTAGTTTAAGAATCATGATTGGAGTGTAACGTTTTGTTTTGAAAGATAAATTTTTAAAATGTATTTTAAAAAGAGAAAATTGGTTTGGTTATGAGTTTTGAAAAGAGGTTTGCGTTTTGAGTTGTATTTTGAAATTGTTTTGGGTTTATTTTTTTTAAATAGTTAAATATTTTCTTAATTTTAATTTTTTAGGATAAATATTTTTTATTGTAAATATTTATTTATTTATTTTAATGTGAATTGTATTTACTAAATTTGCGCATTGTATTTTTTAAAATATTTAAAAAAATTATTTTTTATTTTAAATATATAATTTTTATTTTAAATAATTTCTTTTTTTATTTAAAATGTTTTATTTTATTTTTTAAATATTTTTAAAATTTAAAAAAAATTTGGATTGCCCACACACACACACACACACAGATATATATATATATATATTTAAACCATAACAAATTATTTGGCCAATACTTAAAAAAATAGAAAAATATTTTTTCAAAGAAATAAAAAACAATTTTTTCTGAAAAAAAAAATATTTTTTCAAAGGAATAAAAGATAAACAATATTTTTTTTGTTGTTTTGAAAATAGAGTTTTGAATTGAATGTTTGGTTATGAGTTTTGAAATTTTTTTATTAGAATCATGATTCCAAAATAAAAACCAAACGCTACTTAAATTTTTTAATGTAATAATAATGGGGAATTTTTTTTAAGGTCCCTGTTATTAAAATTTTATAGCATAATGGATGTGAAATATTTTTATAGCAGTTGAGGTCCCTCAAATTTTGATCCAGAGAAATTTCGAAATAGAGAAATTTCGATCTAAAAAAATTTCAATTCGGAGAAATTTTGAAACACAATTTCTTTGGTTTGCTCACAAATTTTTCTGTGTTTTGACCAATTTTGTCTAATTTGCTCACAATTTTCTCTGTATTTACTAGAGAAAATTACAGAAAAAATTAAGCTACTCTTACAAACCATTTATATATATATATATATATAATTTTTACAAGAAAACACTATGCTAAGTTCATCAAAGAACTTAAAATGCAAAATCTAATTACAGTTTGAAAAATAGCAAACATTACATATCACAAAAGATCAAAAAAAAAAATTAGAAATTAGAAATTTAGTGAAAATTAAACAAGCAACATAAATTAGGAGGTGTTTAATATGGGCAGGAAAAAGTTAAATGCCAGAGAAAATTCGAGAGCAAATCAAAGAGACAACTAGGCAAAGAAAATCAAGTAAAGCACAGAGAGAAAGAGAGTCCAATGTGTTCAGAGAAAATTAATCTAAAAGGGATATCTTAGTGCTAGAGAAAATTCATCTCAAAGGAAAAATTACATACAAGGAGAAAACTAATCAGTGAAAATCAAACAAATAACCTAAATTAGTGAGAGTTTAATATTTTCACAGAAAATTCAAATGCAAAGAAAATTCAGCTCAAGGAATAACTAACTAGTGAAAGTCAAACAAAAAATACAAATTAGTGGGAGTTTAATGTGGTTAGAGAAATTGGAGAGAAAATCAAAGAGACAACTAACCATAGAAAATCAAGGCATATAGAATAAAGTGAATCCAATGTGTTTAGAGAAAATTGTGATGTCAGAGAAAATTCATCTCAAGAAGAAAATTATACACAAGGAGACAACTAACCAGCGAAAATCAAACAAGCAACTTAATTTGATAGGTCAGGGAAAATTTAGATGCCAAAGAAAATCAATCAAAATTTTGGCCCAAACTCAAATAAATTTCAACCAAACTTAGAAAAATTTCGCCTAACTCAGAGAAATCTAGAGAAATTTCTTTAATTTTCTCTATATTTAGGAAATTTCTCTGTATTATACAGAAAAAAGAGAGAAGAAAAAAATGAAATAGTTTCTTGTCAATCCTTTAATTCTTCCCTCTATAAGGAAAATAATTCAACAAGTGATGCAAATATGTATCTTACAAATATATATATATATATATCGTCTATACAGAAAATAGAGACATGGTCACCAATATATTTGTTGTTCAACTCTATATTCATTTTGAGGTACAATAGAGTCAAGAAAGAATATCCACCTAGACAATTATGGAAGCTTGAGGATGTTGAATTGTAGAAGAAGAGACAGATAACTAAGATATCATCCACTGCCATACATAGTTTCTTATGTTTCTAAGCACAAACCACATGTTGGACTAATCTTTTAGCCAATTTTTTCTGAAGCACAACCACAAACATTAATTCTTTCTTATATATATGTATATATATAGAGAGAGAGAGCCTTAATCAAATATTTGCAGTGTGAATCAAAATTCACAGATATATATATATATATCTATATATAGAATTGTGTGAGTGATTTTCTGATCACACTGCCCTCCTTAGTAATCCAGCTGTAGAACACAGGCAGAGTAGACGGCACCCTGTAATCTGCACAGAAAGAAAAGGCTCCGGCGGTGGTTCTTCCACCCGGGGGCACTCCGACGATCAAGTCAATATCTCTCAAAGATAACAAGTGCTTAAATTACTGCTCAAGACTAAAAATTGCGTACCTTAGACCCGCCGGGGGTGCCCTTCTTTTATAGTCTCTCTCTATCCTAGTCCTACTAGAAGTCTCACTTCTATGGACTCTCATTCAGTACTTACTCTGGACTCTTCAAGAGATAAGGATAGACTCCCTAAGAGTACTATCCTTATCCATCTCGAAGTCTTTCTTCATTCTAGGACTCTTGCCCCTTATCTGATCATCTCGGATTCCAATATCTTCGGAGGTAACCTCGGACTCCTGTATTCTCGCAGATAACCTCGGCAACTCCGCGATAACCTCGACGTAACTACCATAACACGTAGCACCTCGGCTGACACTTCGGTGCCACCTTGGCCACGTGTTGGTACTTAGAAAATACATCCCCACAACTGCCCCCTAGGTTCTATTACCTCGGCATACTGAGGTGATGGAACCTACATTGAACTTTTTTCTCATACGTCGGCTTAAGAACTTTCTAGCCGAGATCATTCATTTCAGGCCGACATATCTTCATCCAAGAACAAGAATTCAGATCAATCTTCCTTCGCGCATGAGCTGTCATGCACCATTTTTCAACCGTTCCACTGACGCGTTTTTCCCTTATTGGTCCGGCGACGCCAGCGCTTGGCCGTTTTTTCTCGCTATGCCATCGGCGCATATGCGTTAACCTAGGCGCAATAATTGCTTTCGTTTTGCCGCCGTTTCAAATTTTGGACAAAAACGTTTGCCTCTCTCTTTCTCTTCACTTTTGCGTTTGAATATTTTACATTTTCTCTCCCTAAAGCTTTCTCTTCTTCGAATCCACCATTACTCGAAGCTCTCGACTCTGCTACTGTCTTGCATCTGCCATTTCTGCGAAGCTTTCGCCACTGTAGCGTCCGCCATCTGACCTCGGCGTAGCTCATTCCGGCCTTCACCTTTTCTGGTAAGCAACTGGCTTTTCTCCTCCAGTTCTTGATTTATCCCTGAAATTTCTTGCGATTGTTGTTCTGCTCTAGTATTTAATTTGCGAATCATTCACCTGAATGCGTCTTTATTTCTTGATTTTACATATGAGCATTTACACTGTTTCTCCTCTATTCTTGGTCTTCCACCCTTTGTATTCTTGAATCTGAAGCTTCGCTCTTGCTTTTCTGTTTTCCAGATTTTCTGCCCTTCATACCTGTTCTTCGTAGATTTAGGTTTGGGATTTGCTTATAGAACCATCAATCCTTAGGAAAAACTGAAACCAACTTCACCAATATACACCTAGGTTTAAGCCGAGGTCCCAATAACCCTTTAGGAGTACCCTATTTCTGTAGTCAAGTACTTGTATACCAAAACCATGGGTATGTGGAGAAATAGGGTTAACACCCCAACCAAACTAGAATATTTTAGGCAAGAATTCTCTGTTCCTGACGATGTTCACCTTAGGCTAGCCGGTGATGACGACTCCATCATGCCTACAGAAAATACCATGCCTTTCCCTGTTATAGCTTTTGTTGAGTGTGGACTTCGGCTCCCACTTAATCCCCTTTTTCGCGAAGTTCTCCACTTCTACAGACTGAACCCCATGCAGCTTACCATCAACTCCTATAGGGTGATTAATGGTGTCATAGCCTTAGCCCGGCGAGAGAAGGTTAGGATCACCCTAGCCGACCTTCAATACTGTTATACAATGTGCCCCCTTAACCTGAAGGAGAAGGGCTTCGTATACTACCTTAAGCCGAGGTCCACTCAATTCAAAATTATAGCCGATCTCCTAGACTCCAACAAGGGGGCTGGAGATGATTATCTCATTGCTTCTGGAAATTGGGAATTTGGTCCAGATGAAGATGTCCATATTTTTCCTCTGCCTCGAACAGTTAAAGAGGGCAAGGGTAAGAGCCCTGTGTTACTGCTTAGTTGTTTTCTCTTCAAGTTTTCCATACTTAGCCCGTTTCTAATGTCTGTTTGTTTGTCTTGTAGACCTCCATCAGCCACCCAAAAGCTTCCGTCAAACCTACTTTCCAGGCACAGACCTGAAGAAGCTTCTGGATCTTCCCATCCACAAACGCAAAGCTCCACTGCTGTTAAATTTCATCCCCACCTATAAGTCAACTTTGCCCGACGTTCCAAGGAAGAAGAAGAATAGCCTCTCTCCATCTATCACCACAACCCAGATCAGATCAACATCTCGGCCGATCAAGGGTCAACCTCCGATCCAAATTCGATCTACCATCGACTTCGCCCAATTCTCGATCCCAAGAATAAAGAAAACGTCGGCGACGACTTGTCAAAACAAATGAGATGGTGCGCCTGAAGCTGGTCTTTGGACCTTCTAGCCGATCCGCTAACCGATGTGGATGTCAGACCATCCCAAACAAAGGCTCCCCACCGGCGAAAAAGACTAAGAAGCCCCCACCAAAATCCAAGGCTACTGAGGCCGAGGTCGAAGACGCTCTGCCAATCTCCCAATTGGCCGAGAACAAGAAGGCCTCCTCTGCACCTGCCAAAAGACCTGCTGAGGCCCAGCCATCAGGGTCTACTCAGGCAAAAAGGCCGAGGTCATCGTCTGGGACGACCTCGGGATCCAAAATTCCAAAAGTTCCTTGGGTGCCTCAAATTACCCTTGAGAACAGGCCTGTCTATGCCTATGAAAGTGCTGCCGATGTCAACATCAGCGTGGCACTCAGCACTGCCGTTCTCCTTGAGGGCGATCTTGAGCGCAACGCCAAGATGAGTGGGTATGAGAATTATGCCCTTATGTTGCAGCATTCTGTTCAAGTAAGTCTTTGAATTTGATAACTTGTCTTTCATACTTGTAAAATTTTGAAATATTCTGTAATAACCTTTGCCTTGTGTTCTTTCAGGCCATTCAACATGCCCACTCCTTCTCCATGCAGGCTTTTGAAATGGGGGAGAAATTATCCGAGATGAAGAAGGAGTTTGCTGCCCTCCAGAAACAAAATAGGAGTCTCCAAAATAAAATGAAAAAGCTGGAGGATCAGGCCGAGGAGGCAACTAAGGCTAAACAGATAGCCGATGAAAAGGCCGAGGCTGCTGAAGCTGTTAAAACCGTTGCTATAGCTCAGCAGAAAGAGGTCGAAGAAAAGGCGGCCCAGGCCGAGAAAGAGCTCCAGGAAGCGCTGGCTACAAAGGATGCCGAAATCAAAGCGACCGATGACAAGGCATACGCCCAAGGCATGGCCAATGTGGCAGAAGATTACAAGTTACAAGTTAAGCAGGCATGCAACAGGGGTTTTAACCTTGGTTGGATGTCCTTAGCCAAAAAACTTGATCTTCCTGCTGATTCGCCATGGCGTAAGGCCGAAGCTATCCCTCTCCCCTTTCCTCCTCCTCCACCTTCAACTCAAGCTGAGGAAGAAGTTGAATCTGAATCCGAGGCTGAGGATGAAGATGGAGAGAATAAAGATAACGAGGCCTTGGTAAGGAAGCCCAAGGATGCCAGTGAGACCAAGTCTCCTCCTGTGGGTGACCAAGTCATGGACTTAACCCTAGAGGACGATGAGGAGGTTGAGAAGGTGCCCAAGGAAGCTAACACGGGCGTGCTATCTTCTGACCTGCTTCTGGCTGAGAAAACTGTTGAGAATACTCTGGCCGAGATCAACGCCGAGATTGTGGCAGATAAGGAGGCCAAGGTCGTAGTAGACAAGGATGCTGAGGCTGTGGTAGAAGAAGACGCAGAGGTTGGATGCCGAGGTGGTTCTGCCAGAGCCTTCGGAGGTTTCAGCCCAACTATCTGTTCAAGTTGAAGAAGTTTGAATGTCCTTTGTATTTTCCTCTTTGTATTTTGTTTCTTTTCTTTGTTCTTTGGACAATGTAAGCTTCATCTTTTTGGCCGATGTGCCTTTTTGTTGCTTAAGAACAATTCACTTCAGCTAGGCCATTGTGCCTTCTTCATATACAACTGTTTTTATCTTTATGCTTCAGTCTTTAATTCTTCATTGCTTCTGTATACTTAGAATATTTCGCATGATTCATATAATTCTTCCCTTGCACAATCTTCGCGGGGTTACATACCTCGGGTATAACAACTCGGGTATGATAACTTCAAGTTTTACGTCGGCAAGATACTGACTTGTAAATTGCTTTATTTCAACAAGTAAATTGCTGCAAATTTCAACAGATGATAACATGTCGGCTTAACTTCAACCTGTAATATCAGTCAAACCTACTTGTAAATTGCTACAAATTTCAACAGATGGTAACATGTCGGCTTAACTTTAACTTGTAAATTGCTACAAATTTCAACAAGTAAAGATAAGGAATTTATCTCGGCTTACCTTTAACTTGTAAATTGCTACAAATTTCAACAAGTAAAGATAAGGAATTTATCTCGGCTTAACTTTAACTTGTAAATTGCTACAAATTTCAACAAGTAAAGATAAGGAATTTATCTCAGCTTAACTTTAACTTGTAAATTGCTACAAATTTCAACAAGTAGAGATAAGGAATTTATCTCGGCTTAACTTTAGCTTGTAAATTGCTACAAATTTCAACAAGTAAAGATAAGGAATTTATCTCGGCTTAACTTTAACTTGTAAATTGCTACAAATTTCAACAAGTAAAGATAAGGAATTTATCTCCGCTTAACTTTAACTTGTAAATTGCTACAAATTTTAACAAGTAAAGATAAGGAATTTATCTCGGCTTAACTTTAACTTGTAAATTACTACAAATTTCAACAAGTAAAGATAAGGAATTTATCTTGGATTAACCATGTTTAAACATAATCTCGGCTTAACTTCGGCTAAGCATTACTAATGTCTTCTCTCTGCCCCCAATGTGAACCTAAGTTCCACTTGGGTTCTCATTATTCAAAAAACAACATCATGCAAAGTTGTATAAGTTCTGAAAAATTTTGCTAAGATTTGATTGATCATATCGGCAAAAAATCAAAGAGCATCTAATGATAGAAAAACTTTAAATTACAAGTGTTCCATGGTCTAGGCAATGCTTTGCCCCCATTATCTTCGAGCCGATATGCCCCATTTCCTAACACCGAAGTAATTCTGTAGGGTCCTTCCCAGTTTGGGCCAAGCTTGCCCTCTCTGGGATCCTTCTTATTGCCGACGACTTTTCTCAAGACTAAGTCGTTAACTTGAAAATCCCTTAGATTGACCTTCTTGTTGTAAGCTTTGGCAAGCTGTTGCTGGTATGCTGCAAGCTGGATTGCAGCCTTCTCTCTTCTTTCTTCCAGTAGATCCAGATCTCAGGCTAAGAGCACATCATTAGACCCGTTCTCAACTCCCTGTGTTCTGATCCCTGGGATGCCGATCTCCAATGGAATGACTGCTTCTGTGCCATAAGCCATGGCAAAGGGGGATTCCCCTGTTGATCTTCTCGGCGTAGTGCGATATGCCCAGAGCACGTTGGGCAATTCGTCTACCCACTTTCCTTTTGCTGCCTGCAGTCTCTTCTTTATTCCATCCAGAATGACTTTGTTTGATGCTTCGGCTTGCCCATTACTTTGGGGAAAGCTTGGTGTTGAAAAGTAATTCTTTATCTTGAACTTTGCGCAAAAATTCTTGATGAGTTTGCTGTCAAACTGTGTTCCGTTGTCGGCAACGATTGCTCTTGGAATCCCAAATTTGGTGATGATGTTTTTCCAGATGAAGTTCTTTACATCCACATCTCGGATTTTGGCAAGAGGCTCTGCTTCTATCCATTTTGTGAAGTAGTCTGTTGCTACCAGTAGGTACTTTTGTTGCCCAATTGCTTGGGGCAATTGTCCAACGAGATCCATGCCCCATTGGGCAAATGGCCAAGGGCTGGAAACCGGGTTCAGGTCAAGAATGGTGATGTATCAATCTGCAAACCTCGCATTGTTCACACTTCTTCACATAGGCTTCGATCTTTTTGCATATAGGGCCACCAATACCCCAGGTAATGGCCCTGTGAGCTAACGATCCGCCTAAGTGGCTTCCACAAACTCCTTCATGAATTTCATACAAAAAGTCTTCGACCTGAAGAGGGTGTACACACCTTAAAAGAGGTCCAGTGAAGGATCTTCTGTACAGATGTCCTTCTGCTGTTAGACTGAATCTTGCCGACTTCAATCTGACCTTGTGTGCTTCCTTTCGATTTTCTGGCAGCTTGCCCTCTTTCAGGAATGCAACAATTGCATCCATCCAGCTTGGTCCCATGTCCACACATAATGCTTCTTGCATTGTGTGTGGTGACTCTATGCTCGGGCCTGATAGGTAATCGATCATTATTGTCCTCGTCTTTCCGGTTTGCATTGAGCTTGCTAAATTGGCCAATGCGTCGGCGTGGTTGTTATTGTCTCGGCTAACCTGAAGAAGTCGGCAGTTTTGAAACATGTCTGCCAGCCTGATGACTTCTTTTGCGTATGCCGACATCCTTTCATCTCGGGCAGCAAACTCTCATGTAGTTTGATTCACTATAAGTTGTGAGTCACAAAAAATTATTACCTCATCTGCCTCTGCTGCTGCTGCCAGCTTCAGTCCAGCAATCAATGCTTCATATTCCGCCTCATTGTTCGAGGCTTTGAACCCCAGTCGAATAGACTGCTCCAATATCTCCCCATCGGGGGAAATTAACACTACTCCTGCCCCTGCCCCCTGCCGGTTTGAGCTCCCATCAACAAAAAGTTGAAAGGAGTCGCCGATGTAAATGCTGCAGGGTCTGAGTTTTTCCTTCCTTGGTTCTTTAGCCTTTGGCTGGGCTTCTCCTTCCTTGTTTGGACATCGTTCATCTCGGCTCAACGGAGCCCGATGTTCGATGTATTCTGGCGAGAACTCGGCCACGAAGTCGGCCAAGACTTGGCCCTTAATTGCTGTTCTCGGCCTGAACTCCAGGTCATATTGGCCCAAAACTACGGCCCATCTTGCTATTCTTCCAGTCAAGTCTCCTTGTTGCAACAAGGATTTTAGTGGGTGCTCTGTTAGAACCACTATCTTGTGAGCCTGAAAATAATGGTTTAGCTTCTTTGAGGCCATTACCAAGGCCAGCATTAATTTCTCCAGTGGTAGATACCTTGTTTCAAGATCGCCAAGGTTTTGCTTACATAGTAAATGATTCCGCTTCTCCATTCTCTTCTCGGATTATCACAGCGCTTACTGCGTGCTCTGAAACTGCTAAGTATAAAAACAGTTCCTCCCCAGGTTGAGGTGTTGAGAGGACTGGAGCCGAGGTAAGATATTTCTTCAGGTCGGCCAAAGCGGCCTCACATTCCTCTGTCCATAGAAAATCCGTGGCCTTTTTCACCAGATTGAAAAAAGGTTTACATTTGTCCAAACTTGACTTATGAACTGTTTAGGGTCAGCCCTTCCAAAGAAGCATTTGAACTGTTTGGCCGATGTCGGACTCAGTAATTCCGAATGGCCTTGATCCGATCTGGGTGGCTTCAATGCCCTTTTAGTCACCAGTATCCCAAGAACTTATCGGATCCGACTCCAAACGCATTTCGATGCTTAGTCGAGCCGATATATTTTAGTATGTCAAAGACCTCTTCTAGGTCGACAAGATGATCATTTGGTTCCTTGGTCTTCACGACCATGTCATCAATGTAGACTTCTGATTCGGCCAATCAAGTGTTTGAACATCTTGGTTACCACCTTTAGTAAGTTGCTCTGTGTTCTTCAACCCAAAAGGCATGACTCAGAATAATACAAACCTTTCGGAGTGATGAATCTTTGTCTTCTCTTCATCCGGGGGTACATGGCTATCTGGTGATACCCCTATATGCATCCAAGAAGCTCATCCTTCCATGTCCAGATGTGGCGTCCACCAACCGGTCGATCTTTAAGAGGGAAGTGTCTTTGGAACAAGCTTTGTTCAAATTTGTAAAATCTACGCAGACCCTCCACTTGCCATTCTTTTTCTTTACTACCATGGTGTTTGATAACCATGTCGGATAATTGGCTTCTCTGATGGCCCTGGCCTCTAGAAGTCTGTCTACTTCCTCCTCCACTGCTTCGACGTGCATCAACGTCGGTCTCGCTCGTTGTATCACAAGTTTGGTGACCATTAACGTTAAGTCTGTGACATGTGACCTCGGGTCAATGCCGCATTTCATATGGTGTCCAGCGAACACCTCAATATTTTTCCTCGAAGGCTTCCGGCTCCTTTCCTCTTCTTGACTAACCTGTCGAGAAGAAAGAAGCGTTCTTCATCGTCCTCCTGGACGAGGATTTTCTTCAATGCTTCTTCACTTTTCTCGGTCGGCTCCTTGCTGACATCATCTAGGACCTTCATGTCCTCTTTTTCGACTTCTGCTTCCTCTGGTTCCCGAATGCTGCAGGTTAATTTCATTGCTTCCATGGAGCAATTTTTCGCCTGCAACTGATCTCCTCTGACTTCCTCAATCCCATGTTCTGTTGGGAACCGTAGCAGTTGATGCAATATTGAGGGAACTGCCCCCATTGCATGCAACCACGGCCTCCCCAGGATGATGTTGTAAGGTGAGGGCGTATCAATCACAATGAATTCTGTCTTGATCTTCTTCGTGCCAGCCCGTACCTCCAAGCTTGTTGCGCCTAAGGGCCATGTCGGCGTTCCATTGAAGCCGACCATCGGGCCGTTTGACTGCTCCATGTCATCAGGGTGAAGGCCTAACTCCTTGTAACATCTGACATACATGATGTCGCAGGAGCTGCCTTGATCAATCAGGATGCGTTTCACCTGGCACTCCCCAACCTGGAGGGATACTACCAAGGCATCATTGTGCGGGTGCTGAACCATATCAAGGTCGGCTTCTGTGAAGGCTATCATCGGTCCTTGGCAATCTTCAGGCCGAGGTCTTTTCAGTCCGACCTGGTTGACGTCTTTGCAGTGTTTTACCCTCTGTGTCTCCCCCCGTATGTCGTTTTCATTAACCTTTGAGTGGATCACATTAACCACCCGAGGTCCACCGCTCGTGGTTCTTCTTATTTGGGAGGCGGGTCCGGGCGCTTGAGGCAATCGTGCCTGCTCTTCCCTTGTTTTGGCCTCATCCACAAGGTCTCTAAGATGGCCTTGCCTCACCAAATCTTCTAAGTGTACTTTAAGGGCTCTGCAACCCTGAGTTGGGTGCCCCTCCTCATTGTGGTAGGAACAACGCCTACCAAGGTTTCTCCCCATAAATTCTCTTGGTGCTCTTGCCGGCGCCCTGAAGTAGGGCTGATTTCGAATTTGATCAAGGACTTTGTGGACCGGAATTCGGAACACCGTGCCATCGCCGCTTAGCCCTCAACTCTGTCTTCTGTTTATTGGGTCCATTATTACCTCGGCCTCGCTTCGGCGAGCCGTTGCCTTTTTCTGGCTTCGTCTCCTTATTCCCCGACGTATCTTCCTCGGCTCTGGCATACTTCTCGATTCTCGCCATGAGCTCTTCCATGCTCTTTAGGTGGTTTTTGCCAAAGACTTCCGCGGGGATAGTCATCCTTCAGCCGTTCTTGAAAGACACGACCGCTACCTCTGGTTGCATTCAGTATTCGATTGAACACCTCATAGTACCTCTTGCATAGGCCCTAAGGCTTTCATCTTTGCCAATTTTAGGGCCATCAATGCATCCACCCTCGATGGTCGCAGTTTGTTTGTTATGAACACGGCCACAAACATCTCGGCCAGCCTTCCCAATTTCTTCACGCTCTTCAGTAATTTGTGGAACCAATCGATGCAATCTCCCGAAGGATGAAGGGAACACTTTGCAGAGCAACGGCTCGTTCCCACTGTATAATGCCATTGAATTCAAAAATAATCCAACATGGAAGTTAGGGTCTGACTTACCATCATATATCTGGAACCTCGGCATACTGAATCTTTTTGGCGCGACGAATTTGTCCAATTCCACCGAGAATGGCGTCCTCGGCTTAACTGGGGAGGTTACTTCGGCTCCGGCATTCTCCTGCTTCCTTTTGAGGTAATCTCTCAAGTCCTCTTTACTTCTCCCTACAGCCCGGCTGTCATTGGACTTCAGCCTTTTCGGCGCACTACTCTCGGCCTCATGGTGGCCTCTTTTCGATCCTTCTCCGCAGGACGCATCAAAACACAATATCCGCCCTGGAACATGCCGATGTTCTTTGGGGTCTGCTTCCTTCTCGCGATATGTCCTTCGGGACTCTTCTCTTCTCGGCTCTTCTCGGCCGACTTCCCTGGAGTTTCGGTGGGTGTGCCTTCCCCCCCTCGTGTCCGAGGGATTCGGGATTTCTTCTCGCCTTCTTCTGGGCGTTTGTTGCTGGCATTGGTGTGTCCTGTAGTGGGTATGGCGGCTGCATGACATTATTTTGCATCATGAAGTTGACGACCGATTGAAGGTTTGCCAACTTGTTTGCCATCTCCTTTACTTCTTCATCCCTCCTCAGACATCTGTCTTTCCAGATCTGGAGGTTGTCCTCGTTATAGTACTTGCCCTGGTCCGCTTTCTTTGATGTGTCGCCATCTTGGCCGACACCTTTCTCTGCGTGATTCTGATCACGAGCTTCTTCGTTGTGGTCTCCTCCTTCAGCGTTAGGGTCGACGGGTCTTCCACTCCCAGCTGGAGTGTCGTCCCCAATCTTTTCCTTCTGCGTGTTACTGGCCATCTACTCTTCTTTCGTTCCCACAGACGGTGCCAAATTGTGTGAGTGATTTTCTGATCACACTGCCCTCCTTAGTAATCCAGCTGTAGAACATAGGCAGAGTAGACGGCACCCTGTAATCTGCACAGAAAGAAAAGGCTCCGGCGGTGGTTCTTCCACCCAGGGGCACTCCGACGATCAAGTCAATATCTCTCAAAGATAACAAGTGCTTAAATTCATCGCTCAAGACTAAAAATTATGCACCTTAGACTGCGGGGTGCCCTTCTTTTATAGTCTCTCTCTATCCTAGTCCTACTAGAAGTCTCACTTCTATGGACTCTCATTCAGTACTTACTCTGGACTCTTCAAGAGATAAGGATAGACTCCCTAAGAGTACTATCCTTATCCATCTCGAAGTCTTTCTTCATTCTAGGACTCTTGCCCCTTATCTGATCATCTCGGATTCCAATATCTTCGGAGGTAACCTCGGACTCCTGTATTCTCGCAGATAACCTCGGCAACTCCGCGATAACCTCGGCGTAACTACCATAACACGTGGCACCTCGGCTGACACTTCGGTGCCACCTCGGCCACGTGTTGGTACTTAGAAAATACATCCCCACAAGAATATAGAGACGGAAGAGAGACAAATAGAAAGAGAGAGAGTGTATGTGTGATATATGGGTGTGGGTAAGGGATCTTAAGTTACCAAAGTAAAAAAAAAAATTATAAACCTCTCTCATTAGTAAAAATTAGAAAGGGATGTTAAGCTAATTTTCTTAATAATAAATGGGCTCAAATTAAACGTAATAAAATAGAACATGTAGTCAAGTTGGCTGGGCCATCATCTGGCGAAAAGGGTTGGTGTTGCTTTACTTTTTTAAAGATTTTGTTTATTCAAAAGTTGTAAAGTTGCAACGGACAAACTTTATCCCTTCATAAGTACTGTGTATAATTTCACCCAAAAAGTACCCTGCATAATTAAAGCATGAAAGGCTTTGAATATGACCACTAAAATGGTCAACTTCCCGAAAGTACCCAATGTTTTGAACATTTGGTTTCAACATTAAAACGATGGGTTTGAACATATAAATATCATAATTGTTTTGTTTATTTATTTATTTATTTTTAGAACGGGAAATACCTAAAGATAGATTACAATTTAGCGGAATCTTCCCTATCTAAACAGATAGTCTGAAAGCTTTTGCAATCATGTGAGTTAAACCATAAACTGTTTGATTACCAAGTCATGGAGTATAAGAGATACAGAAATGGCGAAAATCATGACACCTCTCAAAAGCTTTTTGTAATAAGTTATCACAAGGGGAAAGCAAAGATTCCTCTCTTTGAAGAGCTTTAACAGTCCCTTTCAAAATGAACATTGTGCGTACCGGATTCCGCACTAGATGAAAGTGGATCGGGGCAAGACAGCTTGGACCCTCCAGGATGGGCTCTGCAATAGAAGCACCGTTTGCCGTGGGGTTGGCCGGATGACCCCTCCGGCGTGGTAATCAGTGATCGGTGAAGGAATATAGAGTCGAATGGGTATGTATGTGTGGTGTAAATTGGGGTTGTTCAGTTACCTTCAATGTGAAGCTTATGTTATATATATATAGTCTCCCTTACTTGCTTCTCAAGGTGAGTTCATGGAGTATAGGTGCTGCCAGGTGTCCTTTCAGCAATGCTCCACGTGGTGGACCACTTGATAGTTGCCATTCATTGTGTATTCTCATTGTAGGCATGCTGATAACAAACCACATTCCCTTGGCTTAACAACTTCCGTGATTTTAGGCGTGGGGGACCAGCTGAGGTGGCATCCTGCACATGCTTGCATTCACAGATCCCACGTTTCTTTGCGAGGCTTCTCCAGTTCGGTACTTATGTTCTTCAGTTCGGTACTGGTGTACATTAGCTCGGCCTTTTCCAGACTCATTTACAGAGATGGGCTGGGTATTTATCTATTCGGCCCTCATGCCCTGTCCCTTTCGCCGCCTGCATCAAAGATCATGCGTCGTGGCCTTTCCACTGCGGGTTGGGCCTAAGTGTTAAAGGACTTGGGTGTACTATTGATCATGAAGTTGGGCCCAATTGTTCTGACCGTATACCCATCTGACCCACTTGGATTTGGGCTTTGTCGGATTGGGCCGTCCCGAGGCTTGGACCTGACCCATTTCACATTCAAATTTCTTCATTTGCCCCTAGCTCGCTAAGGTTCCCTTGGGGAGCTATTGTTCTCGCTTCTCCCCAGTTCGGCCTTGGTGACGGTTCAATCCTGACACACGGTTCCTGCATGCATCCTCTCGTGTGACACGTGGCAACGCGTGATAGGCGTGCAGAGATTATGCGTCGATTCCATACTGAAGATCGTGCTTTGTATGCCTGCGCGCCGACTAGTGCAATAAATGCTCAGGCCATCAATTCAAATCCCTCGATTTGATCTTCTCATTCCTTTAGTGAGTTCCAAGGAAAGAGAGAGAGAGAGAAAGAGCCTCTTCTCATTCTGCTGGATCGATCTCGTCGGTGCTCTGCTTGGGCTTCTTTGCCGTTGTGATTTCTGTAAGTTTTCTTACGATTCTTCCTCTCTTTCTATTTCAATCATCTGGTCTGGTGTGTTTGCTATCTGCGTCTCATATTCCGCTATCCGAATCCCGTTTCTGTCCCACTAGTTTAATCAAATGGGGAAATTCCGTTCTCTGGTCGATACCCCAGAAGCCATGGCCGTGTTCCGTTTAGATTACAACATTCCTCATGATGTTACCTTGTCACTGGCGAAGGTGGATGCCAAACGCATGGGCACAAGGAACACCGTTGCCTTTCCCATCGCTGCGATCGTCGAGGGAGGGGTTCGGTTTCCTCTTGACCCGCTGTTGCGCCGCTTTCAGATCAGTCCATTGACGTCTGCAGTGTCTCAGAATCTTTTCCGCGTTGTATGTGGCGTATCGGCCCTCAATAGACGACTAGGTTTGAACCTTGATATATGGGATATTCTGGGATGTTACACCCTCTCTCACAACAAAGACCATAGTACATACTACCTGCGTGTTAGTTCCGCTGATTGTCATCTAGTCACTGGACTGCCAGACTCAGATAAACACAATGATGATTTCTTGCAAGTTGGTGGGAACTGGGAGTTTCCTGCTGGGACCGAATTTCAATCTGAGAGGATGCCACAGAAAGATGGCTACCCAGCTCTGGGCCTCCTTTTTTAATGCCTTCGCTTTTACTGCTCAATCTTGCTCGATGGTTTGCTTTCTTTCTCTTTTTTTTACAGAACCTTCCCGTTTCCAGTGAAGACCGAATCGGGAGAATGCTGAAGCCATCAAGGCTGCCTTGAGGTACAAGAGAAGATCTGCTCCTGAGTTGTTGGATTATCAGTCAACTGCTACCGCTTATCGAAGAAGGCGAGACTCACGCCTTTTTTGGATTCTCGACATCGAGACCGAGGTGTCTCTTACCCCGCTGGTCCCGAGACGCCGCACTGTTCAAGATGCACTGAGGAGCGGATCAGTGGCGAAGAGGAGGGTGCTGGTGGACTTAGAGGCTGAGGCCTTCGGAGCCTCTAGCGCTTTGCAATTCCCCGTGGAGAAGACCGAGACGAAGAGCCTTATGGAGGTGAAGAAGGAGGTTGGGGCACTTGGGACCCCAGTAACTACCGCCGAGCCCTCCGCCTCAGTCGCCGCCCGAGCCAAAAAGAGAAGGAGGCAAACTGGCAAGGCCGTGGTGGGGGAGACTTCTCAGGATCCCGCTGAAGATGAAACTTTTGAGAGATGGGAGCCACCGATATCATATGATGGCAGGCCTGTCTCCACCTCTGATTTAGTTGTTGCTTCACAGGATTTTGCCTTTAGTTTAACCAAGTTTTTGTTGATGCCGGTTGATATGGCTGGACATAATAGGCCTCGTGACATTCCTATCATGAAGGGGACCCTTCAAATGTTGACTGCTGTGGGTTCTTTTTTCTTCGCCTTCCTTGACCTTACTGTTGTATTGCCATCCTTTTTTCTAAGTTCTTTGTCGTCCTTTGCAGTGTGTCCAGAGAATGCACCTGTCCATTACCTGCGCTGAGGAGCTGGAAAGGGCCGTGTTGGAGGCTGCAATGAATGCGGAAAGACTGACAGTAAGCTTGGAGTCGGAGAATGAGGGACGCCGAACCGCTGAGAGGGAGGCCTTCCGTTTGAACAAAATTGTCGCCCACGAACAATCGAAGGAGGTCGCCATTGAGACCAGCCCACTTGAGGGGAAGGTGGCCGAGCCGAGGCCGTTATTGCCGTGATGGTCTGAGCGTCTTCTTACTGGAGGCCAAGCACTGGCAACAGGGCTGGGATGAAGCTGGAGCCGCCTACAAGGAGGAGGTTCTAGTGTTGCGAGACAAGCTCTTTGTGAAGGGTTGGACGAGTGCCTTAGCTGCTGCGATGGTTCCTGAAGGCTCTTCTCTGTATCGTGATGTCCCTGTTCCCTCGAAATCCTCTGGTTTAAAGACTACTCCTATCCCTGCTGTTTTGCCGGACGATGTTTCCCCTGAAGATGACCCTGTGAATGAGACCCAGAGGATGAATATTGCCACTGAAACGATGGATATTGAAGGGGTTGCCACCCTGGAGACCGAGGCCACGGAGGATGTGGTTAAGGTGGCTCTTACTTCTCAGGAAGTTGGAGCTCCCTCTACTGCTCCTCCCGCGGATGGTCTTGACAAAATTGTTGATGCTGCTCCTAAACTGCCCACTGTTGATGAAAGTTGATTGTTGAAGTGATGAAAGTTGAAAGTTGAATCTCTTACATTTCTGTTCTGATGAAGACAATTTTTTTTTTTTTACTGCTGGTTATGAGGCCTTCTGTGCCCTTTGCTTGGATGATATGATTTCCTTTTTGAACTCTGCAATGTGATGTTGTTTAGCTTATATGTTTGAACATTTCTTATACTTGCTTGCCCCCGGCCGAGCATTGTTGGGACCTCGGGGCCGAATAGATGCTCGGTCTAGTTCTGTGTTGCTTTTTAATGGATGTTCTGTCTGATTCTATACTGCTTGCCCCCGGCCGAGCGCTGTTGGGACCTCAGGGCCGAACTGATGCTCTGTGTGGCATTGCACTCATTTGCCCCCGGCCGAGCACTGTTAGGACCTCGGGGCCGAACTAGTGATCGGTGTGGTTAGCGGATACATGGTATGGCTGTGCTTTAAGTTCATAAGTGGGTCTTACTTAGGTCCAGGTTGGTTTTGTAAGAAAACAATTGTTTACCCCCACCTGGAGTTAGGTCCAGGTAGGCTTTTTGAAAACGATTGTTTGCCCCCAACTGGAGCTGAGTAAGGCTAATGCTAGAAGTTTGCCCTTGGCGTAGCTCGGTTGAGTTTGTTCTAACTCTGGTTGTTGAGTCAATACTGAAGTGTTGTTGTGCTGATACTTAAGAAGTTCTGTAGGTGCACAGATGTGTGCTTAGGAAATGTCAGTGCAACTTCCACCAAGTAATGCCACTTAGCTAAGATAGGGGTGTTTACTTAAGACATGTTAGTACGGTTTCCACCAAGCAATTCCACTTGGCTAAATAGAAATGTGTACTTAAGATGCATTAGTGCGGTTTCCACCAAGCAATTCCACTTGGCTATATTCCAATCCAGTTGCCAAACATTTTCCACCAAGCTATACCACTTAGCATGTTTGAGTGCTAACTGAATTTAAATTCCGTTCAGTCGTTCTGAAATTGGGCCATTTGGGTTAAACACCAAAGTTGATTCCGTTTGATAAACATCAAAGCTAGTTCCGTTTGGTAAAAACCAAAGCTAGTTCCGTTTGGTATAGACCAAAGCTAATTCCGTTTGGTAAGAACCAAAGCTAGTTCCGTTTGGTATAGACCAAAGCTAATTCCGTTTGGTAAGAACCAAAGCTAGTTTTGCTTGACAAACATCAAATCTAACTACAAGAATTGAATAAATCTGAGTGGAATGGGGAAAACATTTGTATTGGTCAACAAATAAGTGCCTTTACATCCTGATAAAGAGGTTGGGAAAAGACTCTACTGGTAGTATTTCTTGAGGTTTGCTATGTTCCAGGGCCGGGGTATTGCTTTGCCATTCAGATCCTCTAAGTAGTAAGCTCCATTTCCAACTACGGCTGTGATTTTGTAGGGACCTCCCAGTTCGGCCCAAGTTTGCCCTCACCAGGCACCCGTTTATGATCCATGACCTTCCTCAAAACCAATTCTCCTGGTATAAATTGCCTTGGGAAAACTTTTTGGTTGAAACTTCGATATGCTTCAAGCTTGATCGGTCTTTGCCTCTCTTCGCCTTCGCCATATCCAAAGGCTTGCGCGATGGCTTCCTCACATCGAGCTTTCAAATAATTCAGACCGAAGAGTTGGGAGACCTACTTCAAGTGGGATGACGGCCTCCATTCCATAAGTTAAAGAGTAAGGTGTTTCTCCTGTGGGGCGCCGTGCTGTAGTTCGGTAGGCCCATAATACATGTGGTAACTCCTCGACCCACTTGCCTTTGGCGTGCTCAAGCCGCTTCTTCACTCCATTGATGATGGTTTTGTTCGACGCTTCTGCTTGACCATTGCTCTGTGGATACCCTGGAGAAGAGTTCCTATACTCGATTCTGAGGTCGGCACAAAATTTCCTGAAGATCTTTCCATCAAACTGAGTCCCGTTATCTGCGATTAGTACCCGCGGAATGCTGAAACACACTACCACACTTCTTAAAACAAACCGTTTTGTGTCTGCCTCCTTGATATTTTCCAGTGCCTCGACTTCGACCCACTTGGTGAAATAGTCGGTTGTAGCAATGAAGAATCGCTTGTTCCCAGTGCCTCGCGCCAATGGTCCAACAATATCCAGACCCCATTGCGCAAAGGGCCATGGGCTGGTGAGTGGAGTGAGAGTTTTGGCTGGCTGATGAATGAGTGGAGCAAACCTCTGACATTTGTCGCACCTTTGCATTCGTGGCCACCAAGACTTCGTTGGGGTTAGGGCTCGGTGCGCCAGTGACCTCCCGCCAACGTGGCACCCACAAATCCCATCGTGAATTTCATAGAGAACATTCTCAACGAGATTCGGATGCACACATAAGAGGTAGGGGCCGAGGTAGGAACGTCTGTAAAGCTTCCCAGACGGTGAGATCCAAAATCGAGCTGATTTATGCCTGATCTTGTTGGCTTCCTTTCTGTCTTCGGGGAGTTTACCAGATTTCAAAAAGACCAATATTGGATCCATCCAGCTCGGCTCTAAGTTGTTGCAGAGGACTGGAGATGCAATACTTGGTTCTGGTATGAACTCAACCCAAACTCTTCTGGCATCCTTTGTGTCCACTGATGAGCCTAGGCACGCCAGAGCATCTGCGTGGCTGTTTTTGTCCCGACTGATGCGCTCCACTCGTATGGATTGAAATTTTCTGAGTAGGTCTCTGGCCTTGCCTGCGTACATAGTCATTCTTTCATCCCGAGTTTCATAGACCCCGGAAAGCTGGTTTACTACTAGTTGTGAATCACTGAAAACAAAAAGTCGCTACGCACTAAAGTGTTCGGCTTCCGCAATAAGCGCGCCAGATTCGGCCTCGTTGTTTGAAGCTTTCCAGCCAAGCCTAAGAGCCTGTTCCCAGATAAATCCTTCTGGAGAAATAAGGACTACTCCTGCCCCCGAGCCTCGGTTATTGGACGAACCATCGACATAGAGTTGCCAGATGTTTCCAATAAAGAGTTTCCATGCTTCCGAAGCGCTGGGTTTTTCTTGTTCGGCGGTGCATGGCACTGCGTAGGCCAGATTCACCGGTTCGGTACTCTGGGCGGGAGTGAATTCTGCAACAAAGTCCGCCAAGACCTGGGCCTTGATTGCTGTTCGGGGTTGATACCTAATGTCAAACTCACCAAGCTCTACTGCCCACTTCGCTGTTCGGCCAGAGAAATCAGCTCGGCTGAATACAGATCTGAGGGGGAATTCAGTGAGGACATTAATGGTATGCCCCTGGAAGTAGTGCTGCAGCTTTCTCGAGGCAATAAGCAGCGCGTAAGCCAACTTTTCCAGTGGTAGATACCGTGTCTCGGCATCTAGTAAAGTCTTGCTGACGTAGTATATTGGTCTCTGATCCTTACCAACTTCTCGAATCAATACTGCGCTCACGGCATGATCTGACACTGCTAGATAGAGATACAGCTCCTCTCCTGGTTCTGGAGTGGATAATAGAGGGGGTGTACTGAGGTATCTTTTGAGGTTCTGCAGTGCTTCAGTACATTCGCTATTCCATTCAAATGCTGCCTTTTTCCTCAAGAGCTGGAAGAAGGGCTTCATCCGATCCGAGGATTTGCTGATAAACCAGTTCAGCGCGACTGCCATTCCGGCTAGTTTCTGCAGTTCCTTAGACTTTGTTGGCACTTCGAGATTCTGTATAGCCTTGATCTGATCCGGATTCGCTTCAATTCCTCTATGAGTGACCATGTATCCCAAGAACTTCCCTGTTCCCACCCCGAAGGCGCATTTCGAGGCGTTGAGGCGAAGCTGGTGGGCTTTCAGGATGTTAAATACTTCTTTCAAGTCTGTGAGGTGGTTTGTAGCGAACTTTCTTTTCACCACCATATCGTCTATATAGGCTTCCATGGTTTTCCCCAGTTGATCTCTGAACATCCGAGTGATCATTCGCTGGTAGGTCGCTCCGGCGTTCTTGAGGCCGAACGACATTACCCTATAGCAGTAAGTCCCTCTCGGAGTAATGAACGCTGTCTTTTTTTGATCCGGGCCGAATAATGGTATTTGGTGATAACCGCTATAGGCATCCAGAAAACTCATGCGCTCATGCCCTGCTGTTGAGTCTACTAGTTGATCAATGCGAGGCAGTGGAAAACTATCCTTAGGGCAGGCTTTGTTTAAGCAAGTGAAATCGACACAAACTCTCAATTTTCCTTTCTTTTTCTTGACTACAACTGTGTTGGACAACCACTTCGTCGTGCTTCTCGATTGCTCCTGAGGCCAGAAGTTTCTCGACTTCGGCGATCACTGCTTCGGTGTGCTCAACTGAGGATCTCCGACTTTTCTGATGGGCCGAAATAAGGATCGATGTTGAGCCTGTGGCAAGCAAATTCTGGGTCCAAACCTGGAGTATCATATGCTGACCACGCAAATACCTCCATATTTTCCTCGCCAGCCGGCAAAGAAGTTTCTCATCGCTTAGCGAGGTACCGATAAGGAAGTACTTTTTCCCGCTTCTTCTATTAATACTTTCTCCAAATCCTCCACCATCTTTTCCTCTGGAGCACCTCCCACATCTTCCAAGACTGGTTGTTCGGCCACTTCCACCTTTCTGCATGCAGGTTCTTGAGTCGCTTTGTCTTTAACGCCATGAAGCAATGTTTGGACGCAACTTGGTCCTCGAATCGCTTCCACTCCATGTTCAGAGGAAAATGAATGAGTAGTGATAGGTTGAGGGACCGCTTCCATTCGATGAATCCACAGGCGGCGAGTATGGCGTTATAAGGATGGTGTATTAATAACCAAGAACTCTATCTGGAGGGTTTTGGTTCCCGCCACGACCGCAATACTATTCGCCGAGCGCCACTCCACCGTGAATTGAAACCGACCAATGGGGTCCGCCGGGTGAGATCTTTGCTAGAGAGGCCAAGCTTTTCAACAAATCATAATATAGTATGTCACAGATCGCCTCGATCTACTAGGACTCGTTTCACATCAAATCGTTTCCCAATCCCAACAGCTTATGATCAATGCATCAATTGTGGTGTCAGACGCTTTCTAAATCTTTGCTAGTAAATGAGACAAGACATAGGGGAGATTTCGATGCATGCGTACCTTTTTCGATCTGGCTCCTTGACATGATTTGTCAATTTGGGCGACCTTAGCGATCTCTTCTTTCAAGAGTTTCCTCAAATTCCGAGTCATTGTCCCATGGATCACATTTATTATCACCGGCGGATGCTCTTACTTACGGAAGTGGGTTCCTCTCGGCCGCTTCCTTGCCTCGATCAATGTATTCCTTATGCCCTACGCCACCAGTCCTCTAAGTGTTGCTTAGTGCCCTGCACTCGAGTCATGTGTCCTCTGTCTTGATGGTAGGTGCACTGAGCTCCGATTGCGCCGAAATGGATCTCCCATCATTTTCGGCCAAACAAAGAAGGGCTCTCTTGATCTTCTCCAAGATTCGATAGATTGGCTCTTTGAACACGGCCACAACTTCATGTGATTTAGCCTTATCCACCTCATTCATCGCAATTCCTCGGTGTTCTCCTCGATCGGTTTTTTCTTCGCGCCGCTTGCTCCGCCGATACTACCTCAATGGGAATCTGATCGTCCTCCAGGCGAGCATACTGTTCAATCCTGGCGCGCAAGTCTTTTAGAGCTGTGGCTGGGCACTTGGCGAGTGATTGTCTTAACTTACTTTCCGGACGCAAACCATGTTTGAAGGACATGACGGCCATTTGCTCGCTGCACACATTTTCTTCCAGATCGTTATACTCTTCCCAATATCTCCTAGCATAATCAAGCAAGATTTCCTCTGTTTCCTTCCCCGAGGTCAACAAAGGTATCCGGCCCTTCGGGATCTTAGTGTTGGAAACAAACCCGCCAGAACTCTTCGAGAGTCGCTTCGACCATGAATTGATCCAATGGTAGTCGATCGAACCATCAAGTCCGGTTTCTCTAAGCCGATGGGAAGACTTTGCACATCGCTGCCTCATCTCGCTCCAGAGGGACATCATCTGTCTCAAATGACCGATATCGTCGAGGGTCCGACTTCCCATCGAGGAAGTGAACTTTGGTGGAGTAAACTTCTTTGGAGGTCCGATGGTCTCAATCTCCGGAGAGAATGGCGAAGAGACAAGTCCGCCAAAGGTTCGATGTTCTCTCCGTGAACAAGACGGTCCAAATGATCTCGATGTTGTTCGTTCTGTCTATTGCCAATCAGCCAAGTACGAAGGTCCTGAGGAGGGTATTCAGTTTGTTGACTACCCGTCTTCTCCCTCTTGGCCCTCCTCTGGCGTGACCCACGGGTATGACTGCTCGCCGCTTCGCTCTGAGTTGGGATTGGTTGGCTCTGTTGCCCGAAATCATTCCTGGGGAGTTTCTTTACTGGTAATTCTCTAGATGAGCTCCTTCGTTGCAAACGAGAAGGCTCTGCTTCTGTCCTCTTCTCCGTCGGATCACCCAACACCCTCTTTAGTTGAGCCTTCAATTCCTGTATCTCCATTCCCATGGAATCTATAATTCGATCTCTATAATCCTTTTCCAGAAGGAAATGATGAGAAGAACCTCCGGCGAAGGGCAATCGATGTTCGACAGATTCGGGGGTTCGATTATTGTTTCAGCTTTGCTCTCCGTAACTGCTTGAGTGCCAAACCTTTTTCCTTTGTCTTTTCTGTCTGCGGAGTATGTGATGAAAGCGGAACGTCCTCAATCCCCATTGCCGAAACTGAATGCGGAGCTCAGAGATGAAAAATGATCCACGCTCACCGCACCAATTATGCGTACCAGATTCCGCACTAGATGAAAGTGGATCGGGGCTTCGCGCACAGTTGGACCCTCCAGGGACTGGGGCTCCTGCAATAAGAAGCACCGTTAGAGCTGCCCAGCCGGGGTTGGCCGGATGACCCCTCCGGCGTGGTAATCAGTGATCGGTGAAGGAATATAGAGTCGAATGGGTATGTATGTGTGGTGTAAATT
The DNA here is from genome assembly GCA_025200525.1 of Camellia lanceoleosa. NCBI lineage: Eukaryota > Viridiplantae > Streptophyta > Magnoliopsida > Ericales > Theaceae > Camellia > Camellia lanceoleosa. The sequence goes on along the minus strand of CM045764.1, from coordinate 18,090,745 downwards.
GGGGTTGTTCAGTTACCTTCAATGTGAAGCTTATGTTATATATATATAGTCTCCCTTACTTGCTTCTCAAGGTGAGTTCATGGAGTATAGGTGCTGCCAGGTGTCCTTTCAGCAATGCTCCACGTGGTGGACCACTTGATAGTTGCCATTCATTGTGTATTCTCATTGTAAGCATGCTGATAACAAACCACATTCCCTTGGCTTAACAACTTCCGTGATTTTAGGCGTGGGGGACCAGCTGAGGTGGCATCCTGCACATGCTTGCATTCACAGATCCCACGTTTCTTTGTGAGGCTTCTCCAGTTCGGTACTTACGTTCTTCAGTTCGGTACTGGTGTACATTAGCTCGGTCTTTTCCAGACTCATTTACAGAGATGGGCTGGGTATTTATCTATTCGACCCTCATGCCCTGTCCCTCAGCTCGGCCCAGACCAGTGTTGCGTCTGGGCTGGCCTTTCCACTGCGGGTTGGGCCTAAGTGTTAGAGGACTTGGGTGTACTATTGATCATGAAGTTGGGCCCAATTGTTCTGACCGTATATCCATCTGACCCACTTGGATTTGGGCTTTGTCGGATTGGGCCGTCCCGAGGCTTGGACCTGACCCATTTCACATTCAGCCCCTTCAAACATCATGGATACCCAATTCGAAAGTGAAAATCACTGCTCGCAACACTGCGACAGCTTTATTACAACCCTCCTCTCCCAATCAATTAATCTTATATGACAAGGCTGCAAACACCGCTCCACTGTGATCACGAACAATTATACCAACCCCAACCGCCTTGAGTCGATTGAACACAACTTCATCAAAGTTGACCTTATAAAATCCATTGTTTGGAGCTTTCCGACAGAGGTATCACATTTCACATTTGTTGAAAGGGACTAGTTTCTCTCTATGTGGTCTGATTCAATTTATTGGATTCGCACGTTTTATTTTTTTAATCTCCATGTATAGATTTATGTAAAAAATTAAATTGATCTAACACTCGTAACTATTTAATTTTATTCAAAACAATGAACAACAAATATAATTTGACAATAAATCATTTATTTATTTTTAATATGAACCCATTACAAAATTATAAAATCTTTAATTTTAAAGACAATTTTGCCTCTCTCTCTTCCTTTCTCCTTGCTCCCTCATGTTTTTTTTTTTTTTTCCTTCCACTTGAACCCCCACTCCTTCCTCAACCGAGTTAGCCATGAGCATGAGGTTGTTGGCCTTGTGGCTAAAGTTACTATATTTTGGATTCTTACAATAAAAGCTTGTATTCGAGCCATGAAAATAGACTCTTTAAAAATAAAATAAGAATCCTCTTGAAAACCCAAACTTTGCTTCTTGTAAATTAACTCAAGGATGGAAAAATGTCAAAAAAACTCATACAAAATGCAGATATGTAATTAACAAACAACTAAATTACATGACCTAAACATACATCACAAGATAAGGGTTTTATATATATATATAAAGGCAAGATTACATGATAGTACACGCATGAGGATTTTCATCGCTAAAAAGTGAAGCAACAACTTCATCCGATGCAACTGCAATCGAGTAAACTGCAGGAGTGTGGAAGAAGCTATGGATATTGGCTGGAGAGACATTTTTGAATGTGTCATAGTAGTAGTGGTTGACAATGTGAGAAGGGTACTTGTAAAATGAAGTGAAATGAGAGTAGCCTCCTGGGTATGGCCATGGCTCGGCTGCTTTGCCTGCACGCTTGATCGATTTGAGCACCTTCTTTTCCTCTATGGCGTAGCCTCTCACCGTTATCTTTTGTGTTTCCATGTCTATTTCTATCTCTTCAACTCCTAAAAAATATCATACATAGTATTAATTGAATGAATATTAAAAATAAACACCCCACAAAAAATTAAATAAAATGAAAGAGATGAAAAATCCAGTCTTTAGAGAAGAAAAATTAATTTTCTTTATTCCATCCCTTTGTTCATGTGCAAATGCAATTGCAAAGTATACGTTAGTTAAAGTTTAAATAATGTCAAAGTTTTATAATTTTAAGGGTAAATTACAAACACATCTCCTGAGATTTGCTTAAAGTATTTATTGTCCCTTATAGCTTGAAAAATTACAAATACTTCTTGTTAAAATTTTTTATTTAACAGAATTAATTAAAAAAAATAAATTCATAATTGCTCTCCTATACAATAATAAAATTATTTAAATTATTAATTGAAACATATTTATAAAATCATTAAAAACTGTTAATTGACTTGATGATTTATTAATAAAAGGAGTGATTTGTTATGAAATTAGAAAGCTCAGGGTGGAATGTAATTTCTAGAATCACATGGAGCGATTTGTATTTTAATCAAATCTCAGAGAGTGTATTTGTAATTTATCTAAATTTTAATATATATTTTACAAATTTTCATATACTTTTTGTGAGTTTCAGTATACTTTTTGCACATATACTGATCTTAACTAAAACTCATTAGACGGCGAATAGTATTTTTCCTTCTGTGCTATAACACAATAAGGGGACAAACATGGAACTTGCACCAACATTTGGGGTGGGGTGCTTCTATTTACACACACCAAATATTTCATTACACCTACCTCTTTGTCATATGCATTTAAAATTATGCTCTCACATAAGCGGGTGTAAATAGAAATATCCCAACATTTTGGATGCCATTAAATGCATCCACAAAATTCCACTACACACCTACTTTCCCTCTCTATGTATTGAGAATTGTGTTTCACAAATGTGGGAATAAGAGGAATTATGTGGGTGTATTCAGCATCACCCCACATTGTCATTAGGTAGTGATTACTATTTTTATTTATTCAAATGGTCATTTCGCTATGCGGCCCATGCCAATTCAACGTTGGGTCGGGTCATCAGCCTACAACAATAAGTCCGGTTCCATGATCCAAGCCAAGTCAAAACTAACCGGCCCAATAACTATCACGGAGTTAAATTACTAAAACGCCCAAGTGGCTCCCCATATTTTCTTTTTGATATAGACGAAAACAAAAAAGAAATTAGAAATTAAAATATCAATCAAATTACACTTTGTTTGATTCTAATTTTTGAACTCAAATTTTATGAAATTGAGTTTTTTTGTTTTCATGTTTTTTTTTAAAATATTTTTATTTTTAGTGAATTTTTAAAAATATTTTAAGTAATTTTTTTACTTTTTAAATGTAGTTAACCTAAATGTATTTAAAAATTAAAATATTTGTAAAAAAAATTAATAAATACACAAGAATATAAAAATGTATTGAATATATATATATTTTGTATTTTTGGCATTTAATGATTTTTTTAAAGATTTTTTTTATACAAATATTATACTTTTAGGGTATTTATGTTAACTGTATCTAAAAATTAAAAAATTTAATAAAAACAAAAAAAAAAATATGAAAAAATAAAAAATTTAATTTTTTGAAAAGCGAATTCAAAATCCTGAAGCCAAATCACTTCAAATAAAGAATAAATATTTTCTGTATGAGTAGAATTGATGAAGTTTATACATGACATTTATTATTATGTGTATTCACATTAGAAGTGAAAAAATTATCATTAAATTTTATTCAGTATCATATGATACAACAACCCTTTATTTATTTTTGGTAAACAGCAACAATAAATAAATAAATAATAATAAAAAGCAAAAAAAAAAAAAAAGATTATTTACACAAAGACCTCCTAAACTATTGAAAAGTATCACTTTGACTCCTAAAATATAAATAAAAGTGTACAAATGAATCCCTTAAATTATTGAAAAATATCATTTTGTCCTCTAAATTATAACAAACGTATAAATAAGCTCCTTAAATTATAAAAATGTATCAATTGGACCCTTAACAGAAGGGGTCATAGTGAAACACGCCAATAGTTTAGGAAATCCATTTGTATAGAAGGCAAAGTGATACTTCTTAATAGTTTAAGAGGTCTATTTGTACACTTTATAATTTAGGGAGTCAAAATACTACTTCATAATAATTTAGGAGTCTATTTGTATACTTTTATAGTTTAGAGAATTACAATAATACTTCATAATAATTTAGGGGATCTCTACGTAAATAACCAAAAAAAAAAAATTTCTTTCAAAGCATTTTCGCCGAGGCTGCAACAACAATTTGCCTCGTCCCACTCCATTACTTATAAAAGCACACCCAATTTAATTCAAATTGGATGAGGTTTTGGATGAATAAATTAGATACAAACCCAATGTTGGACATTATATTTCCTTTTCAAAATCTATCTAGTGTTAAAACCAACAATGTTAACGTACGAAAATTCTATTTTGATATATTAAATTGATGATCGTCAACTTATTAAGAGAATAATAATTTTATTATTTAGTAAATATTCTCAATAATATATCAAAAACAGTAATGCTATGTATCATGAAAACTCTTTTATGAAAATGATCATGAAAGATTTGTGATCTTTAGATTATACTTACAATAAAATACCACACATTAATCAAGGTAATCTAAATATCACAAATTTTTCATGATCATTTTCATGATTCCTAACATTTCTCTATCAAAAAATATACCTTTGAGCTTAGAAATAGATTTTCTAAGTTTAGCAGCACATCCCTCGCAATCCAGGTTTGGAACTCTCACCTCCACCATCTGCAAAACACCCATATTCAGACACCACACACATATATATACATAATTGAGAGATAGAGAGAGAAAGAGGAGAGAGAAAGAGACTTACGGACATAGTTCAAGTATGTGAAGATAACAAGAGCTCACTACAACAAATTTAGAGAGAGAGAGAGAGAGAGAGAGAGAGAGAGCTTCTTTCACTTGGGTATGTACGTGGGTTTTTGTACTTATGAAGGGAGGGAGGGTTCATTTTATTTTAGAACGTTGGGTTTTGAAATTGGAAAGCAAAGAGAGTTCACGCGTGTACTGGGAAAGCGTGACTTTCATCCCCACCCCCAAAGCTAAGCTTCTTTCTTCTCTATTTTTTTTTTTTTATAATGTTTTTTCTAAACTAATTTCCAAACGGACTCTATGAAAATGAATGACTTGTCTCCAATTATAGATTCAAGACTTTAAATTTTATCATATATATGAAATGGGCTCTTTTTTATTTATTTATAAATTTATTCAATAAGAGAATATGACTAATAATTAGAAGAATGTAACATTTTATTAATTTTGACTGGTAAAATATTTCAACCCCTTGACTGGTGGTGTTTGGGAACTTTGTTTTCAAATTTTTTTCTCATTTTTTCCACTAAAAGACAAAAGTTTTGCAAAATAAAAAAAAACACATCCAAACAAAATATCACATCTAACTCCATAATCATTTCACTTTTTCTCTCACAAACATCACATCCAACCACATAAAAACCCAACTATCTTCTCAAACACTAAAAATTTTTTATCTCATAAAAACCTACATCTATTAAAATTTACATAAAAACTCACTTCCCAAACATCCACTATATATAATAAATTGTCACTCTTACGGATTTAGTAGTGGACGACACTCATATATCAAGGCCAGGCACAGCACAGACAATTTCTTTGTCCATTTATGTAAGACCATATATTAAAATCCATGTATTCAAACCTACCAATAAACTCTGATAAATAAATAAAAAAAAAAGGAAAAAAAAAACCACAGCGAACATTTCATATAAATAAAAGATTATTGATTTGATTTAGTGGATGAGGTTTTTATTTTTTTATTTTTTTTTTATGATTAGATGTTTGGACTAACTTACGTGAGATGAGATATTCTCTATATTACGAGAAAACGTTAATATCCTGACGGATTGTATATTGGTAAGTATACATTTTTAAACCTAGTACACTTTCATTTTAAAATGATAGATTTAGTGATCTACACTCTCAAAAGTTTTTTTAATATGTTCTCAAATGTTACTTTAGAAGGAAAAAAATCAAATATAATGAACTAAAATCAGATGAGTTAAGTTTTGATAAGACAAAAATATCAAAAAATGAGTCATAATACTCATAGAAAATATTACATTTTATTAGATGTCTAAAAGTTTTAAAAATTACTCTATAAATACCTTAAATTCTGTATACTATATATATATAGTGTAATGGGTGGGAGCTCGAAAAGCTCTGCACCGAATCCCCCGAAAATTCCATTTCGGGTAGGAAAAAAAAAATACAAGGCAAAAAAAAAAAAAAAAAAAAAAAAAAAAAAAAAAAAAACAGTTTACTGAAAATGGAAATTAGGGGTATTGTGTGCACAAGAATTCGAGCTACCAATCAAAATCCATATATATATATATATATTTATTCTTATCATATCACATTTTAAAATATAGGATGTTTCACAGAGGCTTTTCCCAAAATAAGCCTTTTTTACATTGTATTTCCCAAACTAGGCCAACTTCTGACGGAATTCGAAAACTAAGCTAAAGCGTCATTTCTATTCGCGCTTTTACTATTAGGAGCGCAAAATGAGATGAACAGAAAAATCGCTATTACAAATAGCGATTTTAATTAAGAACTCGCTGTTACAAATAGCGCTTCTAACAGAAAAAAAAATTTCTGAAAAAAACGCTATTCAAAATAACGCTTTCACTGTGCATATAATTTAATTTTTTTTTTTTTTTTTTTTTTTTTTTTTTAGAAAACGCCATTTCAAATGGCGTTTCTACTTTTGACCCCAACCCACCCACACTCTGACACAGCCACACACACCCACTCCAATCAAACATTGAAATAATATAATATATATATATATATATATATAATAATTTATAATAATTAATTATATAATTTTTATAATTTTCGTAAATATAAATCATTTTTAGGTTATGGATGGTTTGATTTATAATACGTATATAAGGGTAAAAATTTTTATAATCAAAATTTTTTTGTAATTTTTATAATCAAAAATAATTTATAAATTATCAAAAGTAATTTATAATACGTATGTATTATAAAATTTTTTATAATAATTTACAATACGTATGTATTATTTAAATCTTTACATTTTTTATTTAAAATTTTTTACAGTAAATCCATCTTCACATTTTATAATACGTATGTATTATTCAAAAATAATTTATAAAAATTTATAATTAATACGTATGTAAATAATTTAATACGTATCTTCGCATTTACATTTACAGTAAACCCATCTTCACATTTACATACGTATGGTTTAAGGGTAAATTTTTTGATAAATGACTTAAATGATAAATCAAACCATCCATAACCTAAATTTTTTTACCTTTACATACGTATGGTTTAAATAATTTATAAACCATCCATAATACATTTTTTTATAATAATCAATTTTCATAATACATTTTCATAATACATTTTTTATTTATAAATTATTTAAACCATACGTATTGTAAATTATTATAAAAAATTTTATAATACATACGTATTATAAATTACTTTTGATAATTTATAAATTATTTTTGATTATAAAAATTACAAAAAAAATTTGATTATAAAAATTTTTACCCTTATATACATATTATAAATCAAACCATTCATAACCTAAATTTTTTTACCTTTACATACGTATGGTTTAAATAATTTATAAACCATCCATAATACATTTTTTTATAATAATCAATTTTCATAATACATTTTCATAATACATTTTTTATTTATAAATTATTTAAACCATACGTATTGTAAATTATTATAAAAAATTTTATAATACATACGTATTATAAATTACTTTTGATAATTTATAAATTATTTTTGATTATAAAAATTACAAAAAAATTTTGATTATAAAAATTTTTACCCTTATATACGTATTATAAATCAAACCATCCATAACCTAAAAATAATTTATATTTACGAAAATTATAAAAATTATATAATTAATTATTATAAATTATTATTATTATATATATATATATTATATTATATTATTTCAATGTTTGATTGGAGTGGGTGTGTGTGGCTGTGTCAGAGTGTGGGTGGGTTGGGGTCAAAAGTAGAAACGCCATTTGAAATGGCGTTTTCTAAAAAAAAAAAAAAAAAAAAAAATTAAATTATATGCACAGTGAAAGCGCTATTTTGAATAGCGTTTTTTTCAGAAATTTTTTTTCTGTTAGAAGCGCTATTTGTAACAGCGAGTTCTTAATTAAAATCACTATTTGTAATAGCGATTTTTCTGTTCATCTCATTTTGCGCTCCTAATAGTAAAAGCGCGAATAGAAATGACGCTTTAGCTTAGTTTTGGAATTCCGTCAGAAATTGGCCTAGTTTAAGAAATACAATGTAAAAAAGGCTTATTTTGAGAAAAGCCTCTGTTTCACATTCTCGTTTCACGTATCGAAACAATTCACGTGCCAAGTAACCTAATGTCTTTGTACGGGTCATATTATTGTACTATGCAGCTTCCTTTCTTGTTAACTCCCTTCTTCCTATTGTAACTAAAAAGCAAATTATACCCATGTTTTTTGTATATTAGAATTTGTGTTAATTTAATTTTTGTAGTTTTAATTGTATCAAATTTTTATATTATGTCAATTTAGTTTAATTGAAAATATTTGTTAAGAAATTGGACATAAATAAAGGCCAAAATAATCTATTTCAAAAGGATTAGTGTAAGGTTTCAGTGTCCTATATCGAAAATGGAAGGAGAGTTTCTAAGCTATAAAAATAAAAACTTAGACCCTTATATAATATCGAGGCCGTTTCTCAGGTAGTGAAATTCCTAGTAAAGCTCTCCAGTTAAGCGTGTTTAGGCTAGAATAGTTTTAGGATGGGTGACCAACAAATCCGTGCGGGTGTGGCCCAAAGCGGACAATATTCAATAACATGTGAAGGGTTGTGGTGTTACAAATGGTATCAGAGCCAACTTTCTGGAGTACTGAGTGTGGGCCCCTAGCGTCTCTCGATGCATGTGGACGGGCTTGTGAACTGGCAGGCTATTGCACGGGGACGTGCAGTCTTAAGGGGGTATTGTAAGGTCCCGGTGTCCCACATCGGAAATGAAGGGGGAATTCTCAGCTATAAAAGTAAAAACTTAGGCGCTTATATAGCATCGAGGCTTTTTCCTGGGTAGTGAAATCCCTAGCAGAACTTCTCAGTTAAGCGTGCTTAGACTGGAGTAGTTCTAGGATGGGTGACCCACTGGAAAGAATAAATCTGTGCGGCCTTGGCCCAAAGCGGACAATATCGATGACATGTGAAGGGTTGGGGTATTACAAATAAACCATTTTAAATTAGATGTATGAATGAATCATTGTCTCTTGATTACAAATAGACTTTTAAATTAGATGTATGAATGAATCATTGTCTCTTGATTTCAGTCCAATTTCTAAAAGAGTATTATCAATTAGACTAAATTAATACAATTTAAAGAAATTCAAGAATAAAATTGGTGTAATCAAAATTTACAAAGATTAAAATGGAAAAAGAAGTAAATTATAGAGACTACGATTATAATTTGTTAAGAAAAAAAAGCTTCAAACAAATCAGCACAAGGCTTTTGGGATGAAATGTAAATTTCAAAGTTTTAGGTTTGATTTATTTTATTTTCATTATTACTTCTGATCTTAATTGATACATATTGTATGGAGGTCACAACTGGCATTTGAAATTGACTTCTGAATTGGGTCCAATACGTATACAAAATTACTCATATTCATAATTTAAAATATAAAAATTAAATTTATTTTGAATATAACTTACACCACAACTTTAAATTTAGACTATAGATTCAAAATTTTGCACAATTTTATAAATATATAGTTTGAAATACGTATATTTCTAAACAAAACCCACGCAAAATGAAATAAATTGTTGAAACATGCCTTAAATCTGTGTAGTCATTGTGGTCCTGCTTTACTCACTCAACTTAATTACTGCCCCAAAAAAAAAAAAAAAAAAAAAAAAAGAAAAAAAGCACACAGAAAAACTGAATCTGCAGCTTTGCTACATCAAAATACATATGTGACATAAGCGGACAAACTGGTCATACAATAACCAAAATATAATTCTAATAAGTAGGTTTGGTTTTAATTTTTTGAATTTAATTTTTTAAAAATTAAATTTTTTATTTTTCGTATTTTTTTAATTTTAGTGAATATTTTTAAAATTTTAGGTAATTTTTTTTTTTTACTTTTTTAGATGCACCTTACTTAAATATATTTAAAAAATAAATTATTTATAATTTTTTTTTTAAAAAAGTCAATAAATACACAAAAATACAAAAAAATATATTGAATTCTTGTATTTTTTTATTTTTGTTATTTAGTGAATTTTCTAAAAAAAAATTTCACAAATATTATACTTTTTAAGTGTATTTATATTAGGTATATCTAAAAATTTTAAAAATTGCTTAGAATATTAAAAAAATTCAGTAAAATAAAAAAAATACGAAAAATAATTTTTTTTAATTATTTGAAATGTAAATCCTAAAAAACCAAACCAAACCCAAATAAATCTTATATATATCAACAATGTTTACCTAGTGAAAATCCTATGTGATTTGTGATTAGATAAGGATTAAAATATTCCAAAGTCAGAAATTCCAAAAACACTCAATCTAAAATCATCAAGCACTTACGAATGTGATTTTAGTTTGTTTGTTTTTTTTAGGAATAAATAATAAATCAACACAATTGATTTTTTACGTGGAAAAACCACAATTGAAGAACCTTCAATTGTAATCAAAAACCACGGGCGAACCGCCACTAATCAATCCACTATAGAAGGACTACAAGGTTACAAAGAAACCATACAAATTACCCACACAGCCAATTTGTCTCAATCTTCAGAACTCTTTCACCACGCCATTGAATCGATTACGAAGTTGGTTCCACTCCTCAACTTCACTTGTCGAATTAACGACTACGTAAAGAACAAACACCTTTTGAAACTTTACGTAAAGATCTTCGGATCACAATCAAGAGAACACTCTTGAATATTATATCAATCTCTTTGATGTATGAATATCAACTCATGAGTTTTAGAACTCTCTCAAGAACATCAAAGAAAACTAAACAAACTCTCGAAGAAAACTTCAAATGTAACTCTAGAATTGTTGAATCGATCTAGAAAAGTTAGCTTTGGTTTTAGAAGAAAACCATCTACTTATAGAAACCAAAAGAGTCCCAATTCGAAAGAAACCAAGCACTTGAATATTTCCGGATTCTCAAGCTCGCCGGCGAGATCCTCTCGCCGAGCGAGGAGTGTAAATCGCGTGATTTCTACTAGTGAGCTCGCCGAGCCACGAGCCCTTCGCTCGGCGAGAATACATCCTGCAGTTCGAGAGACGCAATGCTTAGCTCGAGCCACCATACTCTTCGCCGAAGCACAATCATAGCCTTCAGGTTTTGCCCAGACGCAGACCTTCGCTCGAGCGAGCACTTCCTGGCTCGAGCGAGGAAGGCAAAAAACTCAGAAATAATTACAACTCAAAGACTAAGTTTTGTACGCGGGTTTTTGACAACACGATAGGTCCTAACAATCTCCCCCTTTGTCAATACCCGGACAAAACTTTCTAAACAAGATTGCTAACCAAAAGATCTAACTAAAACAATTACAACTCAACTAATGACCTAATAAATTACAACTCGATGAAAAGAAAACAAAAGAAAACAATGAATCCAAACTTGAGAACCATCCAATCATTGAGCTGTAAACATAAATCAACAACCGTTGAGCTGTAAAGAAACCAACATAAGCATGCATCATATATATCCAATATCCAAATATCTAAAACAACCAAATCCAAATATCCAAATATCAACAAAAACAAAATATATCCAACATATATACCAAATCATCTCCCCCTTTTTGTCCGGGAAAAACAAAAGTAAAGAGAAAACAAACCAAAACACAACCACTAGGAAGATGGTGGAGGATGCTGCAACTGAAGAAGAGATAAAATCTGGGACAACATAGCACCGTGCTCATCAAGGCGAGCATCAATATGATCAAGTCGACGTGCAAGGGCTGGATCCAAACCAGAAGTATCCGCTGCGGGGCCGGCATGGGCAGCCTCAACCTCCTCCTCCTCAGCAAGAGGATCATCATCAGCACCTGCATGAGAACCCCCAACACCGGACCCACTCCCCCTAACGTGGGCCTGACTCTGTGAGACGGTGAGTTTGGTAATAGGTTTGACAGGAGAGGCAAACTCATCGTCGTCAAAAACAGGGACATTAAGAGAAGAGAGAAAACGGTGAAGAAAACACCCATAGGGAAGCCCCAAAGATTTTCTGCCCTCGAAAACTCCAATCATTTTTGAGATAATCATCTCTGGAAGGTCAATAGGAAGACGATGATGAATACAGTATAAAACATACCCCTGGTCCTGAGTAATATGAGATGAATGGGTGGTGACAAAAATGTTGGCGCACACTATGATGTTAAGAAGACGGAACCGAGGAAGCAACTCATTCTGCTGAATGAGAGCCCCAGCGATCCAAGTCCTCGAAACACCACACAATTCGGAAGCAACCATATCAAAATTAATACCAGCCCGAGTAAGAATAGGGAAATGACAATCATCAATAGCTGGAAGACCAAGGAACTCACGAAACACATCATCAGTGATAACAAAAGATTGTTTCCGAACCCAAGTGTGAAAAGTACAACCTTCGCGATTAATAGAATGCATATTACAATAAAACTCGCGAATGAGACTAAGGTTTTGGGGACCAGAAAAGTGTAACACTTGATCACCACCTAAGGGATCGAACAAGGACCGAATAGGTATGACCTCAAAGGCATTAGGTAAAACATTTCGTTCCAAATGAACTTTCCGTGAGCCATAAGACTCCCTAAACAGTTTAGCCTTTTCTTTTGACTCAAACTTGGAGGTATTGAAGGAAGGTCGGGAAACAGTCATCTTGCGACGCTTGGAAGGTTCTGCCATGACTAAACAAACCACAGAAGTACAAAAGACAGAGGAAGAACTGAACAAGACACAACAGTACACAACCAGACCAGACACATCCCACATCCCCAATTCCAAACCAAGAAACACAAAAAAAACATTAGTCCATTAGCCAAAAACATGGTAGAACAACAAGTAAATGATAATCAGATAATCATATATCAATGGCCAACTAGAAAAACAATGAGAATCAGAAAATCAGGGCTAGATGAACAAGAAGCATGAGGCAGGAGCAAACTATGGCACATATGGTCAACAAGAGGGAACAATCAAGCAATTTTAATAAGAGAACTAAAAAAACTGAAAAACCCAATGTTGAAATATATAGCCTGTACAAACAAAACAACTTCCCCAAATGCAGAATATATAAACATCAGAGAATCAAAAATTGGCCCAATGTGAATCAATGTCATAGTCACATAAGAATTAATCATCCAGAAAATAGCAATATGAGACCCAAACAAAAACCCAAAAATCCCTAATGCTTAAACCAAGAACAACCAAGCCAAACCAATCCAAATGGAAACCCTAGAGGGAAATGCAAAGCATATGATGCAAAGAGAGTATCCAAGAGCCTGAATCAGACGAAAGCAGTAGCAAAAAAAAAAACCAAAACATAGAAGAAAACCGAGATAGAAAAACAGAGCATGGGCACACAACAAATAAAAGTGACAAAGAAAACTTACCAAAGATGAAGAATGTGAAGGAGGAACGGAGACACTCCAAATCCAAGAGGAAACCCTCAACTAAGTCCAGAAAAGAAGGAACACAAAAGCCCTAGGAGAGAGGGAGAGAGAAGAATATGAAGAGAATAAGCAAAAAACTGAAGAGACCCCTGTTTTTTAAAAACTGAATCGCGACAGCTCGCTCGAGCGAAGAATCGCTAGCTCGAGCGAGGGTAACAAAACCGCCAGGTTCGCTCGAGCCAGAAAATGGTCGCTCGAGCCAGAAATACATGCTCGTGTCTTATGCGTAAGTAAGCACGCTCGGCGAGACCCGTCGCTCGAGCCAAGGGGAAAAAAAAACATTTTTTTTTTTTTTTTTTTTTTTAAAAAACTAAAAACACCTAGGATATTTTTGTAAAAAGCAAGGTGACCGGGTGACAGACTATTCCACAAGAACAAGAGTATCCATCAATTCTGAGTCCTGAAAATTTGAGAACAAGAAATGGAACAACAGCTCATGAATAAAACAGATAATATTAAACCAAAGCCACACGCATCATGAGAATGCATAACTCAAAAACACACATGAGAGCTCATATAAAAAGTGTGTGTGTGTGCAATCCTTGAGATCCACAGAGCTAGAGTTAATCCTGATAGTGATCTGATGGCTGGACCTCCAACAAGAGTAACTGACAGTCACAGAGAAAAGTCAAACCACTGGGAAACACGGGGTATTTGTTGAGTAAATGCGGAAGCTCCCCCTCAGACAATGATCCCCCTTTTTATTATTTTTTATAACTTTTCTTTCTTGTGGGCACTCATTGGTGGCATACACGCTCAGAGTATGGAGTCCAAACCAGAGAAGAATGAAATCAAAATGATGGCCTGGTTGGTGCCTCTGAGGTAGCCTTTTCCTCATGCCCGGAAATCATGTACTGAGGGAGAAACCATGGAAGTGAAATAAGATGGTAGATGGTTAAGAGACTTAACATCACCCATGATATACCAGTATAGGTCAATTCCTCAGAAGAGTACAAGAAACACCGTCGATGGTCCATAGAGAACTTTGATCACTTGTGCGGAAACCCTGCAGCAGCTTTATCTCAAAGATGTGGACAGAACGAGATCATGAAGTAAATGACTAGGGGCATTCAGAATGAGCTATGCACAGAGATGAACAAGATCTTGTATCCAGCCTGAGCAGGGTTCATATAAATTTTGATGAAAAGATATCAGAACTCAAACACAGATAATCATATTCAAGAACAGTAAGTCAACCACTCACACTCACCTTACAAGAAACAGCCTAGTTACTGAGACATTACACCCAAGGTCTTTCTAAGAAACTCAAAACGAAGAAGATCAAGGGGTTTTGTAAAAATATCAGCTTTTTGATGCTCAGTAGAAACATGTTCCAAAACAACAAGGCCTTCATCCACTAACTCTCGAATAAAATGATGACGGATGTCAATGTGTTTGGTTGAGTGTTGGACTGATTTTTGAAATGTTTATGGCACTTGTGTTATCACAAAAAGAGTGAGAGTGTTCTGTTCAATTCCATAATCATGAAGCATTTGCTTCATCCACAACATTTGGGCACAACAACTCCCAAAGAATGTATTCACCTCGTGATGAAGCAGAGAGATAGCATTTTGCTTTTTACTATGCCAAGAAACCAGATTATTCCCAAAAACAACAACCCTGAAGTACTTTTCCTATCATCAAGACACCACCCATCGGCATCGAAAAACCAAGAATTTCATTTGTAGTATCGTTGGAAAACCAAACCCCAAACCCCAAGGTACCATTAACATACTTGATGATGCGTTTACCGAAGAAGGTGAGACTCTTTAGGATTGGCTTGGTAGCAGCACAGACACCAACACCGAAAGAAATATCGGACGACTGGGTCAGTGAGATACAAAAGACTCCTATCATACTCCTATAAAGGGTAGGATCAACATCAATACCAGAGGAATCTTTGGAAAGGTGAAGAGTGGTGCTCATGGGAGTGCGGCATGTTTAGCACTCAAGACCAAACTTTGACACAAGATTTTTAGCATACTTAGACGAGAAACAAATATACCCAAGGAGACTGTTTAATTTGGAGACCCAAAAATAAGACAACTCTCCCATCATGCTCATCTCAAACTCATGTGTCATGCAATCCGAAAAATATTTCACAAGATGATCGTGAAGGAACCAAACACAATATCATCAACATATATCCGAGCAACAAGAATATGAGACTTAGTATGTTTCACAAATAATGTCTTATCCACACTACCCCTTTGAAAATCATTATCAAGAAGAAAGGTAGTAAGCCTATCATACCAAGCCCGAGGGGCTTGTTTCAACCCATACAAAGCCTTGTCTAACTTGTAGACATGATTAGGACATTTAGGGTCCTCAAACCCTTTTGGTTGCTCAACATATGCCTCTTCTTTTAAGTACCCATTCAGGAAAGCACTTTTCACATCCATTTGAAACAATTTAAAGCCAAGAAAACATGCAACACCAAGTAATATGCGAATGGATTCGAGACGTGCAACTGGGGCAAACGTCTCATCATAGTCAATACCCTCTACTTGTGTGTAGCCTTGAGCAACCAACTTGGCTTTATTTCTCAACAAACCATTCTCATCGATTTATTTTTAAAGATCCACTTGGTACCTATCACATTCATGTCTCTAGGTCTGGGAACAAGAGTCCAAACTTTGTTACGTTCAAATTGACCTAATTCTTCATGCATAGCATTAACCCAACTATCATCTAGCAAGGCCTCTTTAACATTCTTAGGTTCAATCAAAGAAACATAACACATATGTGATACCTCATCCCGAATCTGTCTTCGGGTTTTCATACGATCTGAAACACTCCCAATTACCTGTTGAACGGGATGATTCAGTTTCACCCTTGCTGATGGTTTAAGTTCAGGACTTTGGGTGACAGGAGGAACCGGAGTGCTGTTCTTTTGAGCACTCTTTGGACTTGAACTTACCTGTGAGGATGGTGCTGTAACAATTTCTTGTGATTGAGCTGCAGCATCTCCTTGATTTTGAGGTTCAGTATCCAAGATTGGAAGCTCAACATTGTCATCCTCATTTGTTGCTGAAGTAGGTGAACCTGTGTCATCTATAACCACATTGATAGATTCCATTAATGATGAAGTTCGCAGGTTATAGACTCGAAAAGCCCTACTGTTGGTTGAATACCCTAGAAAAATACCTTCATCACTTCGGGAGTCAAATTTGCCCAAGGGCTCTCTATCTTTGAAGATGTAACACTTACTCCCAAATGTTTTGAAGTATTTTACATTAGGTTTCAAACCCTTCCACAGTTCATAAGGAGTTTGTAAAGTGTCAGGCCTTAAATACACACGATTTATGACATAAACAGTAGTATTTAAGGCTTCGCCCGTAACTTTGGAGGAAGACTCTTACTAAGGAGCATGACCCTAGCCATTTCTTGAACAACTCGTTTCTTCCTCTCAACCACTCCATTTTGTTGTGGAGTAATAGGTGCGTAAAACTCATGCTTAATACCATGCATATCACAAAAATCCAACGAACTATTTTCAAATTCACGACCATGATCGATTCGATTCTTATGATACGCCCAATGGGAACACCTGTTCATTTTGGATTTTAAGAACTAAAGCCCGAAAGCATCAAACGACGATTTTTCCTTAAAAATTTACCCATGAGAATCGAGTAAAATCATCAACATTAAAAAATGTATCTTTTACCTCCAATGCTTTCATGCGAGTAGGACCCATTAAATCCATGTGAACCAATTCAAGAGGACGTTTGGTTGTTAAGTCGTTTCACCTTTTATGCGAGCACGGGTTTGCTTGCTGTGACATGGTCCACACACGTGGCTCAAATTTTACCTAGTTTAGGTACTCCTCACAAGCTCTTTGTTGGCTATCTTAGTTAGGTCTTTGAAATTCATGTGACCTAATCTTTGATGCCACAGATCAATGTTACTTATGATGGCGAGAATGGCAAGTGAGATCATTAGTAGTAAGAATCCCATAGCAGCTTATCGATGTGCGAACCCCATGTAAAACAAGATTTCCTTTTATCCAAAATTTCACATTTATCTTTTGAAAACAATACTTCATGATGGGAATCACACATTTGACTAATGCTCAAGAGATTAGCTTTAAGACCATCAACAAGTAAGGCATTATCTAGCTTGGGAAGACCAGCAACACTTATAGAGCCCTTACCAATGACTCTAGAAGTGCCGCCATCTCCAAAAGTAACAATTCCTCCTTCATATTTTTCAAGGGAGGTGAAGTAGGATTTGTTACCCGACATATGACGAGAGCACCCACTATCAAGATACCACATGTGTGAGTCACGTGCTTTTAGAGCAGTGTGAGCAACAAAACAAGTCAAATCATCTTTTCTAACCCAAATCTTTTTAGTCTTGGTGTTCCGCCTAGACATGTAAGGTTGTCTCCTAACCCAAAAGTGTTAGAATTTCTACCCTTTTGAGACACCTTACCAAACAATTCAAAACAAGAAGGACGAATGTGGCCATACCTACCAGTGATGACAAATAAAAACAGGTTTTACCTTTTTGTTGATCTTACGACTTTTGCTTGATGAAGAGAAGGATCAACCCGGTCTATCTTCAATTTGCCCTTTGCTTGAGTCTTCAAATTATGTGAAGTAGAGGCACATTCCTTGTGAGTCGTCAGTACCATAGCCTAGCCCTCTTTTGTCAGAACCCATTTGTTGAGACCCAAGTATGTCTTCTAGAGATCTGGAACCTTTGTTCCACATGGCAATTGTTGCTCGAGCAATACAGAGTTCTTCGTCTTTCTGTTTGACTTTTTCTTCCAATGCAGCTTGTGACAGCTCAAGACTCTCAAGCTTTTCTTCATATGTGGAATACACCTTCAAAAGTTCATTCCTTTCAGTTTCACAGGATAGGAGTTTTCCACATAAGTCTTGCCTGTCACTTGAGATCTTGATGACATTCATTTCTTTGTCACAAGAGTTCTCCTTTGAGGACATTCTCACTCTCGCATGTTTTAAGCTTGAGAGAGAGTTTGTCGTTGGTTTTAGACAAATTCAGAGATTCCTCGTACAGCTTCTCGTAAGCTTGTTGGAGCTCTTCACCATTGATCTCATCAATGTCTTCAGATAGTTCATCATCCTCTCTTTGCTCCTCATTCTTCTTAACCTCATCCAATCTGGTAACCAAGGCAGACAAGTCGTTGGATGTAGGTGGAGGTGAATCTCCTCTTTCATGGAATTGGCTCAGAATTTCCCATGCATCTTTAGCCTTTGTGCAGTGAGCGACCCGTTGCTGTTCTTCATTAGAAATTGCTTCACGAATAATGATTAGGGCTCTCTGATTGCCCGGATTATCTGCACTTTCTGTATCTTCTTCAATGGTTTGCCAACCTTCTGGTTCATAGGCTCTCAGAAAAGCCCTCATTCTGATTTTCCAATACAGGTAGTTGGTCCCATCAAAGGTGGGAGCATGATGCAAGTTCTGACCACGGGCTGATCCCGAAGGCTTTGGAAGAGGTTGAGAAAACGTGGCCCAAAATGCCATGAAAGCACTATCCCCATCTTCACCAGATTCAGGTTCTTCGGGTTCTTGCTCCGACCCGCTTTCGTCATCCCAAGTTACGGTGTAGACTTTCTTCCGATTCTTTTTCGTAGGGCATTCAAGAGATATATGGCCAAACCCTTGACATTCAAAGCACTTGACCCTAGCCCCTAACGACCTTCTTTTCAGAGTTTGAGCTAATTTTGGTGGAAAAGTTTTGGGTTTGTCATTACTCTTCTCTTTTGAAATAGGGCTCTGAAATTAGGCTTTTTTTAAAATTTTTAAACTGCTTTTGTAAGCATAGCCGTCATCTCGACTCTAAATCAAATTCATCTCGGAGTTTTTGCAGTCTCATGAGTACTTGTGAAAGCCATACTTTTTTTTGCTTTTCTTAGAAATTTGGTGTGCCTCATAAGTCTGCAAATTTCCAACCAATTGATCGAGCTTGAGGGTATCAACATTACGAGCCTCCTCAATCGCCACCTTTGATTGGAACCTCTCGAAGGGACCTCAAAATTTTTCCAACAACTTTAGCTTCCGGGATTTTTTCACCGAGAGTGAAACAGGAATTCACGATATCACTGAGTTTTGCATAGAAATCATCAAACGTCTCATCATCTCGCATAAAAAGGGTTTCAAAAGGATGTGAGACGTTGAAGTTTTGACCTTTGACAGAGGTAGTTCCTTCGTGAATTGTTTCAAGAATATCCCACGCCTCTTTTGCTATTTCACACGTGCAAATTCGACGGAATTCTTCAGGTGTGACAGAGCAGAAGAGGGAGTTGAGAGCCTTGCTGTTCCAACTCGAGTTCTGATAATCAGTTGTGTCCCATTTATCTAGAGGTTTAGGAATATCAATGCCATCTATAGTGATAGTAGGTTCACTCCACTCAAAGACAACACAGTGCCAAACTTTCTCATCGATAGATTTTAAAAATGCTCTCATGCGAGCTTTCCAATAAGAATAGTTTGTACCGTCTAGTAAAGGGGGTCTATGAGTCGAGTTACCTTCACGAATAGAATCCATAAAACTAGTCACACAAAATCACACTCCTATAGTTTTGAAAAAACAAAGAGTGACCTGCTCTGATACCAATTGAAAATCCTATGTGATTCGTGATTAGATAAGGATTAAAATATTCCAAAGTCAGAAATTCCAAAAACACTCAATCTAAAATCATCAAGCACTTACGAATGTGATTTTAGTTTGTTTGTTTTTTAGGAATAAATAATAAATCAACACAATTGATTTTTTACGTGGAAAAACCACAATTGAAGAACCTTCAATTGTAATCAAAACCACGGCGAACCGCCACTAATCAATCCACTATAGAAGGACTACAAGGTTACAAAGAAACCATACAAATTACCCACACACCAATTTGTCTCAATCTTCAGAACTCTTTCACCACGCCACGAACCGATTCTGAAGTTGGTTCCACTCCTCAACTTCACTTGTCGAATTAACGACTACGTAAAGAACAAACACCTTTTGAAACTTTACGTAAAGATCTTCGGATCACAATCAAGAGAACACTCTTGAATATTAAGTATCAATCTCTTTGATGTATGAATATCAACTCATGAGTTTTAGAACTCTCTCAAGAACATCAAAGAAAACTAAACAAACTCTCGAAGAAAACTTCAAACGTAACTCTAGAATTGTTGAATCGATCTAGAAAAGTTAGCCTGGTTTTAGAAGAAAACCATCTACTTATAGAAAACCAAAAGAGTCCCAATTCTGAAAGAAACCAGTTACTTGAAAATTTCCCGGATTCTGAAGCTCGCTCGGGCGAGGGTCCTCTCCCTCGAGCGAGGGGGGGAAATCGCGGGATTTCTTCTAGAGACCTTGCTCGAGCCACGAGACCTTCGCCGGCGAGAATACATCCTTGCAGGTTCAGTAGAGACGCAATGCTTAGCTCGAGCCACCATACTCTTCGCTCGAGCGCACAATCATAGCCTTCAGGTTTTGCCCAGACGCAGACCTTCGCTCGAGCGAGCACTTCCTGGCTCGAGCGAGGAAGGCAAAAAACTCAGAAATAATTACAACTCAAAGACTAAGTTTTGTACGCGGGTTTTTGACAACACGATAGGTCCTAACACCTAGATTGGTCAATGGTGTGGAGTTAATTGTGACCGCCTGATCATTTTTTGATGTTTGGGATCAATGAGGCTGTAGATGCTCATGGGGAAAACATGCACACTATAACACATTGGTATAATTTTATTACAAAATTTTATAATATTAATCACAAAATGTATAACCTCGTTATAAATCAACGTAATAAAATGTCTAAAATTTTGTGATTCATATAATAAAAGTTTATGATTTGTTTACGACATTTTTTATTATGTTAATTTTTGATAAAATTATGTATTTTATTGTTAATATTATAAAATTTTATGATAAAATTACTCTAATATATAATAAGGTGCATACCATATGCATCCCAAAGGCAATGGACACCATAGAGTTTTCCATGTTCATGAATTAGTTGCACCTGCACAAACTCTCACTACTATGAATAGACCAAATGATCATAGATATTCTGTTGGAAGGCTGCAAAAAGGCAAAGCAAAATGAGAGAGAAAGTATCGTTCTCATCTGTCCCTTCAGTATGAGCAAAAAGAAAATATTCTCATAATATCAAAGGACTCTCACTTGGAGCATAATCATAGAACTAACATGATGCCTTTGAAAACATAATTGTCAATGTGCCACATTTTAATTTCAAAAGTTCCATTCACTCTTTCTCACCAAAAAAAAAAAAAGTTCCATTCACTCATTCTTAAGACATTTCATAATTTCAAGAACCTAGCATCATATAATTAAATCACAAAAGAAATAAAAATAAAAATTATCATACATATTAATGTGATGAGATTCACTTTTGATAAAAATAAGGATAAAATTTATTTTACTTTCTTGTGATTTGAAGTTGGTGCACTTTACCTCCCGATTCAAAAACAATTAAAAAAACCCTTATGTGGTTTTAGATGAAAGTATAAGCATTAATTCCATAAACTAAAAATATGAAAGTACAATCGTTTTTATTATGTATATTTAGAAGTCTAATTAATATTTTAAAAATTATTAAGGGATAAAATGAAATTCTCATGTCATGTTAGTAATTTTTGTTTGGTCATATTGACAATGGAATAAAATTGATTAAAATCAAATAATTTAAATATAAAATTAATATTATTAAGAAAATCTAAATTAAATTGAATTTTAAGTAATTGCAAGAAAGACAAAACAATATTTTTTATTCCATAAAATAAATGAGCATTTTGTATGTGTCGTAGTTATCTTGATCAACTTGTAATTATGAAAAGTTGTTACTTTTGCTATTGCAGTTTTAAATTGAATAATTTCATGCCTACACTTTAAATTCAGTTTCTTAATTTAGTTTTTCCATCTAAAATTTTGTTAATTATTTTATGTGTACATCTTAGTAAGATAGTAAGTGTTTTAAAATCGTTAACTTTAACTTCTAACTAAAATGAAAAAATTAAATTAAACTTAAATTTAAAATGTAAGAATCAAATTATTGAGTTTAATAAGACTCGGAGTTAATTTTTGATATAATCCTATGTCTTTGGTTGTAGAGGAGGGGTTAAAGCTATGATCAGCTTATAGAGGAATGGATTGATCAAAGTCTTCGTCACCAATTTGGTTAAAAGTCAGTTTTTTTAGTTTTTTTTTTACTTTTTTTATGTCATATCACCTTTCTATTTTTTTACATATTTTTCCAAACAAAGTAAAAAAAAATTAAAAATTTAACTTTTAACCAACTATTAAATTAGAATATGACCAACCCACTTTCTATTTGCTTCTTCCTCCCTTTTCCCTCTATCGGGATAGATTCTTACGGCCTGATAGTCTCTTCTTTTTCTTTTTCTTTTTCAAACAATAATAGATAATTTGGGGGAATTAACAAATCAGTTGAAAGTTGGAAAAAACAATCAAATTAATGTTAAAGTTTAAAAACTTTAATTATTAAATTCATAAATTTTTCCAAGTGTTTTTAATTATTTTTTAAAAGTTACCATGATTTGTAATTTCTCCTAAAATTTTAAGTGCACATCATTTGATCACAATTTGAAATACAAAAATTTCACATCTAGTGAGAAACTTATTAAATGTGTGGGTTTCATTTTACGTGGAGTTTAATATTTTATTTAAAAGTCTATTAATCATTTACATTAGTTTAAGTTGCTTTAACATTATTTAAAAAGAGGTTAAGATAATTATGTTGAACTTATGAAATTTATTATAATTTTATTTTTTGAGAACATAGGAAACATTATATTAATAAAACAATAACAACACATAAACAAGACCCCAAAGGGCCATTCCAACAAAAAAAAAAAAAAAAAATCGCCAAAAAAATAGTTATGATCCAGGAAAAATCACTGATCTGCTCAAAGATGTGGTCTAGAAAGTAAGATCTGCTTAAAAGCCCGCCGTCCCCGTTGATGTCGTCCCCGTTGCTGCTGCCCAACTTCGCCACTGCTATCGCCGGAGAATGAAGTACACCCACAATAGTATGGGAGAAGGCTTGAGAGATGAGGGAACTATTGTGAGTGTTGAAAATCCAAAAATTTATGTCGAAATTGGAGGAGAAAACTCTCAAAACTCCTATTTTGGACATAAAAAGTCTAGATCTACACTCTAAAATTGTAGATCTACACTTTAGAAGTGTAAAATGAGTCATCAGAATGTCATCGAAGCACCGCCGGAACACTGCTGAAAATCACCTAGAGAGAGAGCTTCTCTCTGGACCAAAATTATTATCATTTTATTAAATCTTAGAAGATGTAAGTGTAATTTACCTTTACATTTAAATAATGAGGGTTGCGAAATACCCCTACCTTTCTCTTTGGACCCCTCATTTTTTTATATTTTATTTTATTACAATCTTGTCCTAACATCAAATTCCAATTTTATCCTCATTCTATCCTCCCAAGTGTAACCGTAACCCTAATCCCACCATTACTTCCACTCTTGTCGGTAGCCTCTAGCAACCAACCTACCTCTGTTATTTTCCTCTTTCGACGAGTCTCTCGCCACCACATGTTGTTTACAGAACTATCAATGGCGGCGAAGGTTAGGGTTTTGGCGGCAATCGTGGAGAAGGAGCGACTGATTTGCAGACTCTCTTTTGTGATCTTCATCTTCATCCTTCGGAACCTACTCTCTTTTCTCCCATTTTGTGTGCAACTTCCTCTCTCTCCATTGATTTCTCTCTTTACCTCATAGGTTGGTTGATTTCTTTTCGTTTGGTTACACAGAATTGAACTTGTTGAATATGTTCAGTGCTTCACAATTGAACATATGCCTTTTGTTCAGTTACATAGTACTAAACATTAGGCTTTTGTTTGGAACTAGTTTTCCGAATGGCGGCGAATGAAGGCAAAAAGATGGGTTTTCTGAACTGGTTATCCATCATTCATTATCAACAACATCAATGTGATTCTCTACAATGAAGGAATCATCCTTCAAACTTGGACCCATTACACTTCCATTGTTGTTACATTCCTTGAAACATAGTTCACATCTTGTAGACCGCCCAAACTTCCTCCGCGCGCCCCCCTTTCGGAGAGGGCGCGGATTTGGTTCTAGCTGCTACAGTTCGAACTCCTGTCATGGTTCTGAATCTAATCTCACAAAGTGCAATGTAAGACTGATAAATCACCAAAGAGTCCAAATCCGGCAAATTGTTTTGAAAAACTGATTTTAATCAAAAAGCGCCAAACATGGACTGCTTTGCCAGATTACAGAGTCGCTATCAAAATATTTTATTTTTGGAAAATTTAGGAAACCCTGACTGGTACCAAAGGCCACGTGTCCGTCATCATCAAAGTTGCCTCGGCTCGGGAACTTGGGTACGAAGGGAAAGGTCATGAAATGAGCACCCACACTCGCCCGATCAAAGGATCAGCCGCTACTAAACATGATATGTTGTTTTTATAAACACATGTGTTCTTGTCTGATTATTAGCTAACTTACTATGTGATGCGCACAACAAACAAGTATAGACTAAATCGCTCGATTTGGAACAAAACATCTCATGTTTGTTTTTCAAAAATGATTTGAAGATGCTACTCGCAAGTAGGCTAAAGCATAAACACTTACAGTATATTCCGAGCTAAAACAGAAGCTAGTTAGAAATCATGCATAATCCTAGCTATGTTAAGATGCCTAATGCAACACATGCAAAAACGCAACTAAATGGGCTCGGCAATCTAATATGGCATATGAATGCAACAATTGA
This sequence comes from Camellia lanceoleosa, assembly GCA_025200525.1. Taxonomy (NCBI): domain Eukaryota; kingdom Viridiplantae; phylum Streptophyta; class Magnoliopsida; order Ericales; family Theaceae; genus Camellia; species Camellia lanceoleosa. The sequence continues at coordinate 18,065,368 of CM045764.1, read as the reverse complement.
TACATGTATTCAAATAGGTATTGAAATACAATGCAGTTTGAATGATGCGCTGAGCTCGGTGCATGCAATACAAATGAATAATGCAAATATGTAAGCATAAGGTATGCTAATTGAAAAATGCCCTAAAATTAACCATCGAAAATAATTAAATAAAAGGGAGAAAGAAGTGGGGTTGGAAGACATGCACACACACACGCACCTTTATTACAACATTGTGTCCTCGCAAATGAGGGTCTAAATAAACCAAGCTCATCTAAGCTAAGCTAACTAACTAACTATTACAAACCAACTAATTAACTAACTATTCTAGCTAATTAATTATTACAACACAAACCGATTAGCTAAGCACATTATTTAAGTACAGAACCAACAAATTAACCAACTAAGCAAAATAGTTGAAAGGTCTCAGGGCGAGGGATGCATACATGCTTGATCGGCTTCCTCCCGAAAATCCGTCACCTTGCCACCGGTTGCCTCTGTTTGCATTCGCCTTGATTCCTGAACACCGAATCAATCTCCAGGTTGTTTCTGCTCGTAACTGAATAACTTTTGACCACCTCGAGCACGAGGCGCCGGTCACTTAAGAGGTCAGAGCCACTTGTCCGCCACTTGCTTCTGTATACTCCAATTTTGCTGCAAACAGAGTACAAAAGGGGCAAAGCAAGGTATTTGCAGGGTATGTGTATACAATCAAGGTATTTGCAGGGTATGTGTGTACAATCACCCTCCTTATCATTTCTCAAGCTCAAAGGAGTGTGGTACTCCACTCTCGGGCCACCAATTGAGCATGACAATGCACTATGGCCGTGAAGCAAGTTTGTACAAGTCAATGAATGTACAAATAACACACAAGACTCAAGAGGCCTTCACCCTATCATGCACAATCAAGGGGGACGGCAACCAAGAAATGAGGCACATTTCATTACTTTGAGTATAACACGCCCATCGTTTCTCGTGTTTGGATTAACGTCCAATCCAAACACATGAAATGCAGCTCGAACATGTTATCTTGGCATGTTTTTTACTTTGATTCATTTTATTTACTCATTTTAGATTACCGATAAGTCCTTTAACCAGTTAAGTCTAAAAGTGAGAAGTCCTCTAATTGGAAAGACGGACCAAGCCACAAGCTTCTTGAGCATGAAAGAAGCATCATGCCATTGGTTAGTAAAAACCCTCAAGAGAAGGCTAAAACCATTAGGCATGAACGCCTCAATTTCGTGCTCAAACCAACAAAGGGCTTAAGACTTTTTTCAAAATGATACAACAAGTGAAAGATGGCATGCAATGGCATACATTTCAGCACTGAAATGACATGACAAATGATGCTAAAACATGCTAACAACTCATACAATGCACGCTAAGAGTCAAGAATACCGAGACTAGCAAAGGACACAACACTAGAGGCATGCAATACAATGCACAAACAACTAAACCAGCCCAAAACAGAGCTATAGCAGGCTAAAACAGTAGCTAAAATGAACCGAGAAGATAGCATGAAGGGCAAGAAAATGATGTTCATGCATTGGCTCATGAACAAGGCATAAAAGCACAACTCTCAAACATAATGAAGAAGTGACAAATGTGAGAGTGTAACTACACTATATGCACTGAAATCATGTGTGAAATGATGCCAAACCATATAAACAACACAAGCATAGCATCCTAAGGACCTTGAATCATTAGGCTAGTCAAGGCTTTTGCACTACAACCATGCACAACAAGTCCCATACGACCCAAACTACTCAAAACAGAATTGAGGCATGCTAAATCAGTGGCAAAAATCATGCTTAAAGATAGGCTCAAAGGCAAGCAAAGCATGCTCATTCATTGGCTTACAATCAAGGCATCAAGTATAACCCTCAAGAGCAATGAAAGAGTGATTTAAGTGGAAGCATGACAAAGATATAAACTCTAAAATTACATATCAAATGATGCCATATCACACAAACATCACAAATAAGGCATGCTAGGGGTCTCAAAACACAAGACTAGCAAAGCCAATTATACTATAGCCTTACAAGGCGAGCCATACATGACCAAGACCAGTTGGGATAGAGTTTAAGCATGCTTAAACAAAGCCAAAAGCATGCTGAAACAGAGCTACAACAAGCTAGAACAATAGGTCAAAACACTAAGCATGCAAGGCTAATAAGTGAGACTGCACTACAAGTGCAAAAACTAAGCAAGAGGTGACCCCATCAACCAAAATCAAAGTTATATTAGGTCCAAAAACTCACAAAAACATGCTCAAAATAAGCCTCAAGAGGATAGAAATACATGCTCATTTGATAGGCCAACAACACATGCTATCAAGACAAGAGGAGGGGGGACCACCCCCTCCTATTTGGGACCTCAAAACAAGTTTTCTATCATTGAAATTCCTCTGACATTCAGTGGTTTTGTAACAACCCTCGTTACTGTTCACCGATTAATCACTGATCACTGATTGATTACTGATTACTGTTAAACCGAGACTGCACCACAGGAAAATCAAGTTTTAGTAGTGTTTTTTATTGTATTGGCTTGAAAAATGTTACTATAGATGGGCTATTGTAGCGGTTATTGATCACAACTAAAAATAAAATTTTTAATAACAATTTTTTTTCTAAAGCGCTGCCATATATTTTTTTATAGTGACGGTTTGATCTCAAACGTTACACAAAGCCAAACAAAATGAAGGGCCGCCAAATAAAATTTTGATTTGGCGCGAAATCAGAATTTATTTATAATTTTTTTAAACATATCAGAATTTCAGTCCAAAAAAAAAAATAAAAAACAAAAACAAAAACCATTCAACTCCTTCTCCTTGATTACAATTTGTGCCCCAGTCTATCAACACTTCTTTTGCTAAGTATCAGAGCCTTCATTCATCCTCCACCGCGGTGTGTTGAGGATGTATCAGAGCCTTCTTTTGATTTCAAGGTTAGTCTATTCTCTCTATTTCTCTTTCTCTATCCCCCTCTTTCTTCTGTCTCTCGATTTCTCTCTACCCCTCTCTCTTTCTTCTACTGTCTCAGTTTTTCTTTCTCCCTCACTGTCTTCGGACAAGTTTGGGTCCATGGAATTCATTGTTAAAATCTCCAACACTTCTGTACTTTGAAGGATGAACACCTTGAATGATTTTGATTTGGGAAAATAATTTAGAAAATAGATTGATTAACATGTTTTGCATTTTGATTATGATATTCACACACACACACACATATTTGATTATCTATGATATTCATATTTTAACCAATGTAATTAGTGAAGTGAATGGATTGTTGTTGATACTACACAGTAAAATCTCATGCTTGAGGAATTATTATGTATGCTAGATATTTGATAAAATGCCACAATGGAGTAATAGTGCCTACATTTTTGTTTACTTTTGTTCTGTTTGTTCTATTTTTTTTTTCTTTTTGAGAAAATTGTTGTCAATGAAATTAATGCATAGTTTGTAATGTTTTGTTCGCTTAATAATGTGATTAGAGAAAATTGTTGCCTCTTTTTATTGTCATTGCTTTTATGAAAGTAAAATAAGAAGAAAATGATAATGGAACCATACACATGTTCAAAGTCCCCATTTTAACTAAATATGGGTAATGAACAAGTTCAAAGCCCATACCTTCAGAATCTTACACAAAAAAATAATAATCCGAAGGCCTCCCCACTAGTTTGCACAAAACAGAAAGTATATAGACATGGGATCAGCCCAAATAGCACCAGCCAAAGCACTGTGACTAGCCTCCCAATAACTAATATTCCCATAAAATTTTATTAACAAATGGCACCAGGAGTGCAAATTTACAGCTAACTTTTTTCCCGTATATATTATTTGTAGCAAATTTATATTTCAGCATATTTGGTCCCCAAACAACACCAGGATGAAACTACTTTGTTAAAAAAAAAAAAAAAAAAAAAAAAACCCATATTTGCTAAAACAAACTCATTAGAAAATTCACAAACTCAACTAGTTCTACAATAAAATAAAATTAGAATCTAATCAAATCAGCCCCTTATAACCCCCCCCCTTTTTTTTTTTTTTAGAAATTGAGCATTAGCCTTTCCTAAACACAATTTGGTCTTCTATTTTAATTGCATAACTTAGTCTATGAACTTTGGTGCTTACTATCACTATATTCACTAGATAATGTATGTTAAACGACAGTTTGAGAAACAATTTGGTTTTTCAAAAGTATTGTGTGACCTCTAAAGAACCCTGTTTTTCATCTCCCTTATTCAACAATTCTCCTAAAAAGATAATATATTCACCACTTCAAGAGGAACACTGAAGATTTTCCAGCACTCCACTAGATGGCTAAACCTCATGCTCATCATGCTTGGAGCATTGTCTTTGGTAGATAGAAGAAGACAGCCAAGCAGCAAACCAAGATGGGTAACAGCAATAGGTAATTGGCATCATGGCATATGTGACACCACTCAAAAAGGTAATGATCCCCTACACAGCCCGTAGTGATAGGCATGGAAACAACTAAATAACCCCATATATAATGTGTACATAGCCCAAACTGATAGGAGTGTAGAACAAAACTAAAAGTAAAGACATAGGATTTTCCATTGTGAAGATCTCCACTTGATGGCGCGCACCATGGTGCTGGTCCTCCTAGTTCCTTTAGATAGTAACACAGCAATCTGGGTAGCACATAGCTGGTCTCCACTTTGATTAACACAGCCTGAAAACACCAAGAACATAGATGTGAAGTATACAAATAAATAATATACAGAACATTGTTTCAAACAAGTCTCACAATATAGGGGCTGCAACACTCGACCCACAATATATGCACCACTCAACACTGAAAACAGTGTAGAGGCCTGAGGTAGAGACCTGGTATAATAAGACTTGCAGCAAACCTCAATCATTTTGATAGCTTGATCCCTCAACCCACAGTAGGATATAACTCTCTGAAATGATAGAAGGATAATGAGATTAAAGCAACCTAAAATAGCAAACAATTTAGAGGCTCCGTCACTCAACCCACACTCAAAGAATCTGGGTAGCACATAGCTGGTCTCCACTTTGATTAACACAGAGTGGAAACACCAAGAACATAGATGTGAACTATATAAATAAACAACATACAGAACACTGTTTCAAATAAGTCTCACAATATAGGGGCTGCATCACTCAACCCACAATATATGCACCACTCAACACTGAAAACAGTGTAGAGGCCTGAGGTAGAGCCCTGCTATAATAAGACCTGCAGCAAACCTCAATCATTTTGATAGCTTGATCCCTCAACCCACAGTAGGATATAACTCTCTGAAATGATAGCAGGATAATGAGATTAAAGCAACCTAAAATAGCAAATAATTTAGAGGCTCCATCACTCAACCCACACTCAAAGAATCTGGGTAGCACATAGCTGGTCTCCACTTTGATTAACACAGCCTGGAAACACCAAGAACATAGATGTGAAGTATATAAATAAATAATATACAGAACACTGTTTCAAACAAGTCTCACAATATAGGGGCTGCATCACTTGATCCACAATATATGCACCACTCAACACTGAAAACAGTGTAGAGGCTCGAGGTAGAGCCCTGGTATAATAAGACCTGCAGCAAACCTCAATCAGTTTGGTAGCTTGATCCCTCAATCCACAGTAGGATATAACTCTCTGAAATGATAGCAGGATAATGAGATTAAAGCAACCTAAAATAGCAAATAATTTAGAGGCTCCGTCACTCAACCCACACTCAAAGAATTCCCTATTGTTTGTACCAGCCATGAGTACCCGCAACAGATAAATGAGTATTCTGTGATTTCAAGGTCAGTTTGCTCTCTCTGTTTCTCTTTCTCAATCCCTCTCTTTCTTCTTCTCTCTCGGTTTATCTCTCTACCCTTCTCTCTTTCTTCTACTGTCTCTATTTTTCTTTTTCCCTTATTGTCTTCGGTCAAGTTTGGGTCAATGAAATTCATTGTTAAGCTAAGACTTGCCATTCCATTCATTGCTTCTAATATCCCCAAAACTTCTCTACTTTGAAGGATTTCATGAACATCTTGAATGATTTTGATTTGGGAAAATAATTTAGAAAATATATTGATTAACATGTTCGGTATTTTGATTTTTGATCATATATGATATTCATATTTTCACCTATATAATTAGTGAAGTGAATGGATTGTTGTTATTTATCAAAAAAAAAAAGTGAATGGATTGTTGTTGATGCTACACAATAAAATCTCATGCTTGAGGATTCATTATGTATGCTAGATGTTTGATAAAATGTCACAATGGAGTAATAGTGCCCTACATTTTGGTTTACTGGTTTGTTCTGTTTTTCTCTCTCGCTCTTCTTTTTTTTCTTTTTTTTTTTTGTGTTGAGAAAATTGTTGCCTATGAATTTAATGCACAGTTTGTAATGTTTTGTTGGCTTAATAATGTGATTAGAAAAAAATTTTCCCTCTTTTTATTTTCATTGCTTCTTGTTTATGAAAGCGTTCGTGCATTGAACCATGAGATAAATAAACAAAGATGCAAGTTTTCTGGTTTCAAGGGAATTATATATGGAATAAATTCAAAATACCCAATATTAGGAAGCACAGCACAAGTGACCTGCTCAGGAGGCAATTTTGGGTTCACATTTGCTCCGATCCAACCTTCAGACGATCCATAATCAGCACTCAACAGTGGTAGCTCGCCTGCATAGTGCCTCAGTTTTTTCAAATAAGGTCCCATTGAACCAGTCATGATTCCATAGATGTACTTGGCTTTAGGAAATAGCTCTGGTATTAATCTGTACCAATTACTTAATCCCAAACACTTTTTATAGATCATATTAGCCAATTCAGGGTTTGGCTTTAGTAGTTTCGACATAGCTGTTCGGATAGATGGGACGGTGATTCGGCTGCTGAGAACCCCTTCTCGGATGTCAGTACAGAGTTTCTCCCAAACTTGTTCAAAGGTTCAGAAGGAATGTACAATGCTGTGGGCAAATGTAGAAGACACAACTCGGACTTCGTCCCAGTAAATGAGTCCACTTAGAAGATAGCGAGATAAGGATTGATGGAAGTTAGGACCAAATATCACTTCATCGCTACAACATGGGGACGCATTGTCTTCATTGTATTCTTAAACTGTAAACTACAATACACATTTGTAGTAGCGTTCCTCGCTGCAACCCTTTCTTTTTAAACTGCTGTGCTTGTAGATAAATTACAAGGCCTTACCATTCCCAATCGAAATTCCTGCAAATCAATAATTCTTCAAATCGAAAATAACTTATTAACATTTAACACCACGTACAAGGGAGGAAAACGTGAAACACATTGAACGCTAATATAAGAGATGCAGAGAGTTCTAAGACAAAGGAAAGCTAAGCGGTCTCGATTGCTTGTGGGTGTGGCCATGTGTGAACATGTGGGTGTTCCAACCACCAGCTCACCTTTTCCTGAAAGTTCAGTTTATGTGAAATTATTAATGCTATCTCATAGGAAACACTGCCTTTTTGAAATTTGGATCTTTTTTGACTTTGTAAAGATCAAGTAGGTATCTGTGGAGGACGGTGGAAAAAAATTAGCCTTGTTAAATGTTACCTTGTATGGATATATTCCTACCACTCAGAAGGTTTGATGATATAAATAAAAATATTAGTGAAATATTAAAGATGGCTATTCGCTATTGGATATACACAAGCTCATTAAGATAGGTCATTACAAGAGGTAATCTTAATGACATTTGTTGTTTCAAAAGAAGTTAGTTGGGTAATCTTCTTCTTGATTGAATGTTTGCTCCACTAAGCAATGAAGGCTCTTTTTTTTCTTTTTTTTTTTTTTTAAAATTTTATTTTTAGAAAACAATTTTTCAAACATTTTAAACGTAAAAATTAGTCATGTAACTAAAACTTGGTTTACTTACAAGTTTGATGTATTGGCATGCATAAATTATCAACAAATCACCACAATGTGTTTTGTTTTTTATTTTCAAAAATGGCACTTAGTGTGTAAAACAAGAAATTGTAAAATTATCGTAGACAGTTGAGTTGGGGTGGTTTTTTATGGAGTAAGACTGGAATAAATTGTTACTTATCGAAAAAAAACCGCAATACATTGCATAGTTATCTCTAGGTTCTTGTGTTGTTTAACACACAAAACATTATTGCCTGCTTTATGGGAATGACGCACACATGACATGCTTTTGTTAGCTTTTCCATATGAAGTTTGTGATAAAATCTCCCTCCAGTTCCCTCATTAGGTGGGGTTATACAATGCTAAAACAACATTTATTTGGTCTAATAATATTTATTCACATTTACTTGTAATTGCTACTATTTTGCTTGAATTTATACTTGCTGCCCTTTGCTTCTTTGCCACGGAAAGTTGGCTACTTTAGCAGAGACAAATTCTTCAATGATCTTGATGGTGATTCTTGTGCTACAACCTTGCAGTATTGACACCTTTACATGACATTAATCCCCATAAATCAAGTTTGAGCGATGTCATTAGGCGGCTCTTGTAAAATATTGGTTTGACTTTGTAAATCATTTTGCCCTCAACTTTTTTCTTTGAATTTACAATGGTACTAAGAATATCATATGCCTACCTCATGTTTACCATTCTTTGTCTAAATGTTTCAAGGGATCTGTGTATAAACATATTTATGCTCTTATTTCTTGTTAGTTGAGTAAAAAATAAATCAAAGAGCCATGCAAAATGATCATGGCAGTGCTACAGCAGTGCCCACTGGACGGCTTCGGCACCGTAGGCGCTCAAATGAGGTTGGTAACTTAGTTTTACCATTTATTTATTGTAGCAATCTCTTATAGAGTGCTGATAAAAAAAAAATAAAAAAAAAAAATTTAAAAAAGCAATCTCTTGTAGAGAACTGTAGTTGTCCCTGTTGGTTGCAAATGTTTTTTGAGGAATGCTAGAGACCCACAATTTACCTCTAAGACATGGCAAGGGAGTTGGGCTTTATATGGTTTAGTTTGTGACAAATGAAAAGTTGATGTGTAACCTGCCATGTCATTGTGGGTAAATTAGGGGATGCTTTTTAGGGGTCTCAATTGTTTTCCATATTTTTCAACTCTTAAATATTATTATTGGTTAAACTTATGAAACTTGATCATTAGTACTCATTGAGGAAAAACTAGCATCTATCTTATTGTTGGGGCTCAAGGCCTCTTGAAACCATCACTATTGTTTTTCGGAATAAGACATAGTTGGAAGTGGTTGTTTTTTAGGAACTTTTTAATAGTTACCTACTACAATAAGAAAATGGATAAAATCTTGAAAGGAGTGTATGGCTTCTTCTGAATGTCAGGGTTAATGTTTTCTTCCCTTTTTTTCCCTTTTGTCTGTCAGGTTACTCCTGAGGTTGGCAAAGAAAATGGAAGCCATTTACTTCTTAATGATCAATGTTGACTCGCACATATTCATCTATTTGGATGATTGGAGGCTTTATATTCATAATCTACATGGGCCATCTCTATATTTGGGCCATGGTCGTGGTTATCCAAATTTTTATGATAAAAGAGTTGTTCAATCTACTCAGGAAAGGACACGAAGAAAGGGACCTCCCAGGATTTAGGTTGTTGAATTGGTATGTTAAACCAAATTCTTGTCAATGTTCAACTGTCAACTGAAGTGTGGTGTTTATCTAGGAGAGCTATTCTTGGAGAAAGCTCATTAGTTAAATGAATGACAACTAATGAGCTTTTTCAATTTATTTAAATTCTAAGTGAACCAAATTTTGACACAACTGTATAATTTGTAACAAACATGTTGTATCTTTCAGCGGCCAGCTTGTCCTTCTCTGCCCTGTTTTTAAGTTTCACTAACATCCAAAATTTCTGTCAATGATCTCCAAGTGAGTTTGATTGCTATATATGACAAATTATTTCTGTTTGCTTTTAATTTCAACAGGCATTTTTTCTTCACTGCTATGCTGTTTGTATATGGCTGCATTCTCAACCAATGGCTTGCCAACACTATTACTTCTGGGAAATTCTTCTATCATCTTGTGAGCAGCTTTGTCAAGTATCACATGGTTACCTGTTATTTCTTGTATGTTGCAGGTGAGTTTTATATCATTATGCATTTTCCTGCAAAAGGTTTGGGGAATCTTACAATTAAGATGCCTCTTGTAGATCTGTATCACACTTTAAAACGCTAACATGGACACTAGTACGAACACAGACAACATCGATTTTCAAAAAAATTAGAATACCGACATGTCATGGATACTAGAAAAAATATTTCATATATTTTTATTTTCTATAGATATGAATATAAATTTAGGGAACAGAGATGAGAGATATTGATGTATATGTGGGTGTATTTTTGTTTTTTCTACTCTGTCCTTATTTTTTTCTATATATATATTTTTTTGATCCAAAATCTGCCTTCTAAAATTATGACTGTAAAGGTCTCTTGAGACACATGTACAGACAGTGTGCATGTTGTCATCCTGTCACACATTTTACATGCTATTCAAAGTTGGCTCAATATCTATGGCGTCTCATAAAAAAATGTAACTTCTTTACACTATCAAATTGGTATATATAGATGTATGGCCCATTTGCATACTATTCTACTATCCATTGTGAATGTATATTAAAACGAAGATTCTCCTCGGAAGTCTTTTCTCTTCCATTCAACATGTGTTGTGCTAGCTTCTTTTTTGCCCTTCACCAGTCAACAAGCTTTTGTTTCAATTGCAATGTATTCATGTAGTTATTGTTTTCAATTCAAGTACTATGCTTTATTTTTTTATATGATTTCCATGGACTATCTTATGTCCTCAAAACATCCATTTCTCAACCTTATCCAATATTTTTTTCCTGCTGAGAGCCTCTTCCTTTGCTTTTATTTTCTGGTTATCCATGTCAGCAAGTAACTCAGAAGGATCGACATTCCTAGAATCAATTAGAGCCATAATTTTTTCTTGAGCAGCCTCTGAATCAATCTCACTATGAGCATGAGAAAAAATCTCCTCAAGCTCAGTTTGCCTTTTTAAAGCTATTTCCTTCATCCTGCTAGCTTTTAGTTGATCAAGCCTTTCAACTTCCACCTTAGCCTTGACAACAAAAAACAAGTCAATATTTAAACAGCAGGTATTCGATACAAATTCAAGGACCTTGTGCAACCTCTCACTCTGCCACCAGATCAAATAATCAACCAAAATTCATTGACTCAGTGGGTATGAAAGTTATTCAAGTTGATATTAACCGAACACTATGAAATAAATTACCTTTTCCTTTTGCAGTTCTTGGAGCCGAGACTGAAACTCATCCAATGGAATACTTTCATAGTATGTTACATGATCTTGTGCCATAACATTTGCATAATGTAGTGCCAACCATGTTTCATAATGTGGCATCAACACAGTTTCATAATGTAGCTTCTACACAGGTTCATGACTCTAGGCTTCCGCATTAGCTTGAACTTTATTTTGTGGATGCTGGTTATAGCAGCGTGGATTAGTTCTTTTCTTTTTGTTATTATTTTTTTTTTGCTTTTGCCTTTGTAAATTACAAGCAATAGTTAACAAAGGAACTATTCTTATCCAATTTATTTTTGCTTTCTTATGTTTCTCATATTTTTGGCCTTGAATTTCCATTGATTTGAGTAGGGTTGATCTGGGAAATGGTGCGGCTAGATGAAATATTATACCACGTCATACTTGAGAGCTTTTATGATTTTGTTGAGGGGTGTGAATATTTCCCAAATGACATGTTGAAAAATAGATTTTACACAATTGTATGTTTCTGTCCCAACTTGCTGACCTACATGTAGAGACAGTTGGCACAAGGATGATCATCACTGATTTACCATTTTCTTAGTGGATGCAATTGGGTGACTTGTTCGTACTCGAATGGCAATGATCCTTGTAACCAGCTTTTCCCTGCAGGTCTTTAACACTTGGAATTTAATTGAAGTTGCCAATGAAGTCTGATTCGTGTTGTCTAGTCTCCTGGTAAGGCTTCAACTAAAGCTTTTCACTGCCTCTTAGATTGCTTTCCTAGGATAACTTTATATTAAGAGTCATTATCTTAGTTTTACAGTGCAAGAGGTCTTGGTCCTGCACTTTCTTCGCCTTTGATGTTTGAATTGATCCTCCACTGTCCCATCTGGGTTAGATAGTGTTTATGTCAGTGATTACTATTAATCACAATATCTTGACTATTGCTGTCCTGTTTAGTTTGGTTTTTTAGGACAATTTGTTATTCATCTGGGTTAGACTTAGATGCACCCTGTTTGTTTAAAAAAAAAATTTGCAGCTTATTTAGCTTAAAAGAATGTGCTTAAACAGTGCACTTCTAAAACAGGGGGTTTAGTTCTTCTTTTTGGGTTTTCAACTTTAAAAACTCAAATAGTCTCTATTTTTTTAAGCTGGATTTTAGATGCTTTTTCAATATTGTGTTTTTTTATTTTATTTAATTAGAAACAAATGGAGCCTACTGTTGTTCGATTGTTATTGAAAACCCCTCCTGGCTGATTCAGTTGTTAATTCTCTGATCGCTCAACCCTGTTTGATCTCTTGCTATTGTTGTTGTTGTTGTTGTTATTGTTGTGTCTTCTTTTTTAGAAAGTAATTTGTAGACATTATATTGATCAAATTCAAATTGAAGCAAATGAACCTAGTAGTTTCATTGGAGTTGCTTTTTATTTTTGGGCATTGAATTTATTTATTTATTATTTGTAGTATGCCAGTTAATCAAATATGTCCTCAGTTTATTCTGATCCCTTCTATTGTTGGGTAGCCCAAGTTGAATAATTCAGTTGATACGGCCAATCTAACCATTTGCTGTTGTTCTCTCTTAAAGGCTGATCTATCTTAATATACAAATATGATCTTCAACTTCATTGTAATCTTTATTTTTTGATATGTAAACCACATACTTACCAAAAAAATAAGACTTGTCGAGAATTATTTGTAGTCTAAATTTTCTTTATAGATTTTGAAATTGAAAATGATACTTATGCTCATTCAATCATTTTTATTGCAGGAAATAAGACAATATGAAAGCATTAAACAGTGGACGTCATTTTTAGATTTGAACATTTTTTTATGGAGGTCTTTATAAAATGGCGTCATGAGTAATATTTTTGAGTACTATTGTCATGTGACAAGTTTATATATACTTTTAGATTATGGTGTGGGTTATTAGTTTGCTAGAAATATTGGATCTATTTTGTATCACAGGCTTATGTAATGAACTTTTTAATTAAGGTGTTTTGGATATTTTGAGATTATGAAAATGCAGACTCTTTTACCTTTTACAATTATTGAGTATTGAGCCATTAGAATAATGTAGTGTTTTTATAGATATATAATGTGAGCAGGGATAAGTGCGAGACAACCATTAATGGTTAGCAAATCATTAAAAATTTCAAGCTATATATTATTGGTAATTGAATAGTAAACATAGCCTATAATCGTGGTTAATAACTGTCGCTGCAAATAAAATACAAAAATAATTTTATGGCTATAGCGACAGTGTAAAACTGATGGAAAAGAACTAAAATATAGCAGTGGTTCACAAAATGTTGCAAAAAGTGAAGGATATAGCAGCAGTTGACCCGTCACTATAAAGTTAGCAAATAATGGGTAAATTTAAGATATAGCGACATTAATAACTGTCACTACATCGACCGTCGCAATAAAAATAACTATACCAGCGTTTGAGGAAAACGTCACTATAAGGATATGCCGACGGGGCTATTGCGGCGGTTTGGCTGCCACTATTTCAACCGGGTAAAGGTTTTTAGTTTTTAGCAACGCTTTTTAGCGATAGTTTTGACATTGCTAAAGCGTGAAATTTTTGTGGTGTTGATTATGATTGATAATCAAGTAATCGAAATCTTGAACTAATCGATCAAATCAAACCGATTGGTGAGTATATGTTAGTTAAATTGTATTCTATCTGCTTGCTTGCCAAATTATCTGCTCATGTCTTTGTGTTTAAATTGCTAATTGAAGGCCTTATCGGCGAACGGAAATTGATTGATGATTTAGGATCATGAGAATTTATGTGATTTTATGGTGTATTTATCTGAAAAGTGATTTGGTATGATTAAATTAGATTAAAATAAGCTAAATTGCATTCTTGGACTTATTTACCAAACTAACCCTTAGTGGGCTACTACTCTAGACATATTGAGACTTGTATATACTCACAACATTGAGCTCAACCATTTTTCTTGTTCTTGCCGTCCAAGAGAGTGAGAGGGAGAGAATTGGCTTGTTCTTGAGGAAATTGCTTGAAGACTTGAAGAAATTGAAGTGTAAATTGCCTAATTAAGCTTCTAGTCTTGTGATTGAAGACTTAGGTAAGAAAATTCACCTTCTTCATTGTGTATTTGAGTTCCTCTTACCAAGGATCATGGTAGTTTGAAGAGTTAAGTCAAGAATTGGTTCAATAATGTTGGATTGGAGCTCATTCCATGCATGCATGTACGTATTGTTGAGTTTTAAGTTGTTTTCATGGAAAAATGTTACATGCATGCTCATATTTATGTTTAAGACCATGATTTCATTTTGTTTTGCAAACAAGTTGGCTCACTAGAGCATGTTTTAAAGCTTTGAAATGATTTGAGTTCATGCATGTCATGTTTGTAGCATGTTCATGAAAATTAGTTTGAAATTGAGTCTGAATTAAATACCCTTGGGCTTTGATTTCTCAAATTAAGCTTTGAACCATGTTGTTCTATGTGTTTACAAATGTTTTCCAGAAAATACGCCCAAGAGGATTGAATTTAGTGCATTTAAACTTGGTTTTTGACTTGGAGGTGCAATCTGGATTTTCCAGATTTTGCACTCCCGCTCGAGCGGGGAAAGTGGCGCTCGAGCGGGGAATTCGAGCATCCAGTACTTTGCACTGTATTACAGTCCGCTCGAGCGGGGTATTTGGCGCTCAAGCGGGACCTTGTGTCTTGCGCTCGAGCGGCTATCGAGCGCCCAATCGAGCGTGATTTTTGAGCATCCAAAGACTTTTAACTGTGCATGTATACGCTCGGCGTGGGAAGTGGCGCCGAGCGGAACTGTTCAGATGTCCGCCGAGCGGGAAACTCGCTCGAGTGGGACTCTGTTTTTCTAAAAATCCTAAAAATGTTTTCTGAGTGCATCTTTGCATCCTCATCCCATCCTAGACATTCTTAGGCCTAGTTTAAGACATCTTAATGAGGATATAGATGTAGAACACACCGAGGCAATTAGGGATTAAGTTATTATCTTTCCCAACTGTGTAGCTTAGTGTGTGTTCATTCTGTACTGTTTAAGGTTGGCATTTTGAGGAGACGCTCTAGCTTACCGTAGCCCAAAACTCTGTGAGTAACAATTGTGTAAAGATATGTTCAAAATGATTATCTTCAATCTTGAATTATTCGCTTTCAAATCATCTATTAAGCTGAATGAATGTATGTCCTAGATTACGAATCAGACAGGCATCCTTAGCAACTCAATTCGACTATTACTATTACAAAGATCTCTGTCGGTTCCCTCGTTGGAACCACTCATTCTTGATTGATGGCCATCATTCTTTATTCGTCTTTTAAGACCTCTGCATTTCTTGTTATGCTAATGGATGTACCACATATAACTGTTTACTGTACTGAACAACTGATATACGGATTAAAATGAACTGTTTTCACTACTGTAAGGACATTCATTCTAAACCCCTTTATGCTTTATGTTATTCACTGGACTTTAGCTCACTGCTCATATATATATGTAGGTAAACAGGCACCAGACCGGAGCTAGGAGCGTCGGGGTAAACTCCCAGTTTTGTCAAGCCAACTACTGTGCCTCACTGCGAGGTTCCGAGCCTGTCTAGCAAAGGTTATGGGGTGTTTTAGTTTCCCCCTTCTGTTCTGTTTTTGTAATGACTGTATAGGATGTTACTGTACTGTTTAATAGGGATTAGGTCCCTGTTTTGAATGGTTATAAATATTGTGCATACTGTTCTGTACTGTGTATATATCTATGAATGTATGAAAGATTTTTTTGCATACAGACTGTCACAGCTCATTGGACATTGTTTATTTACTGTATTGGTTTCCGCCACGCCCGTGTACTCTGTTATATCTTGTCTTACTTCATAAGCCTTGGTAATCTCGGATTCTTGGCGATTCTGATGTTAAACCCATAGGCGTGTTTGGGTCGTGACAGGCTTTAAGGCCAAAAAGAAGTTGTTTGAAAAGCTTGAAAGATAGTTCAAAAGGCCTTACAAGCCAAGCAGCAAAAGGGAGGAAACACCCCCTAGCCAAACAAGGCTTAAACCACCATTTTAGAACCTCAAAATCAGAGTTTTTTATGGTTCAAAACTAGCCCCAAAATAGTACAAAACAATGGAAAAAAGGGGATAAAGCAAGTGGCAAAAACAAGCTTAAAATGAGGAAGTGATTACCTTTGAAGCACAGCAGCAAAATGGCCAAAATTCTGAGCTTAAACCATCTTTGAGAGCTCAAAATAGGCTCCAAGGGATCTCAGCCCAATGGTGATCAAGTTTGATCAAGGATGCCTAGGCCAATGAGAGGTGTATCTCCAAGTATACCTCTTGTATGCACACAAGGGTAAGAGAGAGAGCAAACTAGAGAGAGAGGCAGAGATTTAGCTCTGAAACTTGTAGAGAGAGAGAGAGATTTTAGTGTGAGAAGCTCTCAAACTTGCTAAATGTTCTCACCTCCCAAAATATGAGATATAGCCTCCATATATAGCAAAAATCAAGCCTTAATATCTGAAGCTAAAAATATCTGGAGCAGTGTAGGACAGCTGGAGGGAAAATATCTACAAAATCTGGGCTTTCTGGGCACAAGTGGTCGACCGGCTACCTCTTTTGGTCGGTCGGCTAGTGCAAGTGGCTGATCGGCCACTTTTTTGGCCGACAATAAAAATCTGCTCTACAAGTCAAAATTCAAATGGGCATATCTCCTTCATCTGGACTCTTTTTCAGGTCATTCTTGTGTCCAAAGTGAAGCCCCGGAAATAAGCTTTCCAATGGTGGCAGCCTCACATTAAAATTCCAACTGTGCAAAAGTTATGACTGTTTTGGTGAAGCCGCTCAGTTTCGATCCTTTTGAGATTCATGCCGAACTTCTCCCAAACTAGTTTTCTTCTCTCCTCTCCTCTCTTATTCAACCCCAAACCCCTAAACAAGGTGTTTTGAAAGATTTTTCAAAGATTTCATCTCTTTTTCATTCATTTCCACTTTGTCTTTGCTCGGTTTATTGAAAAGCGCAACATTTAATGAAATGCGAGCCTCGGAACATTGTAGGAACTTTATTTCAAAAATATTTTGAAAGAGAGGGTTTTAAGGTCTAAAAACCATTCAAAATAGCTTTGGTCCACAATGGGGTGTGAAGTTGGGATTTGAAGCTCCTCTTGCCGAAGAAATCGAATCTTTGCACTGCACAACTTTCATCACCAAATAAACAATCAGTATTCCGAGGAAAATGGGGTGTCTACACATCTATCTGATATTCCGAGGAAACAGACGGTTGCTCTGTTGTTATTGTTGTTTGTTTAAGTAGGTTGTCGGAGAGAGAGGGTCGCCAAAGTGAGAGGGGGACTGCTGGAGGAAGGAAGGAGTTGAAAGTGGAAGGTGTAGGGGTAGGGTTTAAAGGGTATATTTAAGATTATGATAGGGGTCCAACGAAAAATAAAGAGGGAAGTAATTTTACTGATTGGCGGCAAAGAAGTGGGGGGTCTAAAGTAAAAAAGTAGGAATGTTTAGTAGCCATCTTAAATAATGTGTAGTCTTCTTATTAGTTAGTGGTAATAGACGACTAGAGATAACACTATCCCTAACATCATAAAAGAAAGAGTAAAGGTACTTGTACAAAAATATAATACAAAAATGTGTAGAGAAAAAAATTAAAAATTTCTCAAGTTTAAAATCTGTACTTAATCATCATGTTATGATTTATTGGGTTTATTATAAGTTCTGTTTCGATAATTTGAACTGTTTATTTTGTAGAGCCTTGTGTGTATATCATTCATAGAAAAATTATGTCTATTTGATAAATCGTAACTTTTTATTTTATTACATTTGTCTCTGAAAAAATAAACGACAAATATATTCTTGAAAATAGACTATTCATTTTTTTAGAAATAAACGTGATAAAATAAAATTATTATAATTATCGAATCGACATAGTTTTTTTCAAGGTTACTACACAGAGAACCCTAGAAAATTAACATTTGGTGGATTCCACACGCCTTCACATGATGCTCAAATTTAGATTTTAAACTTAAAAGAATTTATATTAAAAATAAATAAATATATATATGTACACAAATTTATTTTGAATAATCCTTACCATATTTAGAATGAATTAAAATTACTCTTAAAATTTTCTATGCATATTTTTGTTTTTTTATTTTGTTTTTGTGCAAATACCTTCACAGTAAAAAACATACCAATCATAACTATACAACAAGGAATAGTCATTCAACAACTAGTTAGATATAATTCTACGAGAAAATATCATTTTGACCTCTAAATTATCACTCAAAAATTAATTTAATTTATGTTCTTTCAATAATATTAATTTTATATTTAAATTATTCGTTTTTGCATAAATTTTACTCCCACCGTCAATTATCGTCTATAATTTAATGGAAGCTGTTGATACGGCACTCAAACTTCATTTAAAGTTTCATTTTACCTTTCAAACTATACTTAAAATATCAATTAGACTCCTAAATAAAATAAAATTTGGAGGTCTGTTTAATATTTTCAAAATAGTTTGGGGATAAAATAAAATTTCAAATCAAATTTGGGTGCTATGTCACAACTTTCATTTGAAAAATATAAACCTCAACTAATAAAGGTGATAGGCAGTGGTAGCGGGATGGTTGTGGTGGTGAGTCACTGTGGATCATATCCTCTCTCTTTTGTATTATGGTAGATAATTAACGTTAGAAATTAAGAATTCATACACAAAAAAAGATACAAAAAAAATAATTTGTAGTTCAAATTCTAACTGTTACATAGTAAAGCTCACATGTAGAGTAAATTTAGACAAAGAACTATTTTTTTGGTCTTTTCTGTGTCTCACTACTTGGTTCTTAAATTCATCACGACATATATTAAATTTATTACGACATACAATGAACAAACCATAAAACTCCAGAACATAGCATAATGTAGTAACCAAGTTTCACAGATATAGATTTAAACAACTACTTATAGTAAATTTGTATTATGGTAGATCAATAATGTTAGAAATTAAGAACTCAAACACAACAAAAATACGAAAAAAATAATTTGTAGTTCAAATTCTAACTCTTGCATAGTAAAG
The DNA here is from genome assembly GCA_025200525.1 of Camellia lanceoleosa. Taxonomy (NCBI): domain Eukaryota; kingdom Viridiplantae; phylum Streptophyta; class Magnoliopsida; order Ericales; family Theaceae; genus Camellia; species Camellia lanceoleosa. The sequence continues at coordinate 18,046,107 of CM045764.1, read as the reverse complement.
CTAACATTTAGAGTAAATTTAGACGAAGAACTATTTTTTTGGTTTTTACTGTGTCGAACTACATGGTTTCTAGATTCATTACGACATATCCTAAATTCATCACGACATACAATGAATAAATCATAAAACTCTAGAACATAAAATAATGAAGTAACCAAGTTTCACATATATAGATTAAAACAACTACTTAGAGTCAATCCAACAACAAAATAATTTAAGGCTACATATAGTAACATGAAATTTATTAACTTTCTGGGTAAAAAATAGAAAGAAGTGCACTTAAACAACTACAACCACCCACCACAAACACTATTTTTTTTTTTTGAAACAGCCAAAAGAAAACCTTCAATAAAAAAAAAGGATCAAACAGTATGAAAATACACCAAAGAAAGAAGAGTGGAAGGTTTGGAGAGGAACCAAACCAAGAGAGAGCAGAACAGACGTAAGAGAAGAAAGGAGAAAAAGAGAGAAAAGCTGGGCAGCAAACAAGGAAGAGCCGAGCACAACACAAACACATCAGAGTAGCATGCAAACACAGATCAGAAGCCAAGCATCAGACAAGCATGCAGAACACAGATCAGCAGCCAAGCAGCGGACAAGCAGATCACCACAACAGGAAGCGGCCAAGCCCCACAAAAAAACCCCAAAACAGAACGAAGAACAACACAACCCTGCTGAGAAGCATGCACAGAACAGAGAGCTCATAGGATGCAATACACAGCCCACAACAAAACCAAGATCACCACAACCCTGCCGACAAGCATGCACACTACAGGAATAAGGGATAGAGCAGGGAACACAGCGACATTACAGTCCTCCTGAGGCGACTTCTAACTTGTCAAGATTAAGAATAAAATCACCTTAGAAAATAGATGCTTAGAGAGCCTCGGTTTCACCCGAGCAATTCTCACCTTGATGACTTCACACAACTCCCCAAGTTAGGAACCGGTTAAACACTATAGCATTCTGTCTTGCCAGATAGACCACAGCACAACCAGAGGCACTCCTCTCCAGATCATTCTCTCTTTACTGTTAACACCCTGACCTTCCCACCATAGTAAAACCCCATTAACCGAATCAGGTAAGGCCCCCACAACATGCCACCATAGCAGCATAGAAGACCACACCCTCCACGCAAAGGGGCAGGAAATCAACACATGATTCACGGCCGACTCACCAAAGGCAAAGACACTCAAAGATGACACGGAGTTGCTAAGGGCACCAATCCTTTGTAAGTACCCTGCAGTCTTGACTCTGTTACGCCACGCTAACCATGCAAAAAATTGAACTTTTGGAGGCATATAAGGGATCCATACTAACTTGGAAGACCTTAACAAAGGTCCAGCTGAAGCCAGCACACCTGAGTAAGCAGATAAGACAGAAAAAATCCCAGAAGATGATGCACTCCACAGTGGACAATCTACTTGATCTGGAATAGGAGCAGGCGCAGCTGCCAGGAAGGTTCTAAGTCTGCTGACCTCACTTACCTCCCACCCATACAGCCTCCTCCTAAACTGACACACCCAATTACCATCAGCAACCTTTTGATCATGCATTGATCTAAGCGACTCATCTTTATTCACCACCAACCCATACAGACCCGGGAATTCCTCCCTAAGACTTGTCCCATTCCACCATTTATCCACCCAGAATCTAACATTATTCCCATCCCCAATTTTAAGCTGAAAGTTATTCATGAACACCTCCGATAGAGTATTGTTAAACTCAGTAATGGATACAATACCTCGCCAAACACTAGACATTCTGCTATTTGTGGAAGGGGGAGGAGTCCAGTCCCTAGCGTCCACTTTGTACTTACTGCAAACCACTCTTCTCCACAAGGCTTCCTTTTCAAACCCAAATCTCCACCACCATTTAATTAGTAGACAAGAATTAAACACCCTCACGCTTCTCAGCCCCACACCCCCTTGCTCCAAGCTTCTAGATAGCACCTCCCATTTAACCAAGTGTACCTTCCTTCTGACTTCTGATCCACCCCATAGAAAAGCAGCTTGTAATCTCTCCAAAGTTCGAGCTACCCCAACCGGCATTTTGAACAAGGACATATAATACACGGGCAAGGATGCAAGAGCAGATTTAATGAGAGTGAGTCTACCAGCATGTGATAAAGTCTTCCTCTTCCAACTAGCAAGTCTACTCCTAACTTTGTCCACCACTGGTTTCCAGGTTGCTTTACAACTGGGGTTAGCCCCTAAGGGCAACCCTAAATCTTGCCAGAAGTTTCTTGGTCTTCTGATTGAGAATATCAAGAATCATTAACACGCCATTAGCAACTCCCACCCCACAAACCTGGCTTTTATGGAAGTTGATTCTCAGCCCAGACATAACTTCAAAGCACCTTAAGATCCTTTTTAAGCTAATAACCTCTTCCACCTCAGCCTGGCATAGCAACAAGGAATCATCAGCAAATTGCAAATGGGACACCACCACAAACACTATAAAGACAGAGAAGGGAAGAAAGCAAATCATTGTGATATCACTTGCCATTCTACTTATTAAATTGAGCCACTCTTACTGCTATAGCTGCTAGTACATTCTCTTTAGTCATATCAACGAATCGAAAATAAGCATGTCTCCAGTTCTTCTTGAACAACAAAATCCCAACAACTCCCCATAACCCTGTGGCATAGCCACTCATTATAACCAAGTAAAACCATACCTTTTCAGACTCGTCTCCTTCATATGTTTCTTCATGACTTGTGGATGTCGGAAGACGTTGAGAATGTCCGTCACCAGAGCATTTCTTTGGTGCAAAAGCTCCACAAAGTTCATTATTGCCGACATACATAGAAGGGTCATCAAGAGTTTGGAGCTGTTTACCTGCTGGAATACGTCCTGACAGGTTATTGTATGATAGGTTCAAGTGGCTCATAAAACTCAAATTTGACATGCTCTCTGGAATTGTGCCTGAAAGTTGATTGTTAGAGAAATCAAGAGATTCCAATGACTTCAAGCCACCAATCTTCTTAGGGATGCTTCCTGTCAAATTATTATGCGATAAATTAAGCCCAAGCAAACCTGAAAGAAGTGATAGCTCTTCAGGGATCGTTCCAGTCAACTTATTCATCGAAAGATCCATGTTCACTAGATAAAATAGTGTAGTGCTGTATTCGAGTTCATTTCCTTTCATGACCTGTATCATGTTCTCAAATAACCATTGCATCAACTCAACTATTGGAGGTTCATGATAGACCATACCAGTGAGATTGCCAAAACAACGAGGATGGTTTTTTCTAAGTTATTGTTTGCAAGGTCTATGATTTGGAGACTTGATGTTGGCATAACTGCAGGAATCTTGCCATTGAACATATTCTTGTGCGATCTCGAATTCTCAAGGATTCCAGTTCTCCAATCCATTCAGGAATGTTCCCAGACAATCCATTCTCACCAAGATCCAAAACTATTAAAGCTGTGCAATTTTTCAAACCCAAAGGAATCTCTCCATAAAGACTATTGTTATTCAAATGTAACCATCCCAGTCGCATAAAGCGTCCAATAGAGCTTGGAATAATCCACGAAAGCTTGTTAGATGAAAATTTCATAACCCATGGTTTTGGGATTTCCCCTGAATCCCCCCAACTGTGAGGAAGATTTCCAAATAACATATTCTTAGCGAGATCTAGTTCATTCAAAAACACAATTTTGCACAATGAATTGGGTATCAAACCATTTATCAAATTGTTAGCTAGTAACAAAGCCTCTAAAGTAGGCACCATATCGCCAATATTTTGTGGAAGGGGTCCTGAGATATAGTTATAGGAAAGATCAACTATGTTCAAAGTGGAAGGCAATTTCAGAATGGGTCCACTGATATGGTTATGAGAGAGATCTAATGTCCGGAGAGGCATGTCAAGAAGCCATTTAGGGAGGGTTCCTGATATGCTAGTATTGGAAAGATCCAATTCAACAACTTTCCTTTGTGTTTGAAGCCATTGAGGAAATTGAATCCCTACTTTGCAGGACCCCATTAGAATGGATTTCAATTGAAAAGGAGGTATCCAATCAAATCTCACCTTCAATGTCAAGAAGGCAGAACTTGTTCTCAATTCGTCCAACATTGAGAGGTTGGCAAAATGAGTTTCAGATAGTACTATGCCTTTCAGGGAATTAAAAGAGAGATCTAAGATCTTGAGATTTGATATTTGTCCAATAGAAACAGGAATGGTCTCATTTAACTTGTTGTAAGAAAGATCTAGTACTCTCAAGGCTGATAGGTTCCCTAGCGACGGTGGGATGACCCCAATAAATTGATTATGACGGAGGACTAAATTGTGCAAGGGTGACATTCTTCCCAACCAATCTGGAATCGAACCATTAAACAAGTTCCATGAAAGATCAAGGTATTTCAAATGTTTAAGCTGTCCCAACCAATTTGGTAAATGACCAATGAAATCATTACTACTTGAACACAATGTCTCTAAATTGTAGATGGTGCAACTGGACAAATTTCCATAAGAAATGAACATCTTTTTGTCAAATCTGTTGCCACTCATATCAAATGATCTCAAACTACATTGATTTGACATTAGACTCAACATCCCACCAACATCATGAAATGCATTGTAGCCAAGATTGAGATGTTCAAGGCTCTTAAGCTTTTCCAGATAAAGAGGAATAGAAGAATTAAACTGATTACCATGAAGATCAAGGAATCTTAAAGAAGTCATGTTCCTAAGGGGACTCGGAAGTTCTCCTTCAAATGAATTAGAACTAAGGTCTAAGTATTCAACATTAGAAATAGTAGAATTCACATGCATATGAGATAAATGAATGTTATCAAGTCCACATTCTGCTAAATGCAACTCTAGTAGACAAGGAATCATGTTTAGTACCTTGTGTAAATTTTGCGTTTGACTAAGATTCACGTAACTCAAGCCGACGTATTGCAATGATGAAAGATGATAAACCCATGTGAAATCATCTATAGTTACTTCAAAATTAAAATTAAGATCAAGAACACGCAAGCTGGAAAGATTTCCGAGATGATGGGGAACTATTCCACTGAATGCTGCATAAGACAGATTAAGATACCTTAGTCGTGCCATCGATCCAAAGAACTTTGGGATTGGGCTTCCGTGAAAAGAGTTCCCACACAAGTCCAAGTGATTCAGATATTTCAATTGAAGCAAGCAAGAGTGCACTTCATTAGCCACTAACGGAACACGAGGGTTGTACTCGGGTGCATAGATGTTTACACCGAGATCAAGCCCAACAACGTGGCCAGTAATTTCATCACATTTTACTCCTTTCCAGCTGCAACAATCTTGGCTATGCCAAGATGATAGTCGACCTGTATAGTCTGTAAAACTATCTTTGAACTTTAGAAGAGCTGGTCTCTCTTCTTCTACGCAACCAATGGTTGAAGCATTGCACAAACAGGACAATGTTGTTTCATTAAAAAAAAAAACAACTAGGAGTCCAATAGTGGAAAATTTCCTCATATTGAACTTCATCTAGTTCTCAAAGGCACACAAGACAATGTAACTGGAAATAGGATCACACAGGATGGTGGATCTTATAGCAGTATCATCTACTCCATTCAGGAAATGCATGTTCCAGTTGCAATATACAAGGGGACAAATTACAGTGTAATTTTGGCCACTATAATTTTAATTGGTTCAACTTTGATTTTAAATTTATGATTTTATTTTAATTTGGTCAAATTAATTACAACTGTTTATATTTTTTTATGAAAAATACGTAGATAAATAGCATGTGCCATATTTTTAAGGGCAAAATTATAAATTTACTCAATTCAGTTGGTTAATCTCAACTAATTCAACGATTATTTTCCATTAAAAGCACTAACGATATTATTAATTTGATTAAATTGATACAAAATATAAAATTAAAAGTCAAAATTGAGCTAACTGAAAATATGAAAATCAAAATGACACAAGTAACAAAATGTAAGGATTACTAGTGTAATTCACTCTCTAAAAGGACATGACAAATTGGTTGAATAATTTTAGTTTCCCGCAAAATTTAATCCGGAAAGTAGATTATAGAGCATAAGTTTAAAGTTAATATTTTATTAGTTATAGTGATAATAAATTTTGTCCATACATTTTGATTCTAGATAAATTTTTGAACAATTTTTTTTAAATGGTTTTTTTTTTTGGTTATAGGAAAATCCTTCTATTCTCTTGTAGGTCTAAAATAGCGCTTTTTGTAGAGATCACTAAAGTGTTCTGTTACTAAATTAGAGATATTTTTATTCAAAATGTTGACAATTGCAGACAATCACCACCAACTTGGAAGGTACATGGCAATAATTTCCACGACTTTAAAATTATCTTATACAAGTCAGTCTACTAATCCATCCATAAACATCAACCTCATCAACAAATTAGAGTCTGTCCTAAAAAAAACATAAAATAAAAATAAAAATTAGAGTCAGGACATACCAACCCCACATTCAGGCGGCCTTGAGACTTTTAAAAAATGAGACTTTTATACATAATTAAAAATATATATATATTGTTTTTTTAATTAAAAAATGAGACTTTTTTTATTTTTTATTTTTTAACTAGTACTAACACAAAATTTACTTACATATATATAAAACTAAAATTACTCAGTGTGTTTGTTTTCAGTTTTCTGAAAATTGAATATTTTATTTTTCGTATTTTTATATTTTTAGTAAATAATTTCCACGACTTTAAAATTATCTTATACAAGTCCGTCAACTAATCCATCCATAAACATCAACCTCATCAACAAATTAGAGTCTGTCCTCAAAAACAATAAAATAAAAATAAAAATTAGAGTCAGGACATACCAAACCCACATTCAGGCGGACTTGAGACTTTTAAAAAATGAGACTTTTATACATAATTAAAAATATATATATATATATATATCGTTTTTTTAATTAAAAAATGAGACTTTTTATTTTTTATTTTTTATTTTTTAACTAGTACTAACACAAAATTTACTTACATATATATAAAACTAAAATTACTCAGTGTGTTTGTTTTCAGTTTTTTGAAAATTGAATATTTTATTTTTCGTATTTTTTTATTTTTAGTAAATAATTTCAAAATTTCAAGCATTTTTTTTTTTTTTTACTTTTTTAGATGCACCTTACTTAGATGTATTTAAAAAGTAAAATATTTGTGAAAAACTATTTTAAAAAATTAATAAATAAACAAAAATATGAAAAATATACTGAATTTCATATATATATATATATATATTGTATTTTTGGTATTTAGTAAATTTTTTTTAAAAAAATATAAAAATTATACTTTTTAAGTGTATTTCTGTTAGGTATGTCTAAAAATTAAAAAAAAATTCTTAAAATATTAAAAAAAATTCAGTAAAAATTAAAAAAATACGAAAAATAAGAAAGTAGAATTTTCTAAAAAGTGAATTCTAAAAACTTAAAATAAACAGAGTGACTAGTTTTTTTTACCTATTCTATGCATGAAAATTATTTAAAATATTAAGTAATAAATCTATTTTAAAAATAGTATATTAGTGAATAATTCAAGAGAACCACTATTCCCACTATACTTTGCTCTAAATACACTTCTTTATTTGTTCTTAACTAACGGCAACCCATGCGATGCACAGAAAAACAAATTGTATATATTTTATGTGATAAATAAATTATTCTAATATTGAATTATGTTTTAATAGTGGCAAACTATGATGTTAGGCCATCTTGATAGATGTTAACAATAATTAACCTATAAAATTTCACAATAAAATTTGATATGCATAAAAAATTGTTAATTATAAAGATTGTTGGGGATAATAGTATCACAATCACTTGATAAGATAAATAATTTGTATCAGACTATAGTGTCATGCAGGGGGAAAAAAAAAAGCATTAAAAGAGAGAAATTTTATAAGTTATCATAAATTTACTTAGACTTTTAAATTAGTGATTTATATTATTATTGTGGGACCAAATTATGAATAAATCTCAACTTTTAATTATAATTATAATATCTAAGTAATTTTTTTAAAAAAATTAATATAAGTCTGTTACCCTACTCATAAAAAGAACTTCTCAAACAAATCATTAATTAATCCTGTTAGCAACTCTCTATATTTGATCTCTTCTATCAATGGTACATACATATCATATCAGAGCATAAATCCTTATCTATAACTTGAATAATACTTGCATAGTTCCTACAATATTTAAAAAAAACAAAAAATCAAGATAAAATTTTTGTAGGATTATAAAAATTATATAAGAAAATAGTTTAATCCATTTTATTTTTTTAAAAAAATGATGACAAATTATTTGAATTGTACTTGAAGAAATATAATAAATGATAGCTTTAATCATTATATACCAACAAAAAAATTATATAGGTTACTTAACGAAAAAATGGTCGAATGTAACTACAGTTATGGACATCAAATTAAATCATCTGGGTTCTAAATTAATAATATAATCTAGCAAATCAACTAATAATAACAGGAAGATATTGACAAATATGTAGTATTTCCCTATCATTTTTGTGTTATGTTCATTACTTTCATGTATCATATGAAAGTTTTACTCGTCTCAACTTTCAATAAAATAAGCACCAAGAAAACAAATTTGATAATAAATTAGTTCTAAACTTTATTATTAAAAAATAAAAATTTCGAAAACAGAATTTAGAAATGGGATTGAAAAAATACTATAACAAATAGCAAAATTTAAGGACCAGTAGTATATTTCACTCTCTAAAAGGACATAACAAATTGGTTGAATAATTTTAGTTACCCGCAAAATTTAATCCGGAAAGTAGCTTATAGAGCATAAATTTAAAGTTAATATTTTATCATAGTGAAAATAAATTTTGTCCATACATTTTGATTCCAAATAAATTTTTGAATATTTTTTCAAATATTGTTAAATTAAAGATAGTTTTATTCAAAATGTTGACAATCGAAGACAGCCACCACCGGCTTAGAAGGTACATGGCAATAATATTCACGACTTTAGAATTATCTTAGACAAGTCAGTCAACTAATCCATCCATATAAACATCAACCTCATCAACAAATTATAGTCAGGACATACCAACCCCACATTCTGGCGGCCTTGAGACTTTTAAAAAATGAGACTTTTACACATAATTGAAAAAACATATATATCGTTTTTTTAATTAAAAAATGAGACTTTTTTTTTTTTTATTACTAGTACTAACACAAAATTTACTTACATATATATAAAACTAAAATTACTAGTTTTTTTTTTACCTATTATATATATGAAAATTATTTAAAATATTAAGTAACAAATCTAATTTTAAAATATTATATTAGTGAATAATTTAAGAGAACCATTATTCCTACTTTACTTTGCTCCAAATGCACTCATTTATTTGTCCTTAATATACATAGTTACTATTCTCACTCCACTTTGCTGTAAATGCACTCCTTTCTACGTATAATGACAAAAAATGGAGTCTATTTGGAGCAAAATAGAGTTGTAATGGTGGCTCCCTAGTTCAATTATAATTTTTTTGACAATAATTATAATATTGTATTTTCTGAGCAATTTCATAAGATTTTTATAATTGATATAAATCATAATTATTGAAATAGATTTTCAACATTTTCGATGAGTAACATTATTAATTTATTTAAATTTTTTTATGACATATTTGATTGAATGTAACCGGTATAGTCGACAATATTCTAAAAAATTATTTCTCAAGAGGCAATTGTAATTGGTATAGTTGACAATATTCTATAAATAATCCATACATTTTGTAAATAATCATCCATTACTAGTAAATAATTCACCACTTCAATTATTTAAAAAAAAAAAAATTATTGAAACTTTATTTTTACAGTAAGTCTAAGAACACAACCATCAAACACAAAATGAGACACATATGTCTCATATGAGATGGGTCCCACATATAGGTCTCATACCATGTGGAACTCACCACATGTGAGATATATGTCTTCCATTATGTGTTAGGTGGTTGTATCCTAACATTACTCTTCTTTTTAAACTACTAATACAATAATGTAATGTTTAGTTTACTGAAATGAAATTGAATAGAATGAAATGGTCATTCCTCATCATCTCTATAGAATATTCTCTCAATGATAAATAATTATTCTAATTATAATGTATTTTCATCATTCTTTGAATGAACAAAATGTGAAAATAAATATTATAATAAAATAATTATTTCATTTCAATTCATTTCAATTAACCAAAGCACCAATGAATCCCATTTTGTGAACTTATGTACTAGTTAGTCGTGCAAATTTTTTGTTGAACCGAAAAGTCCTAAAACACACGGATTGACACATCTGCTTCATCCACGCGCATGTTGATGTGTGTTGTAACAACCCCGACCTCTAATTTACGTTAATTCGTGGTTAAATAAGCTTAATTGGTAATTAAGAGAAATTCCGAATTAAATTACATGTGTGTCTTGCCTTATTTGTGTTTATATCTATTTAACATAGAAATATATGTTTTCGTTTTTATCTCGGTTTGCGAATTGAAGGCCTTCTCGGCATCCGATTCAGAAATTGACTTGATATACGTGTTATTTAGAATTTTTAAAATTTTATGGTAGGTTCAATTGAAATTCAATTTGGAAAGAATAAAGTAGAATAAAATAATCCCACTTAGTTATCTTTGACTCAAACTAATTAAGCTTCATTAATTGAGCCTATATAAGGCCTCCACACCACCTAGACTCATCTTTCTTCATCATTTTTGAGACAAAAACGTAAGGGAGAAGAGAGGGAGTGAAGAGAACTTTAAACTCAAGGGAAGGAAGCTAGCATTTGGAAGGAACTTTGGAAATTTGACCTCCTAGCTCAAAGAATTAAGCATCTTAGACCTAATTGAACACCTAAGGTAAGAAATCAAACCTTTAGTTTTGTCGTTGAATTGGTTCATACATGAATTCAAGAGAATTAAGCTAAGAGATGCAAGAATTAAGCTTAAGAAGTGGAAAGGAAGATCAATTCGTACATGCATGTACATTTCATTGCATTGGGAGCATGTTTTCTAAGAAATTCTCTCATGCATGTAATAAATTGAGCTTAGTTGTAGGAATTCATCATGTTTTACATCCTCTTATCTCATTTGATTATGTTTTGGAAATTTTGAACCTGAGTCAATACATGCATGGTGTGTGTACTCATAATTCAAGTTTGAATTTGAAGAATCCACTTGCTTTCGAGCCTTGATTTTGACTAATGATCCTTACTTCATGATGTTTTGCAAGTTTACAAGAGTTTCCTTAAGTTTTTGGCCCAAGAAACCATAATTTACAGCTTTGGAATTGAATTTGAAGCTTGGAAGTAATTCTGAAAATTTCAAAATTCTGCTTCCGCGCTTGAGCGACCACCTTTATTTTTGCACTTCCGCTCGAGCGACCAAAAGTCCGCTCGAGCGTAAAATGCATGCTCCCAAAAGTTTGCGTTTTTTGCAAACCGCTCGAGCGACAAAAGTTGCGCCGGCGAGGCGTGAAGTCTTCACGCCGGCGGCGTCGGCGAGCATTGAGCAAAAAAATAAGCAATCAGCACTTTTACAAAGTTTACAGAGCTCTCGAGTGGAGGAATGTGTGCTCGAGCGACCACTTGCATTTTGCATGTCTGCTCAAGCAAAGAAAGCTACGCTCGAGTAAGACCCCAGTTTTCAGCAATTTTTGTTAAGTGTTTTCAAGTGCATTTTAGCATCCTCATTGCATTCTAGGCATTCCTAGGTGTCACGGGCTGACTCCTTTAGAGGCGCAGCGGATCAATTTTCGCCCATGTGGCGCTCAAACTCCACCAAGTTTAAGCCCGCCATAGCTCATTGACAAATTGAGTGTTGATGGTCTCACCCGTTTGAACATTAGGGCCCAATGCTTTGTCAAGCAAAACAATTTTACAAGGAAGCTCCGTCTTCACTCGGATGCCATAAGTCAGCATAACGCCTCAAGTGCACCAAGCACGGCAGAAGTTGTTTCATAGCGCCAAGCTTACCCCAAGCAAGGGGCTCGCCCAACTTAGGTTTATGTCACCAAGGTGCCTAGCCACACACCAATGTGTTAGCGAAGGCCCTCGACTTAGCTGATAAGCCGACGTAGCATGTTGGGTCTTTAATTGCATCTCGAAGTGTCGTAGGGTCAAGCATGCCTCAATAGATGCATATTGGATGGCCACTTGGTCATGCGAAGCCCACAAGCCATCGAGGGTCAATCTCTTGCCCACGACGTAGTCCTCGTGCCAACACGCGTGTTAGATTCCGCTTAAAGCCATTGCGCACCTTAGCGTTGCACCAACGTGTAGCATGAGTAAGGCAACGTCTCAATCCGTAGCTTGCTTGTAGCATAATGTAGTCCCTCAATGGACATAGCCAGTATGTAGCTTGATGCCTTCATTCGATAGCCCACATGTGCGGTGTTGCTGTCCAACTGCTTAGCTTAAGCCACGGGATCCCCTCGTGTAAGGTTGAACCCAAACCAAGCACTTAAGTTGGCACACGAGGCCTTTAGTGGTGCCTCGATAGCCCATTCGGTCCAAAACGAGTCCCAAAGATGCCATATTGCAAGGCATAATGGAAGCAACGTAGTGGACCTCCCCTCGGGAGGACACGTGCAGTGCTTACATATTGCACCGTCCACGGGGCTCTGAAACCCACGTGGAGACTCTAGACACCCCTCTGGATGCCTAAAGCCCGCCCTTGAGTTGCCCCAAGGTTGCTCACTTGAAGCCAAGTTTGGGCGGGAAGGTAGGTAGGTAGCACACCTTGCCCCCTTATATATGCTTGTTAAGCAATTTGCCCTCTAGCAGGAGGAAATATCATACATGTCCGAGGAGTCATAATGATTTTTCATAAATTCCACAAATTGAGAAAAATCACGAAACTTGGTCGGGAAAACACTTCCCCTAATACCCCTTTCTAGTAAAAATTTCAGCCCGAAACTCCTTCGTTTGAATGCCAAAACAACGCGCCAAAATTCTGGCTTTCTTGTTCTTCTCATTCTGCCTTCTTTCGCCGGCAAATTTGGTTGGCTATTGGCATAATTTCATGACTTTGCCGTTTGCTGGCTATTAGTGGCCTACATACCTTGGGCTACTTAGGGCTAATGTTAGGCCACGTTGGGGCACTTCCAACGGCCACTCTTGAGCACTCAAATGGCCATGCCACCGCGAGCGAAACGTCACAGAGTTAGCCTTGCAAGGCAACCCGTGACACTAGGCCAAGATTAAGACACCATTATGAGGATAAGAAGTAGAAACACACCAAGATAAGAAAGAATTAAGTTAATGTTTCTGGGTGTGTTGTGTAATTCAGTACATGTTCATTCTGTAACTGTGTAGGTCATGCTCCACAAGACGTCTGATTTTCCCATTCTGTTTGTTTGCCTTGAAGCCATCTGTTAATTGTGAGTAACTTAGTAAAGTTATGTTCAACTTTATTTATTTTCTGTATGATGTAATAAGATTTGTTTTCTGAATTGCTATTTGGAATGCTATTTGTGAATCATGAATGAATGTCTATTTTTTTGAAATGTATTTGTGGCATCCTTAGTTCACATGGCCTTCGCCCGGGGGTAACAATACCGTGGACAATATGCACATGTCCCTCATCCGGGGGTAACAATACCGTGGTTTATATTCACGTGGCCCTTGCTTGGGGGTAACAATACTGAGGCCTATATTCACGTGGCCCTCGCCTGGAGGTAACAATACCATGGCTACTTGCGCGCAAGATATGAACCCTTATGGTTGTCGGTATCGACTATGCAAAATGTGATATGTCATGATAGCTAAGTGGATGTACCACAAATACTTGCTGATGATTTTGGAAAGAATGTAAATCTGTTTCTCAAAAGGATCCGTTTCTGATATAAACTCTGATTTTTGACTCTGTGATGGACCTGATTCTTTAAAACCCTTTACCTTGTTATTATTCATTGGGCTTCTGCTCACTATTTATATTATGTATGTAGGTGAGCAGAGGCGTGATCAGGCCTAAGCTGCTGCTTGGAGTCTTGGGTTAGCTAGCCTCTGTGCCTCTCGGGGAGGTTCCCTTTTTGAGATGTCCCGTTTTGTAACCTTGCTATTGATATTTTTGTTTGTTTTGCTTATCTATACTTTGGGCTAAGTCCCCATTTGGCTATACTTGTATAAATGGATGATGTATGACTTATGTGTTTGTGATGTCACAAGTATATACGTAAGTTTGTTTTGAAGATTACTGTCTCATATACGTTAACACAGCTCTATGGACTATGTCTATTTTATCTATTTGCTTCCGTAGCCCCTAATTATATATTGTTCAGTTAAGAGTCCTTTGGTAATCTAAGGATTACTATCCGGTTACGACGCAAAACTTATAGGGGGGTTTGGGTCGTGACATGTGTAATGGGGGCATTTGTAGTTTTTTTATTGTGCGTGAAATTACACTTGTGGACATAAAAGCGCTATAGGTATTTTTTGGTTTCCCTTGTCTTTGATTGAATGTTACGAGGTTCATATGGAAACATTGATAAGAAACGTTCCCACATTAGAGACATTCCTATGTTAGTTGATTGAAACCCTAGATGCTATTGAGTGTTCTCAGAAAACTTGTTCCATCAAATTCCACATTTGATTTGTCGGCTAGAACCCTAATTGCAGTAGCCTCTTCGTTAACGAACCACCTTCAACAGTAGCTGATTACTCTGGCCCGGTGAGGGTTTGGTGGCTTCTTATCCATATAGTTAAGTATAGACGCAGTGGAAAGTGATCCGTTTTAGATACGCTGACCATGACGTTACAACAATTTCAGACAAATACAATGAGGGGCGAAGGTGTGTATTGTTTAACAATGTGAATGATGATGTTTGTTCCAATTTGTTTCATCGAATTCCACATTGTTGTTGTATGGGTTACTGATTTTGGGGTTTGTTTCGTCCTTGCATGCCCTGTGTTGTTAATGTAATGTGTAATGCTATATTTGAATAAAATTATGTTGTGAACATTTGATGTTATGTTGGAGTCACACTGTATGTGTAAGATTATGTTGGGTATTCTGTTGTTTCTAGCTAGTATGGTGACGTGTGTAATAACTGAAAATCACAGTAATTGGAATTTCGTTGATATGAGTTGTGGTTATTATTTTAGGAATGAATCATGTATGTGGATGTTATGTTGTTGATTTGTAACTGGAAAAATGCCCGAGTTGGAGGCATGATATTCATTATTTGGTAAATGTTTGTGTATGTTAGTTTCGCAACTACGTCGACAAACGCACTGCAATATTCTCCCGTGATTGCTAATTCTGGTTTAATGTGGAATTACATTGTGTGAAAATTGAAGTGTGTCTACGGTAGTATGGTGTTCTCTTGTTGCATTATTTGGGAAATGTGTTTGGGAGGCCACGAGATAGTGTGTTGTTAATGTTCGGCGTCATACTGCGTGAATGATGTTGATGTTGTTGTCATTCAGCCCAATATAATCCTGGGTGTGTCAGTTTGGTGGAGTTGGATGTTACGTTAGTAATGTGTTTGGAATATGATGGCCAATCTGTGGCACTTTGGCCATTCCCCCATTGGTATGTGTTTAATGTCTCATTGCACAGTGCGTAAGTGTCGTGGTTTGACTGTAATGTGTGGAGTACAATGTGACCATGCAGGCACAACAGTCACGCATTTGCATTACGATAATGGACATATGATATATAGTAGACGTTGCATTAAGGTTATGATATGAATTGCAGGTTGCATAGTCAACATTGTGTCGAATACAGTTAGGGAAATAGATGGTCGTACAATTCCATTTGAGGAGAACTAAAATGTAATTGCTTGCTATGTTATGGTTGTTAGGATGTTTGTCATTGTTTGGCTACATTAAAAGTAGAACAATTGAAAAAGGGAAATAACGAATTATGTGATTCTGGTTGGGTATCCGATGGAATTGGTTGCTATGCTTTTGTTTGTGTGGATGTAAATGTTTGTGAGCTTGAGGTTGTAATGTTGTAGATAGTATGTGCACAATCCATTGTACCATTTGTGGAATGCTGATGCTGTTTATTCGTTTAGTGCCTGATAAGGACAAGCGTTGATGCATGCATGTAGTCTTGGTTTGTTTGTTTGTTTTTTTAATGAAAAAAACAAATTGACATATTTGTTTAGCCGTTTGAGTTGGTGGTTTGCGTTACATCAAATGTGAAGTGTAAGTGATACATGAATAATAACAATGAACGTGACTATATTTTGCCTTTTGACATGTTAATTTTTTTGATGCCTCACATCGTAGGAGCTTGTTGTCATTCGGGTCGGTGTTGTGTTTGTGATTTAGTTAGTGTGACATTATTTGATTAGGTATTGTTCACTTTGGTCCACTTCATTCAACGTTCGTTATTATCATGTTTATTTATGATGATGCTCGTAAGGTTTTGACACGATGAACTGTGTACCCAATCTAATGATCAGTTCCTAAAATTCGTTGCAGGTAACCATGTCAGACACCTCAGAAAATGTATGCTCTAAGGACGCGTGGTTCTAGTGTGAAGATGTCCACGTCAACAATATGCCGATGGAAGACATCAATGGCACTTTAGGGTCAGTGATGGATTTCCCTAAACAAGAACCTGACACGTAAATGTTTATGAATAACGCTGAAATTCCCTCCCCCGTGCTTAACTGTGATTTATGTTTTAGAAACTTTCACCTTTAACACCACATTACTATGGTGATACAGGTTTGAATGTGCGATGTTGGTATGCTTCATCATGCGGCAGTATGTAAACATGGTCGACATTGACACAACAATGGACATGCTGACGTCATCTATCTACTGTGCGGCAATGGTGAAGGCATTCATAAACGACCGAAAAGAGGGCTGATTTCTAGGGTGCTATGATAGTGTAACGCCAACACTCCCCTCTCCCAATCTTAACGTGTCTACGTATTTATTTATTTATTTTTGGTTTTATCTAGACGATGGAATTTGAGTGACAAGCAATGTTATCGCTTGTTGTTATGGGATGTTCTTATGGTACTTTTTTGTGAATGACACTAGAACTATTAGGTGGTTTTGGCTTAATGTTACTCGAGTTTAGAGATGAATAATTTTGTTGACGCACAATGTTTGGGTGGTTGATCACAATTTTGTTGTTTGCAAACGCAGTTTTTTTTTTTTTGATCAGCAAAAGAAAAGGGAACTTTATTGATGAGATAGAAGATTATTACATCAATAAAGGGGAAAAAAGGGAGATGAGTGCAACAAGCATCATAGCGAACCAAATCAATCCCAACTAGGTTGGCACCGATAAGATTACCCAATCATATGCTAGCACAACATCAAAGGTTGGTGAGAAACCAATCACAATACAAAAAAAAAAAAGAAAAAAACCAAGCACACCCAAATATAATATAGCCACACCTGATATAAAATTACAACCCAATACTAACAACCAGCAACAACCCAAACAGAGCATCACAATAAAGCGACAACCATAATGCACTACCCACATAAACCAGTAGCAACCCCAGCTCTACATAATCCAGTAGCAGCCCCAGCAGAGCAGCAACACCACTGCAACCAACCTTTACACCACCAGGAGCAGCCTCATGACAGCATCCTCATAACATCAGCACATACCAGCAGCACACTTACCTTATAAACAATATCTGCCTCTAAATTGGTACAGCTACTGCACCTAAAAACCCCAAATACCTTCGACCCAAATCAGCTTCTCAACCCAATTCTCATCCAACCATCCACCTTATAAATATAAAGCATATATTGAAATAAACAATGGCTCTGAAACTCAAGTTTTCACAGAGGATTTATTTGGTGATGCTGCAACCATGAGCACATGTTTTAGATTAAGATTCAAATTAACAGCACATACAATGACAAATAGAATTGGCCAACTGATGCAACCCAGAATTGTGCAGACATAGTTATGAACACTATTTTGTGGATAGTGCATGGATATGGTTAATGGCTTGCCGCATACAGCCTCCCTCCCTAAAAAAAAAAAAAAAAAAAAATTCAGAATAACCCACACCCTAAAACCAAAAAAAAATGCCCCCTAAATAACATTTAACTCGTCACATAAAATCGTAAAATAGCCACTGGTACCAGAAAACAACAAGCAACCCAACAAACTTCCAGCAATCCAAAAAAATGGTTACCGCGTTACAAGAAAAACAACATCAGCAATTGCAAAACAACCCACTGTAGATCACTCAACACAACCCACGTACACAAATGGAAATGTAAAACGTTACCCTTAACATCATTACCACATATCAGCAAAAAGAAATCACACTAAATCCCACAAAAGGGTAAATATGTAAACTCCACACATGCTAAATAAAAGGAAAATAATCCTTACCAATTAAATAGGACCAAACGGTTCATAAAAAAAATACAATACTAAATGGATCAACATTTTGTCGTTCAAAAAAAAAAAAAAAAAAAAGGATCAATATTTCCCAAATTAAAATTTATCGATAATTTTTTCCTAAATTATTGGAGACCTAATTTTTACACAAAATTCGGGGCCTGAGGGGGCCATTTTTGGCGTTGCCTCAGGGCCGGCCTGTCCACATTGCATTATTTCTTCAATGGCTTTGTAAAGTCAAAAAAAAAAAAAAAAAAAAAAAAATCAGAAAATTATTCACAATTTTCTATCAAAGGTAAATATTTATTCAAATTATGGGTCCAGAAAAATTTGTGTAATTATACATTATTGATCTAATAGTTTGGATACCTTCTTCTGTGAAATGTTAGAGACCCATAATCTTAAATTTATAAATTCACTTATAATGACGCGGTCGTGTAATGACCTAATTTTTTTGTTTAAATAGCCAGTGCATAATTTAATTGAGTAAATTTTTGAATTTGATTGCTGTGTAAATTTTGTGTGAAAATAGTTTGGTTTTGTATTTTTTAAAAATCGTTTCCGATCTCAGAAAATTATGAAATTTTTATATGTTATTCCCATATGAGTCTAGCACATTGGATAAAAATTTCAGAATTAAATTATGAGTATTTATTTTATGAAAATTCACGGACTGATTGGTATTCAGTTTAATTTATAGCAGAATTTGAAATTGAGTTTTGGGTGTTCGGGCCAGAATTTAAGATAAATTTGTTGGGACTATTTTGGTATATAATTGGACCATGTTTGACTTATGTGTGAGACTCATGATTTAGATTTAATTTAATTTGAGTTTGTTTAATGACTAATGTTTAACTGTTTGGTCTTTTTTAATTAGGTGTTTGGTAGTAACCACCTTAGGAGTTATTATTTATTATATAAGATTATAATAAATATTTGATAGTTAATTTTATGGTGTGTACCATATGGCGAAAAATTATATATTTGATAAAGAATGAAAATGTGTATATTTCGTACTCATCAAAATATTATATTTTGTAGTATACAAAAATATTATATTTTGTGGTAAAAAAAATTATATCATTTTATATTATAAAATTTTGAGATATTATTACAAATTTTAAATAATACAACTGTTTGATGGGTGACAACCCATGTGCTGTTGGCCCTTGCTTGCTTGCTACTTATTTCTTCTATTTTTACTTTTCATTTTTTATTTTGGGCAGAGAGCTCTGCTCTCTTTCACCTCACCCCTCTCTCTCTCTCGTCTCTCTCTCCCTTTCTCTTTTCTTTATTTTTTCTCAAGCTTTGAGCTTAGAGTGGAAGTCTTTAGAGTGAGATTTTGCAAAAAAATTGTAAATGAAAGTTGGAGAGCTCATCGTAATCTTCGCAATGGTGATCTCGGATTCATGATCGGGCGATGTTTGCATTTTCAGATTTGTTTTTCTTCATATTTTGAGGTACGGACTTTCTTCATATTTTTACATTAAAGCTATGTTAAGGTTATTTTGAGAAAATATATCATTATAAGAGGTATTGCATATAGATATATTTTCAAATTTTTGTTTGGTAATTTTTGAAAGAAAAATTATGTTGAAATGTTAAGAATGTTGGTATTTTGAGATTGATTTTAAGAAAATCATTTTGTGTTGTTAATTTTGTAAAAGAAATCCGAAAATAGAATTTAATAGTTGTATAGATTGTATCTACATCGTAATATGATTAGATGATTTATTTTGAGAAATATAAAGTTGAATTTTTTTTTATCTTTGATTTGGAATTTATTTTTGAGAAAAATAAATTAATGTTGAGGAATATGGAGTAAATGCTTAAGTAGAAATTATAAAGTTGTTTGGGATTAAAAACTCTAAAAGTGTTATATTCATGATATTTTATAAAAGATGATATGTTGAGGATTAAGTTGTATAAAAATGTGAAATGTGGGCTTTCAAACTCATAACCTTGAAAATGCTACTATTGGACATATTTTATAATTTTTGATGTAAATATCATGTTGGTTAAATAATTTTAGAAAAAGTTGTGAAATTGTTATTGGTAGAGAATTTGGTATAAATATTACCTCTTTAAATAGCTTGGCATGAAAAATGATTATGTTGAAATATAGTTATGTTTGAGGGATGAGGCATGTGAAGTTAGGTTTGGTATTATTAATTTGAAATTTTTTGAATATAATAAACTTACTTATTTAGTGGATTAAATTAGTTTTGGTTAAAAGGTTATATCCGTTATGGTAAAAAGTGTGTTATTAAAATTATACCATAACTTTTGACATAGTAGGATGAAAATGGTAATATTTAATAAGTAGGGATTTCCTTTGAGTTATATATATGTTTTTGCAAGATCTAGATGATTTTCAAAATCATCTTTTGATTTGTTTTGAAAATTGATTGTTGATTTCAGAAGATGAGAGATTTTTTTATTTTATTTTATTTTATATTTTTAAAGTGAGTTTATTTTCTTGTTCCTTTTAAAATAGAAATTGAGGATTTTGAACTATAAGGATTGAAGAGAGATGTTTTTGTTGACTTTCTTTCAATAAATGAAGATGAGTGGTTTTGGTAAGAAAATCTAGAAATTGAGGATTTTTTAAGAAAGGTGTTGATAATCTTTGAAGATGTTATATTTATTTTGTGTGCCAAAATAAATGATGTTTGAAAATTTGTTTTTTGTTTTACATATAAATGATGGCTTTCATGGAATATGAGAATTGTTGAAGTTTTGGAAATTGTTATTCAAAATGTTGATATAGTCTTAAAGTGACTAAATGGTTGAGATTACTCTAAGTGTTGGAATTTTGTTGTCCCATGGATGAATTAGAATAAAAGTATTTATATTCATCTTGAGAAATTATATTGAAATGAGAAATGAGAATTTGGTCACAATGGGAATATTGTGTGAAAGTATTGAAAGTGGAAGAAATATTACATTGTATTATTAATCATTGCATTGACATATCAATTGATGAGCTTTGAAATATGATTTGAAAACTTTGCATTGAGAAAGGAATGTTGGGAAACAAGTTTTCATGAAATGATTTTGGAGGTAAATAGGGTGGTAAGTCTTGAAAGGTGGTGTAGATGATAGGTGTCGAGTCTTCCAGTTAATACTGGTAAAAATGACAAATAGTTTACTTACAGACACCAGCCTAGGGATTGAAAGATGGTGTAGATGATAGGTGTCCCAGTTAACACTGGTAAAAATGACAAATTGGCAGTACTTGTATAGTCTACTTACAGACACTAGCCTATGGATTGAAATGTGGTGTAGATGATAGGTGTTGAGCCTTTCAGTTAACACTGGTAAAACTGACAAATTGGTAGTACTTGTATAGTCTACTTGCAGACACCAGCCTAGGGATTACTTGAGTCGTATTTACCATCTTGGAATTTTATTGAAATTATTGGATTAATGTGTTTTCAAATTGGCATTGTACGTAAGATTTTCAAAAGATGAGAAAAATATTTTGAGCATGACATGGCATATGCATTTATCTTATAAGATTGTATAGAATGGATTTGATGAATTGTTTAATTATTTGATTCAATTGATAATGAGATAATTAAATGAATTGAAAAGGATGTCTTGTTGCTATTGAAACGTGTTTATTTATTTAAGTTAACTTGTTGTGGTTAATTAAATAAATTGGATTTAAGAGATTATGTAATAAAATCATATGGTTTTGACATGATATGATTTCGCGTATATGTATGAGTATTTTGGTACCCGCATATCTTCTAATGTTGTAATCTGAGATTGCTTGGTGAACTAGTGGTTGCTCACCCCCTGCCTGTACATGTGTACAGGGAATGCTTTTCGGATTTGAAGATCAAACAATGGGTTTTACCATTTCATAAGTGTAATGTAGTGATGGATTGTACAATTTTATTTGTTTGTTTGGCTGAGTGCAATTTTTTTTGTAAAGAGTAGTGTCATCTCTTTTATTGTAAGTTTTAGGGCATTTTTTTTATTTGTATGAAAATATCATTGTTGTATCACGAGAGGGAATATGTATATTTAATTATTCATCATTTCATCAAATGATGAATTGACATTTGTAAATGGACTTGATTAATGAATATTGATAATATTATCCGAGTAATAAAATATGGGGTGTGACAGGTTGTCTTTCTTAGCTTTTTTCCTCTTGCTTAAGCCTTATATTAGTAGATGTGTAACAAATTAAAAGTGAACATCATACTACATGATTCAAAATATAAGAGTTTTTTGAGATCTTAAACATTTTCTCTTTCTTGTTGAGTTTTTTTGGACCAGACTTCTTGTTTCTTTTTGCCTTCTTTCCTCTTTAAAAATCAATTGAAGGAAAATTCTAAAAAGTTGTTGGATTTCTCTTAAATTTAAATTTGAACTTAAGAGAATTTGAGGGACAGTGGTGCCCCCCCCAGATCCCGTTTTGATAATCCAAACTGTTCATTTTGTAAGATCCTCCATGTAGATCATCTGTGAAAAAAATTAGTTCAATTCGATAATCGTAATATTTTTATTTTATCGTGTTTGTCTCCAAAAAATGAATGGTCTATTTTCATAAATATATTTGTCGTTCATTTTTTCAGATACAAATATGATAAAATGAAAATGTTACTATCATCGGATTGATCTAATTTTTTCTATAAATAATATACAATAAGGGTTCTACAAAATAAATAGTTTGGATAATTAAAATGGAACCCATGATAGGCTCCATGAGCGCTTCAGATTCTTTCAAATTTATATTTAAACTTGAGAAAAGACTAACCCAATTCTAAAATGATGAAAAAATGAAATGAAATAATTGAAAAACAACAAATTCATTCTCCAATATAAAATAAAATTAATAATAATAAAAAAATCAAAAAACATTTTAAAAACAATTTTCCTTTCCATAAAATAAATGGGAACAGCTTCTCCCCAGTTCATATCGGATTAGAGGGTGTTGTTGGGCCTTTGTGGGCCCACCACGGAACTCACATCGATGATTTGAATTGTTCAATATATAGAGCTCGTTGAGTACTTTAGGGGGCACTAGATGGTGTTGTTGGGCCTGTGGAGCCCAACACGGGTCCTGTTTTGATAATCTGAATCGTTCAATATGTAGAGATCGTCGTGTACTTTATCCTTGTAAAAGATCATGTTGATCGGATATCGATAGATACTTGATCGGATCAGATTTTTGTCATCAATTTATTTTGAAAATTATATTTACCGTTGATAGAAATCTGATACGATCAAGTACCTATCGATATCCGATCAACGTGACGAGTTCTACACATTAAACTGTTTGAATCATCAAAACGGGACCCGTGGTGGGCCTTCACAGGCCCAATTGCACGCTCCAATCTGATTACGGAGTGGAGAAAAGCCTGGCCCAGTACTTTATTCTTAAAAAAAATTACGTTAATTGAATATCAATAGACATTTAATCAAGTCACATTTGTGTCTATGATGGATGGTGATATATGTGAGTGATTATTTAATAATTTAAAGTATCGTTTTATATCATTTATCACTTAACACTTATAGTAGTATCTAAAATCCTAACAAAAGGTAATGGATCCTATAACTTTAACTAATAAAAATTAAGTAATGGCACCATGTCAATTTACTCCAAAATCATCACAGAATTTTTCGACAATGTATGAACTTGTCTCAACATCATCAAATACGAGAAGAAAAAAATGATGACAGTGGGCAATTGAAAAAAAAAAAGAAAAAGGAAAAGGAAGAAGAAATGATGAAAGAGAACTAATGTATGGACCATTGTGCCCTCCAGATCAACGGGCATGTGAACAGCACATGATATCTCAATAGGCCGTAAACAAAATTTAAAATTATTAAAGAGCAAATAATTTTCTCTTAATTCTATAAAAATGATACATAGGGAATTTTGTGGATGCACCCCTCATTGTGCATCAAGTTGTGCAAAAATCGTATATGTGACATCTCATTTTGTTACGAATTGACTCTTTCTAATAAAGATCGGTAAGAAACGAAATAATAAATAAGAAAGATAAAACGAATTAAACAAATCAAAAACACACATAAGCACAAGGATTTACGTAGTTCCACTCAGAATAAGGCTACATCCATGGCTGCTACAGTTTCAATATGATCAGAAAACAAGACAATTCTCTTCCGCAAAAGAGGCACCTCTTCATCTATTTATAAGTATAGAATTAAGGTAACGTGAAAATAATAAGAAAATTATCGCAGTCCCTCGCTACATGATTGTGTGTATGTTATTTATCTATTTATTTACATTTAAACAAATAAAACAAAGAGTGACATAATTGACATAGAAACATAACATAAAAATGTGAAGTGAATAAAATGTATGGCAAAAATTGAAGGAAAAATTTAAAATAATTCTTATTTTGTTTTGAAAATCACTATTGAGTTCTATTAAATTTCAATATGGACAATTAACATAATTCAGTGCTTAAAACTGAATATATTAAGTGATAATCAATTAAGTCTGAATATATTAACTAACTATAATTGAGATCACTTTAAGCACCTCTTAAAATGTAAGTTAAAATTTATGAAAATTTAAGTCTTATGAAACTTACTTAATTCTGACTGAATTTATAGCTACTAAACATAAGTATATATATACACTATTATAAACTCACCATCAGCACCACCACTACAACCAGCACCACTATCGCTACCACCACTACAACCGCATGCCACTATCACCAATACCACTACCACTACCACCACCACCACTACCTTCGCTGTTACCATCATCACCACCACCACCACCACTATCACCACTATGCCACCACCACCATTACGTACCACCACCGCCATCATGCCATTACCACCACCACGCTACCACTACTATCACCACTTTCAACACCATTGTCATTGTTGCCATAAGTACTATCATTATTTTACTACCACCACTATTGCAACCGCTACTACTACCACCACCAATGCTACTACCATCACTATCACCACCATCACAATATAAAATTGAAATATACCATTTAAAAATAAAAATTTTAAATTTAATCTTATACGTATAAAACAAATTATTTTAGTTTAGCACTTGAATTTTCATTAAACAACTTTTAACTTTAAAAAATCAGAATTTAGTTCTTAATACTTAATTTTTAGTCTTTAGTTTTCAGCTTTATCAAACAACAAATCTTATTTTTTTTTTTATAAATTATTCCCCAAAAGTTTAATACTCCAAAATAGCATATTTTATTTCAATTTTACCATTCGCATTGAAATGTAAACCAAGAATTTCATAAATAGTTTTATTTATTTTAAAATTTTTACTAAAAATATTTTAATTATTCAAAATTAAATTCTCATTGAAATGTAAACCAAGAGTTCCATAAATAATTTTAATAAAAATATTTTAATTATTTAAAATTAAATAATTTTTCGTGAACAAAAATATAAGTATAAGATAGTTCAATTATCTCACCCATCAAGAAATATATGAATTCACCACAATATTATTTTGGGTAGATTTATTTGTTTTTTTTGATTACCGAGTGTCCAGACTAGCTTACAAACATCTCGACTAATCCTGCAGATGTAGCCCTAAGGAGTTGATAGCACATAGTAGGTGTAGGCATTGGCCCGCCCAACTAGCCCGACTCGACTCGACCCGATTTTTTTTTTTTTTTGTAGGGTTTGAGAAGATTGTTTTAGCTGATAGGGCTAGGTTGGGCCAATATTTTTAGCCCGATATATTAATGGGTTGGGCTTGGGATTTCTATTTTTAACTCAGTCCAGCTCGGCCCGTTATTAAATTAATTAATTAATTGTAATATATTAAAATATATATTTTTTCTTAGACGTAGACTTTTTCTTTATTGATTTTATTGAAACTCACATTTGTCGTAATATTTGATTGAATTTAGGGCAAATTATGACGGTAATCTCTATAGTTTGGTCCTTGTGTCATTTTAGTCCTTATAATTTCAATTGATTCAATTTTGAGCCTTTTTTTTTAATGAAAAATATGCACATAAGTGTCATGTGCCATATTTTTAAGTGCAAAATTATAAACTTATCAAATTCAGTGAGTTAACCTCAACCAATTTAGTGATAATTTTTCTTAAAAAACACTAATGATATTCTCAATTGGACCAAATTGACTTCAAATATAAAATTTAGGGTCAAAATCGAGTTAATTAAAAGTGTAAGGACCAAAATGACACAAGGGTAAAATATAGGGACCACCGGTGTAATTTGCTCTTGAATTTATTTAAGAAATCTTTCAATTTATATACAAAATCTTTTAATTTATAATAATATCAGTATATTTATTTAAAAAATATAATATGTAATTGAATTTAATTATGAAATATTTTAATTTTTTTAAACATATAGCTCGATGGGTGGACTTGAAATTTATAATTATTTTTTGGATTGGGCTTGGGTTAATGTAGGGACCCAATGTTAGGACTGGGCCAAACTTGGACAAATACAAAGTCTCTTATTCTGTAGGATCGGCCCAACCCAACCCAACAAATGTCCACCCTTAGCACATAGTGAAAGTTGAATCTGAAACCTCGAAAGCACAACCCCGATTCTCAAGTTACACCCACTAAGTCCCAACCTCTATTGATGGGATTATAATAAAAAGGGGGATTTATTTATAAATCCCATTTAGGGGTAATTTTGGATGATCTAAATAAATATATTTTTTGACTTTTTATGAAAAGATGTATAATGTGGTAGAAAGATAATGTGGCCCAAATAATAGATGATATGACCTAATAAGATAAAAAGATAAAAAAATGTGCTACTTTAGCACATACTAAACAACCCCTTAGTAGACTTAGCCCAATAAGTCCATAAAATTTCTAATGTTCCATCAAATCTCATATATTGAGACTTATATTCTAATAGGTCCTTTTTTGATATTAGAATTATTATGTGGACTATTTTACTCTTATATACTTTTATTATAATATATATATATTATACTATATATTTAGGAGAGAGAATATCAATTATTAGATATATTTTATTTGTGGAATATATAAAACATTGTATATAGAATATGGAATATTATTATTCTTAGTAATTTTTTTTCTTTTTTTTGCCTCAATGTGAGGGATTCACTTAATTAAGGATCTTCCTTCACCGTTATTTTGCATTAAGGTCCTACCATGGAAAAATATTTGGAAGAGAAAATTAGTTGTACACAGAGATGATGGTAAACTGACGATGAACAATTATTTTTTTGCCATTGTTACACATAAACCGAAGTCTCTTTGTCAATTTGTATAGCCACCGTTATTGTGTAGTTTATTCACTGGTATTATGTCCGCATTGATTATATACAGATTTTTCTTAAAAAGTACGTAAATATATATGAAATATTTAATATTTTTTGTATATTGTTTGATAATTTTTTGTATATTATTTGTTACTATGCTTGTTGCTTGAATAATCATTTTTTGTTATCATTAAACAATCGGAATAGTCGATTTTTTTTTCTTTTAATTTTGTTTCATGTTTTCATGTTGTAGTGTGAATGTTCACATTAGTATAAATTTATTTATTTATTTATTTTTTAAGACTAGTATGTTAATTCTAAATTATGAATATTCACATTGTATTTTGGTATGAATTTTTTTAAAAGTTTTTTTCAAAAGTTAGTTGTACTGTTACATGCTTGTTGGTTAAACAATCATTTTTGTTACCATCGAACAATTAAAATAGTCGATTTTCACTTTTTTTTTTCAATTTTGTTTTATGTTTTCACATTACAGTGTAAATGTTCACATTGGTATGAGTTTTTTATTTATTTTTAAATTTTTTAAGGCTAGTTGTATGTTAATTATAAATAATGAACATTCACATTGTATTTTGGTATGAATTTTATTTTTTCAAAACTTAGTTTTATGTTTGTTGTTTTTGTTACTATACTTATTGGTTGAACAATCATTTTTGTTACCATTGAAAAATTGAAATAGTCGATTTTTACTTTTTTCAATGTTGTTTTATGTTTTCACGTTGCAGTGTAAATGTTCACATTGGTATGCGTTTATTTTTTTAAGGTTAATTGTATGTTAATTGTAAACTGTAAATATTCATATTATATTTGTGTATGAGTATTGTGTTTTTCAAAGGTTAGTTGTATGTTTGTTATTTATTGTGTACATCACATTGTACTTTAGTATGTGTTTTATTTTTTTAAAAAATTAGTTGTATGTTTGTTGTTTACTGTGAACATTCACATTGTATTTTGTTTTTCGTTTAGATTGTTTATTGCGTTATTTTTAAAATTTTCACATTATAAAAAAGTTGAAAGTTCATAATTTGAGATTTTCTCCGTAGAATGAGAGAGATATTTTCTCCTTAGAATGAGAGAGGCATTTTGTCCATAGAATAAGGGAGGGATTTTTTTCCATGAAATGAGAAACTTGTTATTTTTTATTGTGTATTAGTTTCAAAATGGAAACATGTACAAAAAACTAGAAGGGTGATTTGGCTGTATTACATTGAACATGACTTGATGGAATAGTAAAAAAACAGATAGATTAGATGGAATAAAACACTTAAAAAGAGGATTTATCAAAAAATGACTCTAATGAAAATTTGTTTTTTATAAGAAAAATTGAGACTTCCGTGTAAATTTTAATATGTGGATTTATTATCCAATAAGTTCTGTGAAAATTAATGGCGTTTTTCATCAAACACTATTATAAAAAGTCACTAATTGTTAATTTTTAGCGACAATTTAAAAATTTTGTCACAAAAAATGTTACTAATTATAAATTTTAATGACAGATTAAAAAAATCGTCATAAGAAATCTTCACTAATTTTCAACTTTCAGCGACAATTTGTAAACAAAAAAAAAGTCATTAATTGTCAAATTTTAGTGACATGCAAAAAATCATCAAAAAAATTAATTTTTAACTTGATTTTATTACGACTTATTTTCAATAAGACTTATTGAAAATTAAATCTAATTATTAGGATATATTGATAATTTATCCTAAAAAAAATAATAATAAAATCACAATTTCAAATAATAGAAAACAACGAATTTCATGCTAGAGTTCTTCCGATTCAATTGTTGTTTAAGGTTTTGATTAATATAATATTTTTAATTTATACAATTAAAAAAATATTATTTAAGTAAATTAAAATTGCTTATAAATTTTTTGTTCATATCAAATGTGAGGCATAAAATTGATATAGAATTCACCATCATAAGGAACTGAACTTTTTCAAAATATTTTATTAAAAAAAATAAAAACTTAGGCCTCTTTTGGCAAGAAGCTTTTTTAGTCAAAAAATTACTAAAAAAATTAAAAAGCCAACAACTTATATCAAAAAAATTAAAGATTTCTTTTTCTCTCTACTTTTTGCACATCTTTTCGTAAAAAGCCAAAAAGTCATCCCAAACATACTAATTTTTTTTACATCATATTTTAGCTAAAAAATCAAAAAGTTACTAAAAAAGTATGTTCCCAAACGAGGCCTTACTGTCCCTAATAAATTTATAGGATTCAATAATAATCTTGTGAACAAAATAAAACTTATTAATAATTTTATTTACTTGCCTATGCATACCAGAAAACTTTACAACTCAAGTTGCGTTATGTACACATCACCAAGTTTGGTTTGGTTTTTGATACCCATTTAAGTTCGTTTGTTAACAAAAAAAGAGGAAGAAAATAGTATATCATTGTGTTGATATTGAATACCCGAATCATGAAAACCCAAAAAGAACAGCATGAACATTTTATGAAGCGAGATCAAAATGTGTACCAACCTTCAATTTCCCTTACAGTGGAGAGCCTAACTGCATTGAGTAACCATCTATTTATGAAGGCAAATAAATGTTAGTAGGTTTCTCAGAAGAATAAAGGACATCAAAGATTCGTGATACAAGAATCAACTTTTGAGTACCCTTATCTAGTCCAATAGCTTCCGAAAATAATCCCTGTCAATGGTTTTGGCATTCCTCTGTGCCTTGATGCATTCCTGATGATTATGCAGAAATTGTTCCTCTGAAACATCAAAGGGAAGAATTTGTTCTTCTGCAACAACAGTCAACTTCTTATCCTGACTCTTCTTTGATTCCTAATGTGGATGTTTCCCAGAGTTTGTGAGGTCACTGAGTGCTTTTCTGCCACCAGCTTTTGCATTCTTTGGAGCCTTCGAAACATTTCTTTTTTCCTCCAAAAGATGTCATTTCAGAGGGACCAATATCTTCTCCAATAGAGATCACATTCTTTGGGTTGTTCCTCTTTGATGTCTGAAGTGTGGAAGGCCTCCCCAAGATAGATATATCGTTAAGCGCCTTACTTCCACCGAGCCCTCCATTCTGCTGTGCCTTCCAGACATTGGACTTCACCCCAAAAGGAGCTGCTGCAGTAGACATAAAAGTTAAACCGCCATGTGATCTGATCAACAGATTGGATTATAGACAATCATGGGGGGGAAATGAATAAGTACAGTACCATCAAAGTGAACATTTAGATTCTGGTCTCAAATTAGGCCTCTGGTTTGAGTTACCATCGATGTATTTTGGCTGCAAAAACCAGTTTAATGTTCAGCAATGAACAAACTATGGACAAAGGAGTGAGTTATTCTTGATTCAATATTAGTTAACTTGAAGCTGTTAATAGCAGCTACGACTTTGCATTCTATAATGAAGTCCCAAAACATTAATGAATCAGTATCGTTGTATTTTGACTTCGAAAAATCTAGAAACCCCTTAGATGTTGATTTGTGATTATGTACCAATTTTAAGCAAAATATAACAATCCCAATCAAACAATCAAGAGAAAGAGACACAAAGATTTTACGTGGAAAAATCACAATTGGACACCTTCCAATTGTGATAAAAAAACCACGGGCAACTGCCACAAGACAATCCACTAAGAAGATTTAAAGGAATTACACAGGTATCACTCTCAATTATCTAGCGAATCCACAACGCCTAATTGAACCAACCTCTATGTGCCTCTTCCAACCCCATCTTCACCACGGAATTGTCTTTCTGATGAGCCACTCCGGATTCCACCAAAGTTTCAGGCTCGAATTCTTCAGAATCCATAACTGAAGAACAACTCTCTCTTTTGTGTATAACAAACAAACCTTTGATGTACTTTCTTTAACCATGAGTTGAATACTCAATAAAACATCAAAGAAAAAATAACAAAATATCCCCAGATATAAACCTTTAAGAACCAAAAAGAAGATCTGGAGAGATTCAATGAATGAATCAATGAATAGCCTAGATTTGGGAGAAACCCAACTATTTATAGAAAACCAAAGCAATCCTAGTTGGGAAAGAAAACCAACTTCTTGTAGAAAACCAACTTCTTGCAGAACTCCAAAGTAATCCTGTTTTTGAAGGAAACCAACTTCTTAAAGAACTCTTGTTACAACTTTGGTTTTGATCCATGGAATTTGACAACAAAAGGTCTAACAATCTCCCCCTTTGTCAAATCCTGGATAAAACCAATCTAAAACAAATTTCCTAACAAAATCTCTCAAGCAGCACCACCAACTATGAACCAACACTCAAATCCATGCTCTTGAACAATTATCCTGAAATAAAATAACCACACACAAGCCAACCAAAATATGTGGAACTAGATTAAATAATAAAATATAAATCAATCCATAAACAAAATACTAACAATCCAACTGTACCAAAGAAGGATATAAGCAAAAGTAAAAACACTGTACCATCAACCAAACTACTGTACCATCAATATACATCAAACACTGGTAATGATGAACCAAACTCTCCCTCATTAAAAAACAACCACAAACACTGAAAACAGTGAACAAGAAGAAAAAGATAAAAATAATATGGTGGAGCAGACAAGGAATTTCAGATTAGTACCTTAATACACACAAGACTATCCAAGAAGCACAATTACTTGAAAACACAATGTGCACAGCCTCTAGAAAATTCCTCATAAAAGAAAGTGATGCAGTATGTGAAAAGCATAGATCCCATGATAAAAGTGTGTGTGTGACTCTTGGAGTTCGACAAACACTAGATTCAATCCTGGTAGTGATATGAAAGCTGAACCTCCGACAAGAGAATCTAAGCACAACTAAGGAAAGTCAAACCACTAGGAATCAAGGGGTATTTGGTGAGTAAAGACGGAGGCTCCCCCTCAATCAATGAATCCTTTATTTTTCCTTTTTTTTTCACATCTTTTTCTTTTCTTTTTTTTGCACATTTTTTTTCTTTTTCTTTCTTGGCACATTTTTTTTCTTTTCTTTTGCACACTCATTGGCGGCTGACACGCTCAAGAGTATGGAAACCGAACCAGAGAAGCATGGATATAATAAGGATGGCTTGGTTGGTGACTCTGAGGTAGCCTTTTCCTCATGGCTGGACTACAAAAAATAGAGGGGAAAGCCATGGAGATGCAAAAAGATGGAAGGTGGTTAAGAGACTCAACATCACCCATGATATGCTAGTATAGGTCAATTCTTCTAGAAAAGCAAAAGATACAATGTCAGAAGTCCATAAAAAATAATCACTAAGGCTGAAGACTCCTATATTTGCTAATCCAAGAGTGTGTACAGAATGAGACATACTAATCAAAAAATACACACTCCAAAATGAGTAATGACCACAGAAAGCACACATATATTAACATGTAATGGTTATTCTCATCAATTCCAATATGCACCAAGGACATCTCACAAATTTCAAGCTTACAAAACCATACTAAGAAAATCTTTTTGGATTTTTATTTTTTTTTAAACAAAGAAAGACAAAAAACGAACATGAACACAAATCAAACAAGATTTCGTTCTAAAAGAAATTAAAAAAAAAAAAAAAAATAGAACGACCTGCTCTGATACCAATTGAAAAATCTAGAAACCCCCTAGATGTTGATTTGTGATTATGTACCAATTTTAAGCAAAATATAACAATCCCAATCAAACAATCAAGAGAAAGAGACACAAAGATTTTACGTGAAAAAATCACAATTGGACACCTTCCAATTGTGATAAAAAAACCACGGGTAACTGCCACAAGACAATCCACTAAGAAGATTTAAAGGAATTACACAGGTATCACTCTCAATTATCTAGCGAATCCACAACGCCTAATTGAACCAACCTCTATGTGCCTCTTCCAACCCCATCTTCACCACGGAATTGTCTTTCTGATGAGCCACTCCAGATTCCACCAAAGCTTCAGGCTCGAATTCTTCAGAATCCACAACTGAAGAACAACTCTCTCTTTTGTGTATAACAAACAAACCTTTGATGTACTTTCTTTAAACCATGAGTTGAATACTCAATAAAACATCAAAGAAAAAATAACAAAATATCCCCAGATATAAACCTTTAAGAACCAAAAAGAAGATCTGGAGAGATTCAATGAATGAATCAATGAATAGCCTAGATTTGGGAGAAACCCAACTATTTCTAGAAAACCAAAGCAATCCTAGTTGGGAAAGAAAACCAACTTCTTACAGAACTCCAAAGTAATCCTGTTTTTGAAGGAAACCAACTTCTTAAAGAACTCTTGTTACAACTTTGGTTTTGATCCATGGAATTTGACAACAAAAGGTCTAACAGACTTGGGGGAAGATGAAAAAACATAATCAGTAGAATAGGTCCTATCAACAGCATCAGCAACAATACAATGTTTTCTATAATCCAAAAATTACCCAGGTCCAAAGAAACTTTGAAGTTAGTGATAATATCAAACAATTCTCAAATACTACTAAAAAATGGCATTCCTCAAAATCCCAAGAAATAGACTAGACATACCTGCACAATTCATCTTACATTATATATTCTTCAGTAAATTGTTTGCAATCCCAATGGAGTCTATAAGCTTGACAATTATCACGAATATAGATATGTATATCGCTAAGGTTTTAAAATGTGGCATATGTAATTATATATGTTCTTCAATTAGGAGATGGACATCCAACCTATTCTGAAATGCAAAGCATGATGGTGGTGGTTATTGTTATTTACATTTAATCTAGTTCCAACTATTCAACCATCACTTTAAACTCTGTTTTGTCATGATCAATTAACTAAACAAAATGAAACCCCTTTCAAAAGTAGTATCGGTGAATGAAAGTTTCTTCTTTACTAATCCTCAGATCTGGATTAGGCTATTATTCCACAATTATTTTTAACTCATGACTCTGTCATTATGAGTTAACTACACAAAACCAAACTCCATTCCAAAAATGGATTTAGCTTCAACACATTTAGCTTTGAACACATATATAGCCCCCTCTTCAAGATCTATCAACCACTCGCTCATCAACCATCTACAATCACTCGCATTTAGACACCCACCCCTTTTCTCTTCAAATAATGCTTCTAATCTTAAAATCCACCACAACAATAAAGCCCTTTAGAATTTAGATTGCTTTTAGTGAAAAAAGAAAACCTTCATATTGTTTGCTAAAGAAAAATCAAATAGTTTAACACAAAATCATTTAACTATTTTTCATTACATTACAAATTCCTAAAAACCAAATAGTTTCCACATAGTTTTGTGTTTAAAGAAAAAATGTTGGTGGGAGTGGGGTGCAACCCACTGTTGGTGATTCACAATGAGAGGATTAACATTGAACCGAACTTTACTTAAATTCACTCAAGTAATTCTGAAAAAGAAATAGAGCATGAACTACAATCTTCTCTCTTTTATTTTTTTCTCCCACACACTTATCATTCTAATACATTAGCTATTTATATATAAACTAGACAATGTAAAACCATTAAATGCAAATACAGCTAAGGCAACAAAGTTCAAACGGTGGCAACCAACCATCTTTGAAAATCTTGATTTCAGCCTTAGCCTCCATACTTCTACTCTTAGGCCGGTGGAAATTGTTTTATTTTATTATTATAGTGAAGTAAGATTACTTCACAACATCCCCCCTTAATCTTGATTCTCCAGGCTACTTCATCCCGAGCATCATCTTCATTCTATTGAACAGATCCTTTTTCAATGGCTTTGTGAAACTATCTTCAAGCTGATATTGAGATTTGCAAGGAAATAATTCCACCTCTTTATTTTTCACATGCTCTCAGATGAAATGATAGCGGGTGTCAATATGCTGACTTTTTTCATGATGAACTGGGTTATTTGCTAATGCAATTCTTTGGCGATTATCAACATAGATCTCAGTAGGATTTTCTTGTAGAAATCCTAAATGCTTCAGCACATTTCTTAACCAAATTGCATGACACACAGCTAAGTTGGCTGCAACATACTCAGCTTTGCAAGTTGACAGTGTCACAATAGCTTGCTTCTTGGACGACCAAGTGAAAACTGTATTTCCTATAAAGAAAGCAAACCCAGTAGTACTCTTCCGCTCATCTAAGTCACGTCCCCAGTCACTATCTGAATAGCCAACAAGACTGAAATTATCAGTTGGTTTATAGAATAAAGCATCATCGATTGTACCTTTGATGTAGCGAAGAATTCTCTTTGCTACATACAGGTGTGACTGATCCGGTGTTTCCATATATCTGCTAATCAGTCTTACTCCATAGAGTATGTCTGGCCTGGTGCAAGTAAGATAGCGAAGACTTCCAACTAAGCTCTTGAAATAAGTTGGATCCACATCACCTGCCTTTGTACCTTTTTTGAGCTCCATTCCACTGTCTACATGAGTGTTCACTGGATTGCAATTCTCCATTCCATATCTCTTGAGAATCTCCTTGGCATAGCCACTTTGGGAAATAAAAATTCCATCTTTTCTTTGTGCCACTTCAATGTCGAGAAAATGAGCCATCAATCCAATATCTGTCATTTCAAATTCTTGGACCATGCTTCTTTTAAATTCTTTGAACATGGCTGGATTGTTTTCGGTGAAAATTAAATCATCAACATAAAGACAAGCAAGCAACATGCTTCCATCAGCTTCCTTCTTCAAATATAGTGCATGCTCATATGGACATTTTTCAAAACCATTGTCATAAAAATACTGATCAATTCTAGTATTCCATGCACGCGAAGCTTGCTTCAATCCATAAAGTGCTTTCTTCAATTTGTACACTTTGTCTTTATGCCCATTCTGAACATACCCTGAAGGTTGTTCAATATAGATTTCTTCTTCAAGAAAACCATTAAGAAATGCAGATTTCACATCAAGTTGATAAATCTGCCATTTGTGCTGGGTAGCCAAAGAAATCATTAGCCTGATAGTCTCTAACCGGGAAACTGGAGCAAACACCTCTCCATAATCAATTCCAGCTCTCTGCTTGTAACATTTTGCCATTAATCTTGCCTTATAGCGTTGCACTTCGCCTTGTGCATTTCTCTTTGTCTTGTATACTGATTTCACTCCAATGGGTTTGTACCCCTTCGATAGACTAGTAAGCTTCCATGTGTCATTTTTCTCAATGGCATGAATTTCTTTATCTATTGCTTTCTTCCATTTATTTTCTTGGATGGCTTCTGAGAAAGTAAGTGGATCGCTATCTGTAAGTAGGCAGAATAAATTCAGATCTGCTTCTTCTGTAGTTTCATGTATCTCCTGCAAATTTCTCATTGGTCTTGGTTGTTTGAAAAAACTATCATCTGATGATGATGATGATGCATCACTTCTATAAGAAACTAGCGATCTAGGTGTCGGTATTCTATGTGGAGGAGTTTGTGGCTCATCTTGAACTTCTCTTGTGATTTCAACCGGAGCTTTTGATGTTTCATCTTCAAGAATGAGTTCTGCATCTTTAACAACTTCATCTTGATTTTAGTTCCAAGTTTCTTCTTCTTCAAATATCACATCTCTACTCATGATCACCTTTCTAGTAATGGGATTATACAACTTGTATCCCATTGTTCTGCCACCATATCCGACAAGGATACATTTTTCTCCCTTATCATCGAGCTTGGTTCTTCTTGCTTCTGGAATCTTGGTGTATGCAACACACCCAAATATTCTGAGATGGTTGACACCTGGCTTATGTGAACTCAAGCCTCTTACAGGTCATAGAGTGAAGGCTCCTAGTTGGGAATCTATTTAGTAGATATCTGACACATGATACTTCAACCCAAAATTGATTGGGCAATCCTTTTCCTTCGACATGCTCCTTGCCATATCTAAGATTGTGCGATTTTTCTTTTCGACAACACCATTGGATGTGGCGTATAGGATGGTGTTGTTTAATGCTTGACTCCACGCTCTTTGCAATAATTCTCAAGCATCGATGTATACTCTCCACCTTGATCTGACTGCAATGTCTTGATGTAGTAGCCACTTTGCTTTTCTACAAAAGCTTTGAATTCTTTGAAGATACTGAACACCTCCGACTTTCTTTTAAGAAAATACACCCACGTCTTCTGACTATAATCATCAATGAAGGTGAGAAAATATATTCTGTCCATTTGACATTGGATTCAATGGACCACACACATTAGTGTGCACTAGCTCCAGCGGCTTTGTTACTCTCCACTTCATTTATTTGGCAAAGCTAGTTCTGTGATGCTTACCAAGAATGCAGCTTTCACAAACTTCATTAGTATGAGCAATATGAGGAAGCCCTTTCACCATATTCTTGCTTGACAACAGCTTCAAACTTCCAAAGTTGAGATGTTCAAACCTCAGATACCATGGCCAGTCTTTGTCTTTGATGATGGCACTAACCACTTCCGAGCATCATGTTGGATGTTCAATGGAAGCATCCGATTCTTGGACATTCTCACCCGAGCGATCAAATTACCATGATTATCTTTGATGGTAAGATGACAATTTTTCATGTTGATGTCGTATCCTTTCTCTAGGAGTTGTCCCATAATCAAAATGTTTTTTCTTCATGGCGGAATATAATAAACATTGGAGATATAATCATGATCTTCATTCTTGAACTTGATCGGTATTACCTTTTCCTTTCCTTTGGAGTCTTTGAAGAATCACCAAATGAGACTTGTGCTTATGCAGTCTCGTCAAGCTCAACGAACAACTATCTTTTACCACACATGTGATTCTTGGCTCCCAAATCTAGATACCAAATATTGTTTTTGGTTTCGGTATCTCCATGGTGGACAAACAAAATTGTAGGTTCGACTTTGTTTGTTTCTGTTAAAATTTACTTGCTCCCTAGCTTTTGTTGTTACTCTACTCTGGCATTCATTGCTGTAATGCCCGAACTTGTGGCAATGGTATCACTGAACATTGCTTTTGTCAAATCCTGGTCGATTGTTGTAACCACCTCTTCTTCCTCTTGGAGCAAAGTGCGGTTGACTTCTTCTTTCTCTAACTGGACCTCTTCTGCCTCTTCTTCGAAAACCAGAACTTCGGTTATTGTAACCACGGCCTCTTCCTCGGCTTTTTTGTGATGTCTCCCCTTGCTCGTTTTTATCATCTCTAAAAGACAACTTTGATTGAAGAGTTTGCTCTAGAGAACTTGAGGGAGTCTTCTTGTTGATCCTTTGTTCATGAATCTCAAGTGTGCCCATCAGCTCATCGGTGGTCATGGCACTGAGATCCTTGGACTCTTCTATTACTACAACCACGTGCTCGAACTTGGGACTGAGTGATTGGAGAATCTTCTCTATCACTTGAAGAGATTCCATCTTCTCTCCATATCTTCTCATCTGATTAACAATGGTCAATGTTCTGTTGAAGTACTTAGAAATTGACTCATTCTCATTCATGTGCAGTATCTCGAATTCGCCACGTAACACCTAGAGTCGAACTTTGATCGTCTTCTCAATTCTACGGTGTGAATTGTGAAGAATACTCCATGCCTCTTTAGAGGTTGTTGCTGTTGAAATCTTCTCAAAGCTTGACTCATCAATGCCTTGATAGAGCAAATACAAGGCCTTTTAATCTCTCTTCCTTGAATCTTTTAACGTCGTCTTCTGAGCGTCATTTAAATTTCCTGCATCTTCGAGAGTAGCTGGCTCGTCATATTCTCGATCCACTAACTCCCACAAATCTTGTGAGGCTAGTAGGACTTGCATTTGAATTCTCCAATTTTCATAGTTCTCCTTGCTGAGTTTTAGAAACTGGGGTTGAAAGAAATTGTTTATGTTGGCCATTGGTTGACTTTAAAAAATTTGCAAATTTTTAGAATAGAATTTACAAATTACGATGAATACAGATGTGTCCGGAATATTCCAAATAGTTGGAGAGCACTATTGGATCACCAAAAAGCGGACTTCAAATGGCTTAGATATAGCAAAAAAATAATTGAGCGGCTCAGTTAGCGAATCACGGGACTTCTAAGAACATCGGATAATTTTCAGATTAGATGACGTCAGCGTGATGTCAATGGCGTGGGCTCGTCTGTGGCTTGGTGGTTCGGCTCCGCTGCGGCTCGGCTCGGCTTGAAGGTTTAGCTCGGCTTGTGGCTCGGCTCGACTTGACCTTATGGCGTCGTGACTTAGCGTCGACTCTTGGATCTGAGTTGGATCGGGCTAATGGATTGGATCGTCGTCAAGCGGGTTGACTCGCAATTCGAGCTAAGAGCAGCGTTTAGCAGCGTGGAGCACGTTCTGGCGTGGCGGAGGCGTCGGCGCGTGAAGCGGCGTCTTGAAGCGTGGGGACTCAGTTTTCAATGCGATTTTTGCGGTGTGATCGTCTCGATAAGACCTACACCGTGTGATCAAAAGTTGATTTCAACAACTTTGATTTCGGGCAAATTTGGCTTGATGCTTTTGTTTTTGAAAAACAGGCCCTCCTAATGCTCTGATACCACTTGTTGGTGGCGGTGTGGTGCAAACCAGTTGGTGATTCATAATGAGAGGATTAACATTGAACCAAACTTTACTTAAATTCACTCAAGTAATTTTGAAAAAAGCGAGCATGAACTACAATTTGGTGGGAGTTAGGTGCAAACCATTGTTGGTGATTCACAATGAGAGGATTAACATTGAACCAAACTTTACTTAAATTCACTCAAGTAATTACGAAAAAGCGAGCATGAACTACAATCTTCTCTCTTTTATTTTTCTCCCTCACACTTATCATTCGATGCATTAGCTATTTATAGATAAACTAGACAATGTAAAACCATTAAATGCAAATCTGACATTAAGGCAACAAAGTTCAAGCGGTGGTAGCCGACCATCTTTGAAAATCTTGATTTGACCTTAGCCTCCATACTTCTACTCTTATTAGGGTGGAAATTGTTTTATTTTATTATTATAGTGAAGCAGATTACTTCCTGACAAAAATTTCACGAATTCTTTACTTGAGATTATTTCAATTGTCTAGTCCATGAAATCCCAAAATCCCATTGATGTATAATAAAACTTTTTTGTTGATAACAACAGGATAATAAAATAAATTGATATAGCCCATCACGAACTATCCCAATATCCTGTTAAGCATAATGTTTAAAGATTGATTGATGTATTCATTCAAACAAGGAGGAGGAAAACTTTAAGAATTAAAACGGCAAATCCAAAGAAATAGAATATATCGAAGAAATCTAGGGTTTGAATGCCCTAAATTGTCCGCATAGCATAATGCATTGCATGATAACAATAATAATGATGATGATGATGGAGTCTTGCTCTTGCAATGCAAGTAGTTACTAATTTTGAATATTGCATTTGATGTAACCTTAGAAAACAAATTTTGAGCAACAAGATAGAAGATTAATACCAAATAATATCATCTTAACATATTGTAGACACCCCATTTTTGACCGTCCTCAAGACTCGGTTGTGCTTGCAGGTACATCCAGCCACAAGTTTGATTGCTCGTCGGGTATTCGACTTTT
The DNA here is from genome assembly GCA_025200525.1 of Camellia lanceoleosa. Classification (NCBI taxonomy): domain Eukaryota; kingdom Viridiplantae; phylum Streptophyta; class Magnoliopsida; order Ericales; family Theaceae; genus Camellia; species Camellia lanceoleosa. The sequence continues at coordinate 18,005,074 of CM045764.1, read as the reverse complement.
CGGCGGAGCGTCCACGGGTTTGAGCTTTCCAAACCACAGATCGCTTCGCCCATTCTTGGACCATGACTTGGTCCTTTCAGAATGTTTCTCTTGGTGCACTGCCGACCACTTTTTGGCCTTGCTAGCCATGCCTTTGTTGCTGCCGGCCATTGGTAGAGCCTGCCAGTCATCAATGAGCCACTGCTGGCCACCACTGATGGCCAGCAGAACCCTTGTCTTAGCAGGTTTCACGCCAGATCTTTTGAGCCAGTTGGTTTCACTCCTTTCCCTTCCCCACAAGTGTATGGAGGGATGAAAACTCTTGCAGCTTATTCAACAAACTTTGCATTGCTACATATATAAGGAGAGGCTCTCCTCTCTATCGGAGGGTGACCATTTTTAGAAAAGTTGTATCTCTCTCTATATATATATATATATATTTTTACTCTCTCTATATGTGTTGTTGGTTTTGTGCTTTAAAGTCCATTTTTCTTGCACTTTTGCACTACAACACATAGAGACACACCACCACCTTTAGACTGAGGTTCTTGGGAATGTTACTTGAGCTCTGAAGTGAGTTTTTAACCCCGAGGTTGTTGGTTTGAAGTTGGACTTCAAGGCTTGGTGTCCCTAGCACATCGATGGCGGCACCCTCTTGTTGATGGTGACGATTAAGGTGCACTCTTGGCAGCAGTATGGTCGTGCTTGGCTTCCCATGGCGGTAGGCCATGATGCACTCTGGCATATTTTTGGTAAATCCACAAGTTCTCAAAACACCACATAAGCAGAGCCTCGAGAGCAATCGGAAGGTTTTTCGGGACAAGAGCGAGCATCATCCCTTTTCCCCCAACGGAAATTTGGAGCGGCATTATTCTTGTTTTCCTTACTTGTTAGTTAGCATTTGGTTTTGTAATTTAATTAGTTAATTTGTTAATTAATTAAGTTTTGTAATAATTAGTTGTAGCTAGTTATTCATTTGGTTATGTAATAATTAATTAGCTTGTTAGTTAGTTAATTAGTTGGCATGTATTATTTATTTGGACCCTCCGTCGAGAGGGCGAATTTTGTAATAATTATGCGTGCGTGTGTGAATGTGTGTCAACCACACGTCTTTGTCCTTTTTACTTATCCGCTTACAATGCTTAGTTCTAGGGCATATTTTCAATTAGCATCTTTATGCTTTGCATGAGTGCATCCATTCTTCTATATTGCATGCATCGGACTCGGCGTCATACTAAGCGCATCATATTTAGATTCCAATTTGAATACATGATTATCAATTCTTTGCATCTCACATGCCATTTTAGAATAGCCGAGCCTATTTCTAGTTGCATTTTGCATGTGTTGCATTAGTCATCTTAACATGAACTAGGATCATGCATTGATTACTAACTAGTTTACTGTTTTGGCTCGGAGTACTGCTTGTGAGTATTTATGCTTTAGCTATCTTTGCGTAATGATGTGAGTGTTGCCATGATAGCATGTGCTTGCCATGAGGGCTATTTATGTCGATATAAGCGCACTTTTGAATGCACTGTGGGTGAAGGTTGGATTACTTGAATTGGAACAATTCATCAAATCGCATTTTAGCCTACTTACGGATAGCAAACTTTAAACCATTTTCCAAACAAATGGATATGCAATGTTTTGTTTTTCCAAATTAAATGATCTAGTCAATACTTACTTGTGTGTTGTGCGCATCACATAGTAGATTAGCTAATTAGGAATAAGAACACATGTGTTTTCAAAAAACAAGATATCATACTAAGTATAAGCCGATCTTTGATCGAAATGACGAGGAATTGCTCATAGATGACCTTTAATCAGTACCCAAGTTCAAGAAATGAGGCAACTTTGGTGATAGCCGGACCGACCGTGTACTTAGAGCTGAGTGGGGAGTTTCCTAAATTCCCTAAAATAAAATATTTGAAGGTGGCGACTACATGTATCTGGTAAAGTAGTCCATATTTGGCACTTCTTTCTTAAAATCAATTTTCCAAAAGCGATTTGCGGATTGGACTCTTTGGTGATTTATCGGTCTTGCATTGCACTTTCGCGAGATCAAATTGAACCGTGACATTGAGTCTAAATTGTAATAGCTTCCAGAACAAAAAGCAGATTAGCGCCTTCACAGAAGCCTTGAATATCGGAGAAGTTCGAAGCGTAGCGATCTACACATATATTAGGAAAAGTAATTGATACCGCGGCATAAAGAAAAACCTACCAATGATGAAATGCTTCGAATTAATGTATAGAAAAAGGCTGGTATATATAACAATAGCATTTGATCCAACCTAAACTCTAACAATGATCGCAATGCTTTAATTAATGTTTATATAAGGAAGCGTCATATAACAATAGCATTTGATCCAACTTTGTGCTTTTCTCCTTGAAACACAGATTACGTGCAATCAACTTACTGAAGACAATCAATAACCCATCAATAAAACAAAAATTAACTCAAAAAAATCAAACTTCTGACAAGAAAGCCCAGGCCTAATAAGCCTACACAAGAATCGACTTTGTTTGGCCCGATAAGAAGCTCTCAAGATAAAGATTCATCCCCATCTTGCGAGACTCTTAGAAATTAAAAGTTCACCACGACTAGTAATTTAAAAATTTACTTATCG